>OZ005649.1:106528093-107728093 GCA_963930645.1 Salticus scenicus
ACATAAAATCGAAGGCCCGGAAATAGAGTTACATGAAGATCTGGTCTTGAAGTCAAATTGTGAGGTGTTTGTAACTGCAAACTATTGTGCGAAGGGTTGTAATAATGGTACTAGGTTAATCTTTCTTTGCTATGATATTGAAAAAAATGCTGCAGTGTGTAGAAATCCTAAAACGAATGACGAAGTTAGAGTGTTCACGTCAGGGTATACTGGACGTTTTCCTCTAGTGTTAGCATTTGCCGGTACAATTCATAAATATCAAGGCGATACGATAGATAATTCGAAAATTGTAGTCAGCTTAGATGACAATCGAAGTATGAGTTTGGTTTATACAGCCTTGAGTCGTGTAAGAGATTTGGAACAGATATTAGCTATAAAGTTTTAAGTAAATTATTTAATGGGTTCAATACCAACCCTAAAAAAAAAAAAAAAAAAAAAAAAAAATTTTTTTTTTTTTTTTTTTTTTTTTTTTTTTGTATGTGTCCGGACTATATATAAACCTTAACCATTACATCTCTCTTCAAGATTGTTACTTAAAGCTGATCTATATTAATTGTTGTATGACGGGGTGTTTGATCTCGTCGTAGTGGATATCGTTTTGAACAATGGCTTGTCAATATTCTACACGTTTTGTTTGGCAATCGATTCGTTGGAAATCTTCCTTGTACCTTTTTAAATCTTAAACTGTGTGGATGGTAGTTGTAAACCAATTCGTTTTGCGATACTCTTCTCAAATATGGATTTCTAATACCCCTGCGAGAGCCAGTGCTACTATTGCTGCTAACGCTACTACTTCTGCTTCTACCTGAGGAGCTACCGCTTGAATTACTGCCTGTGCTTGGGAGGCGAGGTCTGCCTCTACCTCTACCTCTACCTCTACCTCTACCTCTGCCTCTGCCTCGACCTCTGTTATTAGCTGGGCTTTGAGGTCGTCTTGTTGGAGATGGGAACTGAGCTGGAGATGGAACAAGTCTTTGATCATTATTTTGAATAGCTACAACGTTAGAAGGTCCTGGAACTCTTCTAAAGATGACACGAGTAGGCGATGTAGGACTTATGGATGCAGTATACGAATTCAATGTAGGTGAGCCTTGATTTGCCATTCCCTTTTTTTTTCATTCATTCTACCGAACTCGAAGTACATTGTTCACCATAGGATAAACGTTATACATATAGGCCGCTTTGCAGGCTTCTTGTTCAGATTTAGGTATTATGTATTTCACACCGCCAAAGGAAGATAATTTCACGTTAAATTTTTTGTCAATATTTCCAAATTTATAAAATGGAAGCATAGACAGAATCGTTTGAATATCGGTCACATTTCCGTATTCGAAATCTTTGCAGGATAAGGCATCGAGCGTTTTTTGTCTAAATCTACAAAAACCGCTATATCCTTTTTCGGCAAAGCATAGAACCCATCGCGAAATAGAATCTTTGTTTTCTAGCATGAAATCAAACGCATCCCAAAACGCGAGAAACATACTCAATATGTCTTTTGTGTAGTGAGTGAGGTCTACTATGACATACGTGTCGTTGGTTTCGAGAGGAGGATTATCTTTTCCAGAAATTCTTACAACGTTTGTATAATCGACCCGAACCGAACCCACGTTTTGAGTCTGAATTGAAAAATCTTGCCTGTCTAATAAGCTACGCGTGCCAGTGGGATCGATTTTCAAAAAGAAACAAACACGTGCCCATCGGGCATCGCAAGAATGAATAAAATTTAAATGAGACGCGAATACGACCACGCGAGAAGCCAATCGATGTTTGGCTATCGTTTGCATAGATTCGGGTTCTAGATAGATTAACAAGTCGCAACTTTCAACGAGTTGGTCGGAACGCTGGACTCGTATCTGATTATCAGACGAATATAAGTTATTATTTGAAGAAATGACCATTACTTTTAGCGAAGGAATTGATTTTAAAATTTCAAAGAGTTTGTACGGGTAACGACCCAAGTCGCCAAATACAATACAACGATCTTGTTGTAATATAAAATTCAATAGTTCTTCAGCAGATAGCATCGTACTTATTTCTTATGGTCTAATCTGACATCCTTTAAAAAACATCTTCGCTGACAGTGCTTACAAAATGCTCCGCCCACATGACCTTTAAAAAAAAAAAAAAAAAAAAAAAAAAAAAAAAAAATTTTTTTTTTTTTTTTTTTTTTTTTTTTGTCGTGGCTTGACTATATATATAGCTGATTTTCGCTAACACAATATATTATCTATTATTCATTTAACATTAGCAGCCAGGTTATAAGACTTTAAAGTTGGGTTTCATATTTAAATAAAGATGAATACTGAACGATACAATCCACACTTAAGTGATCATATCCGAAATAAAAAACCTGCTCAAAGAGATTGTGAAGAAAAAGAAAATTATATGCAATCTATGTATAATAGAGATGGCTATACGTTGAATAGTCCTCAGACACGAACTCGATTTGCAGAATTAAATGATAAATTTAAAAGGAAGAGTTAAGGTCTTAAATTAACCAACCAACCAACTTGAAAAAAAAAAAAAAAAAAAAAAAAAAAAATTTTTTTTAGTGTGGGAGTGGGTGTGGTCATGCCTATATATAATGACTAACGTACGACTCTTTCACTTTGCACATCTAGTATTCGATAACTACAGGCAGAATTTAACACAGTCAAGGCTCGTGCAATTTTTCTAAGTCCGGCATCGATAACTAAATTTTTCTGTGGTTCCAATAAAACTTCTAAATCGGCTTCCAGATCTGCATCCGACTGAAACCTGATTGGATATCCGTTATCCTGTCTAGCCTTTAGAAATTCGAAAATATCAAATTCTTTTGACAACTTTTTCTTTGTTATAGGAGGATAAATATAAACATTTTTACCTTTTGATGAATCATAAGCGAATTGGTTACATATTTCACTATTTGGCAATACTCCCTCAGCGTATCCATTAATTGTGTCTTTGGATCTCTCTTGCCAATAAGTTTTTAACTGGTCTAATGTGTAATCGTCGTCGGGACACTCCTCTTTAAAAATTCTTTCAGCCTCAGATAATACGTTTGGATCTATATTAGTCGCGCGCGCTTCTTCTGGAAATATCACACAAAATACGTCTGGACGCTTCTTTTGAAGATTCGTTATCATTAACTCAGCTAACGTAGCATCCAAAGTCGCCATTACTTAATATACACTTTTGTGATAATGGAATACTTGACTATTATAAAGAAAAAAGCTATCCGACCCATTAAACATGCTTACATGTCTTCAAACCCTTTAAAATTTTCCATTGAATTTGAAGACGGTGTCAAAGTTTGCGTAAAAGATAACAACGAAGGTCTTCGGCAATTTTTATGTATCGCTCAGCATTTGGAAATCACACCTATTTTGGGCAGCACTGAACATTGTACCGTTTCCGAAATCGACAAATGGGCGCTGATTGGAGTTCGTAGCGGAGATGCAATACTTTTTCAAAACGATAAAGGAGAGAGGCTTCCTATTTTATTTTCATAGCCCTTATGAGGTCTTCCATTTGGCGGCAAGCGAAACGACATTTGAGATATTTAAACACGCTAATGGCTACGAGAGCAATGAAAATAACGAGGGTTAGAATAATAAAATGAATCCGATAACAAGAATTGGCTTTGGATTCGACAGTTAATACACCAATAGAATATAATAATCCGCCGGCTAGCGTTAATAATGCAAAGGGTTCCAATTTTGCAACATTTAACATTTTAAACCTTCTTTTGCAATACAAAGCTGTATATATACTTGATTCCAAAATTCGTCATGAAGAGCTAGCGACTGATTTAAATCATTGGCAAAAGATTCGTAATCTGGAAATAATTGAGCAAAACTATGAATGGTATGCTGCATGTTTGTCATGGGATGCTCTTCCACTAGCCATTTTTGTATTGTAGACCACTTATGATCCCAAGATGGAAAAGATTTGTTTAAATGATTTAAGATATAGGTCATTTTATCCACTCCAAGTATTCTTTGTAAGAACTGTATAACGCTGTTGTATGTAATTTGTACAATTTTTTCAGGATTCATTTTCCCTTTATTATGTTTAACAAAAAGTGGTAGAATTCAAAAGAAATTATATTTGCCTGCTTTTAGAAAATGCTCCGCCCACACGAAAAAAAAAAAAAAAAAAAAAAAAAAAAAAAATTTTTTTTTTTTTTTTTTTTTTTTTTTTTTTTTTTTTTAAATGCGTGGGTGTGGCTTGACTATATATATAAGTCATAGCTTTATCCAAACATCCAAATGCAAACATGTCTTCGTCACAGACAAAACATATTTTAGCTAGAGTCTTGCAATATTTAGTTTATCGTCATGGATTTTATATCGAAGTTCATCTATTAGACCATCCTCAGGATAAACGAATCGTTAAAGACATTTGTTCTAAATTAAACTTTTTCGATCCCATACAAATTCGTAACGATATTACTGAAGATAAGCTACGTGATTCGTTTCAACATATTTTGTTTCAAGACTCAGAAAAAGATTGGGGTAAAATCTTAAAATATTTGGCAGTTGTTGGTGATGTGACTGCAAAATGCCTGATGAATAAAATGTCTCTCAGCATTTTTAAGATTGCGTTAGAAATTTTAAATGAAAATTTTGAAAAGTATTTAACGCCTTGGATTGAGAAAAATGGAGGCTGGGAAACATTCGATCCTAAATCAGAGAGTAAATTTCAAAAAATGATGGATGGTTTCGTCTACAGCACCAAAAAAATTATAGCTAATATATAATCGACTGAAATCCAAGTACCATAAACTGACGATACTATTTCATTTTACAGTATATGCATGGTATCTTGAGAGATGACTGCAATAAGTTTCGAGCAAAGTTAACTTATTTAATATAGTTGGTTTGTAGGTTGATAAAGTCTATTGAAACCAACCAACCAACTGTAAAAAAAAAAAAAAAAAAAAAAAAAAAATTTTTTTTTTTTTTTTTTTTTTTTTTTTTTAAAGGATTAACTATATATATAACTGCTAACACGTCCACACCTCATTGTGCCTCGACGTCCGCCAGCAACAGTCTTCTCTGTCTAGATTTCTAGTTATCCGTCGAGATTAATTCTTATAGACAATAACGCCGGCAACCAACAGTTGTACCAATTGTATAAATAGTTGGCCATACAATTTTGTTTTCTGAAGTGTTACCATGGCCGGTCCAGTTGTTGAAGCTGCAACGCCCTTAATAGAATATACTAGATAACCATATGTCATTAGACCCACTACTAGAAACACGACCAACGTGATTGCCAACATCATTCTGAGATTCATAGTTGCTACTTTATTTGTTAATTATAATTAGCGCGCCTATAAGAATCATACTCAGGGTATTTGAAACGGTCGGCAACAACAACAACAGTTTGTTGTCAGCGAAGAATTTTGGAGCTGAGACGCCTTTGACTGATGCCTTCATAAGGTCAGCACCCGTACCGAATTCGTACTCAGTAGCATTGGACATCTTGTACATCGTGAAGGCTGTCACACCCAAGCTTATAATCCAATTGACCAGAACGAAACCAAGAAGGATTGTATTGAACCCGATACCTTTCATCTTTATTTAGAATGCAAGCAATCGTACATACAAAAGGTGTGGTCTTGGGAGATAAGTATGTGCCTCTAGAACTGGCTTATTGCGACGTGACAGGTTTACTTTCATGTTTCCATATTACGAGTCCCATGAATTATTCAAAGATGCGAAAATGCTATCCTCTAGCTCGTCCAGACGTAGAAGTGACTACCAGCGGCGGAATAATTTATTCAGACGTATTAAAATATTTGAAGGATCGCTATGAGTTTTTACAGAACCTATTTCCCAACACAGAGATTGTTTTCGGTTACAAAGGCGGTAGTTTCCAACCTAACATTTTAAAAGATGCCGGCATACGTAACATTATGAACGTGGAACAATTAGGCGTGCCGACCGTAAACCGTAATATTATGAATTCGGCGAATTGTCCTTTGCATAAAGGCAATTTGAAGAAATGCGCTTTGGTGGCTTTGAATCAGATTACTCATCATCTTCGATAACATGTTTCCATAAAATTCTTTTCTCGCGTTCTAGAATCTGAACTCGTTCCGTCAAATGTAAAAGACTCGTCGAAATGGGTTCCAATTCAATTTCAGAAATTTGATTTTCCCATAATCCGTCTCGCTTACAAAGAGCCAAGAGTCGTTGGAAAACGTCTATGAGCTTAGGCGGTTGATTTTCGTGCGGAACTTGCTCAATTTCTTCATGAATGACCTTAATGTTATGCAATAGAGAATCGAGCTGAGGACACGAATCCTTAAAAACTGAGGGTTTCTTACCGTTTAACAAATCGTTTAAACTTTTCTTTAGAATGGCCTGTATAGATAGCGTTAAGGGATGTCTGCGTCGATGATGCATGAAGGCTTCGAGATTTTGACCGCTTCGCCAATGAACCGAGTCTACGTATTCTGAATCATGTACCAAATAATAGGTATAAGGATCGTAATACATGCCTTGAGCTCTAGAAGTTATGTCGTAGAGCTGTATGGCTCTTTTTGTGAGATCTGAAGATATGTTGGGTAGCGTCGATGCGTCTTCAGGTCTATTCAAATTGATAAATCTACGAGCCACTTCACCCCAAAATTCGGCCGATTCGTAAGAAAATTTTTGATTTGGACGAGTGGGTTCTAAAATTTCTTTTAAAGTTTCGGCGTCTGTTTTAGATGGGTTCGGTAAAGGTGGAGGCGGTTCCAGTCGTCTTGCCAACAAGAGTTGTAACTGATCCCAAAATTTGGAAACGGCTCGCGTTTTAAATATCGGCGGGTCGTAATAAGGTTCTTTATCGATCCATTGTTTTTCTAAGTAATCGAGTAAGGAATTAATGTCTCCGTGTACCTGATATGGAAACAGTGTCAGGCCACCTTGAGAAATCATATGAAACCAAGGAATATTTTCCGATTCCATGCGTAAAATTATATTGTGTACTTCTGTTGGCTCTCGAATAGGAGGCCTTTGACTACCAAATAATATCTCTTCGAACCACTTAATCAAATGTGAGTTGGACATCTTTATTCCAGCGAAAAAGGTTAAGATGGAACGGATAGGGCTTGACTAAGTAATAGGATAATAAATTACGAGCCATAGTACAATGACAAATATACATGACGAAAAACGTTAATATATACACCGTAAACATCTTAATTTAATTAAAAAAGACAGGCTTCAATCGAAAGGGGTTTAATAAAGATGAACACACTCCAGGAAAATATCAATCAGCTATTTCGCGTCAGCATTTCACCACAAGACATTAAGAAGAATGTCAGTCTGAAAACGCTTAAATTAAATCTATTGGAACATGTCTTTGAAGAACTCGGCTTAACTTGGACAACGGTTGAAAATCTTCTTAAAAATTACACACCCATCCATCCAGAAATTGCTGCGATTCTAAAGACCGATCGCAGAGTCGTTGAAAATGAAAAATTGGAGGGCATATTGAAAGAAGTACCCGATTTAGATTTTATTTTAGCCGTAGATGGATTAAATGGCGAAATCAAACCCAATTATAAACGTGAAAATTATATGCATAACCTTCGATACGGAGAGGGCGAGACAATTTTTGATGATGAACCCGAATACATGAAATTACATGTACAAGCTATTAGAAAAATGTACAAATTGATTGGTAACGCCACACCAGTTCCCGCAAAGTGGGTTTATCATATAGTCTACAGATGCATTGAAGAAATGACACGAGTCTTATTGCCAAGCGAACCAGATGTTGTAGACAGCGATATAGATGCAAAAATATTGCAGAAATGTGTTTCATTATATAATTTAACTATGGGAAAGGAAAATGTTGAGAGTCTAGTAAAATACTTGAACTTGGCTTAAGTTAAAAAAAAAAAAAAAAAAAAAAAAAAAAAAAAAAAAAAAATTTTTTTTTTTTTTTTTTTTTTTTTTTTTTTTTTTTTTTTTAGTTGATTGACTCTAGCTAACACATATATATATCTGAAGGCAGGATATATTATTTTTTTTTAAAGTTTTATGTTATCGAATATACTTGATGGCAGACGTGTCCTTAAAAAGAACCACCATACGAGAAAAATTGTTTTTATAATTACAACGATTATTACTAATACCCAAAAACACCATCTTTGATAAAATGGTATTGCTGCATTTAAAATCCCAAAAAATGTAAAATTGGTAACTGGTGGCTTTGGAGCAATGAATTTTGTCTCATTCGTTACCAAGGTTTTATATTTGTAAGGTTTTTCAAGTACAGTAGATTCAGATTCGGATATATTTGTTAAAAAATCCTTTATTTGGCCATCATCTCGAATTAGTCTCCCAATTACAGTTTCAGTTTTTACGACGGGTTTCATAGCAGTATTTATATAAAACGCATTTTGTAATTCAGGTAATATAATTTTTCTATCATTTGTCAAAGCATATCTTTCTAATAAAATTTTACCCAATGTCCCTTTACGATTAAATTCTTGAATGTCCAACTGACTAATATCTAAATAATATTCATTTTTGTATCCATCTTTTGGATAAAATTGATTTCTGTCTTTATCAATGGCATACGTGTTATTTATTATATATTGTGATTCGTTACCCTCACTAGTTAGTCTCAGAGGGTAAATGTCACCTTCTGCAAAAGATACAGCATATCTATTGGGTATCGTGCTGGGTTTCGTCAAATCAACAAACGTAAAATAATACTCGTTTCCATACGAGTCGAATGGAAATATGTTACTATCGTTGACAGTAGATGCATAATAAGGCGTTCCATCTTTCAACTTGGCACAAATATTTCCTTCTGGATAATATTCATTTCCATATCTATCCTTGGCATAATATTCATTTCCATCTACGCCTTTGCCAATTATAGCTCTACCTGCATAAATTTCATAAATTTCTTTACCATTTATAATAGGATATTTTGGCCTACCCGAACTCGTTAACGGATAAATGTATAGACTATTGATTGCGATAAAACCTAAACGGTCATCTTTATACTCATTTCCATATCCGTCTTTAGGATAATAACATGTTCCATTATTTCTAAAGGCATAACGATCACCTAGAACTTTTTCTGGACAAATTATTCTAGACATTTCTTGACTTGGTTTAATTGAATTTGGTAACCAATCGCTTGGTCATGACAATTGAAAAGCGAATCTTGATGAACGAGGAAAAAAATATATATCAACCAACCAACCAGCTGTAAAAAAAAAAAAAAAAAAAAAAAAAAAAAAAAAAAAATTTTTTTTTTTTTTTTTTTTTTTAAGTGCCACGCCCACTTTTGAAATTTGTCTATATATACTATGGCTAACATGACTACACCCTCATTGTGTCCCGACATTTGCCAGCAACGGTCGTCTAGCCATTCTGTCTCGTAATGTGTTTTCAGTAAGATGTACATTGACTGACTCTAGATAGTTAGATTTTTCTATAAAAGCTCATGATTTCATGAAAACCTGCAATATCTTGTCATTAGTCAGACAAAAGTCTATAAAATTATGTTTTGAAAGCCAATATTGCATAAATTACCCATCCTATTTTTAAGGAAATGGGTCAGGAGCGATTTTATGTATGACCTTACAGTAGAAGAAATAAATTCCACTCCCACCCACCCTAATAGATATACTATATATATACTATATATATAGATTGCAGCGCCATCTACAATGAATGGATAAAGAAATATAACTTTAACAGCCAACTGAGAAATATAATTTTAGCGGCCAACTGAGAAATATAACTTTAGAAACCAACTTAACTTCATCAACCAACCAACCAACCTACTGAAAAAAAAAAAAAAAAAATTTTTTTTTTTTTTTTTTTTTTTTTTTTTTTTTTGTGGGTGTGGCTCAGCTATATATATGACTGCGAGCGTACCCATACAGTCAGTTTGTCTCGACACCTTCTAGCAACAGACTTAGATTTTTTCAAGAAGGTTATATAAAGTTCGATATTTATAACGGAATGGGTATTACTAATTTTTGTAAACTTATCCAGTTAATATCGTCACCCTCTAAATTACCAGCTAATTTCGATTCCGTACTCATAGACTGCCAAAGTTATTTGTATGTGGCAATCGAACAATGTCTTGAAATTGAGGAAGAAAAAATTTTTCAAGAAATTTGCGAATCCGTTTGGGATCAAATAAAAACGTGTTTTAAAACTTTTTTATCCCTTACCTTGGATTATGTCACGTTTGTTTTATCATTTGACGGCGAAGGTTTACCAATGAAATGGGCCACGCAACGAAAACGCCGTTCTCGATCCAAAGAGACGAAAAAAAGCTTCTATAGATATATTTTATTCGGAAACAATAAACTGACGACACGTGTACAAATATACATCCTGGAAAATTTGAAAACATTCAATCGCGACATGCAAGTCCTATTGTGTGGTTGTAACGTTCCTGGCGAGGGCGAACATAAAATATTTCATGTAGCCGAATCTCTGGGAAAATGTAAAAATCCAATTGTGGTCAGCATTGATCAAGATGTCTTCATTTTGTCTCTATTACGTTTAAATAGATACGAATCGATTCAAATTTTTCGATATAATCAATTTTATAATATTAATAGCTTAGTAAAAAATATTGAAAAAAGCTATCCAATCAAACGTTTAACAGATGCCTCTTTCTTATTTGGAAATGATTTCATACCTCCTTTAACGGCAATTTCTTCTACAAATCCGCCAGCCATCCACAACTGCTTAATGGCTATAGACGAAGACTACGATACCCCCACAATAATAGCGTCTTTTATTAAGGAAATGCGAAAACATCTTCATTTTACAGAAGTTGAGTTTCTAGACGATAAGTTGGTAGTTTGGTTTTGGACGATCTATTTTTGGGTATTAGATTATTACACTTCACGTTCATTCAAACAACAATTTTTGCAAAATCATTTATTTGACACTTTTGATCGGAATCAGTTACTGACAGGGTTGTCTAACATACGCTTTTCTAAAGAAATGTATCGTAAAGCGAAAGAAGGTTACGAGAATACGGTTACTCAACCCGTACCTGATGCTGAGCGTCACGTCTTTGTGGATTCGGAAGATCTCGTCAGGCGTTTGAAGGCTTATTGGATAGAGACAAAAAACGAAACTTGTTCTTTAATGAAAATGACCAGTACAAAACGAAGAAAAATACAAGTGTAAATATTTTAATTCCGTTCTTGTTAAACGATTCGAAAAATGGAAAAAATCTAAAAGGTCCAAAAATATTGTTTGCGGCTTCTTCGTATTGTAATCGACGTTCTAAGCGGACGAGTTGATGAACGGGATCCGGTGCCAAAACCAAATGTAATTCGTCGTTGAAAACTATAATGGCATTATTCCAATCTACACTTTGAAAGGCTGATACGTTAGGTTTTTCGGCATAAGAATATTTTTTATAAATTTCTGAATCCAGCATGTGTTTTAAAAATTGGGTTGTAAAAATAATATTTTCGGGATAGGTAATAGTTATTCGAGATTGTAAAAATTTATCGTTGTAAGGTATCCAAGGCGACTTAAACAAGACTTGTTCTAGAGACATTCGAACTTATTTTAAACAAAGGATATGGCGGAAATAGAAAAAACCCTACGTATAGATACGGTGGCTGCAGAGGCAGTCAAAATGACAGAAACATTCAAACAATATTCAGGTAACAAGCATATTGATATTTTGTCATACAATGTGTTATTAATTCCTGATGCATACGCACCAGATCGTTTAGAGGATTATTATAAAGCTATACTTGAGAACTTTTATACTGAGACGGGACGGTTAATAAAAAAAATCCCAAACTTTGAGAATACAAAAAAATTAGTTAAATCTAAAATAACTGAATACATTTTAAAAAATTACGCTTCAGCACATGGAGCGTTTGAAAATCCGTTTGGCACAAACTGGATTTATACTGATAAAAATAAAACGGATATCACACCGGATGTGAGGAAATTTGTAAATGAACTATTCGGCGATACTGAGCAATATGAGTATCCATTCAATTTTTCCGCATCAGAAAATGCTTATCAAAGTAATATAGTAAGCTCTTCTGGACAACCAGACGATTCCCAAGATACATTAAACACCCCAGCGTCAGAAAGTAAAGCCCCATTGAATAAACGAAGCCCAACAACACCAGTAATAAAATTCACACCCTCACAAGTTACAGCCCCACAAGAAATATATATTGATACTATGAAGGATAAATATTATGGTTTACTTAGAAAGGGTGATGCAACAAATCCAAATACGAGATTGGCCTATCATTATTTAAGTAATCGAGATCATCTTCAAACTATGCAAAGAATTTCAAACCTTATCGAATTGTATATGGGCAAAGAAAAGGAATTTGCAACAGTCACCATTAATGACGACGAAACATATACTGTAAATCATCATTATTTGCAGAAACATAAAAGAAATACTGCCAAAGAACATGCGCTTGTAGGAAAACATTTAAATGTTTATGAAATGAAAGCTTATAAATCAATAAAAAAGAGGAAATTAGAAGAAGCAGCTGAAATGGATGTGTAAAAAACTAACCAGCCGTAAAAAAAAAAAAAAAAAAAAAAAAAAAATTTTTTTTTTTTTTTTTTTTTTTTTTTTTTTTACACATCCATTTCAGCTGCTTCTAATTTCCTCTTTTTTATTGATTTATAAGCTTTCATTTCATAAACATTTAAATGTTTTCCTACAAGCGCATGTTCTTTGGCAGTATTTCTTTTATGTTTCTGCAAATAATGATGATTTACAGTATATGTTTCGTCGTCATTAATGGTGACTGTTGCAAATTCCTTTTCTTTGCCCATATACAATTCGATGAGATTTGAAATTCTTTGCATTGCTTGAAGATGATCTCGATTATTTAAATAATGATAGGCTAATCTTGTATTTGGATTTGTTGCATCGCCCTTTCTAAGTAAACTATAATATTTATTCTTCGTATTATCAATAAATGTTTCTTGTGGGGCTGCAGGGGGGACCAAGGTTTTAGAGTGTTGTGGAGCTGCAGGAGGATTCAAGGGTTCTACGGGTGTAGGAGGATTCAAGGGTTCTACGGGTGTAGAAGGATCCAAAGGTTTAGAGGTTACTAAGGGTCCAGTGATTGTCGAATCTGATACTTCTTGGTTGGATACCGGATCTATTACTTGAGATGGTACGTTATTTAAGACGTTTTCAGTAGTTGAGTCTGGCTCGATTTCTGATTTTTCTTTCGAGGCTAAATTGGTTGGCGTATCTCTCTCATGGTCATCTTTAAATAAATCCTCTACATATCCTTTCAAAACTGCTGATATATTCTTAACCCCCTTTTTAAAACTACGAAATTCATTGTCTTTAAACGGATTCATATACCTATTATTTATAAAATCCACATTTGCCATAATGTGATTATATATTTTATGTTTAATATTATTTTTTTTCTGCTCAAAGTCTGGTAGTTTTTCTGGTATGGAATTTCTTAGTTTATATAAATTATAAATTATAGCTGTATAATAGTGCTCTAAATTTTTTATATGTTCATCAGGAATGAAAACTACAGTATCTAGTACAACATCAACATACTTCTCACCTGTATATCGTTTAAATTGTTTTGCCATTTCGGCAGCCTCTGCAGCCATCTTAGATATGGTTTCTTGTATCGCCGTATCATCCATATCCTTTGTTTAAAATAAGCTCGAAAGTCTTGTTTAAGTCGCCTTGGATATTTTACAACGATAAATTTTTACAATCTCGAATAACCCTTACTTATCCTAAAAATATTATTTTTACAACCCAATTTTAAAACACATGTTGGATTGAGAAATTTATAAAAAATATTTCTATGGCAAAAAACTAACGTATCAGTCTAAAAAAAAAAAAAAAAAAAAAAAAAAAATTTTTTTTTTTTTTTTTTTTTTTTTTTTTTTTTTTTAAGAGTGGGCGTGGCTCATCTATATATAGGATTGTTGAAATGCCATCTCATCATTCTATCTTAATCTTTGCCAGCAACGGTCATATCTTTAATTTAAACCTATATATACTAAAGCTTGTTTGAGAAATTTAACATTGATCGCCATACTGTATTATTTGAGATGGCTGATGAAGTAATTCAACATAAAATTCTCAAGTATTTAGCTTTACAACCTCATAGTGCCCGTTCTATTAAAGAAATTTGTGAATCTATTGGATGTGATAAAAGAACGGCAAACATATGTTTATATAATATGCAAAGATGTTACTTAGTTATAAAAACTAAGGAGAGTAATCCACCACTATGGAAAATAAAATAGATGTAAAAAAAAAAAAAAAAAAAAAATTTTTTTTTTTTTTTTTTTTTAAGGGTTATATTAGGCTTATAAATACCAGCTACAATCCTCATCATCAAACATTTTTTAAACAACTTACTACAATCCAGACATGATTGAATACTACGCTGCCGAAGACGCGGAAAAAGCCTTACTATACCTTCTTCAAGACTCTATTTATATGGCTAACTGGAAATTACAAAATTACACATTTATAGATGATGAGCCAAATTTTGATGGAAAAATATGTGCCATGTCCCAGTCTATTCAGAATATATTATATGAATACTTTACTACGTATCCTGGCATTGGTAAAGTTACAAATCCTAAAAATATGTCTGACGTCGGCCCTATTTTAAAGACGAAATTAATGCATAAGATCAAGCAAAAACATTTTCCAAGAGTCTCTCATGTTTTAAAGGATAAAATTTTCAATCGGAATCCGAATTGTTCAGAAAGTTATCAACCATGGGTATTAGAATGCCTTATCTATACTGGGATGTATGCGGCCAAATGCATGACTGTATTACATAGTCCTGATAAAATTTTTGAAATTACATCTCAAATAATGATTAAATTTTTAGAAGGCGCATGTGAGGATATAGTTGATGACATTTATATACGTAAACTAAATCCGTTTATGCCAATAAATAATAGTAGTTAAAATTTGATGTAATACTGCAACTCTACAATAATTTTTGAGACGCTTCAACGACTCATCAGAATTTATCAATCAAAAATATTAACTAATTGTAAACGACCTTAAAAAAAAAAAATTTTTTTTTTTTTTTTTTTTTTTTTTTTTTTTTTTTTTTAAGGTGGGTGTGGCTCGGCTATATATATAGGGTGGTTAGTGTACCAACGCCATCATTCTGTTTGAACCTCTTCCAGCATCATTGGGTCAGTAACATTTTGTAATACACCCTTCGTACTTTGGACAAATAACACTTACTTTGCATATGCATCGAATTATAGCATGTAAGGTTGGAGGCAGCGTTGATTCTTTTAAATAAACTAAATTACCACCCGAATCTTTCAAATAAACGAAAGGTTCGTTTTGTACGAATTTGTCCATATGATTCCAAGGAATCATAGGATGACCTTTATGACTTTTGGCATAGTACACATCTCCGTCCCTTTTTCGCATTAAGTAAGGATTTTGGTCATCTAACAAATAATACTCGTTTCCAGTAGAATCGACTGGATATCTTTGAGTACCATCTGAATAAAGAGCGAATTGTACATTTTGATTATAGTGATCTTCTATTAAGACTGATTTATTTCGTTTTAAAGGATAATATTCGTCTCCGTTTTTGTCTTTAGCATAATAATATATACCAGACGCGTCTCTTGCAAAAAGAATTTGCTTTGACTTTGGATAGATTTCGTTACCTTTTCGATCGCGTGCGTAAATTTCCTTACCATATTTATCGGTAAGGAATTTGTCATTGGGATAGTACTCGTCACCGTTTAGTTTTCTCGGATACATCGTTCATTCAACTTTGTTATAACATGTCTGTAAGCCGATACCGTATTTCGATGTTGAAATTGAATAAATGTACTCTACGAATCGAGCCGCAAGAGTTACTTATAATATTACGAGCTTGGCGCAAGAAAAACGCGTTCGCCTCTGAATGTCTAAAATGTAAGAAAAAAATCGAATTCGGATCTAGAAATTTCAATATGTGTTGCAGTCAGTTTTATTTCAACGACGAGCTTACCTGTTATCCTCTTCAGTCTATAGCGATACCTACTCCAGGATATATTTTCGTATTACCCCAACATAAACGCATGATGAATAATGCAGGCATTCAATGCAAACAGGAATTTTTAGTTTTACCAGATCCAATTTATTGGCAGTTGACAACCACTCTCGTTTACGATAAAGTCATGCGTTTCGTGTTGGGAGAGCCTATAACGAGTCGTACGAAAACCATACAGCCTTCTTCCAAATCTGTCACTTTTTATAAACAGATACAGGAAGCGCCTTTAAATTACGGCAGTTTGGATTCGCGGTCTTGCGGCAAAGCTACATTTATTCGTCAAGTAGCGTTCGGTAAAAGATGTTCTTATTCCATGAGAGGTATGATTGTTCCAGACGCAACGCTGAGACCTAACGAAATACATATGCCAGAGTTCATCGTAAAAAAATTTGGTTTGAAGGGTAAATGGGTGCTATTGAATAGAATGCCGTCTCTACAACCTGAAAATTTCGTGGCTTTACAAGTACCTGTAGAAGGTCCCGCATGGACCTACGATTGCTTTGGCATACCGTTAGAAATTTTGTCGTCTATCAATGGAGATTTTGATGGCGATGAAGTCAACATTTATTTGTTTTATAGCGCCCTGTCTCAAGCGGAATGTATGATTTTATTAAATCCAGAATGGGAAATGGGTAGTTCGGTCATGGATATGAAGTTGAGTCCGTGTCAAGATATGCTAGTCGCTTACTATTTATTTAAAGACGAAATTAATTTTTTACCCTATAAAGAAAACGATTTGAAAAAAACATTTAAAGTAATATATGAAATTTATGGATCGAAAAGAACCTTTCAGGCATTTGACGATATGAGAAAATTTTATCTCTATAAATTCGAAAACGAAAAAATATTTTCGCTGACTTTAGAAGAAATGGAATGGTTGATCGATACTTATAAAAAACGAGGTGACGTCCAACAAGGTAAAGGTTGCTTAGTGACCCAAATATTAGCAAACGCTAAAGGAAATTTTGAGATTTTAAAACAAATGTTTGGAGAAATAGGTATGCAAGGGGATGTAAAAATAAAAAATTCATTTTGGTCAGGGTTGACACCCATAGAGGCAATCGCTCATGCAAAAACCTCTCATGTAGCTCTTTGGCAGACTTCAAAAATTTGGCAACCGGGATACGGTCACAATAAAATTATATTTAACCTGCAAGGTTTAGTTATAGATTATTTGGGTCGCGTCATTGACGGAAATAATCGAGTCGTAGAACAGGACGTGGCGGATGCTATTCATTATACAGACGCCATGTCAGAAGAAACTTTTAACTATATATTGAATCAGGTACTGGTCGAAAAAAATTTTCAGTTGGCATCTATGTCGTAATAAAACAGGGACAAACATTTGAGTGCTTAGAAAATGCCCCACCCACATTTGAAAAAAAAAATTTTTTTTTTTTTTTTTTTTTTTTTTTTTTTTAATGCCACGCCCACCCTTGAAACTTGTCTATATTAACTGTGGGTAACGTGACTACACCCTCATTGTGTCTCGCCAGCAACAGTCGTTTAGTCACTATGTCTCGTAATGTGTTTTCAGTAAGATGTACATTGACCAACTCTAGATAGTTAGATTTTTCTATAAGAGCCCATGATTTCATGAAAACCTGCAATATCTTGTCATTTGTCAGGCAAAAATCTATAAATATCTTGTTTTCAAAGCCAATATTGTATAAATAACGCTATTTTATCCTATTTTAAAGGAAATGGGTCAGGAGCGAGTTTATGCATGACCGTACAGTAGAAGAAATAAATTCCACTCCCACCCACCCTAATAGATATACTATATATATACTATATATATAGACTGCAGCGCCATCTATAATGATTGGCTAAAAAAATATAACTTTAGCAGCCAACTGAGAAATATAACTTTAGAAACTAATTACATAAACCAACCAACCAACCAACTATTAAAAAAAAAAAAAAAAAAAAAAAAAAAAAAAAATTTTTTTTTTTTTTTTTTTTTTTTTTGAGTGGGCGTGGCTCAGCTATATATATGACTGCGAGCGTATTTATACAATCATTATTTCTCGATACCTTCTAGCAACAGTCTTCGTGAAATGCTTATATATATGACTGGTTTTGTCCAACATAGACCGCAGGCTATATAAATTAAGTAGCAGCGACAAAATTTAATTCGTCAGCATGATATCCTTGTTGCAACTCATCAAATTTAGTTCCAAGCATAGTGAAAGTCATAGTGTGTTAATTGACTTTCAACAAATCTATGTTCGTAATATTCTTCTATTTTGTACGGGCCTTGGCATGGCTCGCATTTTATTTGGACAAAATATAATTTGCCAAGTAACAGAAAAAAGCGTGTCGCAATCTTTTGTCGATACAAAATGTTTCATAAATGGAACCATGACTAGAGATGATTCAGTAATTTATCACGATTATTATCAATGGGTGTCTGTTTATTTACTATTATTGGCATTTGGATTTTATTTTCCATATTCCGTTTGGACAAAATTATTTGGAAATTATCTACGATACCTAGAAAGCTTGGCTGATAAACCTGAAGACGTAATTCGAGTCATTAAGGATTCGAAAGGAAATTTAATATTCTTTAAAACGCTGGCATTGGAAATATTTTATATATTTTATGTAATGTTAATATTATACATAACCAATATTTTTTTTAACAACATTTGGGGTCATTTCGGCTGGTCGATAAAATCAATTTATACAATTTTTCCAGACAACGGGTCGTGTTTCGTTACCTATTATCACAGTAGTGGATCTACAGCTGGAAAATTCAATTGTCTCTTACCATTAAGCAGTGTATATCGTAAAATATTTATGCTACTTTATGGGATTGTACTCATACTAATACTATTAAATTTTTTGACGATGCTATATAGAGTTCGAATGATAATTGTCAGAAATAAATATATAAATGTATGGTGGGCATTTATGATTGCAAAACAATCTACTGTTTCGTGGAATGCTAGAAAGAAATTGGATTTAGCGTATTATAAAATGCTGAGCAATTCTAAGGAAAATTTGATACAGTTAAATGATATGCTTTTAAAAGATGAAGAGTTAAAGATTGTCTAAAAAACAACGTCGAAAAAAAAAAAAAAAAAAAATTTTTTTTTTTTTTTTTTTTTTTTTTTTTTTTTTTTTTAAGAATTGGGCGTGGCTTTTATTTAAAGTATATAAGTGTATGCATTTACAATTTGCAACATTTTACTCGTATCAGTCAAATGGAAGACGTATTAGATTCCGAAGCATACTTTAAATGTGACTATTGTCCAATGTTATTTTACGAAGAAACATATTTGACGGCACACATTAATGAGGGCAATCACTTATATTCGTCAATATGTAGTTATTGTCGCAAAATATTTTCACCTGGGACTACTAAAGATATTTTTGATGATCATTTCGCTAACACGTGTATTTCGTCAAATGATCAAGGTATTGGAACTATATCCTTATTCAAATCTGAGAACAACAAAAAAACTAATTGTTGGGCATATATCGACGGTCAAATATTTTATTTAATAGAATCTGCAGAAAAGGTTTCAACGTTTCCATTTTTTTGGCCTATTATACATTATTCTGATGACACAGTATTAAATGCGCTGCACTGGGAATTTGATGAGAGATTACAGTTGCGAGTAAATTATAACATATTTGGATAAAACTCTGATATCTTGTAGAGGGTCTTCTGAAACGTGTAAAAACCAAGTCCGGTTGAAATTATCAAAGACTAACCACACCCACACTTAAAAAAAAAAAAAAAAAAAAAAAAAATTTTTTTTTTTTTTTTTTTTTTTTTTTTTTTAGGTGGGTGTGGCTCGGCTATATATAGGGTGGCTAGTGCACCAACACCATCATTCTGTTTGAACCTCTTCCAGCATCAGTCCGACCACATAAACAGATCTTGAAAACTTTATCGAATCCTGTTTTCATGCTCTTGTGACGTGTTTCAAAATGACTACAACTTATTTAGATGCTCTGCAAAAGAAGTACAAGATTTACAATAATCGAGTTAATATTTTACATTTCGAAGTATTATCTCGTTGTAATAATAGTCGTTTGAAATTTCTTTTGAACAAGAGAGATGAATTACACTTAAATAATTGTGTATGGTGTCAGGACGATGTAATAGAGGGACCTGATACTTGTCTTTGCATCTACGCTAAGAGATCTCCAGAAAAATATTTAGCTGACGAAATGCTTTCAGGAAATTTTCAAAAATTACATAAGGATAAGGAAGAACGTTTAAGCGGATCTTCAGCAGCGTTTACTTATCCCGATTCTCATCAAATTGAAAATGTACGAGATTTTTACAAGCGTTGTGTATCAGACAGACAAAATGTCTTCAAATGGTATGAAGAATACAAAACTACAAAGAATGCTATACAGTTTGAAATAAAAGTGAGAGAAATGGGAAAAAATCGAGAAATCAATGTAATTCTTAATTCTGAAAGTAGAGAATGGCACTTGACAGATTGCATGAGATGCGTTTTAGCTGAAGGATCTCCAGATACATGTTCTTGCCAAAAAGCCTTAATGGATCCTGCAAAATATCTTCGAGAGCGATATAATTTAATAGAACAGATAAAGGAAATAATACCATATAATTATCTTACGGCTTAATTTAAAAAAAAAAAAAAAAAAAAAAAAAAAAAAAATATATATATATATATATATATATATATATATATATATATATATATATATATATATATATATATATATATATATATATTATAAATATATTATAATATAAATATTATTATAAATATATTATAATATAAATATAATATAATATAAATATATTATAAATATATTATAATATAAATATAATATTAATATAAATATAATATTAATATAATATAAATATATTATAAATATATTATAATATAAATATAATATAATATAAATATAAGCATTAAAAAAAAAAAAAAAAAAAAAAAAAAATCTATCCATTTCTATAGGGTAGCTACGATTCATGCTCCTACCTTCTCCTATTTTGCTCCGACTTGCTTTTTGTGGCAACGAGCTTCAAGGTCATTAAAAAAAAAAAAAAAAAAAAAAAAAAATTTTTTTTTTTTTTTTTTTTTTTTTTTTTTTGATTGATATATCTTTACTCGACTATATAAAGGGTAGCTAACATACCCACATCCTCATTCTGTCTCGTGCTGCGAAAATGCGTCCGGTCATACTAAGCTCTGATCTACACAATCAAGCTTATAATGAGTTGTGCGCTGTCTGAACAGGATTACCATAAATTTATTGACGTGTATGGAAATAAATATAATCGACAGCATTTTATAGCCATACGTTTCAAACGAGCCATCATAACCTACCATTGTACCGAGTTTGATACGACTCCTATCGATCCTCCCAACGATAGTATCGTCGTGCTACGGGGTAGCTATTGCCCAGACATTCAGCTCGATAACAAATGTATTTTACTTTACACGATTGGAAAGAACGTTATCAAGGGTGGCATACGCGTACCAGATCAAGCACCCAATACTTTACTGCGAGCCTTAATACCAGAAGACCAAACTAAGGTATGTGAATTTTACCACTCAACGCTTTACGTGATAGCTTCCGAAAACCCATTTCCAAAAATTACGAAAACGTGTAAGAAAAATAAGGCTTTTCGAGCTTTAGTGACTTTTGTGGAAGCGACGAAAAAAAATAGAATTTTGACGTTAGAAGAGGCTGCTAGTATCCGTTTCTTTAAAAGACACTGCCAAAAATTGAATAATTTTAACCGATGGAGTCCGTTCGCATTAAATATCGTTTATAAAAAATTTTATTCGCTAACCCATGCTTTACCAACAAGTCATATAGGCAAACAATTGTTTAGACTTTTAAAGCGATCGAAAAAAGCTCCCGAATACATTATCGATTCTGATTTTTACAGATGCGAGGTATTTTTTACAGATATCGAACCCGTCGGCGTAATGTGCCTCTTCGAAGCCGATAAATTGAAATACGTGTCGCCTATGGTAGTCAAAGAAACGTCTGAAAAATTTCGAGATACTAATTATATCGAATGTAATACGTGGTTGCCCCTTTACAAGGATAAACAAACTTGGAACGACTACTGTTTACCGTTTTACGTACATGATTTGAGCAAGAAAAAAATTCAACTCAAACAAGTACTTTTGTGGCTACAAAATTCAACGGTAGAAAAATATCAGCTACTCTACAAAGACTTAGAACAAATCGGAAAAATTCTTTTCGACGAATAGAAAAACAAGATGATTTTCAGAACCTTGATAGAGGCCATCATAAAATGGCAGCGAGATCCAGACGACGTGCTGGCTCTCAGTACTATAAACACTTTAAAAAGAGAATTGCAGAACGATTTGACTCAAGCGTACGATTTGAGCAGACCGCTCATCGAACGAAATGCAAACTTATATTGGACTAGCAGTAGTTTTTTAGATTTTTTATTCAAGCTATACAAACTACCAACAGCTATCGATTCTTCATCTGAAGATAAAGGTTTATCGAAGTTATTGGATGAATGTAAAAACGAAAAGGATAGGTTGTCTAAAGAATTGGAATACTATAAAAACGAAAAGGATAGGCTGTTTAAAGCATTGGACACAAACAAAACTAAGCCTAAACAATTTTTTGATGCGGATTACAGTCATAAAAATGACTCGTCGAGCGATCAGGCAAATCGCACAAAAAACCTGACCGATTTAACAAAAGACCATGAATCTCTAAAGAAAAAAATGGATAGGTTCGAAACTGAAAACAATAGTTTAAAACAACAACTAGATGCATGCAAAGAAGAAAAACGTACTTTAGATAGCAAATTATCAGATGCAGAGCATAATATTACCGTTCTCACACGAACTAACAATACTTATAAGAAGCAGATACTAGAGTTGGAAACATCTATATCTGACGTTACTATAAAATCGGACCGTCAAATAGCAGAATTTAGGCTATTGAAATCGCGCTACGATGATCAATACAAAATTTTCAAAGCTTTAATGGAAAGATCCAATGTGAATACAATGTCTCCTTCAATGAATGAAACTGTTTTAAATCAACGTAATTTCCCAATTGAGTATGTTGATAATTCCGTCGAACAATCTCAAACGGCATTGACATATCCTGTCCAGTATGCAATACAATCTGGATTAGACTCACAAAACCCGATGCTAAATGCATCACCCATTGCGATGCCAGGAGTAGAAGGATTTCCATTGCAGTTACAATCTGGGGCCGAATCTTCAGTCACATCGCAACAACTTGCGACAACATCCTATAACCAACCCGTAAATGGGTTAGTTACACAATTAAATAACAAGATAAATATTTTAAATGAAAAAATTGGTATATTAGAAAAGGAAAAACAAAATTTGCTAGAGGGTAAGAATGCTAATCAGGCAGAGATACTCTATTTAAAAGAACAATGTCAAAACATGTGTAACTCGGGTGTAAACGAACTTAATAAATTGCATCAAGAGGGTTCAGCATTATTGTTTCAAGCTCAAGAACGCGAGAAAAATTTGACTGATCAATTGCATAGTAATTAAAATATGCAGTATCCAGTTTTACCATTAACCAATTCGTCAGACAACATAAATTATTTAAAGTCAGAAATTCAAATTAAAGACGAAGAAATCAAAGAGAAGGACAAAATAATACAGGACCTTGCAGAAGGTAAAACGGTTCCAAGAAAGGAATACGATGAATTATTAGCGAAGCTTAATAAGCTAGATGCGGAACACCGAACCTTAGCTAATGAGTATGAACCGTTAACTAAAGCATTTGAAGAGGTCCAGTACATGCATAATAAATTAGGTGAAGAACATGAGAATTTGAAGAAAGAACATGTAACTTTACAAGAATTATATACTCAAACACAAAATACGAATCAAACATTGACCCAAGTAAATAGTAACTCAGATGATCGATATAGGGAATTGGTTGAGCGAAAACAAAATTTAGATGCTAAATACGAAACATTGTCCAACGATTATAAAGAGTTAGAAACTAAATATAATGCCTTATTAAAGACGCGTGAAAAATCAAAATCTCAGCACGGATCGGCAAGAATAAGACACGGGCTATTGACAGAAACAAATGAGTCATTATTAACTCAAAACGACTCATTAAAACAAACAATAGACCAATTGCAAAATGAAAAACGTAATTTAGCAGAAGTACAACTATCTTTAAATCAAACAATGGAACAAGTTGTAGAATCAGAACAGCTAACAGGCGAAAACCAAACAATGGAACAATTGCGAGATGAAAAAAGAGTTTTAGAAGGACAACTAGCACACGAAAGCCAAAACCTGGCAGAATGCAATGCTAAAATAGAAGATTTAGAAACACAACTAGCAAATACACGGACGATATTTAATACTGCAGATCATACATTACAAACTCAAAACAGCTCTTTAAAACAAACAATAGAACAATTGCAAGCTGAAAAAAGTGCTTTAGAAGAACAACTAACACGCGAAACCCAAAATCTGGCAGAATGCAATGCTAAAATAGAAAATTTACAAACACAAATAACAAATGTACAGGTATCAAATACTGCAAATCAAACAATAGACCAATTGCGAGCTGAAAAAAGAGCTTTAGAAGACCAACTAACACGCGAAACCCAAAATCTGGCAGAATGTAATACTAACGTAGCAGCTTTACAAACACAAATAACGAATGCACAGGTATCAAATACTGCAAATCAAACATTACAAACTCAAAACAACTCTTTAAATCAAACAATAGAACAATTGCAAGCTGAAAAAAGAGCTTTAGAAGATCAACTAGCACGCGAAAGCCAAAAGCTGGCCGAATGCAATACTAACGTAGAAACTTTACAAACACAAATAACTAATGTACCGATATTAAATACTACAATTAAAAAATTACAAACTCAAATCGACACTTTAAATCAAACAATAAACCAATTGCAAAATGATAAAAGAACTTTAAAAGCAAAACTAACAAATGAAAAGCGAAAGCTGGTAGAAAATAATGCTAACGTAGATAATTTAAAAACGCAACTAGCGAATGCACAGGCATTACAAACTTCAGATCAAACATTACAAACTCAAAACGACCCTTTAAATAAAAGAATAGAACAATTGCAAGATGAAAAAAGAGATTTAGAACGAAAACTAGCAGAAACCACGAAGTCTTTTCAACGACAAATAGAACGATTGGAACTTGAAAAAGGAAATTTAGAAAATAAAACGGTACATTCCACGGACATTTTAAAAAGAACAATAGAACAATTGCAAGGTGACAAAGGAGCTTTACAAGAACAATTATTAGATGTAAACGAAAAGCTGGCAGCATGCAACATTAGCCTAACTAATTTAAAAACACAAATATCGAATGGACAGGTATTAAATACTGCAGATCAACAAGTCATAGATTTTTTAAAAGATACCTATAATATGGAAAATTGGCAGAACTTTTTCTTAGAACAATGGCCAGAAGATACAAAACTCATTCTTGCGGTGAGTAAACAATGTGACAAGGTTAGAGACGAATCTAATTATGATAATATATCGGCGTATAATTTTGGCAATATAATATTATCCTTAACTTCCAGATCTCCTACTGATACTACGAAAATAACTGAAATTGCAACAATGTTTCGGATACCGAACGATGATAATGTCGTCGCGAATATCAAGATTTTAATAGATAAGTATGCGAGGTGTATCGATGCAATTAATCAGCTAGGTTGCGGTATCAATGCAGATAATTTTCCTACTAAAATAATTGAAATATGGAATCATATTAAAGAAGCTGCACAACGTTTCGTATCAATTGATAATGAAGTTTGGTGTATAAATTTTTTGACGGCGATGCAACAAGAATTTGAAATAAATCATACAATCATCAATGAATTTCAAGCACTGACTCCAGACATTCCTAATAATGATAAATTACAATGGAAAGATTCATTTATTAAGCGATTTTATGAATTTCAAAAATTTACTCAAAATTTTATATTTTCAGGAAATTCTGTAGAACAGTTCTCCCTTAATTTAAGTAATATCGCTAAAAAAATAAATCCAGAAAGTTTAAACGAGCAGCAATGGATGAAAATATTTATAATTAATATTACATCATTTGTTGAAAAATTACGAGATAAATACCCTTCGGAAAAAAATTTTAGTGAATGGGTAAGCGATATGTTATCTCCTTTGCCTGATAAAGAGATTAATTCAACAGAAGCCGAAAATATTGGTTTGTTGTATAAAACATGGTTACGCATATTAAATTTTGAGCCTAATACAAGTCCAGAACAGTTCACAGATTTATTAACTGAACGTGTAAAAGCGTTCGCCAATAGGAAAAGAAGATCAATTCAAACGGTAGATGGTTTGGGAGAAACAAGTGATAAAAAAATCCTATTAGATCAAAATTGGACTGTAATTGAACTACAAAATTTGTTTTATAATTTATATAAGGGATATTTCAAACTACGATTTAATATTTCGAAACAACTTTTGCCCGATGTTGAAGAATATAAAGATCAAATTGAAGTTAAATTGCGGTTATTAAGGACCCTTAGAAGAGACAATCGGGGAAATACACTTATGGTAATTTATCAGGATTACTTGTATTACGATTTAAAAACCATACTTAGAATAGACTTAGACAAAATATTTTTGGATACTGTGGATAAAGATCAATTATTTATTACTACTTGTAATGCAACTGAAAATTATTTACACACATTATTGTCTAATGAAAATGCTATACCGTTATCAGAACCTGCATTAAATATTTCAAGTGCTATTGGTATGGATTCGGAACAGATTGAGGAAGAAGAAAATATGGAAGCAAAAAATGAGGAAGAAGAAAATTTACACGCAAAAAGGATGAATACGGCTAGTTGAAATATATAGATAAACTACACCCAACCAACCCTCCTAAAAAAAAAAAAAAAAAAAAAAAAAAAAAAAAAAAAATTTTTTTTTTTTTTTTTTTTTTTTTTTTTTTTTGAGTGGGCGTGGTTTATATAATATATATATATGCTGGCTAGTGTACCCACACATTATTATGTCTCAAGGTATGCTGGCAACAACCTTCTAGTTTAGACTTTGAAAAATTTGTTAAATTAAACATTGATATTATTTATAGATTGTCTTATGAAACGCGTAAAAGGACTAAACATAATATTTTCTTACATGGCTTTGGCGACACGATCGCACTTTATATGACTTTTTATAATTCGATAAATTCACGAGGATAAAATTCATCACCATTTGCTTTACGAGCGTAGTATGGTACTACATCGCCATTTTGATACGATATGGCACCTTTTTCAGAGCTACCGTCTTCAGCTTTCAGATAAAATTCGTCCCCATTATTCCGTTTTGGATAAAATTCAGACCCATCTGGGTTTTTGGCATATTTATACTCGTTCAGAGGTAAGTCATTACCATTCTCGTCCTGACGATAACTTTCTTGACCATCCTCATCTATGGGATAAACATAATTTCCATTTTCATCTTTAAGATACATTTCCTCTCTTGTTAAAGGATACGTTACCTTAAGCGTAGTTAAATTTAGGGGGTATTTTGGACATCCATTTTCATAAATATAAACATTTGTACCATCTTTCTTAGCGCATGGATATTCAATCAAATATTCTTTATCCCCGTCTATTACTTTTTTGCAAGCATAAACTAATTTTCCAGCTTCATTTTGCCAATATTTATCA
Organism: Salticus scenicus; assembly: GCA_963930645.1. Taxonomy (NCBI): domain Eukaryota; kingdom Metazoa; phylum Arthropoda; class Arachnida; order Araneae; family Salticidae; genus Salticus; species Salticus scenicus. The sequence goes on from OZ005649.1 coordinate 106,555,828, forward strand.
TGACCTTCAACATCCTTTGCGTAATACTGGTCCATATTATTATTTTGCAAACAATAACCTCTTAAATAAATTTCGTTATATTTTTGTTCTAACACGTTGTCGTCATCTTGAGGCTCATTATCCTTAGCGACTTCACCCCCCAAACCATTTAAATTGCCGGGACCAGGCTGCTCATCTCCGTTGCCGGGACCAGGCTGCTCATCTCCGTTGCCGGGACCAGGCTGCTCATCTCCGTTGCCGGGACCAGGCTGCTCATCCTCAGGTTGATGTTCAAGATCCATATCAGCGGGTTGCTCATCCTCAGGTTGATGTTCAAGATCCATATCAACGGGTTGCTCGTTTACGATTTTCTCCATTTTAAAAGCTTTGTTCACAGTATTAGAAGAAGAGATATCTCTTCTCTTGCGACTATTTGGCTTTAAAGAAGTTGAAACTGGTTTACGATTAGACATACTTTATTTGTACATTTAATAGCAAGAGCATGCTAATTATATTATTGTGTATTTGCATGTTATTTGTCTGTTGGAATCATAGGTTATATCGAGCATATATAAAAATTACATTGAATACTTTATATTATAATATGAACCCAATGGAATGGCGAAAATATCTTATACATAAACAAATTCAAAAGAGTCCAGGATGGGAAATAACTATGAACATAAATAACTGAATATTTCATCTTGTTTTCAAAGCCAATATTGTATAAATAACGTTACCCCATCCTATTTTAAAGGAAATAGGTTTGGACATCGCGGAGCTGGTTTATGCATGACCTTACAGTAGAAGAAATAAATTCCACTCCCACCCACCCTAATAGATATACTATATATATACTATATACATAGACTGCAGCGCCATCTACAATAAATTTGATTGGATAAAGAAAATAGAAACTAACTGAAAAATATAAATTAAAAAACTATCAACCAACAAAAAAAAAAAAAAAAAAAAAAAAAATTTTTTTTTTTTTTTTTTTTTTTTTTTTTTTTTTTACGGTTGGGCGTGGCTTGAATTCATTCTGTATAAATAGTCGTACTCAAACCTTTATTTTGTTTTCTAGCATCAATCTTCTTCTGGTTTTTTATGCGAACTATGGGGCGTATATATAGATATGAGAAACCTTAAAATATTATTTTCAAACTATATAATCAAGTTTTATAAATGATATATACTTTGCCATCCGCTATTAAAGGTAAATTCTTGGGTAGCCATGACCCACCCTATTTAGAAGGTGATAAAGCTACTCTGCAATGCGATGATGGATATCGATCTAACACTATATTTTCTATTTTAACAAAAAAAGATGACGAATTAGTATGGAATCCTTCGTCGGTCGAATGCTTTCCAAGGTCTTGTGGTGCACCTCCTGTTATTGAAAACGGCTACCATACAGGCTCAGTATATTCATTTCCTAGTATGGTAACTTATAAGTGCTTTGAAGGTTTTAAACTCAAAACCCTTTACAAATCTCTATTTTGTTCTGCTACTGGCGAATGGATTCCATCAGTAAAAAAAATTGAATGCGAGCCCATACAATGTGAAGAGTTAGACAACCCCGAAAACGGTTCCGTGTCTTATCCGAATAGGAACGTTGATTCAGTAGCGACTGTGGTTTGCAACCCAGGATTTTATGCTGTCGGTAGCAACAAAAGAATATGCCAGACGAACGGACAGTGGAGCGGTCCAGAAATAATATGCGATCCATGTCCGATAATACCAAATGCCCGAATAATTTCACCAGGATTTGCAGCAGTAAAGTGCGACGGTAAAGAGGTGCTTGTAAGATGTAAGGCGGACGGAACTTGGACAAATCCAAATTGCCCAGAAAATAATTCTCAACTGCCCATTGCCAACCCAGTCTCGCCAAGTTTACCCATACTACAACCTAATCCAGTCTCGCCAGGTTTACCCATACTACAACCTAATTCTCAAATACCCAATCCAGTCTCGTCAAGTTTGTCCACACTACGACGACGATCCTATGAATGGATCATATCAGCAATTGGTTTAATAGTATCCTTCATTTTATTTATAATAACATTATTTAGATATTATAACATTTAGAAAAAAAAAAAAAAAAAAAAAAATTGAAAAAAAAAAACGACTGAATTAAATTGCTTATTTTACTATGTATATGTAATAAAAATCACGATTCCACGATTAGTTTTCAAAAATATTTTTATTTTAAGATTACGTTTCTAAAGTTGGTCGAATTTACAAAATTTTCAATTTTTTTTTAAATTTGAAAAAAAAACGACTGAATTAAATTGCTTATTTTACTATGTATATGTAATAAGAATTACGATTCCACGATTAGTTTTCAAAAATATTTTTATTTTAAGATTACGTTTCTAAAGTTGGTCGAATTTGCAATAGTCAACTCAAAGTCTAAATCTTCATTTTTGAAAATATACTTAATTCAATTAACATTATAAATATATATCAACCAACCAACCTTGAAAAAAAAAAAAAAAAAAAAAAAAAAATTTTTTTTTTTTTTTTTTTTTTTTTTTTTTTCAAGGTCATATTTTATATATAAATACGCTTGACTCTGAACATTTAATTTACTTTCATCATGGCTCCTTACATTGTCTGTATCGACGGATTGATTGGGGCTGGCAAATCTACTTTGATGCGACAACTGGCTACAGATTTTAAATGTTTTCCTGAACCCATACACGAATGGACATTACTACCCCATCTGTACGAAAATCAAACGCTTTACGGACCGGCTTTCCAATTCCAAGTCTTAATTTCTCAATACAATCAAAAAATGTCTTTTCCGAAAGGTGACGATTTAATTCTAGTCGAACGGTGTCCTTGGACTTCCAGGTATATATTTGCCCCGCTGATATTAAACGAACAAGATCTACATACGTACGACAAAATTTATCAAGTTTTAAATTTTAACGTAGATTGTTTCATTTATTTAGACGTAGAGCCTCTCGAAGCGTTTAATCGAATCCGGGACCGCTCTCCGATCGACCGTTTGATAAGCTTAGATTATTTAGAACGCTTGCATGATTCTTACAAAGAAAATCTCTTGAAGGCTCGTTCGAACGTTTACGTAATCAATGACCCTGTCGAACAACAGGTTCGAGAAATTTTATCTAAAATAACAACTTCAGTTTTTCCAAATGAATAGAGAGTGTTTTCTCTGCCCAGCTGCCAACATTCTTTAAATGTTCTGGATTTTGAGTCGTCAAATACATTACGTATGCAGTCAGTCCTATAGTCAACAGTATTAGTAATACGAAAATCCAACGACCCGTGGTCACCCCAATACTCAGCAGTACGCAATTTATATATAACGAAGAATAAAATAGCACACCGTGGGCCAAAGAACGTTCGTCCATACTTCTTGGTTTATACGTACAGATCTTCTTTCAAAAATTCGACGATTTGAACGGGTTTATATGTAGGAAGTGTTATCGTTTTATTCGTAAATTGTCCACGCCTGACTATAAATCCAGACAAAGAATCGGAAACGAGTGCTTTTCGCCCCGCATCGCTATATTCAAACGCCACGTTGGGTGGATAGGTCACTCTATATCGCACTTGGAGCTGAACGGGTTGGTCAGTGAATAATTTAAGCCTCATGCCCGTATTCAGTTGTAAACCTTTTTCGGTTAAATGTATTGAATCCATAGTTTTATTAAATTTGACGGACGGTGGATTATTTTCGTTCCAAATCGCAGGTTTTATTTGTCTGAATTCTCCAGTCGCAAAATCTAACCAATCGTTCAACCAATTGACTACATATTCCGTAGTCGGAGGAGGCTCGCAGGCATATTCTTGATCAGAGACTGAAATGATACGTTTCGTATGCATAGAGGGACAAAATATGAACGGTCGTTGGATATTGCACGTAGCATAGACAGTACTATCCCAAATAATATTTCCAGTTTGTATTTTCTGACCAGGTTGACAAGGCTCTTCTGGCCAGTCTGATATTTTCTGCGTCCAAAAATTATATGTAAAATGGACAGGTTCTTTTTTCAATAATCTTTCATTTTCGTAAAATTTACATTTGGCTGCATGTTCGCGAGGTAACAGGACGGCCATTTGTGGAATCTGAGACACGAAGGCGTAGTTGACACAATCGGGATGAGAACAAATATTATACATCTGGATATAGATTTCGGATTTTTGACAAGTTGGTATGGTATCCTTATGGTAATTGAACGGCTCGATCCAAGATTCTAAATTTACTTGGGGAAATTCAAACAGATAAAACTTATTATATTTGAAAGCATTCTTAGGCTTCTGAATGCATTTCGATCCAGTAAAAACTGTGCCATTAGGACATCTCAGATGTTTCTTTTCAGCGCAATCGTAATAACATTCTGGGGCGTCGCGTATGAATATTTTTTCATCCGAAACACATACATCTTCGATTTTATAACGTTTAGAAATTCGTTTGCCTTCGTCGACCAGTTTTCTTTTACGAAATCCATTTTCACAGATAAAGCCTGCAGTGCGATCTAAATCTTCAGAATTCCTCCAATTTTTAACGTGTTTGGTAAATTCGTAAACGGGGACGATAATATTTGGGTCATTGGAAAAGACATTGTCACAAAATATGGGTTCCGTACATTTCTGGCCGTTGTAAACCATAGGTAAAAATGGCAAGTTATCGCCTTTCGATTTATCCCAGTTCTGAGGACATTCTACAGTTTCATCAATTTTACCATTCTTACAAGTCATGTATCCAGGCGTGAAATTGAACGGAGGCATTTCTGTTTCAGGCAAAGATATGTTACTACCGTCCGGTAAACCATTACAATTGATAGGTTCGCAATAATCTTTACCCAAAAATTTAGTTCCAGGCTTACAAGTAATGAATACGGGCTTACCGTTATGACATTCGACTCGCGTTTCGTCGTTATGAATAAAAGGTGTATTTGGAAAAATTTTACAATAATGATTTAAATCTTTGACGGGCTCGCATCGATCGTGATAAAACAGGGTTCCGTTACGACATTTTATAAAGACCTCTTTTCCATTCTGACACATGATATACTGGGATATGTTTTTAGGATTTGGTAGCATTACTCCGTTCGATCTGCCAGTACACGCATTGACGGGCTGGCAAGCGTTTGCTATGAGAGTAGTTCCTGAGGGACAGATTTGGAGACTCGAGACACGATCGTTTTGACACTCGAAATTGAAAACGGTTCCTTTATGAACGGTAAACTGACTATTTTCTTTAAAATTTGGAAGGTTTTTCAATTGAGGATCCGATTTCAAGTGATCGTAGAGATTTTGTCCTACAGCCGGAACCAACGAGCCGTTCGATTTTCCATAGCATGGATCGACTGCCAAAATTTGGCCTTGATGAAACATGTAAGCGTCACTGGATAAGGTATGCTCCCAAGCTAATTTTCCGTTCACTGTAAACTGAAAATGTTTTGGCTTCTTCGAATCGAATACGTAATTGAACGACGGGGCTTTTGAGGGTGAACCAGCAGAAGGTTTCGTAACGCTTTCAGACCCAGGCGCGTAAAAATACCAGTAATAAATTAACAACAAAGACAAGAAGAACACTCGTATCATTTCTGTATCGAGGCTTTATTAAGAATGGATTTTCTATTTAATGAAGAAGAATGTAAACTATGGACTCAGAAAACAAATGTTATGAAATGCTGCAACGAACCGACTTATGAAACTTTTTTAAAACAAGATAGGGCGATAGATGAAATGCCCAATTTGTATAAGAAATGTATTCGCTGTGGAAAAATTGTTAAAATAAAATAATGGGATTCACTCTGTCAGTCAGCAACAGTCTGACTTCATGATAATATTTTTATAAGTTTAGTAAAGTCCGAGATATGTGTTAATGAACTTTAGCAACCAAACAACCAACCGTTAAAAAAAAAAAAAAAAAAAAAAAAAAAAAAAAAAAAATTTTTTTTTTTTTTTTTTTTTTAATGTTAGTTTGGCTTGACTATATATATAAGCTAACTAATGTACCCACATATTCATTATGTCTCGACGTCCTCCAGTAACAGGTCTCATAACCTCGTTGATTCCCAATTTTATCGAAAAGTCCGATTGGAACATAGCAACCTTTAAAATAGAAAATTTTCCATTAGTCAGAGACAGTATCTGCGGAGACATAATCGTCATGATCAGTCTTCTTAAATGGAATAAGGGAGTTGTTGAAAAACAAATACTCTATATACTTCCCAATGGAGTGCAACCCTTAAAAAATTATGAATACGCGACAGCTTTTGCATCCGAAGCTGAGATGCTGACCCAGTTTCATGCTTTGCTAGACGGTGTTCAAATTATAATCGGCTATGGTATTAACACGTACGATTTAACTCCTATTATTGCAAGACTGATATGGTTAAAACTGTACGGTATCCTTCCACGTTACAAATCTTTCAAAATATATAACGATACAGTGTCTTTGTATGACGGCAAACCTACCATAGATATTTATACTGCCCGCATGCATAATTTAGAAAAAAAAATAATGTCAGTGCTCCGCCTATATTACTTCATAAAACAAATATATAAAATATTATAAGTAAAAAAAAAAAAAAAAAAAAAAAAAAAAAAATTTTTTTTTTTTTTTTTTTTTTTTTTTTTCAAGGTCATATGTATATATATTATATATATATAACGTAAGTATTTCCTCAAATCTCCTTAGTGATGAATTTCTCAACGAAGTGGTCCTGTGCCTGGCGTCGAAAAAATGTCATTGGTGTAGAGATATCATTTTTGAATAAGGATGGTCATTACGAAAAACAACTTAAACATTACACAGAATGGATAGGGGTATGTACAAATAATATTGATACTGTCGTTCGTAAAATTAAAAAATATTTTCCGGGTAATGATGTTACCTATATTGAAATCACTCAACTCAAAAAAGTTTTACCCTCGTTCGAAGATAGGCTAGCTAGAAACAAATTAGAATATAGATCGAAACCTTTTTATAAAATATATACGACAGCCCCTCATAAGAGTGTTGGACGCTTATTTAATTGCTATAAAATGGTTTATTATAACCCCGAGGATTGGCTGACGCGAATTTATATTGATCTGTGTCTAAAATTTAATACATATTCTTTCTACTACAAATGGTACGAAATTCTAAACAATTCTTTAGATCTCATGTCCTCGTTGAGTATGACCCCCAATTGTTTCGAAGAGCCCGATTGGACGATGGCAGCATTTGATATAGAAACTGTTCCATTAATCGGTAACCATATTCCAATTTGCCATTTCAGCACAGATAAAATCGTTATGATAAGCCTTTTTAAATGGAATAAGCGGAATGGGGTCCAAAAACAAATACTCTATTTACTTCCCAACGGAGCTCAGCCCTTAACAAATTATGAATGCGCAACAGCTTTTACATCTGAGGCCGAGATGCTAGCCCATTTTCATTCTTTGCTAGCCGACGTTCAAATCATAACTGGCTATAATATTAACGCATACGATTTCCCATGTATTATTGCAAAACTGATATGGCTAAAACAGTACAGTACCATTCAACGTTACAAATCTGCTAAAATAGGTAAAGATAATGTGGCTTCGTTCGACGGTAAATTTGTAATAGATCTTTATACTTTTACAAGAGTATTTTCCAAAGCCGATTTGCCAAGTTATAGATTAGATGCCATAGCTAAAATGAAATTGGGTGGTGAATCCAAAATTAAAGTAGCCACCGTTGGGATATGGGCTTGGTATCGCAATGAATTGGCAGCTCAGCTGTTGGAAGAAACGCAGACTGAAATATGCTATGAAATGCTGAAACCCTACAAAGTCTCAGATGCGTCTGAATTTGGTACGTTTCGCACATATTTAGATTATTGCTTAAAAGACTCGGAATTGGTTTATCGATTGTTTCAACTCGAAACAGTTTTTACGTTTTTGTTATCACGGGCCAATATCGTGGCACTGAATACCGTAGAAAGTTTACATTTAGGCAATTCTCGATTTATAGAAGAGGTTTTTAAAACTCATGCGATATGTAGAGGTTTTTTGATTAATACTAAATATATTAGTTTAGCAAACGATTTAAAATACCAAGCAGCTTTCCGTGGAAAAACTTACCAGGGTGCGTTAAATTTTTGCTTTCCCGAACGATATTATGAAGATGTAGTGATTATGGATTTTGCCAGCATGTATCCTAGCACTCTGCTGAGTAGTAATTTATGTTACGGCACTTGTACTATTATGAACCGCGACGAATGGCTAGCAAACGAGACCGCTCAGAAAATGACTTGCATCCCGTACCGCATCCATAGCAACGATGATTTTTTGGAAGATCGGCCTATGACAGACAAATTTACCTATCCAACATTCAATCCAGAAATCGACGAGTACGCCATAGTTATTAATACGAAGACGGAAGCCTTTCTACCTAATTTTGTTAGCCATTTTATATCGCTGCGTAAAAATCATCAAATTGAATACAAACGAACGAAAGACATTTATCATTACAATAGCCAGCTGGGCTATAAAATTTTAATTAACTCGCTTTACGGAGTCATGGCCGGTAAAGACTCGATCCTAGCCTATCTTCCCATAGCCATGTCGATCGTGACCCTTTCTCGATATCAGCTACTCGGATCCTACCATTACGCGAAAAATTTAGGCTTCCACGTTTGTTATGCAGATACCGACAGTCTGATGGTTCATAAGTGGGAAAAAGACAATTGCGATAGCATAAACGCGTTCCTAGATATACCAAACGTCGAATTGAAATACGAACAGCGCTTGAGACGCTTACTCGTCATATCTAAAAAACGTTATATTTATGAATCTATGGACAACCCCCAGCCAGTCACGAAAGGTTTTGAAAAACACATTAATGAAATCGGCCAATACTTGAAAGATGAAGTCATAACGGCCGTTTGGGATGCGCTGTTCATACATCCTGAAAAAATGACGCCGTCAGTAGGATGGCAGTTATGGGCTAGAATTTTACAGGAAGTTGTTTATAAGTGCCGCAATCCAAGAAAATATTCAATTTATCGTAAAGTTAGAAGATTGGAAGAATATAAATCCAAATCTTGTGCCGCTGTAAAATTTCTCAATAAATATCCAGGCATAACCGAAGAATTTGTCGAATTCACTTACAGCCAAGCGGACGTAGCGAAAAAGGAGATCTCTAATTGGATTATGAGTGCGGCAGACTGTCAGTGGGTAGATTATGAAAAATTATTCATCGGTCAAAGAAAAGCCTTTTGTATATTGTTAAACATAGCATTTTGGCATTTGCCTGAACCCCTCTACCCTGGATATATGGTATTAAACTCGCTGCATTGGAAACGATTCAATAACGCTGAACTCTTACACTGGAGCCGGACGGGTAGACGATTGATTTTATTGACAGAACCAGGCGTTAAATATACATTTACAAAGAACGATCATTTGTTTAAGGAACGCAAGAGGGGCCGCGCGAAAAAGGCGGTTATTGAATCGTCGAATAATAGAATGGACTGCGAAGAAGTTAGTAATGCTACTAGTTATTCAGAAATTACGTTGGACGATTCAACCAATATGGACCAAACATCCGACGACGAGTTATCTAATATGGATCAAACGACCGACGAAGATTCAATTGACGAATGGTTAGACACATCCTATAATGAGCGCAATTCGCCAGATTCTGACGCGAGCTACAACGAATTATTATATGACAGTCCCAGAGAATTATCAGACGACGAATATCCATCAGAAGAAGAATCCGATTAAAAAAAAAAAAAAAAAAAAAAAAAATTTTTTTTTTTTTTTTTTTTTTTTTTTTTAGGTGCCACGCCCACCCTTGAAGCTTGTCTATATATACTATGGCTAACATGACTACACTCTCATTGTGTCTCGCCAGCAACGGTCGTCTAGTCACTATGCCTCGTAATGTGTTTTCAGCAAGATTGATGGAGAGTTAGATTTTTCTATAAAAGCTTATAATCTATTCTGATTTCATGAAAACCTGCAGTATTTTGTAATTTGTCAGACAAAAGTTTTGTTTTCAAAGCCAATATTCTATAAACAACGCTATTCCATCATATTTTAAAGGAAATGGGTCAGGAGCTAATTTATGCATGACCGTACAGTAGAAGAAATAAATTCCACACCCACCCACCCTAATAGATATACTATATATATACTATATATATATAGACTGCAGCGCCATCTACAATGATTGGCTAAAGAAATATAGCTTTAGCAGCCAACTGAGAAATATAGCTTTAGCAGCCAACTGAGAAATATAGCTTTAGAACCCAACTGAGAAATATCTTTAGAACCCAACTGAGAAATATCTTTAGAACCCAACTGAGAAAAATATAACTTTAGAAACCAACCAACCAACCGTTAAAAAAAAAAAAAAAAAAAAAAAAAAAAAAAAAAAAATTTTTTTTTTTTTTTTTTTTTTTTTATTGGTTGATTGGTTGATTGGTTGATTTATATTTAGTATAAATAGCGGCTCCGTACTCAAGCTACATTCATTCTGTCTTCATCTCTTGCCTAGTCAGTTCATTGTAATTCAAATCACTTGTAAGCATGATTAAGTGTCAATGTGAAGGTATCTCAAGTAGTTATTATTATCGTATATATCATGCCCACAAACATAAAAATTTTAAATTTATATATCAAGCCATAATAAAACAACAAAAAAATGCGTATCATTTATTTGATAAAATTATCAAAACCCATTCGATAGAAGTCATTAACTATATACGCCATTATGAACAACTGGAGCCACATATACATGCGTTTATAGGTTCAGAGAGTGAAATTGATCAAGACGTTTGGAAAGATTTCTTATTTGGATTTAAAATAAATTTAATCGATTATGAAATATATGATAAACTATATAAGGACTATCCTCAAACACTTGAGAATTGTAATTATCATTTTTTTACGTTAGAAGATTGGTCCCTTAAAACGATATGGGATAATATTACAAATTTTCATGATATCGAGAATTTAAATTTGCCTACTAGGCTCTTACAAAAAGCTATTCAAAAATATGATAACTATAATATATATACTACTCAGTTTAAAGAAAAATATGAGAGCTTAGAACCACGTCTTAAGGATTCTTTGAAAGGTAAACTTATAGAAAAATTATTTTCTAAAATAGATACAACATTTGACAAATATAGCGCATACTATATTAATCAAAGTCGAATGTATCGCATGCCTGAAAGAAGAAAATTGACAGATCATTTGTATAAAATTCGATCCTTCTTTGTAAAGGATAATAAAAGAATTCATATGTGTTTGAAATGCACGAAATTATTTTTTTATGGAGAAGAGTGTTTAATTGAACGACATTTCAATATAGTATATATTCTTAGCACTAAAAAGTTTATATTGAATATGAAACATTGGTGTCGCTTATGCAAACAAACGCCTTTATTTCAAGTACTAACTGAGGGAAATGTTGAAAGATATTATAAAACTTTTAACAATCCCATAAAAGTTCAAAAATATCAGTTGTGTAAATATACCATGAATGAAACATCTTAAAAAAAAAAAAAAAAAAAAAAAAAAAAAAAAATTTTTTTTTTTTTTTTTTTTTTTTTTTTTTTTATATAACCTTGGCGTAACCTTAACGAAGCGTGGGCGTGACTTGGCTATATATAAGCAGTAGCTTTACTGGCTGTTGTACATTATTTTTAGAATTATTTTCATGTATGGAGTTGCGATGTGCACATCCTTATGACGATGATTATGTATATAGTAGATATCGGCGCCACGAACATAGAAATTTAAAATTTATATATCACGCCATAATAAAACGACTACAAAATACGTATAGTTTATTTGATAAAATTGTCAAAATCCATTCGATAGAAGTCATTAATACTATATATCATTATAACAAAGTACTGGAGCCACATATACATATATTTATAACTTCAGAGAATGAAATTGAACAAGACGTTTGGAAAGATTTCTTATTTGGATTTAAAATAAATTTAATCGATCGACAAAGATATGCCAGGATATGTAATATTTATCCTAAGGGATTTGAGATTGTTGAGATTTGCGACTGTCACTTTTTTACGTTAGAAGATTGGTCCCTTCAAACGATATGGGATAATATTATATATTTTCATGATATCGAGAATTTGTATTTACCTACTAGGATTTTTCAAAAAGCTGTTCAAGAATATGATAAATACAATACACATACTACTCAGTTTAAAGAAAAATATGAGAGTTTAGAACAACGTCTTAAGGATTCTTTGAAATATAAACCTATAGAAATATTATTTTCTGAAATAGATACCACATTTGACAAATATAGCGCTTACTATTTTAATCAAAATCGAATATATTTAAATCACAATAAAATGTTAAAATTAATTTATGTTCGATGCTACTTTGTAAAGGATAAAAAACAAATCCATATGTGTTTAAAATGTATGAAATTATCTTTTTATGGAGAAGAGTGTTTAATAGACCGATATTTCTTTAGGGTGCGTGGCACTGGATATTATACACAAGATATAAAATATTGGTGTCGCTTATGCAAACAAACGCCTTTATTTCAAATACTAACTGGGGAAAATTTTACAGAATATTATAAGACGTTTATCAACCCCATAAAAGTACAAAAATATCAATTATGTCAAAATATAATGAACGAAATAATTTAACATAACCTTAAAAAAAAAAAAAAAAAAAAAAAAAATTTTTTTTTTTTTTTTTTTTTTTTTTAATAGTGGGTGTGGCCTAGCTATATATAAGCTACGCGATCGGTCAGATTCTACTCATTCTATCATCATGTTCGATTACAATGCCCTACAGCATGAAGTTGCCCAGCATTATTTCAGACTCTTTAAACCTTATCAAAAGATGGAATTAACTCGTCAATTTATCCGTCGTATGTTAGATATCATCTATTCCCATTCGAAAATAGATGGCTTCATAGCCTTTGAGCCTAGTATCCCACTTCTAACTCGCTTAAGACGTCCATGCAAGGGTGTAGTTCTAATCCCATTTTACAATACAAATTTAGGTAAGAAATTGCCTCGTTACGTGTCTGTGTTTCCATATTACCCGTTTCGAGTCAAACAAATACATAAAGACGAAAATGTTAAAGTCGGCCTGGAATTATTTCATTTGTATTTAGACATTACCGGCGTCGAATACGTATGCTTTTTTCAGTTATGGTTTCAAGAAGATGAAATTCTTAAAGAGGTACAAACTCAGCATAAAAACGTGAAAGTGTATACGGCTGGCTCGTTTCATAGTTTTCGTAGATTTATTGCAATGCTTTAGATACGTGATTTAAAATTTCAACTTCGTTTGATAAATTTGTGGGGTAAGCTTTAGCAACGGGCGGTTCTTTTATCCAATTTAATAAATAGCGATAATGTAGAATTTCTTTTTGAATTTGGGTGTCTAAGCGAATCGCTGGTATGTAAGTATCTTTTGATGAAGTCGATGCATATCTATAAATGATATCTTTATCAACTAAAACGAAAATGTCTTTGGGTAAAATTCGAATGAGCGTAAACTCGTTCCATTTCCATATCAGGACGTAATGTCCATGCCATGGCCGGCCCGGTATAAATTCCAAATTGAAAGCCAAGAACATTAGACAAAGAATGCCAAAGAGTACATACATTTCTTTGATATTATTTACACTCATCTTAGTCACGATGATTAATCTGTACTACAAGCCTAGCATCCACTTGAAAAGCGAACCGATGCATTGGCTCGAACGCATGATTCATCCAATATCTCAATCGGTTTGCCCTCTGCACGGATTCAAATGCCCGTCTAGCGAACCATGCGACTGTAAGAAATTTTGCAACAATGAAACGGATTTTGTACCATTTCATATCGTAGACGCGAACGAACGAATATACGTTATGAATAAAAAATTAACCCCTGGAACGTATTGTTTACCAAAAGGCGTGGACAAATGCAATTTAAAAACCAATTATCATGTATTTTCGTTGGCAGGCTGGTCCTGTTTACCATTAAATGAAATCGTGTTTAAAGGCGATAAGAAACGCGCTTGTAAGAACGAAGAAGCTCAAGATAACAACTCGAATGTATTGTGGGACTATTTAAAACAGGAAGAGGCTGGCGACAACATCGAAGATTATTACGAACCGCTAAGAGACCAACTCAGATATCGATGCAAATGCGGATCCAAATCAATAGACGGAACGCCTATGATTTCTGCATTTCAATTTGTATGCTCAGTAGATTATTGCTTAAGAGATATATCAAACCCTCTTCCATTTATGGGTTGGAATGGTAAAACCTGTGACTGTGGCACATATTTCCATCTAAATCCGGACGACAAAACTTCTCCGTGCAGACATGAACTGTCAAGAGTACAAAATGAAACCCTTATAGGACGAGTGGATTGCATGACAGAACATACGTTTCTAAAACAAACGTTGTTTTGTCCAACGACAAATACAGGATTAATTTTTAAAGACTGGATAAAAACGAATTCATCAGACGTAGCCGATTTTATTGACACGCTTATAACTAAAAGGTTAATTTAAGTTAGGCCACGCCCATATTTTTATTTAAAAAAAAAAAAAAAAAAAAAAAAAAAATATTTTTTTTTTTTTTTTTTTTTTTTTTTTTTTTAATGGTCCGTGTATATATAAGCGTTTGCTTTTCTGGTAAAATGTTATTTAAGCTTCTGAGCTCTCTGAGATCTGACGATGCCAGAATTATGCACTGTTCATATTTCGTTTATCCTTTTCGAAAATAAACCAATTCCGTGGGAAATGACTCTGACTTCAACCAAACCGCCATTCAAAACCATTAAACTTGGATTATTTACGAAATATTTTAAATGGAATAATGAAGATCAAAAGTATGATTTTGTACAATCTGACAATTATCAGTCATTTATGAAACTAAATCATGAAATTAGTTTGCTTAATTTCAAAGCCATGCTTACATATGTACAAAAATGTTTGGAAAGCGATCAAGAGATTGAGATAGTGGCTATCGACAGACCAACGTATACCTATTTGAAAAAATTTTACGATTCTATTATATTGTTAGATTATGACTATAATGGAAGAGATAAGACTTTATCAGCTGCCTATAGATTTGTCTCAGATTTTATACCTTACAAATTATCTGAAGAAGATGAAAAAAACATAGTTGCTGGACGTATTTTCTTTTCAGATTGCATACCTGAAGAAATAGAATACTGTCCAACAGAAAACATTTTTGCTAGTGTCTCATAAACTGAAAAAAAAAATTTTCTATAAAAACTCATGATCTATTCTGATTTTATGAAAACCTGCAATATCTTGTCATTTGTCAGAGAAAAGTCTATAAATATCTTGTTTTCAAAGCCATTTCATCCTATTTTGAAGGAAATGGGTTTAGACATCAGGAGCGAGTTTATGCATGACCGTACAGTAGAAGAAATAAATTCCACTCCCACCCACCCTAATAGATATACTATATATATACTATATATATAGACTGCAGCGCCATCTACAATGATTGGCTAAAGAAAATATAATTTTAGAAACCAGCTAAAATATAATTTAGAAGACAACTGTGAAATATAACTTTAGAAACCAACTTCATCAACCAACCAACCAACAAAAAAAAAAAAAAAAAAAAAAAAAAAAAATTTTTTTTTTTTTTTTTTTTTTTTTTTTTTTGTGGGCGTGGCTTCACTCTATATAAGCATCAGATTTGTGCTACCATTTCATTCAAGATGTCTTTTCTTTACATCCCTCACACATCAGTAGAGCAGTTGATAAAAATATTTCAACAGACAAGCGTGTTTAGATATGCTGTTACACCCCAGCAAGAAAAGCCAGCACCGAATTTTGTCTTAGTGAATCCTCGTTTGTATCACGGAACGTATGGTGGCATATTACATAACAGCGTTCTTCAAGAAATAGATGGTAGATATATTTCAGAAGATATAGGAAACGATCAGTCTTTGGTCTGGTGGGAGTCTTATCCTGAAGCGATCGGCGACCAAGCTGCACTCTCTTTCAAAGATCGAGTGGCTGTGACACCATCCATTTTCAAGCGCATGCAAATCAACGAGATCAGAAAACCAGCGTCTGGTAAATCATCTTATTATGGCAATAGAGCTTGGCGCATGAATGCCGAATCTGCCTCGTATTGCGATTCTGAATAGTTGGGTTCTTGTAAAAATTTGTAATGTTCTCGCCGGATCTCATGAGTTTTATTATGTATTTCGAAAAACAGTTTAGGTAAATTCTCGTACGTTAACCTCTCATGGTTTTCTTTTATCATGTTTTGGAAATGCACCATACATATTCCACATCGAAGGGTCCGATAAATTGGGCCTTTCAACAAATCTAACCATACGTCTTTATACAAATTCATGCCTTCATCTCTTATGGCAATCGCTTCAGCCATCCAGTGTAAATATCTCCAGTAAAATGAACCGAATTGTGTAATTTGTAAAAAACTCATTTTTTCAAATGAAAGTTCTGCCGGATAAAGTTCTTCTTGGGTCAGCTTTATGCCCAAATCCAACATGAGCTTGCGTAATGCCGACGCGTCACCTTGGCTAAACATTTTCACGATGGTAGGCTCCAAATGATTGAGGATGATTTCGGGAGTCCATTTTACATTATAGAGTATAGCCAAACCAGTCATCATAACGTTACGTAAAATAGAAATCCATGCTAAAACGGCTTGATGCGATTCAGGTTTTCGATACGTGCGTATGTAGCTCTCTTCTTTGATGATAGCAGCCGTTCTCAATACGAAAGCGAAAAATGTTTCATCTAATCTTTGACGTACAGGTCCTGAAATGAATTCGGTTGTGAAGGGTTTAGTATCCCATGCAATCGTAGGCGCGTTCTTTGAAACTATGATATCAATTAGATTTTGGTAAAAGGGGTCAGACTCTTCGTTTCGAGATAGTAACAAATCCGTTTCATTAACGACTCCTAGATGGGCTTGGTATAATTTTTTATACGTAGAATGTTTCATCTTTATTTGTACAAGGCTTGAAAAAAATAACATTGGTAAAATTAAAAAAAAAGATATTTTCACCGTCATTACTTAGAAAATGCACCGCCCACGTGACTTGAAAAAAAAAAAAAAAAAAAAAAAAAAAAAATTTTTTTTTTTTTTTTTTTTTTCAAGTCACGTGGGCGGTGCATTTTCTAAGTAATGACGGTGAAAATGTCACAGTCTATAAATAACTTTATCATATCCGGTTTCTTATGCAACAGTTTCAGTGGGTGTGGCAAACCAGTATATAAAGCCCAGAGCCCAGCGCTATCAAATCATTCGTGCCTTAGTGAAGAGTTTGTTCAGACGATAGAAATGGCTGAACGAATTTCATTTCTCAACTTACCCTTTGATATTAAAATACTGCTCTGTAGAAAATATATTTCTCTGTACGATAAAGTTCACAGTTTGAATACTATATCTGAATATAAGAAAGTGTTGGTCAATCCATATGCATGGACTCCCAAAGAAAAACTATTTTTACGTATAACCTCCATGATAAAATTTGGCTGGCACCTTGGATTTAACAATAAGCCATGTTACGTGTTTATGGATGCAAAAAATATGAGTATATGCTATCGCTATTTCAACTACTTAGATCCGGAACAGGACTCAAGTGATATTTATTTACCTATGCTATACGTAAATATTGGAGAAATGAGAAAAAATATAAAAATTAGATGTACGAGATATTATTATTCAATGGTAGATTGCTTTCGTGAAATTTTGCCTTCAAAAATAGTTATGTCTGTTGAAAACTTGGAGGATTTAAAATATTATAACTTGCGATATTATGGTACTATCGTTGTAAATCATAGACTGAATTTAATTTATCAACATTGCAGACAATATGCATTTAATAAACCCTATATCATGTGCTACGAGGATTGTAACGAAATACATATTGAAATAAAGCCATATGACGACCACTGTATTATTGTAGAATGTATCAATATGGACTGTAATGAATGTGATAAGGGAGAACAATATGTATTTCCAGTTGATTCACTTTGGACAGAAGAATTTCAATGCAATTATCGTATAATCGATAAGGATAATATTGAAAAACAAACATTGTATCATTAAACGATATACCCCCCCCCTCCTAAAAAAAAAAAAAAAAAAAAAAAAAAAAAAAAAAAAAAAAAAAAAATTTTTTTTTTTTTTTTTTTTTTTTTTTTTTTTTTTAATGTGGTCACGTGGGCGGAGCATTTTCTAATTACTGACGGTGAAAATATAACAGTCTATAAATAACTTTATCATATCCTGTTTTCATGGAAAAAGCTTATGCAACGGCCTGGCCGATCAGTATATAAAGCCCAGAGCCCAGCGCTATCGAATCATTCGTGATTTAGTGAAGGGTTTGTTCAGACGATAGAAATGGCTGAACCAATTTCATTTCTCAGCTTACCCTTTGACATTAAAATGTTGCTCTGTAGAAAATATTTTTCTCTGTACGATAAAGTTAACGGTCTGGATGCCATATCTGAATATAAGGAAGTGTTGGCCTATGAACATGCATGGACTCTCAAAGAAAAAATATTTCTACATTTAACCTCTCTGATAAAATATGGCTGGTTCCTTGGACTTAACAATGAACCGTATTACGTATTTATAGACGCAAAAAATATGAGTATATGCTATCGCCATTTCGAATGTTTAAAACTGGGACGTGATCCAGGTGATATTTATTTACCTATAGAATGTCTAAATATTGGAGAAATGAGAAAAAGTGTAAAATATAAATTTTCGGAAAATTTGTTAATGGCAGATTACCATCGTGAAATTTTGCTTCCAGAACAAATTATACCCATCGATGAAGATATGAAATATTACGAATTGGTATACGATAACATTGTTATAAATCATAAATTGAAATTACTTTATCACAATTGTAAAAAATATGTATTTGATAAACCCTTTATCTTGAATTACGATACTGAAGACAAAGCACATATGGTAGTAAAACCATATTACGGCTACGGTATAATTGTAGAATGCATAGATATAAATTGTGACGAATGTGATTGGGGAGAACAATATGTATTTCCAAACGATCCACTTTTTACAGAAGATTATGAATATAATTATTGTATACTTGATAAAGATAATATTAATAAACTATCATTTTACCATTAAAAAAATCTACCAGTCAACCAATCTACCAATCTTTAAAAAAAAAAAAAAAAAAAAAAAAAAAAAAAAAAAATTTTTTTTTTTTTTTTTTTTTTTTTTTTTTTTTTTTAAGGTCGTATTTTTTACCATAACCTATTTATATATAAATGGCATCTCTGTTTGAATCAGTCATGTCATTCTTCTCATTCCGTGTTCGAGTGAGGAGCCCCTGCCTAGCTTTCCACAAAAAGTTATTGGGTTACTATCTCGTTACCTATTTTCGTCTCTTTCATCTAGGTCGCATTACCATCAAAGTCTTTCCCAACACTTGGTATTTTCAAGGTTCGTTTGTCCTAATACGCTTTAAAATTTACAATTTCGATCATGGTATGCGCCTCATTGATTGTGCCAGACAACGTACCAAGAGACTTTCTAAACTTGGCTGCCGAAGAAAGGCTCATCACAATAGTGAATCAGGCCTCACCCTACGCGCTGTTCGACCGAGCTCGAAAATGCGCCTGCGGTACGCGAGACGACTTGGCCATAAAAGGAAGAACTGTCGCCGCTAAAAAGGACAAGCATCAATCTCTATGTTATCCGTGTTACGCTTTACCGGAGGACTGTACGTTCGAAGAGTCTTTCACGATCGTGGCCTGGTTAATGAGAAACGCCATGAATTGTTATTACACAGCAGCCCATGCTTCGGCCATGCACAGATCGCTTCACAAAAATAAATGGTTCCAAGTCCAGTCTACCATTTGCTGCGACTTTTTCGTATTAAAAGACGACCCCGTATTCATGTTACGTGGAATGGTCGTATCGCCTTTCGGAAAAGGTCCCGCGCTACAAAGCGTCATTTATCCAAAACCAAGCTCATGAATAAGCCAGAATACACACACGCGTTGCGATATGCTACCGAAGCCACACAAGTTTATATGTTGGAATATTACAAAAAACAATATCCTCATTATTTCGATTATGCGTTTTTGGAAACGAGGCCCGCTACAGACCAAGATTATTTCATACCGCCTTCTATCGCAGATCGATGCATTGTTGTCACCTCGATTCGTTTCAACGAGATTGGATGCAAGAGATTCGGTTGCTATCCGTTCAAGAAAAATTGGGAAGTCTGTAGTGACATCGATTTTGATCAGTGGGTCAGAATAGGCAGCAGATATGCGATGGCATGTCAACTGTCTTGCAAAGACCATTCTATCGATACGGAGTGGACTCCAGATGGAAAATGCGTTCTCTCGAATCCTTTAAAAAAATCTTTTGCATCGATGCCTGAAAAATTTTTCGAAAGGGCCTCGAGACATATTTTTCATGGCGGATTTGATATAGTCGAGGGTCGTTTGAAAATTAACAAGACATACTGCGACGCGTACGGTTTAGATTTTCAGAACGACGAATGCATCAGGTCTGGTGGTCAGAAATTCGGCGAATGGTTACTGGGTACGACTGCCATCCGAGCCGCCAAGGTGGGTAACTTGAAGCCGTTGAAAGATAAACCGCCTAAAATTCCAAATTACATGATATATACAATTCGAGCTGGTAGAAGCAGCCGTATCAGACGCGAAGCCATTGAAGAGCCTATCGAAAATGTAAGTGTCTTTCACGACATAGCGTTCGAGCTGTCTAAAGACTTGGGCAGAGAGATCTCGGAATACGCCGTTGAAAATTTTTTGAAACGCAAGGCCCCAAAACTATTATCCAAAGCGGCCAATAGCATTGCGGCAAAAATTGTCTTGAAAAATTCGATCGTCTTGTCTATGAAACAAATTGGAACAATGTCTCTGAGAGCTTTGGGAACGAGTATTGGTGTCATTACTACAACTTATGCCATATACGAATTGGTAAATGGGATATTAGATAGTATGGATCCATACGATTACTCAAAAGTTATAGACAAACAAACACTAGAAAAAATTGACCGAGAATTGGATTACACATATTATCAAGACGGTCCCATTCGCCCCGAAAAAAAAAAAAAAAATTTTTTTTTTTTTTTTTTTTTTTTTTTTTTTTTTCAACTATGTTTATGATGACCTTGAAGCTCGTTGCCACAAAAAGCAAGTCGGAGCAAAATAGGAGAAGGTAGGAGCATGAATCGTAGCTACCCTATAGAAATGGATAGATTTTTTTTTTTTTTTTTTTTTTTTTTTTTTTTTTTTTAAATATTTATATTATAATATATTTATATTATATTTATATTTATATTATAATATATTTATAATATATTTATATTATATTATATTATATTATATTATATTTATATTATAATATATTTATAATATATTTATAATAATATTTATATTATAATATATATATATATATATATATATATATATATATATACTTGTATACTCAGAAATTACTGTAAAACATCTTTTAATTTAAGTGATTATAATTTTGTAGTCTGGATTTGTATGTCAATTATAGTGTCTCTGTCTAAGTCAGTTTCACTATATCAGCATGAGACTACACTCTTTATTGTCTCCCAACGCAAGTCTGGAATTGGTAAGTCAATTATAGTGTCGTTGTCTCAGCCAGTTTCAAGATATCAGCGTAAGACTCTTTATTATCTTGTCAAACTCAACGTAAGTCAGGACAGATTGTGTATGTCAGCTATAGCGTTGTTGTCTAAGCCAGTTTCACTATATCAGCATAAGACTACACTATTTATTGTCTCCCAACGCAAGTTTGTAGTCCGGATTATGTATGTCAGCTATAGTGTTGTTGTCTAAGCCAATTTCACGATATCGGCATGAGATTATGTTTTTATTATCTTGCCCAACCTAACGTTGGCTTGCATTACCTATAATTGATGCCTTTGTCTAATTTTCTGAATGTTAAGCTTATGCGGACACCTATTTTTTCTGGTTCTTTTGATATTTCATGAAACCAATATTTGTTGGTTGGTGTGCGCATTACCATTAAGCTACCACTCGTCATGTTATAATAGACTGGCTTAGCACCCAACTTTGAAAATTTGAATTTTCTCTCTTGACCAAAACTAACGCATGCTATGGGTGAATCAGCAGCAATGTCTGTTTCATCGTCTTTATGTTTTCCAATACTATCATATCCGTTACGATATTTATTAACCAAACAGAAATTATATTTATAATTAGTAGCCAATTCCACCATCTGTTTAATGCGAAATAGCGTTGGCGTCCATACTTTGGCTGGAACATTTGTGCCAGAATACGAATAGGTTATGAAACTGTTGTCGCCATAGCCAGCCACGAGACGGGGAACAGAATGCGTGTGATAAATTTTATAATTTTTTATATAAACTATTTCCTTCTCCAACAAATTTAAATATTTACCAGGTTTTGAAATGAAGCTGGAATCGAACGTTACATTTAAATCGGACATGTTAATAATAATATTACTGAGTCAAGTTCTTCTATTTATACTAAATTTTATTTATTATGACCTTGAAAGAATATCCAAAGTCACATTAAAAAAAAAAAAAAAAAAAAAATTTTTTTTTTTTTTTTTTTTTTTTTTTTTTTTTTTTTTAACAGTTGGTTGGTAGAAATTTAAGTTGAGACTTTACAACTACATGTTACCATGACTCATACATTAAAAGACCAGCAAACGTCAATTGTAAAAATTGCATTATGAATTGGGCATAAACTGCTACTGTATGAGCTTTTACAATATCTCCCCCTGACTGACTCGTCGTGGTAGTATTTATAGTATAAATTAGATAAGAGTACATGATAACATTCATTGCTATTATAAATAGAAGTGTTCCGCATAATATTGTTTTGAGGTTCATCGTTGCTTGTTTTACTACAAATATACTAATGGTTGTATGCTAGGTGGTGGTGATCTGGGTGGAGATCTAGATCTTGATCTGGAACTGGACCGATCGCTGTAAAAATCTGAATCGTTGAGGCCTGTGTAATCCAAATCAGAATAATAGAGTTCAGAGTCTGAATAATCCAGGCCATGTAATTGCTCAAATTTTTCTGACTGTTTCAAGTTGAGCATCTTTCTGATATCTTTTCTAGTAAGGCGTTTTTTACAAGACGGGCAAGGTGGCAATTTGGATACATTTGATCCCTTAGAATATTTATTGGAGGCTTTTTTATTCGAAGCGTTCCGTTTTCGTTTATTATATAATCGATTGGCGCATTGCGCATGGAAACGATGTCTGCATTCAGCAATAAATAGATTTCCTTTCCTTTCTCGGCAAATTGCACATTTATATTTCATACTTTTTTAAACTACGACACCAAGATTGGGAGGTGATCTTGATCTTGATCTTGATCTGGATCTCGAACTTGATCTGGACGTATCGCTATCAGAGCCCGACAAGTTACGATCTTGTTGCCATCTTCTCACCGCGGCTTCCATCAGGCGCCACCTGTCTTTCATCCTGCCACCTATTCTTCGGATATCCTTTCTGGTAAAATATCTATTGCAGGCTGGACATTGAGGCAAAGATAAATTTTTTGGAATTTTACCACTAGCTCCTATCTTTTTTCTAAGAGCTAGTCGTTTTATTCGATCTTTGGTTATGTCTCCACGTGCCACGGAACGTATACGCTGCCTACGTAATCCTCGCGCGCATTGTAAATGATAAGGATGCCCACACTCAGGAGAAAATAATTCTTCGGTAAGCACATCGCCTTGGCAAACAACGCATTCAGGATCCATCTTTTTTTTTCATGTCGTCAGTCTTTGGTCCAATAATTTCATTAGCGACGAAATAACCATTAATTTATTTTGTTTGAAGTAAGAATTAACGTAGCCATGCCAATAAACATAAATTCGAACATAACGATCCTCTAATTTTTTTAAGCTACGACACCAAGATTGGGAGGTGATCTGGATCTTGATCTGGACCTGGATCTGGATCTGGACCTGGATCTGGATCTGGATCTGGATCTGGACCTGGATCTGGACCTATCGCTATCAGAACCTGGCAAGTTAAGTTCTCGTTCCCATCTTCTCAACGTGTCTCCCATCATGCGACTTATTCTTCGGACATCATTTCTGGTAAAATATCTATTGCAGGCTGGACATTGAGGCAAAGATAAATTTTTTGGAATTTTACCGCTAGCTTTTATCTTTTTCTTAAGAGCTAGTCGCTTTATTCGATCTTTGGTTATTTTTCCGCGTGCCACACGACGTATACGCTGCCTACGTAATCCTCGCACGCATTCTAAATGATAAGGATGTCCGCACTCTGTATAGAATAATTCTTCGGTAGGCACTCCGCCTCCGCAGATAACGCATTCAGGATCCATCTTTTTTTCATGTCGACTGGCCATCGTTAGTCTTTTGGGCGTTGTCTAGCAATTTCATTAGTGACGACATAATCATTAATCTACTTTGCTTGAAGTAAGAATCAACGTAACTAATAGCCATGCCAATCACCATAAATAATAACATAAGCATCCAATCCATATCTTTATTCATGACCCTCTGATTTTTTTTAAATGAATCACTATTATCGCTCACATTCTCTGATTCTAGAGAAACGATCTGGACCACCCATGACTTGGCCAGGTTTAAACAGTTTTCTTCTTTGTTCGCAAGCCGCACAAGTACCGTTCACGATCCGGCATACAGGTGAAGAAATCTTTGGGACTTCAGGGGATTTCCAAGCACGCTTACGGTAATTTTTTCTCGGCCGATTGTAGCGTTCCCAAGAATTCATTGCATCCAATTCTCTACGAGAATATTCCAACCACGCCTGAAGTTCGTCATCGTTCATAGCATCGAAGTTGGGTCGAGGAGAATAGCCATAGTATATGGGCTCATTACTATAAAAAGCCATGTTATTTGATTGTGGGTAGCAAGAGACTACCTTATATATATATACTCGAAAGCGGTGCGATGCCACACCCAATTAAAAAAAAAAAAAAAAAAAAAAAAAAAAAAAAAATTTTTTTTTTTTTTTTTTTTTTTTTTTCACAGTTGGTTGGTTGGTTTCTAAAGTTATATTTCTCAGTTGGCTGCTACAGTTCTAAGTTGGCCGCTAAAGCTATATTTCTCAGTTGGCTGCTAACGCTATGTTTCCTTAGCCAATCATTGTAGATGGCGCTGCAGTCTATATATATAGTATATATATATAGTATATCTATTAGGGTGGGTGGGAGTGGAATTTATTTCTTCTACTGTACGGTCATGCATAAACTCGCTCCTAATGTCTAAACCCATTTCCTTTAAAATAGGATGAAATAGCGTAATTTATACAATATTGGCTTTGAAAACAAGACTTTTGTCTGACAAATGACAAGATATTGCAGGTTTTCATGAAATCATGGGCTCTTATAGAAAAATCTAACCATCTAGAGTCGGTCAATGTACATCTTACTGAAAGCACATTACGAGACATAGTAACTAGACGACTGTTGCTGGCGAGACACAATGAGGGTGTAGTCACGTTACCCATAGTTAATATAGACAAGCTTCAAGGGTGGGCGTGGCATCAAAAAAAAAAAAAAAAAAAAAAAAATTTTTTTTTTTTTTTTTTTTTTTTTTTTTTTTTAATCTATGTTTTACAAATATATAATTTATGGAGTAATTGCTAATATATTCTTATGATAATCCTCTATTAAATTTAATGTTGATTTTAATTTAGCGATATATTCATCACGTACATCAGATGAACAAGCCTTTGGAGAATAGCTTGCCGTCCGTTTAGCATGCTGAAAATATTTCTCTACTAATTCGAACGACGATTGCAATCTTTGGATGTGCTTGTCATCTATAATTCGATTGGCAGTTGGGTTTGATATTAATTCTGTCAGCCGCTTGACATTTTTATAAATTGCGTGTAACTGATCAGTGGACTTAGATTCCCAGTCACTCATTATTCCAATTAAAATGGCTAAAGCGTCGACAATACTGAAAAATTTTTCATTTTTATCCATTAATTTATCAATATTTGCTTTTAAAATTTCCACTTTTTTCTGAAACCTTTTATTATTAACTGTCCCAGTCTCTAAAAATTCCAAATCCACAAGCATTTCACCGTAATAATCTTCATATTTAAAAATAATATTTTCCACGTACTCCATTATACTTTATTTAATTATCCTCTAACGCTTTCTTATAATAATTTTCTATCAAATTTAGGGTTGATTTTAAAGTTGCAATATATTTATCGCGCCTATCAGGTGGATGTATTCTTGAGTTATAGCTTCCCTCAGCCTCGTCAGGATATGAACACATCGATAAGAGAGACGATTCCAATTTATCTATGCACTCATGATCTATAATTTGATTGCCAGTTGGGTTAGTTACTAGTTTTTTCAACCGTTTAGTATTGTTATGAATTTTGCGTATAAGATTGATAAAATCAAATTTCAGTCATTCATTATTGTAGCCCAAATTGTAAAAGCATCGATAATGCTGAAAACGCCTTCATTTATGTCTATTAATTTATCCATATTCGATTTTAAGGACGTCATTTCTTTCGCAAACTCATCTTTATCTATTATTTCACCCAACTTTAAAGATTTCAAATCTGCAGCCGTATCGCTATAATATTTTTTATGTTCGTTCATAATTTCTTTAACATGGTCCATTATGCCTTTATTATAGCCAGATCAGATTTTTTATTCTATATGTCTTACATATATCTAAGGGTCATTTTTAACGCTGTCTTATAAACATCCTTTATTAAATTTAATGATGATTTTAATTTCTCCATATATT
The DNA here is from genome assembly GCA_963930645.1 of Salticus scenicus. Taxonomy (NCBI): domain Eukaryota; kingdom Metazoa; phylum Arthropoda; class Arachnida; order Araneae; family Salticidae; genus Salticus; species Salticus scenicus. The sequence continues at coordinate 106,582,609 of OZ005649.1, forward strand.
CGTCGCGTACATCCGAGGAACAAGCCTTCATAGAATAGCTTGCCGTCAGTTTACCAACGTAATAATATCTCTGTATCGATTCGAATGAATTTTGCAAATTTTTAATGCACTCGTCATCTATCATTCGATTGTCAGTTGGGTCTGTTATCAATTCTCTCAGTCGCTTGACATTTTCATGAATTGTCTGTAAATGTTCAATGGTATCATCATCCCAGTTATCCAGTATTCTAGTTACAACGGCTAAAGCATCGATAATACTGAAAATTTTCTCATTTTTGGAGAGTAGCTTATCAATATTTGTTTTTAAGGATTTCGTTTTTTCCTCAAACTCATCTGTCCCAATCTCTAAATCTTTCAAATTCTCAACGACTTCATAGTAATAATCTTCATATCTAGAAATAATTTTTCCCACGTATTCCATTATGCTTTATTTAAGAAAAATTTTAATTATCCTCTAATGCTTGCTTGAGATGATTATCTATCAAATCATGAGCGGTTTTTAATTTTGTAATATATTTATCTCGCCAAACAGGTATGAACGCTCTATCGAGTTCTAGCGATCTAACGTGGTCAGGATAATCCTTTATCGATTTGAACGACGATTCCAAGCTATGGATGCACTTATCATCTATAATTCGATTGCCAGTCGTTATTAGTTTTTTCAAATCTTTAGTATCTTTATCAACTGCACATATAAGATTGGTAAAATCAAATTTCCATTCCTTTATTATTATAGCCAAAACGGTAAAAATATCGATAATGCTGAATATCTCTTTATCTACGCCTATTAATTTATCCATATTCGATTTTAAGGACGCCATTTCTTTTTCAAACCCAGCTTTATCTATTATTTCACCCAACTTTAAAGATTTCAAATCTGCAGCCGTATCGCTATAATATTTTCTATACTCGTCGATAATATGTTTAACAGGATCCATTATACCTTTATTATAGTCAAAATATATAATTTTTTTACGATCCAGTCAGATTTTTCCACGACAAGTCAAACATTTCTACATCATTTTCAGCATCCAAATTCACATACTCTTGGATTTCATCTTTTTCTCCCGTATTGAGGTTTTCGCTCTTTTTCATCAGGTAGCCTTTGTCGTTTATGAATCGGCCAACGACCATTTCTCGGCGACTACCATCCATAATCATGTTACCAGTTTCCATTACACAATTTACGCCCGGCCCAGACTGATGCATGATTTCATGAACTCTCGTTGAAAGAAATTTAGGTAACGTAGCAGACTCAACGCCATTTAGCAACGACTGCATGCATTGCTCAACATCGTTTCTGGTAGCATCAAAATTGTAATAAGGGGCTAAAGGCATTTCTGATGCGGCTAAATTATTCATCTTGACTCGATATATATAGACAAAGAAAAAATACTTAATTACAATCAACTAGAAAACTGTTGCTGGTAGACGTCAATGGGGGTACGTTAGCCATCTTATATAGCCAGGCCACAGCCACAAATAAACCAACACCCCCCCCCCCTTTAAAAAAAAAAAAAAAAAAAAAAAATTTTTTTTTTTTTTTTTTTTTTTTTTTTTTTGAAGAGTTTTATAAAAAATAATATATTCTTTTTTTCAATGTCATAGTATTTAATTAAAGTTCTACGGCTAATACCTGTTCCATTTTATTAATGCGATTCAAGACCCTGGAAACCAGATTCAAATTTTTATATCCATCCAAACTGATGACCATTTTCGAATGCTCGATTCTATTTGGATACATATGAAGGGGTTTGGCAAATCCCAACTCAATAGGAAAACATTCATTGTAGTACGGAGATATTCTGACTTCGGTACCCTTTTCAGGATCTTTACACACAACTTGATTTTTTTCGGCGTCGTGGTAAAGAAATATTAAACTAGTACCTCGAATAGGCGCCCAAGGAAAGCTTTCAGTCGCAACTACAATACAATTCGGCTTCAGAACCAGATTTTTACCCAATTGGATTTCGGGTCCATCCATTTTATGTTTTAGATAAAACTCGTTGAAACGTATCCTGGTCGCTGGTTTCAAGACTACGGCTCCGTCCGCTAGCATTAAAAGGGTATCATCAATACGATCCACTATCGGAATATTCTTTTCTCGAAAGAAGTCTTCGACAGATATTTTATGGATTAGACTCGAATCCCTTACTTGAACCCAGACCATAGATTTAGGATCCATTCTATCAAACAAAATTGCACAATATGCCAACGATAGGCACAGCTCATGTTTATATAGAGTTGACACACCCACTTGAAAAAAAAAAAAAAAAAAAATATTTTTTTTTTTTTTTTTTTTTTTTTTTTTTATGTGACCTTGAAACATAATAAACATAATATAATATAGTCTTCATTGAACCTCAACCTATCTCGTCGTCCAAACTCTCCAACAATTCTCCTGACACATCCTTCCAAGAATCTCCAACCACCTCTACGTAGATCTTACCAAATCTCTTCAGCAGCGCCTCGTTTACATTTTTAACGTCTGGATAATACTCTCCAAGCTGCTGTAAGTGTCCCTCTGCTGCAACTACGGCTCTCTCGATCCTGACAGCGACCCTATCGTCAGAAGCCGATCCGTACAGTCTCAAGAGAGCCAGGAACACAACACAAGCTGAATCGGTACCCGTCAAGCCTGAAATGCTATCTGTCTCGTCGATACAATGGTAGATGGCCCTGACGCCTCGAGCATGATCCTCGTATTCTTTTCTAAGTGGAACCGTAGGCAAATAGAGCTTGAGATGTTTGGGTTTGAACCCTCTGAATCCGTCTACGGCCAAGATCTCGTAGATCTCTCTCGAAGAGAGCACGGCCCCAGAACAATGATTTCTGATCCATTTGTTGAGAAGCTTTGTCCACTCAGCCGTAGTAGTGGGCACCTCTCTAGATCCCAGCAGAGTTACGAGCCTATTCTTGAACCCGTCTTCGGTCGAAACGTCAACTCCCATCCATTGGGCTACCTCACCAATAAGTTCTCGCCGATGAGACTCTAAGGTACGAAAAGGTTCTCCTTTCAGGACCCCACGCACTAACTTTCGTCTCAGCAGATGCTTAATATCGTTGTCCAAAGTTGCCATAACGCGTAATTTAACAATGACAATTTAAAACAATGCTGCTATAGAGAAGGATCTGAACTGGTCTAGCAAGGATACGGCTTGTATATATACCCAAGCCACACATGAAGGTCATTACAAGGTCACATGAAAAAAAAAAAAAAAAAAAAAAAAAAAAAAAAAAAATTTTTTTTTTTTTTTTTTTTTTTTTTTTTTCAGTTGGTTGGTTGGTAGAAATTTAAGTTGAGACTTTACAATTATAAATCCGTCATGTGACCTTGACAGAATTACAATAGTTTAATCAGCTTCTGAAATGCTATGAGTCATGAAATATTTTTGTCAGACTTCACAAATAGCGTCTTCCCACTGGTCCCACATTAAATTAAACGCGACATCTAACCTATCCAGGTACGATTGTCTAGTAGAACAATCCCTTTTACACGAAAATTTCAACTTTGTCAGCATTGCATCATCGCAATAACTCTTTATCAAGTCCAAAGACGTTTTCAACTTTTCTACGGCGTCCGCTATCGCATCATCTTTCGAAGGGCCGTCTGTCTGTGCTACGCTATCTCGAACAATCTGATGAACTTGCCTGGATTCGAAATACCATTTGCTGAACGTGGTTTCCACAATGGTCAAGAAATCGATGATGCGAAAAATTTCTTTGTCTTTGGCAACCAAATCGTTGACTATTTTATTGAGAGATTCTTTATCAACGACACCTTTCGAAGACTCTAAACGTGCTATTGTTCTATGGTAGTCATCTCGCATGTAGCTAAATATGACTTCTATATTATCCATACTATATTTATTCTAGCAAAACTAAAATATAAACAACGTTAAATAAATACTATATATCTCCTTTATGTTTAAGTATATATTTAATCTGTTCAATACGAAATGTTAGGCAGAAATGAGCGTGGAAACCCATACTTATATAGAGCTAGGCCACACCCACACTTGAAAAAAAAAAAAAAAAAAAAAAAAAATATTTATTTTTATTTTATTTTTTTTTTTTTTTCAAGATAGGTATACTGTAATACAATTTGTAATAGGTGATCGACAAATTGGACAAGTTGTGAAATGGCTTGAACAACTTTTACAACAAACGAAATGCTTACAATCTTCAAAAACAATTTGTCTCTCTCTGCTAAAACAAATATTACACAGTAATTGAGAATTTTCTAAATCTGTATTGGTAATATTAGTCATTGATAACTCTCGCTTATGGGCTATTTCACTCGGATCGTCTTTGTCAGCTAGCTCACCTTTCATAAATCTAATATAAACATAACAGTCAATCTTTTTCATCAATAATTCAAAAGCCTTATCAAAAATATCTACTTTCAATTGTTCTGTACAATCTACGATAGTATTTGTTGTAAGAATCAAATATTTCAAGACCCAAGCTTGATAACGCCAATGGACACGTGGCAACTTTTTCTCGCCCAACAGACATCTAACATCAGGATCGGACCGAACATCTTCATAATGTAAAGCAAGCCTCAATTTCATGTCCAACCTGGAAATCATCTTTTCAACTGTATCCAGTCTAATTTGCAAACGGCTAGCGGGGGTCTGAAAATATAGTTCAAGCTTTCTCAAAATGCAGTAGGCAAATTTAAATTTGAACATTCCGTAGGCCTTTTCATGATAGGTGAGACGAACGCAATCTTGGAGTAGGCTACGAAAATCACCTCGGATAGACATGATACCAATGATTTATTTTGAACGTAAACTCGCATTTATATAGCCAGGTTTTTTTCAAGTCTTAAATAAGTTAAGCCACGACCACTTAAAAAAAAAAAAAAAAAAAAAAAAAAAAAAAATTTTTTTTTTTTTTTTTTTTTTTTTTTTTAAGGTTATATTTGGTAAGTTTTTATACACTTGCCAACAGTACTCTTTTACTTAGATTACCAAACGGATCGTGGTTGCGAGACAGGTCATCATCAATACGTTTAATATAACCGTAATATTTCAACTTTTGAAACAATACTTCAAAAACCCTATCGAAAATATCCACTTTGAATTGTTCTGCATAGTCTGCAACGGTAGATGCTGTAACAATCAAACAGTTTAAAACCCAAACTTGATAACTCCAATGGTTATGTGGCAACATTTCCTTGCCAAACAGACTTTTAATATCAGGAGAGATTATACTGTAGTTAGAATGTATGATATTCCTCAATCTGACATCCAACCTCTTAATAACCCTTTCGACAGTATCAGGTATGTCCTCCGAATCACTAGATGAATTCTGAAAATATACTTTCAGTAATTTCAAAATAGAGCGGGTAAATGGAGATTCTAACACTTCGCAGGTCTCTTGACGAGAGGCAAGACGAACACAATCCCTGAGTACGATACGAAACTCATTTTCGAGCACACGAAATTGGAAGAACATGATGTAAATGATTCCTTTAGAACACAAACCTGCATTTTTATAGGCACGATCGCATTAATACAAATAGATATAGCTAAGCCACGCCCACTCAAAAAAAAAAAAAAAAAAAAAAAAAAAATTTTTTTTTTTTTTTTTTTTTTTTTTTTTGCGAGGCTTAGATATATATATATTTGTAGTTTTTTAATTACAACTCTACAGCCAATACCTGTTCCATTTTATTCACGCAATTCATGACTCTGGTAATCTCATACAAACTATTTTCATATCCACCCAAACTGACGACCATTTTCATTTTCGAAGGTTCGATTTTCTCTGGATAGTCATGAAGAGGTCTGGCAAATCCCAATTCGATGGGAAATCTTCCAGTGTCTACTTCTTTAGAAAATCTGATTTCGGTACCCGTTTTAGGATTTTTACACACAACTTCATTTTTTTCGACATCATGGTAAAGAAAAATTAAACTAGTGCCGTTTAAAACCCCCTCACAATAGTAATAATGCGCAACTACAATACAATTTGGCTTCAGAACCAGATAGTCATCCAACCGGATTTCGGGTCCATCCATTTTATGTTTTAGATAAAATTCGTTGAAACGTATCCTGGTTTTTGGGTACACGACTAAGGCTCCGTCTGCCTGCATTAAAAGGGTCTCGTCAATACGATCCACTATCGGAATTTTTTTATCTCGAAAAAAGTCTTCGAGAGATGTTTTCACGAGTCTTTGAATGCCGACTTTATTAGATTTTACTCGAATCCAGACCTCAGATTTAGGATCCACTTTCAACATAATTGTACAGTATGTTCTTACTTATATAGCATAAATTTATGTTCACCTAAACCGATAACCATACTTATGAAGGAGTCTGACAAATTGCAATTCGAGAGGATAACGTCCAGTGTGTACGGACGGAGATATTCTGACTTCAATACCGTTTCTAGGATTTTTACACACAGCTTCATTTTTTTCGACGTCGTGGTAAAGAAAAATTAAACTAGTGCCTCTAATAACCGCCTCAGATAAGTTTTCAGTCACAACTACAATACAATTCGGCTTCACAACCAGATTTTCATCCAACCGAATTTCGGATCCCTCCATTTTATGTTTTAGATAATATTCATTGAAACGACCAATAGTTTCTGGATCCACGATTAAGTCTCCGTCCGCTTCTATTAAAAATATCTCGTCAATATTATTCACTATCGGCATATCTTTGCCTCGAAAAAAGTCTTCGAAAGATAGTGACACGATTTCTTGAATGCCGGCTTCGTTTGGCCTCATTCGAACCCAGAGTTCAGATTTAGGATCCATTATTGTATCCATAATTGTACATAATATGGCAACGATAGGTAAAGTTTGTGCTTATATAGCATAGTTGGTTGCCACACCCACTCTCAAAAAAAAAAAAAAAAAAAAAAAAAAATTTTTTTTTTTTTTTTTTTTTTTTTTTTTTTGAGAGTGGGTGTGGCTTTTTTTAATTACTGGATATATACTCTTCTCTTTTCTACAATAGCTTTTCTACATATGGGACAATTTACCATCTTTTTGGAACAAGCCAGACAGCATACTACATGCCCACAGTTAAAGAATGCGACTTCGCTCTCTTCTGTCAAACAGACCTTGCATTCGTTCTTCGTTTTATTCATAGGCCTTTTCCAATCGGTTAAACCAATTAAATATGGGCATCTTGGACTCTTGCGAATATGTTCTTTTAGCGGATTATCGTAAGGTTTCCAATCATGCAAGATCACTTTGCAGTAAGCACATTGTACGAAATCTCCATACTTTAAGTAAAACATGCCGCATTCGGCTATCGATTTAGTATCATCTCCAAACGGAGAGCTGCGAAAGGTAGTCAATCTGTTTTCGAGTTGTGTCTTGTCACAAGTAAGGCCTGGGCACTCGATCTCTTCAACCGGTCTGTCCAACAGTTGATTTTTAAAGAGGTCCGCATATGTTTGAAGCCAGTCCTGCAATTTTACCTCTCCCTGCGTTTCAACATGAACGTCGAATATATCTTCCGTAGACACTGGAAAATTAGTGGCGACCCGTCCATGTCTCCAGAGCATCTGCATTTCAACTACGTCTAAAAACGCTGAAAACAGGCCTACGTAGGTGAACATTTCTTCAATCTCAAAAACTGGAAATGCATTGGCTATGTATTTGATGACACGATTCTTAGCAAACTCGTAATTGTCATTAAATTGCAGCATCTCACCCACGTCTACGGCCGAAACGTAAACCATTCCATCAGAAGCTAGGGTTGCTCTCAAACCGATCTTGCCGGGGAAAAATATTTTCATCCACATGACTCGAGAGGTAGTGAATTAATGAAACTGCAAGCGCTGAGCACTGGCCTTTATAGTAGCGAGCTTATCTATGAAAACAGGATGCGATAGCTATTTATACGAATCGTTACATAAGTCCTTGAAAACAGGATGACCGCGTTCTAATTGGTTATTTTTAGACCGGCGAACAAGACAATTTCGCTCGGATTACCAAACGGATTGTAGTTACGATCTAGGTCGCGTTCGATACAGGCAATATAGCCATAAGTGTCCAACATGTCTATTAGCGTTTCAAAAGCTACATCAAACATACACACTTTACAGTTTGTCCAGCACTCTGCAACAGTACATGCTGTAACAATTATGCATTGTAGAACCCAAACTTGATAAGGCTGCACAATATCTTCAGCCAACAGACTCTTAACCTCAGGAGACATGCTATCATAGTCACAATACGCTATGCATTTCAATTGGCCTATCAACATTCTAAATGCCTTTTCGGCTGTATCTATTCTGGCCATCTCGCGATTAGTGTGATTCTGAAAATACACTGTGAGCATTTTCAAAATAGACCGGGCAAACTCAGATTCCAACATCATTTCGCAGGTCTCTAGACGTAAGGCAAGTCGAACGCAATTTCGGAGCAGGTCCATAAACTCATATCGTATGAAATTCATTTCCACGATGCAAATGATTCTGTTAGAAGACAAACCGGCATATATATAGGTTAGCTAGAGTCAATCAACCAATCAATCAACCTTGAAAAAAAAAAAAAAAAAAAAAAAAAAAATTTTTTTTTTTTTTTTTTTTTTTTTTTTTTTCAAGGTGGGTGTGGCATGGCTATATAAACCATGGTTGATTTTATACATCTATATTTTTTTTGGACTTTGTCATTTTTAACCAATATCGAAATTTTTTCTAAATTTATTCTTTTCATTTCGATTTTATATTTTTTTATTTCTAAGTTTATTTTTTCACAAATCTTGAAATTTTTTAAGTTACTTATATTCAATGGACTCTCATAAAGTACCGTCTAAACCGATAAATATTTACAAGTTATTTTTTTCACAAATCCAATATTGGTAGCCTATCGCTTTAAAAAAAAATGTGTCAAACGAGGCTTCCATCGTCGTCAAGACATGAGGAAGCCTCGTTTGACACAAGTTTTTTAAATATTTTTCACATCTATTGTACATAGACTCGTCTCTTTTCCGCAATGACCGTTCGGCAGACAGGACAATATTCGAGTTTGTCCGAACAGGCCATGCAGCACACCACGTGCCCGCAGTCGAAGAACGCCACCTGGCTCTCTTCCGTCAGGCAGACTTTACATTCGTTGGTGGGAGCCAATCTCTTGGACTTGACACGAGGGCCGTCGAACAGGTCATTTCTGAAGAGGTCAGTATAGATTTGCAGCCAGTCCTGCAACCTGGCATTCCCCTCAGATTCGATATGAACATCAAATACGTACTCCGAAGACATGGGAAAATCGGCGGCGACCCTTCCGTGTCTCCAGAGTCTCTGCATGTCTTCAACATCTGAGAACAGGCTCACGTAGTCGAACATTTCGGATATTTCAAAGACTGGAAACATATCTAGATGCTTGGTGGCCCGATAGTTGGCAAATTCATGAATATCATTGAATTTGAGCATCACGCCCACATCTACAGCCGAAACGTAAGTCTTCCCGTCAGAGGCTAGGGCGGACCTCAAGCCGATCTGGCCTGGGAAAAATAATCGCATCCACATGGCTTGAGAGCTAGTGAGCGAATGAAACTGTAAGCTCTGAGCAGCGGCTTTTATAGTAAACCCATATCCTTTAAAACAGGATGCGATCCGGATGAGATAAAGTTATTTGTAGCATAAGTCCTTGAAAACAGGATGGCTAAAAATATTGACACGTGATATTTTTTATGGTTATTTTTAGACCAGCCAAACGGATGGTCACGTCAGCCAATATAACCATAGGTGTCCAACATGTCTATCATCGTTTTAAAAGAAACATACACATTTTGTCTCTGCAACACCGTAACAACTAAGCATTGTAGAATCCAAACTTGATAACCCCATTCGCCAGGTCAGGAGACATGCTATCGTAGTCGTTTCAATTGGCTTTTCAACATCGGGTGTATCGAGTTTGTGGGACAGCGTTATTTTGACTGTGAGCATTTTCAACATAGAGCGGTCATTTCGCAGGTCGGAGCAGGTCCATAAACTCATATCGTATCTCCATGATTCTGATACAATTCAATGTTAGCTAGATGAGAGTGGCAGACAGACGGCTATTTATAAAGAATGAATCCAAGCCACGCCCACTCAAAAAAAAAAAAAAAAAAAAAAAAAAAAAAAATTTTTTTTTTTTTTTTTTTTTTTTTTTTTTTTTTTCAAGGTTGTATTTTTAAATTAAAACTCTACGGCCAATACCTGTTTCAATTGATTCACACGATACAAGACCCAAGAAACAGGATCTTTATATCCGATCAAACTGACAACCATTTTCAAATCGTCGATTGCATCTCGATAGATATGAATGGATCTGGCAAATCCCAGTTCGATAGGAAACCGTCCAGTGCGTACGGACTGAGATATTCTGACTTCGGTACCCGTTTTAGGACTTTTACACACAGCTTCATTTTTTTCAACGTCGTGGTAAAGAAAAATTAATCTAGTGCCGCCAAAAGGTCCCCCACGAATGTATTCATTCACAACTACAATGCAGTTTGGCTTGAGAACCAGATTTTCATCCAAACGGATTTCGGACCCATCCATTTTATGTTTTAGATAAAATTCGTTGAAACGGTCGATGGTTGCTGAATTCGCGGCTAAGGCTCCGTCTGCCTGCATTAAAAGGGTCCCGTCAATACGATCCACTATCGGAATATTTTTATTTCTAAAAATGCCTTCGAGAGATATTTTTCTGAGTCTTTCAATGCCAGGTTTATTAGATTTTACTCGAATCCAGAACTCAGATTTAGGATCTTCAGGCAGGTCATATCGTATGAAATTCTCCATGATCGTTGGCCTGATACAATTCAATGTTAGCAGACAGAATGAAGGTTTGAAGGTTTGAATACGGCTATTTATAAAGAATGAATCCAAGCCACGCCCACTCAAAAAAAAAAAAAAAAAAAAAAAAAAAAAAAAATTTTTTTTTTTTTTTTTTTTTTTTTTTTTTTTTTAAACAGTTGGTTGGTTGGTTGATATGATGGTTGGTTTCTAAAGTTATATTTCTCAGTTGGATTTTAATGTTATATTTCTCAGTTGGTTGCTAAAATTATATTTCTTTAGCCAATCATTGTAGATGGCGCTGTAGTCTATATATATAGTATATATATAGTATATCTATTAGGGTGGGTGGGAGTGGAATTTATTTCTTCTACTGTAAGGTCATGCATAAACCAGCTCCCTGATCCCACTTCCTTTAAAATAGGGTTATTTATACAATATTGACTTTGAAAACAAGACTTTTATTGTCTGACAAATGACGACTGAGTAATATATAGAGCTTTACAATCATTAGCCTTCAAGCCTAAGCCCTTCTATCAAAACTCATTATCGAAAAAAATAACTCGTGAGTATCCTATAAATTTAAAAATGGTATGCTAATATTGTAACTTTAGAATTAAAAATATTAGAAATAAAATATTTTTTTTATCTGTATTTAAACATACAGACATTTCCGCTTCGCGGAAATGTCTGTATGTTTAAATACAGATAAAAAAAATATTTTATTTCATACTCAATTACACGATTATGCATATATGTTTGGCTCCATAATACTTTTCACCGTCTTGGTAGAAGGATTCTAAAAAATATACTTTAAGGATTTTCAAAATAGAGCGGACATATGGAAGTCTTCATATACTAATGCCAACTTTTAAGACGGCTTCCTCAAGCTGTACGATAAAACATTTTAAATAATAGCTATCCTAGATCTCAATAAAATATCTGTGTATTTCTTACGACCCAATCTCTATTTACACCCCACCCTCAAGTACCACAAATCTAGCTAAACTCTCCGTTTTGCGATAAATCCCGGTACAAGACACAGTCACTGGCAATATTATTCGAGCATTACCACCCTTTTGTCCAATCTTAGACTAGACTATTAAAAATCTAATATTGGCATTATTATCGACTCCTGATCAGTAGTTTAAGCCACATTTAAGAAAACAATCTTTGCTTGCAGAGAGGCCGCTAATATTGTCCAAGGGTAAGACCTTCATCAAAACTCTTTGTCGAAAAAACTAAAATTAGCCCATGAAAATCGTATAAATTTACAAGATTTCATGTTAATATTGTAAATTTAGCCATCAAAATTAGAAAAAAAATGTTAGTCAGTCAATATTTTCAGAGACTAAACCCTACAGCCAATATTTTCAAAGACAATTGTTCAATATTAGACTAAACGATTAAAAATCTAATATTGACAATATTATCGACTCCTGACCAGTAGTTTAAGCCACATTTAAAAAAATCTTTGCTTCGAATTTGTAGAGCTAATATTTTCCAAGCCTTCATCGTTGTCCTAAATTAGCCCGTGAGTATCCTATAAATTTACAAGATTTCATGCTAATATTGTCCATCAAAATTAAAAAAATGTTAGCAGGTCAATCCATTCAGCCAATATTTCCAAAGACAAAGCCTTCATAAGGTAATCTGTAAAAACTAAAAAAATCAAACCTTATTTAAGAAAATAAGATTGTCGCATGGATCTTGCAGAGCTAATATTTTCAAACCCCTTGTCGAAAAAACTAAAATCAACCCTGTGAGTATCTTATAAATTAAAAAAAAAATATGCTAATATTGTAGATTTAAAATATTTTGCTAATGCTTATCACAACATAGCCATCCAATCAATATTTTCAAAGGTTAAGCTTTCATAAGGCCGCTGAAATGTCTGTATGTTTTATTACTGATAAAAAATATTTATTTCAAACTCGATTCAATAGCTATATATATATATATATATGTATATATACATATATGTATATATACATATATATATGCCTCAAGTACCGCAAATCCAGCACGAGTATCGTCTATGCAATAACTAAGGCCAAACGCAATGTCGCATGCAAAATCTTCAAGCGTCTATAGGAATGGATATTTTTTTCGATTTTTATTATTTACAACATTGGCCTTCAACCTGTCGCAAAAAAATGGGTCGAATCCAACGTAATCTTTACATGAGGAAACCTCGCTTGACCCATTTTTTTACGCGTCCCCAAGACATTATCCGCTATACAGTTTCAGAATGTCAAGCTCTTCTGGCACATTTATAACTGGTCCAGATACTCTAAAATCTGATAGTATCTCTCCTCTTGGCTCGCAGCCTGATGATGTTGACCACTCGATTCAGCTGTGCCCGAAACCTATTCTTGGCATTGGGAATATCTTTACCCGCATAGCCAATCATTTTGTCCCAGTCCAACAGAACTGATCTGGATGCAGGTTTCGCATTTTAGCATGAAGTCATTTAATCTTAAATATACCACGGCTATGCCAAGCCAGCAGATCGCCATAACGACCGTCAAGGCTTTCATTCACGAAAAGAAGACAGGTCATGTAAATTTTACAATTAAGATTTTACAATTAAGATTTCAAGGGTCAAACGATAAATTTAGAATGGTGCATACGGCTTTCATCCACGATAAAATTAGAGGCCAATGATTTTATAAAGTCATGTCAAGGGATTCTATTCAAACTACAGCTGCTACGCCAAGTACCGCAAAGCTGGGTAATCCTACGAGTTTACGCATCTAAAGGTTTATCAGACGGTCACCAGCAATAATTTTCGAGCATATTTAACCTTTCAGAATTTCAAAACGACAGTTCCTATGCCAAGTACCGCAAAGCTGGGTAATCCTACGAGTTTACGCATCTAAAGGCTTATCAGACAGTCACCAGCAATAAGTTTCGAGCAACTGCACCTTTTCAGACGGTTTAAATAATAAAATTTAAATAGTTTAATTATTTATAAAATGTATTCGATATTGGCACAGCATTCATTTAGCGTAGCAAAAAATGTATCAATGTGTAGAAATTTAATTTGAGATTTTAGAAGACATGAATTTAAATGTATCAAAGACATGACCGTTGCTGTTGAGATAGAATGATGAGATGGCATGTCAACAGTTCTATATATAGTATGCAAACAACCTTGAAAAAAAAAAAAAAAAAAAAAAAAAAAAAAAAATTTTTTTTTTTTTTTTTTTTTTTTTTTTTTTTTTTTTCAAGGTTGGTTGGTTGGTTTCTAAAGTTATATTTCTAAAGTTATATTTCTAAGTTAACCGCTACAGTTCTAAGTTGGCCGCTAAAGCTATATTTCTCAGTTGGTTGCTAAGGCTATATTTCTTTAGCCAATCATTATAGATGGCGCTGCAGTCTATATATATAGTATATATATAGTATATCTATTAGGGTGGGTGGGAGTGGAATTTATTTCTTCTACTGTACGGTCATGCATAAACTCGCTCCTGATGTCTAAACCCATTTCCTTTAAAATAGGATGAAATTGCGAAATTTATACAATATTGGCTTTGAAAACAAGACTTTTGTCTGACAAATGACAAGATATTGCAGGTTTTCATGAAATCAGAATAAATCATGGGCTCTTATAGAAAAATCTAACTCTCTAGTCTTGCTGAAAACACATTACGAGACATAGTGACTAGACGACCGTTGCAGGCAAATGTCAAGACACAATGAGAGTGTAGTCATGTTAGCCACAGTAAATATAGATAAGCTTCAAGGGTGGGCGTGGCACCTTTAAATAAAAAAAAAAAAAAAAAAAAAAAAAAATTTTTTTTTTTTTTTTTTTTTTTTTTTTCAAGGTTAGTTGGTTGATTTTAATGTGACTTTGATGGAATTCTAATATTTTTTTGTATATAAATTTTTACAAACCTCCGTTCAAAATCTTAAGTTAAAATCTTAAACGCATCCAACATTGGCAATATAACTGTTACAAAAAAACGGGTCGAACGAAGTGTCAAAGACAGAAATCTGCCATGAGACACTTCGTTCGACCCGATTTTTTATAAATCGTTTGGGTGACCTCTGTTTTATTAGGCAGTTGATAACGACTATGCCTTTTTATTCTCCAACAGTTTCGGCCGTATCATAAAATTAACCCTTGGTCGAGGATTCCAGGCACGGTATATTTTGTACCTGGTAGATACTTCAGGAGATTTTGGCAGTCGGCTTATGGGATTTGGAACTTTTAAGTACATCTTCTGTGATGTGGCTATTGTAACGGGATCTGGCTTTGTAACTGGCTTGGGAGTCGGCTTTGAAACTGGCTTGGGAGTTGGCAAAGACATTGATTTATCGTATTGAAGTATTAGCTCGCAATAGAGACGAGAGGTCTTTAATATTTTCCTTTTGGGTTGTAAGGCATAGCCGTAATCATATTGCCTGTCAGAGTCTGCGGAAAGCATTTTGCAAAACAAAAGGTCAGAATGAATAAGCTGAGGCGAGAGGCCGGTATTTATACTCTGGCGGGCGGATGCATGAGATCTGATAAGCGGTTCTGAGAAACGATAAAAATAATAGGGCTCGACAGGATGACTGTTTATAGATTAGATCTTATCTTTGAGGAAACGAGTTACATAATATCCTGCAAACGCAATTATTCTAGAAGGTCAGCTAGCCCAAGCGATAAACTAATCTTATAAAAATTTTCCTGGATCCTGATCAGTAGCCACATTTAAGAAAAAAAATAGTTGCTTGCAGAGAGTCTCGCTAATATTTTCCAAGGGTGAGGCCTTTATCAAAACTTGTTGTGGAAAAAACTAAAATTACCCCATGAGTCTCCTATAAATTTACAAGATTTCATGCTAATATTGTAAATTTAGCCGTCAAAATTAAAAAATTAGTCAATATTTTCAAACCATTTAACCCTTTTAGAATTTGAAACGACTACAAACTTGGTAAGGTAATAAAAAACGTAGTCATATGCTGATATAGTGAAACTCGTTGAGACAGCGACACTATAACTGACATACAAATTCCAAACTTGGCAAGACAATAAAGAGTGTAGTCTTATGCCGATATAGTGAAACTCGCTGAGACAGCGACACTATAATTGACATACGAATTCAGACTACAAACTTGTCAAGACAATAAAGAGTGTAGTCTTGTGCCGATATAGTGAAACTCGCTAAGACAGCGACACTATAATTGACATACAAATTCAGACTACAAACTTGTCAAGACAATAAAGAGTGTAGTCTTGTGCCGATATAGTGAAACTCGCTAAGACAGCGACACTATAATTGACATACAAATTCAGACTACAAACTTGTCAAGACAATAAAGAGTGTAGTCTTGTGCCGATATAGTGAAACTCGCTAAGACAGCGACACTATAATTGACATACGAATTCAGACTACAAAAATATAATCACTTAAATTAAAAGATGTTTTACAGTATTTTCTGAGTATACAAGTATATATATATATATATATATATATATATATATATATATATATATATATATATATATAATTATTATTATTATTATTATTATTATTATTATTATATATATATAATATTATTATTATTATTATTATTATTATTATTATTATATATAATATTATTATATATATAATATTATTATTATTATTATTATTATTATTATTATTATTATTATTATTATTATATAAATATAATATAATATAATATAAATATATTATAAATATATTATAATATAAATATATTTAAAAAAAAAAAAAAAAAAAAAAAAAAAGAAATCTATCCATTTCTATAGGGTAGCTACGATTCATGCTCCTACATTCTCCTATTTTGCTCCGACTTGCTTTTTGTGGCAACGAGCTTCAAGCTTTTTTAAGAGTATTTAAAATTTTAATATTATATAATATACTAAGAGTATTATAAACTATTTATTTTACCTATAATTGAGTTTGAAATAAAATATTTTTTTTATCTGTATTTAAACATACAGACATTTCCGCGAAGCGGAAATGTCTGTATGTTTAAATTCAGATAAAAAAAATATTTTATTTCCAATATTTTATTTAATTTATTTTATTATATTCTATAAAACCTATGATATTTAACTTGAGACTCTAAAAGACATGATAATATTGAATCAATTTAAACAATCATTAAACGACATACCTCTGTCATGACTAGAAGACTGTTGCTGGAAGAAGAAGACTGTTGACTAGAAGACATGACTAGACGACTGCTGCTGGTCAAATACAATGACGGTTGTTAGCGATCATATATAGTACGCAACCAACCAACTGGAAAAAAAAAAAAAAAAAAAAAAAAAAATTTTTTTTTTTTTTTTTTTTTTTTTTTTAAATACGGTTGGTTGGTTGGTTGCTGACAAGGATAATCTACGCATTATCATATTTAATGTCCTGTCGCAACGAATTCTGTTGAGTCGCTATCTGATTGGAGAGCAACAGGTTCTGCAGGTTCTGGATCTGGATCTGCTGCTTCTGAATCTGCACTAGAGATTTGTTCTGCTGCACGCCCAACTCTAATTTAAGCCTGTAAATTTCTTCCTGATACAAGTTATCTATTTTGGAGTACAGTACGTCAAATTTTTCAATCTTGGTTTTCAAGAGTGAGATTTCTGCATCCAATTTAGATTGCAAGTCAAACATTTGCTGCTTTAAATTTTGCATTTCGGTCTTTGCGTCGTTGTCCAACGGTTCCCACATTTTGTACATGCTGAGCTTCAATGAAAGAGATAAATATTAGAAGCTATCCAATGTGAGAGTCCTGATACAATTCAATGACAAGCGTTTAACAGGCCTGATACAATATTAGCTAGATGGCAGACAGAATGAAGGAATGAAGGTTTGAATACGGCTATTTATAAAGAATGAATCCAAGCCACGCCCACTCAAAAAAAAAAAAAAAAAAAAAAATTTTTTTTTTTTTTTTTTTTTTTTTTTTTACAGTTGGTTGGTTGGTTGATAGGATGGTTGGTTTCTAATGTTATATTTCTCAGTTGGTACTAATTAGTTTTTTTTTCAAATAATCTTCAAGTTACACAATCCAGCCCGATTCTTTTCTCAGCTAAGACCGAATCGCATGCCCCTGATCCGAGATATTGTGTCAGACATTAGAAACGAGACATTAAAAATTTAAGCATGCAGTCATGTACATTTTTACAATTAAGATTTAAAGATTACAGTCTATTCAAACCTATGCCAAGTACTGCCAATCTCAGATTAGAAATGTAAGCATGTAAATTTTTACAATTAAGATCTATTCAAACTTATGCCAAGTACCGCCAATCTCGCTGACGAGACGTTAGAAACGAGACATTAGAAATTTAAGCATGCAGTCATGTAAATTTTTACAATTAAGATTTAAAGATTACAATCTATTCAGACTACAGCTCTTATACCAAAGTCGCTGACGAGACATTAGAAACGAGACATTAGAAATTTAAGCATGTAGTCATGTAAATTTTTACAATTAAGATTTAAAGATTACAGTTACGAGCTATTCAAACTACAGCTCCTATGCCCGCCAATCTCAGCAACGCTCACGAGACATTAGAAATTTAAGCATGCAGTCATGTAAATTTTTACAATTAAGATTTAAAGATCTATTCAAACTACAGCTCCTATGCCAAAGTCGCTGACGAGACATTAGAAACGAGACATTAGAAATTTAAGCATGTAAATTTTTACAATTAAGAGTTAAAGATTACAGTCTATTAAAACTCCCGTCAATCTCAGCAACGAGGCATTAGAAATTTAAGCATGTAAATTTTTACAATTAGGATTTAAAGATTACAGTTACGATCTATTCAAACTATAGCTTCTATGCCAAGTACCGCAAAGCTGGGTGAACCTACTTCTTTACGGCATATAAAGGTCTATCAGACAGTCGCCAGAAGTATTCTTCGAGCAACTCCACCCCGTCAGAATTTTTCACGATTCGATTCAGTTGTCGGTTTGAATAATAAATATTTAGAATTTAAATATATTATTTAAATATTTTATTTTAATAATAAAATATTTATTATTTAAATATTTTATTTTTAATAATAAAATATTTATTATTTGTTTATCGAATCGTTAAAAATATATTATTTGTTTATCGAATCGTTAAAAAAATATATTCAATATTGGTACAGCATTCATTTAAAAAATGTCCTTATTCAATATTGTAAATTTCAGACAGAATGAGTACAGCTATTTATAAAGAATGAATCCAAGTCAATCAACCAATCAACCAACCTTGAAAAAAAAAAAAAAAAAAAAAAAAAAAAAAAAAAAAAATTTTTTTTTTTTTTTTTTTTTTTTTTTTTTTTCAAGGTTGGTTGATTGGTTAATTTAAAAAAATAATTCTTATTCAATATTTCTATTTCAAAGACATTAGCTATCTCAGATTCAAAGGCATCGTTTTAATATTAAAATATTACTATTATCCAATTCAAAGTCTCAATTTATAAACACCCAATATTGGCACTCTATCTATCGCAAAAAAATGGGCCGAACGAAGCGTCAAAGACAGAAATCTGCCATGAGACGCTTCGTTCGGCCCATTTTTTTGCCCCCTCCAGATTTAAGGCATCAGTTTGTACCATCTAGATCGATCCCCCACAAAGACTTTGATTTTGGACGGAGGGGTGTCTGTCCAAGAAATAGTCTCAAATCTATCTTCGTGGAGGCGAGGGTCGTCATCGTGGTCCCCATCGAAGAACAGCATGGTTCTCTCTATGAAATCTTTTAAGAATTCATTTATGAATGTGTCAGAGTCCCTCACGATCCGAATTCGGATGGCTTTATGGATGCATGAGGTGGGTACTATGGGGTCTAGAATCTGGATTTTAGAGGATGTCAGCATGGCCTCGAATCCCAACGACGACAGGGCATCTCCAAAATGTATCTCGCCGACTGGATACACCCAGGTATTGGCTAGAGAGATAGGTAACCTGACCCTCCTGTAAACGAGATCGCACACCTTCAGTCTGGTTGTTTTTTTCACGTAAGATCGGCCCATCAGCTTGGCCACATCAGAGGCCCTGACGAACAAAAGTCCATCCGCAGAGACTACGAATAGGATTTTAGCGTCAAGCTGTGGATGTTCAATAGTGAATAGCATGACTTATGGCAATAGAAGTCAAAATGATGCAGGCTCTTAGAGGCAGCTCGTATATATACCCGATTCGTGACCTCGTTTTATCAGGCTTTACTAAGAAAACAGGATGTATCAGCTGTTTTTTGAGGATGCGATAAAATCTGTCCTTCTAGAACAGGACGCGATAAAATTATTTATATAATTAATCCGATAGCATGAGGATGTGCGTCACAGGACGTGCGTCACAGGATGTAGATAAGATATTTACTTGGAATTTAGATAGAACTAAAGATTACTGCTAGTATATATACAGGCTGCTGGACGAGACATTTCATTCTGAGCTACTGCTTTCCAAAATGATCTTCCAAATTCTATCTGATGAACTGAATGTTAAATTAACATGCTTTTTATCATTTGACGACCAAATTTTTATCAAAGGCCGAGACGTAGCCTATTACATGGGGCATGAAAACTCCAGTAGAGTGGTGAACTTGTGCCATATAACGGTAACGGACATTGCTCCTGAGGGCTTGAAACTACCCCCGTCTCTAGCCAAGACATGCGTCTTTGGACTAGAGGATGCAAAAATATTGATGGATATGCATCCAGGAGAGTTTGACTCCCTATTTCAGGGGCCGATTGAAATTCTTACGCCCATCGAATGCAGCTTAAACCTGAGGCGGCCTGTCCAGGTTAAGCTCGCAGCCATAACCTCATCCAATGCCACAATGGAGAGTTTCTTGGCCGACTTAAAGAATGTCATGGAGGAGTACCTGGCAACGGTACCCATGGACACCTATGTATTCGGCGAACGATATGGGGACTTGGAGCTAGGCTATTTCCCACGAAAAATAAAAGTTTTGGTGGGAAACAAGCCCTACTTCTATAAATCCTCGTCTTAAGATCAGGACGAGGTGCAAAAAAATGGGTCGAGCGAAGCCTCTCATGACATAAGTCATTGAGGCTTCGCTCGGCCCATTTTTTTGCGATAGATAGAGTGCCAACATTGGATGCGTACCGATTTGAACTTGTAATTTTCAAGGGATATGGCTTAGCTATAAGATAATTTTGATAAAATATCTATAGCTAAATTTAAGGGATCTGAATTTAAAAATTTAATTTTTTCATTTAAAATTCACCGTGTAAAATTTAAAATTTCTAAAGACTAAGTGTGGCGGTCATTATAATTCTAATTTTTCAAGGGATATGGCTTAGCTGTAAGATAAATATGAAACTTGGTAAAATATACAGACTCGATAGCTAAATTTAAGGAATCTGAATTTAAAAATTTAATTGTTTCATTTAAAATTTACTGTGTAAAATTTAAAATTTTTAAAGACTAAGTGTGGCGGTCATTATAATTCTAATTTTTCAAGGGATATGGCTTAGCTGTAAGATAAATATGAAACTTGGTAAAATATACAGACTCGATAACTAAATTTAAGGAATCTGAATTTAAAAATTTAATTTTTTCGTTTAAAATTTACATTTTTTATGTAAAATTTAAAATTTTTAAAGGTTAAGTGTATCAGTCATCATAATCTGATCTCTAATTTTTCAAGGGATATGGCTTAGCTATAAGATAAATATGAAACTTGGTAAAATATACAGACTCGATAGCTAAATTTAAGGAATCTGAATTTAAAAATTTAATTTTTTCGTTTAAAATTTACATTAAAATTTTTAAAGACTAAGTATAGCCAAGCCAGTCATTATAATCTATAAAAAGATTTTCGAGAGACAGGATATTATGCAAGCCTTTCCTCAGGATGCTGACTCCCGGTTAAAATTACAATCAGATCTCTATAAAAAGAGTTTTCGAGAAGTGTTGACAGGATATTATGTAAGCCTTTCCTCAGGAAGCCCGGTTATAATCAGATCTCTATAAAAAGATTTTTCCAGAAGTATTGACAGGATATTATGTAAGCCTTTCCTCAGGATGCCCGGTTATAATCAGATCGATAAAAATTGCTCAAGAGACAGGATATTATGCAAGCCTTTCCTCTTGATAACGTAGAAATTTACAATCAGATCCTATTGATAAGACCGGGTATATATACGAGTGTCCAGCGAGAGCTCTTCAATTGCTAGTCGATCTCTCTACTAGCTGCTTAGATTCATTAGCTCAGTCATGTTTTTCCATGTAAAAAATTATGCTTATGGCGTTGCCTTTAAATGCTTAATGGCCTCTGATGGCACCCTGTTTGTCCGGGCTGAGGACCTGGCTATCTACTCGAGGCATCCTCTAGATCTCCATTTTGCCGAGAGATATGCAGGCCTCACCGTCCGAGATGTAATGGACCCTAAAATCGATTTACCCAAATGGCTCGCTAAGACGAGAATCTTCTCCATTAGCGAAGCCAAACATCATTTGGGAGGGTTCATGGGCAGACAGGAGTTTGATAAGATGTTCGATGGTTCGGCCATGGTGAAATACCAGGCTAACATGAAGCTCAGCTTCGAGAAAGCCATAGGTGTTAGATTTGTAGAAAGGTCCCATACCAAGTTCGAAGACTTCCTTGCCACATACCAACTACAGGTGAGGAAATTTTTTAAACTTGAATATGAGGATTATGAATTATACAAATCCCAAATGACCGGACCGTTGAAGATGACCATCAGGAGGTCATCTAATGAGCAACCCATAGAGAGCTTGTGTTAATCTTTAAAATGAGAGTAAAAAAATGGGTCGAACGAGGTGTCTCATGGCAGAATTTCTGTCTTTGACACCTCGTTCGACCCATTTTTTTGCGATAGATATAGTGCCAACATTGGACGGGTTTAATTTAAGACTTTGATGCTAAGGGGACTTAATTTAAGTATTTATAAAAAAAATCTATTAAGCTAGTATTGAAGAGGTTATCAGCATAAAAAAATAATTAAGACGTTTAAGTTGAGACTTTACAATTTTTTTTAAGGTTGGTTGGTTGATATATATTTATAATGCTAATCGAATTAAGTATATTTTCAAATTGAAAAAAAATTGAAAATTTTGCAAATTTGACCAACTTTAAAAACGTGATCTTAAAATAAAAATATTTTTGAAAACTAATCGTGGAATCGTGATTCTTATTACATATACATAGTAAAATAAGCAATTTAATTCAGTCGTTTTTTTTTCAAATTTAAAAAAATGAAAATTTTACAAATTTGACCAACTTTAGAAACGTGATCTTAAAATAAAAATATTTTTGAAAACTAATCGTGGAATCGTGATTCTTATTACATATACATAGTAAAATAAGCAATTTAATTACTTTTCAGTCGTTTTTTTTTCAAATTTAAAAAAAATTGAAAATTTTGCAAATTCGACCAACTTTAGAAACGTGATCTTAAAATAAAAATATTTTTGAAAACTAATCGTGGAATCGTGATTCTTATTACATATACATAGTAAAATAAGCAATTTAATTACTTTTCAGTTGTTTTTTTTTTCAAATTTAAAAAAAAATTGAAAATTTTGACAGAGGTGATGACACATCAGCAAATTTAGATAAACTGTTACTTTAGCATGATATATATATAGGCTAGCTAGAGTCAATCAATCAATCAACCAACCTTGAAAAAAAAAAAAAAAAAAAAAAAAAAAAAAAATTTTTTTTTTTTTTTTTTTTTTTTTTTTTTTTTTCAAGGTTGGTTGGTTGATATATATTTATAATGCTAATTGAATTAATTATATTTTCAAAAATGAAGATTTAGACTTTGAGTTGACTATTGCAAATTCAACCAACTTTAGAAACGTGATCTTAAAATAAAAATATTTTTGAAAACTAATCGTGGAATCGTGATTCTTATTACATATACATAGTAAAATAAGCAATTTAATTACTTTTCAGTCGTTTTTTTTCAAATTTAAAAAAAATTGAAAATTTTGCAAATTCGACCAACTTTAGAAACGTGATCTTAAAATAAAAATATTTTTGAAAACTAATCGTGGAATCGTGATTCTTATTACATATACATAGTAAAATAAGCAATTTAATTACTTTTCAGTCGTTTTTTTTTCAAATTAAAAAAAAAATTGAAAATTTGACCAACTTTAGAAACGTGATCTTAAAATAAAAATATTTTTGAAAACTAATCGTGGAATCGTGATTCTTATTACATATACATAGTAAAATAAGGAATTTAATTCAGTCGTTTTTTTCAAATTTAAAAAAAAATTGAAAATTTTGCAAATTTGGCCAACTTTAGAAACGTGATCTTAAAATAAAAATATTTTTGAAAACTAATCGTGGAATCGTGATTCTTATTACATATACATAGTAAAATAAGCAATTTAATTACTTTTCAGTCGTTTTTTTTCAAATTTAAAAAAAAATTGAAAATTTTGACAGAGGTGGTGGCAAATCAGCAAATTTAGATAAACTGTTACTTTAGCATGATATATATAGGCTAGCTAGAGGCAATCAATCAATCAACCAACCTTAAATTGATTGATTGCCTCTAGCTAACCTATATATATTATGCTAAAGTATATACATTATCATTGTCCAGCAATGCTTATCTGCGTCTATAAAAATGCATCCTGTTTTCATAGCAAATGAGTTATACAATATCCTGTTTCCGCGACATCTATAATAAGCCTTATCTCATCCTGTTCTCGTAGAAACTGACTTATGCAATATCCTGTCTTCAGATTGGCAATATCCTGTTTCATCTAAAATAAGCCTTATCTCATCCTGTTTTCGTAGAAACTGACTTATGCAATATCCTGTCTTCAGATTATACTAATTGAATTAAGTATATTTTCAAAAATGAAGATTTAGACTTTGAGTTGACTATTGCAAATTCGACCAACTTTAGAAACGTAACCTTAAAATAAAAATATTTTTGAAAACTAATCGTGGAATCGTGATTCTTATTACATATACATAGTAAAATAAGCAATTTAATTACTTTCAGTCGTTTTTTTTTTTCAAATTAAAAAAAAATGAAAATTTTGGCCAACTTTAGAAACGTAATCTTAAAATAAAAATATTTTTGAAAACTAATCGTGGAATCGTGATTCTTATTACATATACATAGTAAAATAAGCAATTTAATTCAGTTGTTTTTTTTTTCAAATTTAAAAAAAATTGAAAATTTTGACAGAGGTGGTGGCACATCAGCAAATTTAGATAAACTGTTACTTTAGCATGATATATATATAGGCTAGCTAGAGTCAATCAATCAATCAACCAACCTTCAAAAAAAAAAAAAAAAAAAAAAAAAATATATATATATATATTTTTTTTTTTTTTTTTTTTTTTTTTTTTTTTTTCAAAGGTTGGTTGATTGGTTGATTGACAGATTTTTTTTCACAGTTGGTAGTTTAACATAATTAAACTCTCTCTCTACGAGCCAGCTTGACGGTCAACTCATACGCTCTGTCTTTTTCGTCAACTACATAGTCTTTTTCTATTTCCTCAAACTTTCTCTTAACCGTAGCAGTCAATTCTTGAAGCATGTCGCCCGATTTGACAGACCATATACCTTCAGCTCGCACACGCATGGAAAAGTTGCTAGGTTTCTCTTCTTCAGTATCCCCATACCTGGATTCTACCGACGGGGGTGCGTAGATATTCGTATGTTGTTCGCAGACTGCGCTCGAGTATTCGTAATACCCTTTAAGCCAATCTTGTAAATTCATCTCGCCTTCGTTTCGAACTGTGATTTCAAAGGCCATCCTTCTGCTGAACGGTATAATGCTGGGATACGTAGAGGTTACCCGGCCATCGGTCCACAGTTTCTGGATACGGTAGATCTCCTCGATAGGCATTCGGTGCGTCTTCACAAGTACCTGAAGCATATCGTTGAAATCAAACACGCGCCTGGAACTCATGTTCAAGCGTTGTGCATTGGGATATAGATTAGCCAGATCCTTGTTGGAATATCGATGTGCAAAGTTGTAAGGTGACGCGTAGCCTAGATATTTGCCAACATCGACGGCTATGAAATAAACATCTCTACCAACAGTAGCAGCGATGAGTGCAGGTTTGGTATCAAAACAAATTTTCAGATACATGATTGCGCTATGATGGCAACTAGAATGGACAGAATGATGGTAGCTTGAGTACGGAACCACTATTTATATAGAATATCCATGAGTGGGCGTGGCATGTTAAAAAAAAAAAAAAAAAAAAAAATTTTTTTTTTTTTTTTTTTTTTTTTTTTTTTTTTTCAAGTTAGTTGTTTATTTAGTTATCATCTTTGATCTAGAAAACTTCTTTATAAGCTTATCCGCCTCGTTTTCAATCTCTCTACGAATCGAGTCCAAGTCATAGCTGCAGCCCTCGTCCTTTTCATAGACTGAAATTATATCTTTTAGCGAATCGCTCACCATTTCTTCTTTGATTTTTTCAAAGTCTTCGCCGATTTTGGAGTACGCAGATAGGTATCTATTATAATTTACATAATTTTTGATCTTGTACTTGTTCAGAGCTTGTTCGTTGAACTGCTTACGCTTAACCTTAAAAATGTTCCTAGAGCGTGGAGATTCTTCAGCGTCGGCCTTCATGACGAATCCTTCTAGCGGACACTCTGCATAAGCGCTGGGATACGTTTCAACTTTTTCGTACAAATCCCCTATCGTTTGGTAATCTAAATCTAAGATGGGTACGTGGGGTAGCTTCACTCGCTGGAAAATGTTCACGGCGTCGCTATACTTCATAAACGTATCTGAATCCAGTTGGTAGATGTCGAAGGCCCGAAAAAAGACAGTATTGCTACCGAATACGGCTTCGGATTCAAAATCACGATAGGTTATTCTCTTCATGTGGCTTCCGAATACTTCTCCATAAATGATAAAATTGTCATGTAAAATGTCTTTGATAAGCCGTACCTTTTCCGACAGCGGTTCCAAGATTGCGTTCAAGTTAAAAAGGCGTGTCTTTTCATCTAGCACAACGTTTCTAGATTGTATCCTGAACGTATTCTTCACGTAGCCAATACCGATATTAGAGCCATCCAATTTTTCGGTAGCTATTAAAGGTATGCCCGAATAAATTTGGCTTGTGATCTCGTGGTACTTGATAAGAGCCATCGTAAATAGATTAGAAACAGAACGATCAGACTAGAAAATATCTAATAAGCTATTTCAATGAGTATGAAGACAGAATGAATGTAGCTTGAGTACGGAGCCGCTATTTATACTAAATATAAATCAACTAATCAACCAACCATCTGAAAAAAAAAAAAAAAAAAAAATTTTTTTTTTTTTTTTTTTTTTTTTTTTTTTTTTCAGATGGTTGGTTGATTAGTTGATTTATATTTAGTATAAATAGCGGCTCCGTACTCATTCATTCTGTTGGTTTCTAAAGTTATTTTTCTAAAGATATTTCTAAGTTGGCTGCTACAGTTCTAAGTTGGCCGTTAAAGCTATATTTCTAAGTTGGCTACTAAAGCTATATTTCTTTAGCCAATCATTGTAGATGGCGCTGCAGTCTATATATATAGTATATATATAGTATATCTATTAGGGTGGGTGGGAGTGGAATTTATTTCTTCTACTGTACGGTCATGCCGCTCCTGACCCACTTCCTTTAAAATAGGATGAAATAGCATAATTTATACAGTATTGGCTTTGAAAACAAGACTTTTGTCTGACAAATTACTGCAGGTTTTCATGAAATCAGGATAGATCATAGGCTTTTATAGAAAAATCTAACTCTCCATCAATCTTGCTGAAACCTATTACGAGTGACCCGTTGCTGGCGAGACACAATGAGCGTGTAGTCATGTTAGCCATACTATATATAGAGAATGTAATCAACCAACCAACCAATCTTGAAAAAAAAAAAAAAAAAAAAAAAAAATATTTTTTTTTTTTTTTTTTTTTTTTCAAGATTGGTTGGTTGGTTGATTACATTCTCTATATATAGTATCGCTGACGTGCCACTTCATCAGTCTATCTCAATCTTTGCCAGCAACGGCTGTTTCAAAGGCAGGATATCCTCGCCGATAGCAACAGGACATCCTCTCTAAGCGATAATCTAAAAGGTCATCTGGTCGAGCCTTATCAGATGTTCCGCTCGCCAGAGTATAAATACCGGCCTCTCGCCTCAGCTTATTCATTCTGACCCTCTGCTTTTTGAAATGGCCACTCTATCATTTGACTCTCTGACGGACGAACGAGTTGATTGCGACTGTGTCATAATACCGCAATGGAACGTATTGAACACCCCTCGCATATCTTGTGAATTGATATGTAATTACGACCGTTCTATGAAAATGCCAGCTCCAGCCATTATTCCCAAACCTAAGCCAGTTCTCATTCAAAAACCAGCACCAGCACTTAAACCAGATCCAGTTCCCACACCTAAACCAGATCCAGTTCCCACACCTAAGCCTGATCCAGTTCTCACACCTAAGCCTGATCCAGTTCAAATTTCAATACCCATGTCAGAGATGATGTATTTTAAAGTACCAACGCTATTAAGCCCGCTACCAAAATCTCCAATTTCAGAAGACCCGTCCAAAGTAACAGTTTATCGCCCTTGGAAGCCTCCACCGAAGATAGATTTCGTGGTACGGCCTAAACTAAAAACTGCTGGCTTTGAAGATCCTAGAATTCGAAGACAGCAGGGCATAGTCGTTCTCAAGTCAATCGTCGATCTGAGAGATGGCAAATGTTACAGCCACATACAAACAGAGGTCAGGAAAAATTACTGTTGGGTTTAAGCCCAAACGATTTATAAAAAAATCGGGTCGAACGAAGTGTCTCATGGCAGATTACTGTCTTTGACACTTCGTTCGACCCGTTTTTTTTGTAACAATTATATTGCCAATATTGGATGCGTTTAAGATTTTGACTTAAGAATTTGAATGGATATTTTTATAACTGAAGTCTTGGAGATATATATTTTTATATAAACGCTAACTTAAAACAGTTTGGCAAAAAAATATTATTTTCAAATCAAAAACTATAAAATTGAAATGATAAACTTTGAAAAATCCAAAAAAAAAATAGTATCTTGAAAAAATTATAGAAATCGGCCAAAGACACTTTAACATGATATATATAGGTTAGCTAGAGTCAATCAACCAATCAACCAACCTTGAAAAAAAAAAAAAAAAAAAAAAATATTTTTTTTTTTTTTTTTTTTTTTAAAGGTTGGTTGATTGGTTGATTGACTCTAGCTAACCTATATATATCATGTTAAAGTGTATACACTATCATTGTCCAGCAATGCTTATCTGCGTCTATAAAAATGCATCCTGTTCAGCATCCTGTTTCATAGCAAATGAGTTATACAATATCCTGTTTCCGCGTTTAGCGACAAATAATTCTATAAATAGCCTTATCTCATCCTGTTTTCGTAGAAACTGACTTATGCAATATCCTGTCTTCAGATTGACAATATCCCGACTTATGCAATATCCTGCATCAGATCGACTATATAAGCTCTGACATTTGATCGAATAGCCATTCTCTCTTCGGAGCTTTAAACTACCAATATGTATAAAGCTCAATGCTCTCTGAAGAAGCTTAAAGCGGTAAACTCGCTACGAAACCGTTTTGGGGTTATCGAGCTGTTTCCCAAAAACCTTTCGCCTACCGTTAAGAAATTGGAAGAGTATCCACACTTCCAAACCATGATCGGTGAAGGCAAAATTTGTGTATTCTGTCTATACATGACGACCGATTTGAAGATTGAATTCAAAAAACGTACTCTGACGGACAAGATAACGAATACAATCCCAGCCATAGGCAGAGAGGCCAAGACAAACTATCCGCTGAGACCTCAGGAGATTAAATGGAGCACTCTGATGAACCGATATAAAAGACCCCCCAGCGAAGCCAACAGAACCAACGCCGACGTGAGAATTGGTTTCAAGTGCCCCAACAATCAGTTTCTTGTAAAGTCCTATTTTACGTTTGGTCAGCGAACCGTCGGACGAGGATGCGCCCATATCATACAGACTTTGAACGTGCCATTCCTGTTCTTTGTGAGGCGTCCTGGCGAGACACGAGTAAAACCGGACAACAGATACTTTGCAGGCGACAAGCTCCATTACTACGACCGTTTCATATTGATTGCCGACTCCAGTTACAAGGTGCCTGCTGGGACCACATACATTCTGTTTACGACTCAAAAAAACTTTTTCAGTTTGGACATTGTGCCAGAGAATTTAGAGTTGGGCTTCGAAACCAAAAATCCTTTGGTAGAACGCATAACAAAAATAGATGGTATGTACGACATATCCGTACCAACGCCCATGATACAGCATATAGATGATGAAGACGACTCTCCCGTAGAAATGAGTACTGAAGTCGCCAGAATAACATCTAAATATTTTGATAAGCCAACGTCTCCATCCCAAGAGCCAGAAATCTATTTTCCGGAGTCATCTCAAGAGTCGTCCCAAGAACCAGAGCCAGAGATCTATTTGCCTGTGGACAGAAGAACAATAGTCATAACAACAAACTTTGCAGCCCAATACAAGTCTCTGACTTTTAAAGACTGGAAAAACTTGAAAGATCGCCCCGACAATAACTTCGTACGCCCCTACGGACCAGATCTACCTGGACTTGACCTGAGAATTAAATCGGTAAAACGGAAGGCTGAGACGATTCCCAAGAGTGCCAAGAAACATAAGCCATCTTTCAAGGAGGCGGCCACAAATACAGAGCCAGAACCAGAGCCAGTGTTTAAATGCCCACTACCCGTTGCACCTGAGATATGTCCCATTGAAGATCCTGAATCCATTGAAAGTCCTGACCCCATTGAAAGTCCTGAACCCATTGAAAATCCTGATCCCGTTGAAGATCCTGAATCCATTGAAAGTCCTGAGATATGTCCAGAGCCCATTGAAAATCCTGAGATATGTCCCGTTGAAGATCCTGAACCCATTGAAAATCCAGAATATTTTTATGGATGGCCTACTATTACAAGCTCAGAGGTACAAACTGAACTGGATGAGCTTGATAATATTTTATGTACGCCTTTATCCATGCCAGCGGATACGTTAGACTCGTTGATGGATGATCTTATGACGCCATCAACTATACAGTATACTATGGAACCGCTGGAGACTCAGTCAGGCTTTGAACTGCCAGATTTTATGTAACTATAAAAATATGTAAAATTTAAAAAATTTGGGTCAAACGAGGCTTCCTCATGTTTAGATTTGTCATTATGACTTATCTTTACGATGGAAGCCTCGTTTGACCCATATTTTTTAAATCAAAATGCTACCAATATTGGTATTGAAAAAAAAATAACTTGTAAATTTTATCAGAACAATAAAAAAATATTTAAAAAAATTGGGTCAAACGAGACTTCCTCATGTTTAGATTTGTCAGTATGACTTATCTTTACAATGGAAGCCTCGTTTGACCCATTTTTTTAAATCAAAATGCTACCAATATTGGATTTGTAAAAAAATAACTTGTAAATTTTATCAGATTAATTAGAAAGTGACACATGACAATACTTTATAAAAGTCCATCTAAGTCACATTAAAATCAACCAACCAACCAACCTTTAAAAAAAAAAAAAAAAAAAAAAAAAAAAAAAATATATATATATATATATATATTTTTTTTTTTTTTTTTTTTTTCAAGGTTGGTTGGTTGGTTGATATATATTTGTTTCCTCGTTCATCACTTTTCATTTATCAAGATTAACTTTACAATTTAATCCTATCATGTTTTTATCCAAAGGCTAAGTTTCAAAGCCTTATTTTAAATGAAACCTGTTAATTTTGATCACGTGGATCGCTTGCCATCCAAGAGGCCTTCATGAAAATTAAAACTATAACAAATCGTAGCAATTAGATGTTTGAACTGAGTCCATAACCCTTTAAAATTTATCTAAGCCATAGTAGCCTTTCAATTTTGACTGGTTAAACGTGGATCAGCTATGCAAGAGGTCATGATAAAACTGAGTAACGCTGAGCGTTGCATGTATCTGAAACATGTCAAACGAAGACCTTTGACATGGCAATTGAAAACGGGGCATCGCTTAGCAGGCAAAATTTAAACGAGCTGAACCATAAACGTAACCATTGAACACTGGGCCATGCTTAGCAGTAGCAGCCCATATTGTAAAAATAATATTTACGAGATACAATGGCAAAGCGACAAATGAAAAGCTTAAAAGTAGCGGCCCAGTCTATGGCATCATTTTAAATGTTAATCCATCCAAGAGACCTTAATAGAATCGGCTTACTGAACAGGTGAAATCTGAAAGACGTAGAGAGCTCATATTGTAAAAATTTAAAATTATAAACTTCAAAAGTGGATATATGTAGGAAGTGTGTTAAGTTTTAAAGTCACATGACCACTCTTGACCAACCAACCAACCTTTTGAAAAAAAAAAAAAAAAAAAAAAAAAAAAAAAAAATTTTTTTTTTTTTTTTTTTTTTTTTTTTTCAAGGTTGGTTGGTTGGTTTTATTTTAAGAGTGGGTGTGGTCATGTGACTAGTAAATATCATCGGATCAAAAAGTGATATAACCGAGATTAATTTCGGTGCTAAAAAGAAGAACCCAAATTGTCTTCCCAACTGGCTGAACCCAGATTAGGTATTTTTTAGCTTAAAATCTTAGCTGATCTGAGTTTGGTCGTTGGTAAAAAATATCAGCGGATTTTTCTAAGGCCCAAATGAAATTTTTTCAAACTAAATCTGCCAGACTAGAATTTAGTAAGAAATAGCTATGGATAGATGCGAGTACCCGAAAAGAGTACCCGGCATCTCTTTAAGAAGATACCGTAAAACGTAAAGTCAGATCCGTCTCGGTACCACGTTTAAGCTCGTCCGATCTTAAAAAATGCTGGATATCGTTAGCCCGCTTAGAGAGAGACTTGGCATAGTGCCAACTGAGTCGATACACTGGTCGATACTGTGTCGCTTAGACATCTTCATACTTGGCCAATCTATATTTTAAACTATCATTTTCGGCTTGCAAGCTAGCCATTCCATCTTTCAGGCTAGCAATTTCAGCTTTCAAACTATCATTTTCAGCTTTCAAGATAGTCATTTCTGCTTTCAGCCTTTCCATTCCCTCTTTCAGGCTAGCAATTTCGTTCACGTGTAAATTATAAATAATTTCCAAATATTCCAGTTTTTGGATTTGCAGCATTTCTCTCAGTTCCCTGATATTATTTTCGTAACTCTCTTTCATTTTTTTCATTTCGGCCTCTATCCCTCTGCAGCGTCCCAATATGGGCTTCACGCACTGAAAGCACATCTGTTGACGCCTGCTGGGTTCCCAATAATCTTCTTTGACGACTTCGTAAAACAGTTTGTAATCTTCTTCGGTCCTGTCGTAAAATACATCTTTTTTTCGTTGTTCAGATGCAAGAAGTATTGGGTACTTGTACTAGACGACTTGAAATTTCTCGATACGGGCAGTACCAGTTTCAGTTTTATGCCTGGCAAATGTTTGATTTTAATTTTATATTTTCCGTCGATGAACGCTATTGGAACTCTGAGCAATTTATCGGGATGCCTGCAGGCATAATTTTGGGTTATGAGCCTCATGATGCCTCCGTTCCAGAGCGTAGCCAAGACCAGCCTGTAATCTTTGGGCAGCGTCTCTTGAATGTAAAAATGTTTCCTGTTACCAACCCCTAGTTGGCTTTCGAATGAAAAATTACAGCTAGATTTTCGGTTGCTGAGATATCCCAGCGTATTGACCAAATGCCAGACGGTCTCTATAGATTTGCTTTTCAGGCATCTGTAACCGACATACGGCCGCTCGTCGGGTCTGATCTTACCCCACACGTTCTTGTGAAAATGATCTTCTGAATGAGTTACTACGACCATGTGCCTATGCTGCCTGAATTTGGGATTGGTTTCCTTCCCGCCGTCGCACCAACATGAAAAGGGTAAGGTTTGGGTCAAGCCGTCGTCCCTATCCATGAATCTTATAAAATCTCTATAGGCTACGGCTCGCACCATGACGTGGATGAACGCCAGGTCGCCTTGAAGATATCTCAGCACGCAAGAGGCGGCCAAATTCAGCGTCTCGTCTTCGAAAGGTACGGGTCTAACTCGATAGGCCAGACGGGTTCGTAGGCCCAGTCGTCCATGAAGAAACGCGTATGATCGAAAAAATCTTCTTTTGCGCACATTGGGCTAAAATCGAAAAATTCGTATGGGTCGGCAGCAGGATCTTCGTCAGGCTCAGGTTCAGGCTCAGGCTCAGGTTCAGGCATCCTAAATCTAAAATTTCTAAAGCATTCTATCAAATGATCAGCGGCACCGTTCTTTTCCCCTCTTTGGAATGTAAATTGGCCCTCGCACCAAACGCAGCATGTTAAAGGGTCCATGGTTGTTTCATTCCTACAATGCCTTTCATAATCTTTGGGTAAGACGAGAACGTTACAGCGCGGACACGAAAACTGAGTTGTGTCGCGTAGGAGAGTGTTCAAATACCTTCTCAAATTGAGACCGGCAGGCATTGTAGAAGAGTGGCTTGAAGATGGCTGGCAAGGATCGGTATATATAGGCAAAGTAAAGCCACGCCCACTCAAAAAAAAAAAAAAAAAAAAAAATTTTTTTTTTTTTTTTTTTTTTTTTTTTTTTTTTTTTTTACAGCTGGTTGGTTGGTTGGTTTCTCGTCAATTATATTTTATCTATATATACTGGCCAAGATTTAATTTTGCCATTCATCTCCATACTTGCCATGATGCCCATATTAAGACGCTGCCAAGGGATAGAGGCCGATATGAAAGAGATTTACGAAAATAATATCAGAGAAACTCTGCAAGACGAAACGCTACAGGCTTGTAGGAAATTATTTATAAGTTACACTTGCAAGCGGATAGTTTAAAAGAGGGAATGGCTAGCTTGCAAGCGGAAAATGATAGTTTAAAATATAGATTGGCCAAGTATGAAGATGTCTAAGCGGCACAGTATCGACCAGTGTATCGACTCAGTTGGCACTATGCCAAGTCTCTCTCTAAGCGGGCTAACGATATCCAGCATTTTTTAAGATCGGACGAGCTTAAACGTGGTACCGAGACGGATCTGACTTTACGTTTTACGGTATCTTCTTAAAGAGATGCCGGGTACTCTTTTCGGGTACTCGCATCTATCCATAGCTATTTCTTACTAAATTCTAGTCTGGCAGATTTAGTTTGAAAAAATTTCATTTGGGCCTTAGAAAAATCCGCTGATATTTTTTACCAACGACCAAACTCAGATCAGCTAAGATTTTAAGCTAAAAAATACCTAATCTGGGTTCAGCCAGTTGGGAAGACAATTTGGGTTCTTCTTTTTAGCACCGAAATTAATCTCGGTTATATCACTTTTTGATCCGATGATATTTACTAGTCACATGACCACACCCACTCTTAAAATAAAACCAACCAACCAACCTTGAAAAAAAAAAAAAAAAATTTTTTTTTTTTTTTTTTTTTTTTTTTTTTTTTCAAAAGGTTGGTTGGTTGGTCAAGAGTGGTCATGTGACTTTAAAACTTAACACACTTCCTACATATATCCACTTTTGAAGTTTATAATTTTAAATTTTTACAATATGAGCTCTCTACGTCTTTCAGATTTCACCTGTTCAGTAAGCCGATTCTATTAAGGTCTCTTGGATGGATTAACATTTAAAATGATGCCATAGACTGGGCCGCTACTTTTAAGCTTTTCATTTGTCGCTTTGCCATTGTATCTCGTAAATATTATTTTTACAATATGGGCTGCTACTGCTAAGCATGGCCCAGTGTTCAATGGTTACGTTTATGGTTCAGCTCGTTTAAATTTTGCCTGCTAAGCGATGCCCCGTTTTCAATTGCCATGTCAAAGGTCTTCGTTTGACATGTTTCAGATACATGCAACGCTCAGCGTTACTCAGTTTTATCATGACCTCTTGCATAGCTGATCCACGTTTAACCAGTCAAAATTGAAAGGCTACTATGGCTTAGATAAATTTTAAAGGGTTATGGACTCAGTTCAAACATCTAATTGCTACGATTTGTTATAGTTTTAATTTTCATGAAGGCCTCTTGGATGGCAAGCGATCCACGTGATCAAAATTAACAGGTTTCATTTAAAATAAGGCTTTGAAACTTAGCCTTTGGATAAAAACATGATAGGATTAAATTGTAAAGTTAATCTTGATAAATGAAAAGTGATGAACGAGGAAACAAATATATATCAACCAACCAACCAACCTTGAAAAAAAAAAAAAAAAAAAAAAAAATATATATATATATATATATATATTTTTTTTTTTTTTTTTTTTTTTTTTTTTAAGGTTGGTTGGTTGGTTGATTTTAATGTGACTTAGATGGACTTTTATAAAGTATTGTCATGTGTCACTTTCTAATTAATCTGATAAAATTTACAAGTTATTTTTTTACAAATCCAATATTGGTAGCATTTTGATTTAAAAAAATGGGTCAAACGAGGCTTCCATTGTAAAGATAAGTCATACTGACAAATCTAAACATGAGGAAGTCTCGTTTGACCCAATTTTTTTAAATATTTTTTTATTGTTCTGATAAAATTTACAAGTTATTTTTTTTTCAATACCAATATTGGTAGCATTTTGATTTAAAAAATATGGGTCAAACGAGGCTTCCATCGTAAAGATAAGTCATAATGACAAATCTAAACATGAGGAAGCCTCGTTTGACCCAAATTTTTTAAATTTTACATATTTTTATAGTTACATAAAATCTGGCAGTTCAAAGCCTGACTGAGTCTCCAGCGGTTCCATAGTATACTGTATAGTTGATGGCGTCATAAGATCATCCATCAACGAGTCTAACGTATCCGCTGGCATGGATAAAGGCGTACATAAAATATTATCATGCTCATCCAGTTCAGTTTGTACCTCTGAGCTTGTAATAGTAGGCCATCCATAAAAATATTCTGGATTTTCAATGGGTTCAGGATCTTCAACGGGACATATCTCAGGATTTTCAATGGGCTCTGGACATATCTCAGGACTTTCAATGGATTCAGGATCTTCAACGGGATCAGGATTTTCAATGGGTTCAGGACTTTCAATGGGGTCAGGACTTTCAATGGATTCAGGATCTTCAATGGGACATATCTCAGGTGCAACGGGTAGTGGGCATTTAAACACTGGCTCTGGTTCTGGCTCTGTATTTGTGGCCGCCTCCTTGAAAGATGGCTTATGTTTCTTGGCACTCTTGGGAATCGTCTCAGCCTTCCGTTTTACCGATTTAATTCTCAGGTCAAGTCCAGGTAGATCTGGTCCGTAGGGGCGTACGAAGTTATTGTCGGGGCGATCTTTCAAGTTTTTCCAGTCTTTAAAAGTCAGAGACTTGTATTGGGCTGCAAAGTTTGTTGTTATGACTATTGTTCTTCTGTCCACAGGCAAATAGATCTCTGGCTCTGGTTCTTGGGACGACTCTTGAGATGACTCCGGAAAATAGATTTCTGGCTCTTGGGATGGAGACGTTGGCTTATCAAAATATTTAGATGTTATTCTGGCGACTTCAGTACTCATTTCTACGGGAGAGTCGTCTTCATCATCTATATGCTGTATCATGGGCGTTGGTACGGATATGTCGTACATACCATCTATTTTTGTTATGCGTTCTACCAAAGGATTTTTGGTTTCGAAGCCCAACTCTAAATTCTCTGGCACAATGTCCAAACTGAAAAAGTTTTTTTGAGTCGTAAACAGAATGTATGTGGTCCCAGCAGGCACCTTGTAACTGGAGTCGGCAATCAATATGAAACGGTCGTAGTAATGGAGCTTGTCGCCTGCAAAGTATCTGTTGTCCGGTTTTACTCGTGTCTCGCCAGGACGCCTCACAAAGAACAGGAATGGCACGTTCAAAGTCTGTATGATATGGGCGCATCCTCGTCCGACGGTTCGCTGACCAAACGTAAAATAGGACTTTACAAGAAACTGATTGTTGGGGCACTTGAAACCAATTCTCACGTCGGCGTTGGTTCTGTTGGCTTCGCTGGGGGGTCTTTTATATCGGTTCATCAGAGTGCTCCATTTAATCTCCTGAGGTCTCAGCGGATAGTTTGTCTTGGCCTCTCTGCCTATGGCTGGGATTGTATTCGTTATCTTGTCCGTCAGAGTACGTTTTTTGAATTCAATCTTCAAATCGGTCGTCATGTATAGACAGAATACACAAATTTTGCCTTCACCGATCATGGTTTGGAAGTGTGGATACTCTTCCAATTTCTTAACGGTAGGCGAAAGGTTTTTGGGAAACAGCTCGATAACCCCAAAACGGTTTCGTAGCGAGTTTACCGCTTTAAGCTTCTTCAGAGAGCATTGAGCTTTATACATATTGGTAGTTTAAAGCTCCGAAGAGAGAATGGCTATTCGATCAAATGTCAGAGCTTATATAGTCGATCTGATGCAGGATATTGCATAAGTCGGGATATTGTCAATCTGAAGACAGGATATTGCATAAGTCAGTTTCTACGAAAACAGGATGAGATAAGGCTATTTATAGAATTATTTGTCGCTAAACGCGGAAACAGGATATTGTATAACTCATTTGCTATGAAACAGGATGCTGAACAGGATGCATTTTTATAGACGCAGATAAGCATTGCTGGACAATGATAGTGTATACACTTTAACATGATATATATAGGTTAGCTAGAGTCAATCAACCAATCAACCAACCTTGAAAAAAAAAAAAAAAAAAAAAAAAAAAAATTTTTTTTTTTTTTTTTTTTTTTTTTTTTTTCAAGGTTGGTTGATTGGTTGATTGACTCTA
Organism: Salticus scenicus; assembly: GCA_963930645.1. Classification (NCBI taxonomy): domain Eukaryota; kingdom Metazoa; phylum Arthropoda; class Arachnida; order Araneae; family Salticidae; genus Salticus; species Salticus scenicus. The sequence goes on from OZ005649.1 coordinate 106,621,092, forward strand.
GCTAACCTATATATATCATGTTAAAGTGTCTTTGGCCGATTTCTATAATTTTTTCAAGATACTATTTTTTTTTGGATTTTTCAAAGTTTATCATTTCAATTTTATAGTTTTTGATTTGAAAATAATATTTTTTTGCCAAACTGTTTTAAGTTAGCGTTTATATAAAAATATATATCTCCAAGACTTCAGTTATAAAAATATCCATTCAAATTCTTAAGTCAAAATCTTAAACGCATCCAATATTGGCAATATAATTGTTACAAAAAAAACGGGTCGAACGAAGTGTCAAAGACAGTAATCTGCCATGAGACACTTCGTTCGACCCGATTTTTTTATAAATCGTTTGGGCTTAAACCCAACAGTAATTTTTCCTGACCTCTGTTTGTATGTGGCTGTAACATTTGCCATCTCTCAGATCGACGATTGACTTGAGAACGACTATGCCCTGCTGTCTTCGAATTCTAGGATCTTCAAAGCCAGCAGTTTTTAGTTTAGGCCGTACCACGAAATCTATCTTCGGTGGAGGCTTCCAAGGGCGATAAACTGTTACTTTGGACGGGTCTTCTGAAATTGGAGATTTTGGTAGCGGGCTTAATAGCGTTGGTACTTTAAAATACATCATCTCTGACATGGGTATTGAAATTTGAACTGGATCAGGCTTAGGTGTGAGAACTGGATCAGGCTTAGGTGTGGGAACTGGATCTGGTTTAGGTGTGGGAACTGGATCTGGTTTAAGTGCTGGTGCTGGTTTTTGAATGAGAACTGGCTTAGGTTTGGGAATAATGGCTGGAGCTGGCATTTTCATAGAACGGTCGTAATTACATATCAATTCACAAGATATGCGAGGGGTGTTCAATACGTTCCATTGCGGTATTATGACACAGTCGCAATCAACTCGTTCGTCCGTCAGAGAGTCAAATGATAGAGTGGCCATTTCAAAAAGCAGAGGGTCAGAATGAATAAGCTGAGGCGAGAGGCCGGTATTTATACTCTGGCGAGCGGAACATCTGATAAGGCTCGACCAGATGACCTTTTAGATTATCGCTTAGAGAGGATGTCCTGTTGCTATCGGCGAGGATATCCTGCCTTTGAAACAGCCGTTGCTGGCAAAGATTGAGATAGACTGATGAAGTGGCACGTCAGCGATACTATATATAGAGAATGTAATCAACCAACCAACCAATCTTGAAAAAAAAAAAAAAAAAAAAAAATATATATATATATATATTTTTTTTTTTTTTTTTTTTTTTTTTTCAAGATTGGTTGGTTGGTTGATTACATTCTCTATATATAGTATGGCTAACATGACTACACGCTCATTGTGTCTCGCCAGCAACGGGTCACTCGTAATAGGTTTCAGCAAGATTGATGGAGAGTTAGATTTTTCTATAAAAGCCTATGATCTATCCTGATTTCATGAAAACCTGCAGTAATTTGTCAGACAAAAGTCTTGTTTTCAAAGCCAATACTGTATAAATTATGCTATTTCATCCTATTTTAAAGGAAGTGGGTCAGGAGCGGCATGACCGTACAGTAGAAGAAATAAATTCCACTCCCACCCACCCTAATAGATATACTATATATATACTATATATATAGACTGCAGCGCCATCTACAATGATTGGCTAAAGAAATATAGCTTTAGTAGCCAACTTAGAAATATAGCTTTAACGGCCAACTTAGAACTGTAGCAGCCAACTTAGAAATATCTTTAGAAAAATAACTTTAGAAACCAACAGAATGAATGAGTACGGAGCCGCTATTTATACTAAATATAAATCAACTAATCAACCAACCATCTGAAAAAAAAAAAAAAAAAAAAAAAAAAAAAAAAAATTTTTTTTTTTTTTTTTTTTTTTTTTTCAGATGGTTGGTTGATTAGTTGATTTATATTTAGTATAAATAGCGGCTCCGTACTCAAGCTACATTCATTCTGTCTTCATACTCATTGAAATAGCTTATTAGATATTTTCTAGTCTGATCGTTCTGTTTCTAATCTATTTACGATGGCTCTTATCAAGTACCACGAGATCACAAGCCAAATTTATTCGGGCATACCTTTAATAGCTACCGAAAAATTGGATGGCTCTAATATCGGTATTGGCTACGTGAAGAATACGTTCAGGATACAATCTAGAAACGTTGTGCTAGATGAAAAGACACGCCTTTTTAACTTGAACGCAATCTTGGAACCGCTGTCGGAAAAGGTACGGCTTATCAAAGACATTTTACATGACAATTTTATCATTTATGGAGAAGTATTCGGAAGCCACATGAAGAGAATAACCTATCGTGATTTTGAATCCGAAGCCGTATTCGGTAGCAATACTGTCTTTTTTCGGGCCTTCGACATCTACCAACTGGATTCAGATACGTTTATGAAGTATAGCGACGCCGTGAACATTTTCCAGCGAGTGAAGCTACCCCACGTACCCATCTTAGATTTAGATTACCAAACGATAGGGGATTTGTACGAAAAAGTTGAAACGTATCCCAGCGCTTATGCAGAGTGTCCGCTAGAAGGATTCGTCATGAAGGCCGACGCTGAAGAATCTCCACGCTCTAGGAACATTTTTAAGGTTAAGCGTAAGCAGTTCAACGAACAAGCTCTGAACAAGTACAAGATCAAAAATTATGTAAATTATAATAGATACCTATCTGCGTACTCCAAAATCGGCGAAGACTTTGAAAAAATCAAAGAAGAAATGGTGAGCGATTCGCTAAAAGATATAATTTCAGTCTATGAAAAGGACGAGGGCTGCAGCTATGACTTGGACTCGATTCGTAGAGAGATTGAAAACGAGGCGGATAAGCTTATAAAGAAGTTTTCTAGATCAAAGATGATAACTAAATAAACAACTAACTTGAAAAAAAAAAAAAAAAAAAAAAAAAAAAAAAAAAAAAATTTTTTTTTTTTTTTTTTTTTTTTAACATGCCACGCCCACTCATGGATATTCTATATAAATAGTGGTTCCGTACTCAAGCTACCATCATTCTGTCCATTCTAGTTGCCATCATAGCGCAATCATGTATCTGAAAATTTGTTTTGATACCAAACCTGCACTCATCGCTGCTACTGTTGGTAGAGATGTTTATTTCATAGCCGTCGATGTTGGCAAATATCTAGGCTACGCGTCACCTTACAACTTTGCACATCGATATTCCAACAAGGATCTGGCTAATCTATATCCCAATGCACAACGCTTGAACATGAGTTCCAGGCGCGTGTTTGATTTCAACGATATGCTTCAGGTACTTGTGAAGACGCACCGAATGCCTATCGAGGAGATCTACCGTATCCAGAAACTGTGGACCGATGGCCGGGTAACCTCTACGTATCCCAGCATTATACCGTTCAGCAGAAGGATGGCCTTTGAAATCACAGTTCGAAACGAAGGCGAGATGAATTTACAAGATTGGCTTAAAGGGTATTACGAATACTCGAGCGCAGTCTGCGAACAACATACGAATATCTACGCACCCCCGTCGGTAGAATCCAGGTATGGGGATACTGAAGAAGAGAAACCTAGCAACTTTTCCATGCGTGTGCGAGCTGAAGGTATATGGTCTGTCAAATCGGGCGACATGCTTCAAGAATTGACTGCTACGGTTAAGAGAAAGTTTGAGGAAATAGAAAAAGACTATGTAGTTGACGAAAAAGACAGAGCGTATGAGTTGACCGTCAAGCTGGCTCGTAGAGAGAGAGTTTAATTATGTTAAACTACCAACTGTGAAAAAAAATCTGTCAATCAACCAATCAACCAACCTTTGAAAAAAAAAAAAAAAAAAAAAAAAAATTTTTTTTTTTTTTTTTTTTTTTTTTTTTTTTTTGAAGGTTGGTTGATTGATTGATTGACTCTAGCTAGCCTATATATATATCATGCTAAAGTAACAGTTTATCTAAATTTGCTGATGTGCCACCACCTCTGTCAAAATTTTCAATTTTTTTTAAATTTGAAAAAAAAAACAACTGAATTAAATTGCTTATTTTACTATGTATATGTAATAAGAATCACGATTCCACGATTAGTTTTCAAAAATATTTTTATTTTAAGATTACGTTTCTAAAGTTGGCCAAAATTTTCATTTTTTTTTAATTTGAAAAAAAAAACGACTGAAAGTAATTAAATTGCTTATTTTACTATGTATATGTAATAAGAATCACGATTCCACGATTAGTTTTCAAAAATATTTTTATTTTAAGGTTACGTTTCTAAAGTTGGTCGAATTTGCAATAGTCAACTCAAAGTCTAAATCTTCATTTTTGAAAATATACTTAATTCAATTAGTATAATCTGAAGACAGGATATTGCATAAGTCAGTTTCTACGAAAACAGGATGAGATAAGGCTTATTTTAGATGAAACAGGATATTGCCAATCTGAAGACAGGATATTGCATAAGTCAGTTTCTACGAGAACAGGATGAGATAAGGCTTATTATAGATGTCGCGGAAACAGGATATTGTATAACTCATTTGCTATGAAAACAGGATGCATTTTTATAGACGCAGATAAGCATTGCTGGACAATGATAATGTATATACTTTAGCATAATATATATAGGTTAGCTAGAGGCAATCAATCAATTTAAGGTTGGTTGATTGATTGATTGCCTCTAGCTAGCCTATATATATCATGCTAAAGTAACAGTTTATCTAAATTTGCTGATGTGCCACCACCTCTGTCAAAATTTTCAATTTTTTTTTAAATTTGAAAAAAAACGACTGAAAAGTAATTAAATTGCTTATTTTACTATGTATATGTAATAAGAATCACGATTCCACGATTAGTTTTCAAAAATATTTTTATTTTAAGATCACGTTTCTAAAGTTGGCCAAATTTGCAAAATTTTCAATTTTTTTTTAAATTTGAAAAAAACGACTGAATTAAATTGCTTATTTTACTATGTATATGTAATAAGAATCACGATTCCACGATTAGTTTTCAAAAATATTTTTATTTTAAGATCACGTTTCTAAAGTTGGTCAAATTTTCAATTTTTTTTTTAAATTTGAAAAAAAAACGACTGAAAAGTAATTAAATTGCTTATTTTACTATGTATATGTAATAAGAATCACGATTCCACGATTAGTTTTCAAAAATATTTTTATTTTAAGATCACGTTTCTAAAGTTGGTCGAATTTGCAAAATTTTCAATTTTTTTTAAATTTGAAAAAAAACGACTGAAAAGTAATTAAATTGCTTATTTTACTATGTATATGTAATAAGAATCACGATTCCACGATTAGTTTTCAAAAATATTTTTATTTTAAGATCACGTTTCTAAAGTTGGTTGAATTTGCAATAGTCAACTCAAAGTCTAAATCTTCATTTTTGAAAATATAATTAATTCAATTAGCATTATAAATATATATCAACCAACCAACCTTGAAAAAAAAAAAAAAAAAAAAAAAAAAAAAAAAAATTTTTTTTTTTTTTTTTTTTTTTTTCAAGGTTGGTTGATTGATTGATTGACTCTAGCTAGCCTATATATATATCATGCTAAAGTAACAGTTTATCTAAATTTGCTGATGTGTCATCACCTCTGTCAAAATTTTCAATTTTTTTTTAAATTTGAAAAAAAAAACAACTGAAAAGTAATTAAATTGCTTATTTTACTATGTATATGTAATAAGAATCACGATTCCACGATTAGTTTTCAAAAATATTTTTATTTTAAGATCACGTTTCTAAAGTTGGTCGAATTTGCAAAATTTTCAATTTTTTTTAAATTTGAAAAAAAAACGACTGAAAAGTAATTAAATTGCTTATTTTACTATGTATATGTAATAAGAATCACGATTCCACGATTAGTTTTCAAAAATATTTTTATTTTAAGATCACGTTTCTAAAGTTGGTCAAATTTGTAAAATTTTCATTTTTTTAAATTTGAAAAAAAAACGACTGAATTAAATTGCTTATTTTACTATGTATATGTAATAAGAATCACGATTCCACGATTAGTTTTCAAAAATATTTTTATTTTAAGATCACGTTTTTAAAGTTGGTCAAATTTGCAAAATTTTCAATTTTTTTTCAATTTGAAAATATACTTAATTCGATTAGCATTATAAATATATATCAACCAACCAACCTTAAAAAAAATTGTAAAGTCTCAACTTAAACGTCTTAATTATTTTTTTATGCTGATAACCTCTTCAATACTAGCTTAATAGATTTTTTTTATAAATACTTAAATTAAGTCCCCTTAGCATCAAAGTCTTAAATTAAACCCGTCCAATGTTGGCACTATATCTATCGCAAAAAAATGGGTCGAACGAGGTGTCAAAGACAGAAATTCTGCCATGAGACACCTCGTTCGACCCATTTTTTTACTCTCATTTTAAAGATTAACACAAGCTCTCTATGGGTTGCTCATTAGATGACCTCCTGATGGTCATCTTCAACGGTCCGGTCATTTGGGATTTGTATAATTCATAATCCTCATATTCAAGTTTAAAAAATTTCCTCACCTGTAGTTGGTATGTGGCAAGGAAGTCTTCGAACTTGGTATGGGACCTTTCTACAAATCTAACACCTATGGCTTTCTCGAAGCTGAGCTTCATGTTAGCCTGGTATTTCACCATGGCCGAACCATCGAACATCTTATCAAACTCCTGTCTGCCCATGAACCCTCCCAAATGATGTTTGGCTTCGCTAATGGAGAAGATTCTCGTCTTAGCGAGCCATTTGGGTAAATCGATTTTAGGGTCCATTACATCTCGGACGGTGAGGCCTGCATATCTCTCGGCAAAATGGAGATCTAGAGGATGCCTCGAGTAGATAGCCAGGTCCTCAGCCCGGACAAACAGGGTGCCATCAGAGGCCATTAAGCATTTAAAGGCAACGCCATAAGCATAATTTTTTACATGGAAAAACATGACTGAGCTAATGAATCTAAGCAGCTAGTAGAGAGATCGACTAGCAATTGAAGAGCTCTCGCTGGACACTCGTATATATACCCGGTCTTATCAATAGGATCTGATTGTAAATTTCTACGTTATCAAGAGGAAAGGCTTGCATAATATCCTGTCTCTTGAGCAATTTTTATCGATCTGATTATAACCGGGCATCCTGAGGAAAGGCTTACATAATATCCTGTCAATACTTCTGGAAAAATCTTTTTATAGAGATCTGATTATAACCGGGCTTCCTGAGGAAAGGCTTACATAATATCCTGTCAACACTTCTCGAAAACTCTTTTTATAGAGATCTGATTGTAATTTTAACCGGGAGTCAGCATCCTGAGGAAAGGCTTGCATAATATCCTGTCTCTCGAAAATCTTTTTATAGATTATAATGACTGGCTTGGCTATAGTTAGTCTTTAAAAATTTTAATGTAAATTTTAAACGAAAAAATTAAATTTTTAAATTCAGATTCCTTAAATTTAGCTATCGAGTCTGTATATTTTACCAAGTTTCATATTTATCTTATAGCTAAGCCATATCCCTTGAAAAATTAGAGATCAGATTATGATGACTGATACACTTAACCTTTAAAAATTTTAAATTTTACATAAAAAATGTAAATTTTAAACGAAAAAATTAAATTTTTAAATTCAGATTCCTTAAATTTAGCTATCGAGTCTGTATATTTTACCAAGTTTCATATTTATCTTACAGCTAAGCCATATCCCTTGAAAAATTAGAATTATAATGACCGCCACACTTAGTCTTTAAAAATTTTAAATTTTACACAGTAAATTTTAAATGAAACAATTAAATTTTTAAATTCAGATTCCTTAAATTTAGCTATCGAGTCTGTATATTTTACCAAGTTTCATATTTATCTTACAGCTAAGCCATATCCCTTGAAAAATTAGAATTATAATGACCGCCACACTTAGTCTTTAGAAATTTTAAATTTTACACGGTGAATTTTAAATGAAAAAATTAAATTTTTAAATTCAGATCCCTTAAATTTAGCTATAGATATTTTATCAAAATTATCTTATAGCTAAGCCATATCCCTTGAAAATTACAAGTTCAAATCGGTACGCATCCAATGTTGGCACTCTATCTATCGCAAAAAAATGGGCCGAGCGAAGCCTCAATGACTTATGTCATGAGAGGCTTCGCTCGACCCATTTTTTTGCACCTCGTCCTGATCTTAAGACGAGGATTTATAGAAGTAGGGCTTGTTTCCCACCAAAACTTTTATTTTTCGGGGGAAATAGCCTAGCTCCAAGTCCCCATATCGTTCGCCGAATACATAGGTGTCCATGGGTACCGTTGCCAGGTACTCCTCCATGACATTCTTTAAGTCGGCCAAGAAACTCTCCATTGTGGCATTGGATGAGGTTATGGCTGCGAGCTTAACCTGGACAGGCCGCCTCAGGTTTAAGCTGCATTCGATGGGCGTAAGAATTTCAATCGGCCCCTGAAATAGGGAGTCAAACTCTCCTGGATGCATATCCATCAATATTTTTGCATCCTCTAGTCCAAAGACGCATGTCTTGGCTAGAGACGGGGGTAGTTTCAAGCCCTCAGGAGCAATGTCCGTTACCGTTATATGGCACAAGTTCACCACTCTACTGGAGTTTTCATGCCCCATGTAATAGGCTACGTCTCGGCCTTTGATAAAAATTTGGTCGTCAAATGATAAAAAGCATGTTAATTTAACATTCAGTTCATCAGATAGAATTTGGAAGATCATTTTGGAAAGCAGTAGCTCAGAATGAAATGTCTCGTCCAGCAGCCTGTATATATACTAGCAGTAATCTTTAGTTCTATCTAAATTCCAAGTAAATATCTTATCTACATCCTGTGACGCACGTCCTGTGACGCACATCCTCATGCTATCGGATTAATTATATAAATAATTTTATCGCGTCCTGTTCTAGAAGGACAGATTTTATCGCATCCTCAAAAAACAGCTGATACATCCTGTTTTCTTAGTAAAGCCTGATAAAACGAGGTCACGAATCGGGTATATATACGAGCTGCCTCTAAGAGCCCTGCATCATTTTGACTTCTATTGCCATAAGTCATGCTATTCACTATTGAACATCCACAGCTTGACGCTAAAATCCTATTCGTAGTCTCTGCGGATGGACTTTTGTTCGTCAGGGCCTCTGATGTGGCCAAGCTGATGGGCCGATCTTACGTGAAAAAAACAACCAGACTGAAGGTGTGCGATCTCGTTTACAGGAGGGTCAGGTTACCTATCTCTCTAGCCAATACCTGGGTGTATCCAGTCGACGAGATACATTTTGGAGATGCCCTGTCGTCGTTGGGATTCGAGGCCATGCTGACATCCTCTAAAATCCAGATTCTAGACCCCATAGTACCCACCTCATGCATCCATAAAGCCATCCGAATTCGGATCGTGAGGGACTCTGACACATTCATAAATGAATTCTTAAAAGATTTCATAGAGAGAACCATGCTGTTCTTCGATGGGGACCACGATGACGACCCTCGCCTCCACGAAGATAGATTTGAGACTATTTCTTGGACAGACACCCCTCCGTCCAAAATCAAAGTCTTTGTGGGGGATCGATCTAGATGGTACAAACTGATGCCTTAAATCTGGAGGGGGCAAAAAAATGGGCCGAACGAAGCGTCTCATGGCAGATTTCTGTCTTTGACGCTTCGTTCGGCCCATTTTTTTGCGATAGATAGAGTGCCAATATTGGATGTTTATAAATTGAGACTTTGAATTGGATAATAGTAATATTTTAATATTAAAACGATGCCTTTGAATCTGAGATAGCTAATGTCTTTGAAATAGAAATATTGAATAAGAATTATTTTTTTAAATTAACCAATCAACCAACCTTGAAAAAAAAAAAAAAAAATTTTTTTTTTTTTTTTTTTTTTTTTTTTTTTTTTTTTTCAAGGTTGGTTGATTGGTTGATTGACTTGGATTCATTCTTTATAAATAGCTGTACTCATTCTGTCTGAAATTTACAATATTGAATAAGGACATTTTTTAAATGAATGCTGTACCAATATTGAATATATTTTTTTAACGATTCGATAAACAAATAATATATTTTTAACGATTCGATAAACAAATAATAAATATTTTATTATTAAAAATAAAATATTTAAATAATAAATATTTTATTATTAAAATAAAATATTTAAATAATATATTTAAATTCTAAATATTTATTATTCAAACCGACAACTGAATCGAATCGTGAAAAATTCTGACGGGGTGGAGTTGCTCGAAGAATACTTCTGGCGACTGTAACCAACTGGCAAACATATCAAGAGAAACATATCAAGCCTAAACGGCTGCAGTTGGTAATAAAATGTGAAGATGAGATGATAAAGTAGTGACTGCAATGTGGTTTACAATAAATGACTAGAATGTTAAGATTTTGTTTTAAATATTTACATTTTAATGACCTTGTAAAAATTTTCTACATCTAGCTACATCTAGAACGATCTGACAGATCTCTAACGGCATCAATCACAGAGATTCCCTTCTCTATCAGAGTCAAGGCATGAGGTTTCTCTTCTATTTTAAGCTTTTTCTGACCCATTGTGGGGAGTGGGAATACCGATGTAGGTTCTCAAACGTTTGACAAATAAACGAAATATTGGCCGACGAGAGCAAAGGCCATACAGTCTTACTCTGAAAGTCCACGAGGCGAACTGAGTGTTGATAGGATAGGAACGGTCGTCAGTGACCGACTAACGATACCTGTCATCAATGGGGTTTGACGCATTTTTATGGTGGAAACGGCAATTGACATGTAAAGTCTTTTTTTTTTCTGCTGAAGTGTATTTTTTTTTTTTTTTTTTTTTTTTTTTTTGCCTGCACTGTATAGATATCCTTGAAACTTAAATTCCGTAATTCCTTAGACCTATATGGCAATTTTTAAATATTTTGTCAACATATAGACCCCTATTATCTCTACACCTTCGAAAGTATATGCATTCGATTCCTCACTCTACAAACCCAATTTTGTTTCAAGGCTAAAGCTTTTTTTTTTTTTTTTTTCTTTTGTACTTCCTTTTCCCCTAAAAATTTTACAAATTCGAAAATATCCGCAATCCATTGCTTACACTCAAAATTATTTGAACACTTATTTTTGCATTCGTAGACCGATTTTATTAGGTTGAATCAAACGTTTTCTCCGTTTTTTATTTAAGTATAAATAAATATGTTACATTAAAATTGCAATGTAAAAGTCATATACATTTTGAAAGATCATTTTCTGCTGATAAAAATGACGTATTTAATTGTTATGCTTATTTTATTATTTACAGATTTATTACTCTTTAAAGAAGATGAAGTAAATCAAAAAATCGTGAAAAAATCCGCAGCTTAAACATCCACGAGTTCAAACAACGCCGCAATGCGACTGAAGCAAGTCGTAACATATGTGCAACATTTGGTGGGAAGTCTGTAAACGAAAAACATGCAGACGTTTGTATGTAAATTTCCGTTCCGGGGATACGCACCGTGGTGATAAGAAACGCTCTGGGCGACTGTCGTCAATCCACGAAAGATCTTTACTTTGTGTGATTGAAGCCGATCTGACTAAAACCACCCGAAAATTAGCGCTTCAGCAAAGAATATGAGCCTCGACAAGGCATTGCTGACTTCTTCTCTCAAAAACCGGTGGCTTTTTACAATCGTGGAATTACAATGTTGTAGTTACGTTAGAAAATGGCTGTTGAAAGTAATGGCGAATATGTTAATGAAAATATATTAAAATTGTTATATTTTCGATTTTTAATAAATGATTAGATAACGGACAAAACTTTTGACTCAACCAAATATAATTCTATAAATTTCTTAACGTTTTGCCCCCATTTCCACAAACCTAGTTTTACACTTTAAAAAGTATATGCAATTGCGTTTTCAACTTCGAAAACCTGAAAACACATTTTTTGGAAAGCCATTGATCCATTTAATTAGGTTTTGGTACATTTACATCTGTAATACAAAACATTTTACATTTTCGAACATACGCGCAATCAATTTGTCACACTTAAGAACTTAAAAATACATTAGAAGCAGTGGATAAATTTTTAATTATTCCCCTCCCCCCTAATATTTTACACTTTCGAAAGTATGTGTGAATTAAATTTAAAAGATTTTTAACTGAATATTTTCCTGGTTCCGATATGCACAATATATAATAAACGGTATAATTTCAAATGAAATATAAGAGAAAAGAGATGTAATAAAATAAAAATGGCGGCTAATCTGTGTTTCGGTTTTATATGCGAGACTGAATTGAACTAAATCGAACTGAATATCTGAATAAAATACTTCTCTGCAACGAATTGTGAAAAGCAGAGCTATTCAAATAAATGACTTTAAAGTATATTTTAATTTATAAGATATTTGATATTTAACCAATTTTTATGACAGTTCAACTATTAGGTATTCCAATTTCATACAATTGAACAGTGCGCAGCACTAGTGCGACGTAAAACCCAAAAAAACAACCAAGCAACCCAATTTCATACTAACTAATTTTTAACTTTTGTTAATATTGGTTAAAAACTAAAGATATTTTAATATTTCATTATTTCTACTTTGGGGTCACGTGTTTAGTTAATGAGCAAATGACTTCCCATACAATCGTCTGCTACAGTGCCTCGCATGATAAAATGAGAAATCAATCCTTCCCATTACACTTATTTATTAAATTGAATTATTTCTAATTATCGCATCGATTAGCGATTCACACCCTGGATTCAGAAGGAAAAAATCCTTATCTGCTGGAACTGAATTAAACGAAAAAAAAAAAAAAAAACAGTCCGATATTTCTATTTTACTTGCCTCTCTTAACGCTCTGTTGTTTATTTTTTACATGAGGCAGATCGTTCGCGTTCCGGTAGTATCTAGTTGAGATAGCAGGTGTTCGGAAGAGATATCAATGAAATTGCAAAATTAACAGTTTAATTAATATCTCAAAAAAAAGTTTTAAATTTGTTTTTGCTATCCATTCTGACAGGCTTTAATGCACTCGTCAATTTTTGTGCTTCTACATTCGTTGGGGCTGAACGTATAAAAGAACACACTGATAACCATACATCTTCTTTTATTATTATAGTTTTTTTCTTTTTAGTTATTTTCAATGTATTAATACATATTATGTTATAAAACATTATTTAAACGGATAGTAGTGTCCTACACTTATTTTTATTCTTAAAGTAGTACAGATAAAACACATATCTCGAATAATCCTGTTAGAAAGAGGATTATTACTAAATGAAAATTTGAATTACTTCTAATTAAATTATATGCATTTATATAACAAAAAGAAGATTACTTAAAAAAAGTAATTTAACTGAAAAAAAAAAAAAAAAAAGAAATAATAATTTACCTTATGATTTCGTAACAAAAATTAAAATCAGGATCTTAGCAGTGCTTAAAAGGTTATTTCAAAAAATGGAATTTTTAATAAGTTTTTGATTAAAAATATACTTAAAAACTCGTTTAAAATCAGAAAGTAAAGATTACTTTTTAATACATTTAAAAAAAATAATAATAAAGAAATGATCTTGCCGAAAAAATATTTATTAGAAAAAATAATCAAGTATAAAGTGCAATATTCTATATTTCAAAAATATTCCTCTACAGACGGGGGGGGGGAAGTTGAGGAATTAAAAAAAAAATATTTTTTATACTCAATCCAATGTGCAAAAACATTAAAGAGTTAAATTAAGTTTTCCCCAAAAAGGTTATCAGTTTTTTATAGAGAAAGAAGAAAAACTCGTATTTATATACTCTGTTTCTTTAAGTGAAATAAAATGATAGGAATTTTTAAAGATTTTTTTTTTTTTTTTTTTTAATTTAAATTTGTAACTGAAAAATGATATCTTTAACGAGATTTAATATCTTTAAAATATTCATTTTTAAGTTTTTATTCTAAATTAATGCAAAAGTATATACTATCTAAAGTATCTACTAAAGTATTTCTTATAATTATATAATTATAAGAAAAAAAAATCCTCCATATTATCATTTTCATAAAATTTACATTCTTAAAATTATTTTTCAAAAGTTAAAAATTTCCAAAATTAAGTTAATTTGTCTTAAAACTGGAAAAATTTTGGTGAATATATAACAAACTTTTCACTTTTTTCTGATTTCAATAAAAATCACTGTTTTATAATTTCTCTTACTCATACATATGGTAGAGAAAGTATTAACTTTGGGTTAAATTTTTGAAATTGAGTTTTTGTTATATTTACAAGTTTTAAGGTCTTCATAATCCGTAAAACATGTTTTTAGCGGTTCGTCTGTTCGCCTGTGTGTGTATGTGTGTCTGTCATCAGTATATCTCAAGAACAAATAACATCAGGAAGTTCAAACTCGGCATTCTATGGAAATACAACACTAAAATTTTCGTTGAAATCTATCAAATAATTCGTCTACAGGGACACCCAAGATAATTTAAATACTCATTGCCTTACAAATTTGCTCACCAAGAAAGAGTTGTCAGAATGAAACGAAATTTTACATACGGAAGTGTAACGTTGATATAAGTAAATGATTACAAAATCAAAGCGAAATGATCATTTATTACAGGAAAAATTACGAAACGATGAAGATTTTAGTACCCTTTTGGGCCACGTCTAGCGCGAATGCAGGATGCGATACGAGCGGGTTTTGAGACATACAAATCCCGTATGATGTCCTGCGGCATCTCGTTCCACATTTGTTGTAAACACGCCTCTAATTCTTCCAAACTCGTAGGCTGTACCAAGTGATCCCAGATATGCTCGATTGCTGTCAAATCTGGAAATCGAGTATGCCATCGAAGGGTTATGTTGTGGCAGAGGCTGTCCTGTACACCCTTGTTGTGCGTGGCTGAGCAGTACCTTATTGAAAAATGGCTCCTGAAAGCCCTGCCATGAGTGGCAACACCTATGTCTGAAGGATGTCACAAACGTACCGCTGGGCTGTCATAGTGCCAAGGATCAAATTAGGGATGACCGTGAGTAGTTTTCAAGGTCATCCCATACCATCATAGCAACTGTGGATGCGTTGTGAACCATGAATAAAGTGGGTTTATCGAACTAAAGATCTGTAAAATATAGATATTTATTCGCAATGACAAATTTAACTTTCAGTTATATTTATGCTATGAACTGCATATCTCACCACAATTATAAAAATATCACTATTTTAATAAGATGTTAATGCAAGTTTTTAATATGCATTTTAACACATGGTCGAGCACAATAAAAAGGATATAGTGAAATTATTACTTAATATTTATCTCGTAATATACACATACACACACATATATACATATATGCATAGTTTTTTTTTTTTTTTCCATTTTTAAAGGTTGGTTGTTTGGTTGGGTTTTACGTCGCAGTAGTGCTGCGCAGATGCAATTGGCGACGGTCTGGGGCACAAATCTAGAGGTGGTCCGGAAACTTGCCATCACAATTTTGATCCTCGACGGAAGGGATGGATCTCCTGCTCCCTTTTTTTTAAAGTTTCTATTATAAAGAAGTTTTTAAAATAGAATCAAATATTTAAAAACTCAATAACTAAATATGTTTCTAAAATAAATATTTGTCTGCTAATATAATACATTTTTATCTTAAATTTCTTATATATATATATATATATATATATATTTACAGATTAATATAGATTTAGGCATATAGTATTAAAAGAGCAAACTTTTAGAAATTGCAAATAGATAAAAGAAAAACAGATGTAGAATTTCATAAACTATATTTTAGTGATAAATTATTTAAATGAAATGTGTTAACGAAAAAAAAAAGGGGAATTGCAAGAATGTAAATATAAAATAATTTTATATGTTCACATTTAATGCTTTAAAAATTCAAAAATATGCATACTGAAAATTTATAAAAGTGTTTTTAATACACAAAGAATAGTATTTAATCAGTTAACAACCAAAAAGTTTTGCGTTAATTATGCATTATTGCAGCATTTTTTATATACAAATGTTTTCTACCAATTATTTATTTAGAAAAACTATAAAAAAGAGTTACATTGAAATTTTCTCATGTACTATGAAATCTATATTAATAAAATCAGATTTTATCTGTAAGTTTGTCAGAATAAAAAAAAAAAAAAAAAATTGTGATATCTTCACGTTTCACACACCATGACTTCAGAAAGTTTTGCCTGTGTGTGTGTGTGCCATGGTGTCCTATGTCTGTAACGCTATTTTTGTAAGGGCATCACATGAAAACGGCTGGACAGAATTTAACGGCGCTTGGCAGAAACTTAGATCTTTAACCAACTTAAAATTATATCTATCAACTTTTCATAAATTGTCCCACGTTCCCCCGTAGGGAGGGGGGGGGGGGCAAAAGTCAAAACCACGTCTGTCCGGGTATCACGTGAGAACGGCTGGACTATATTCAACGGCGCTTCGCAGGAATTTAGAACTTTACCCAAATTAAAATTATATCTATCAACTTTTCAGAAATTCCTTCACGTTCCCCCCTGGGGGAGGCAAAAACACGTTTGTCCGAGGCACATTTTTCATATATATATCTATATTAATAAAATCAGACTTTTGTCTGTAAATTTGTCAGAATCAAAATATTTTGCGATATCTTCACGTTTCACACAACATGAAAGCCGAAAATGACTTCAGAAAATTTTGCCTGTGTGTGTGTGTCATCGTGTCTGTATGTCGCTTTTTTTGTCCGGGCATCACTTGAGAACGGCTGGACGGAATTCAACGGCGCTTGGCAGAAACTTAGATCGTTACCTAACTTAAAATTATATCTATCAATTTTTCAGAAATTCCCTCACGTTCCCCCTGGGGGGCAAAAGACAAAAACATGTTTGTCCGGGTATCACTTGAGAACGATTGGACAGAATTCAACGGCCCTTCGCAAGAATTTAGATCTTTACCCAACTTAAAATTATATCTGTCAGTTTTTCAGAAATTCCCCCCCGTTCCCCCTGGCGGGCAAAAGACAAAAACATGTTTGTCCGGGTATCACTTGAGAACGACTGGACAGAATTCAACGGCACTTCGCAGGAATTTCGGTCTTTACCCAACTTAAAATTATATCTATCAACTTTTCCGAAGTTACTCCACTTTCATGCGGGGCAAAGACAAAAACACGTTTGTAAGCATAATTCGGCTCCTAAATACTTCACAGTAAATAAATTGCACATGGCGAGACTATATATGAGTACAAATAAAACACCATCTGCGATTTAGGAATTTTCGATTTTTAAGGAAAGGGAGGAAAAAAATAATTTTTTGGCTGGAAATATCGAAAATTCCTGATTTTTGAGTGGAATTCTACCGAAAATGGAACAAAAATTTTGGAAAAAGGCTATGCGACTTTTTTAAGATATTTCCAAAAAAAAAAAAAAAAAAAAAAAATGTTCTTTTATGGTTTACGTTTTTTTTTATTTATTTATATATATTTATATATATATATTTTTTTTTTTTTTGGAGGGGAGAGGGTTACGAGGGGGAAAAATCGATGCATCCCCTTTTAGCGTTAAATGTGTTCTGAGAAATTTATGAGAGCTGCAGTCACGAATTTTGGTGCTTGGATTGTTTATCCGACACCTAAAGTAATGGTATTTATCAAAATTACCCCCTTAAAATTATATCTATCAACTTTTCCGAAATTACTCCCTTTTCATTCGGGGACAAAAGGCAAAAACACATTTGTAAGCATAACTCTGCTTCAAATTACTTCTTAGTGAAGAAGTAGCACATGGGGAGACTACACATTAGTACAATTAAAACATTATCTTCGATTTAGAAAATTTTGAATTTTAAGGGGAGCGAGAGGGGAAATCCATTTTTGACGGGAAAATTTGCAAATTCCGGGTTTTTCAGTAAAATTCTGCCAAAAATGAAACGAAGATGTTAAAAACAGCCACGCGACTTCTTTAGGATATTACCAAAACACGGTTTTGATTTTTTGTGATCTGAAATTCCGGATTTTTTGTAGAGCTCTACTAAAAATGTTACAAAAGTTTTGAAAACAGCCGCTTGTCTTCTTTAGGATATTTCCAAAAACAGACTTTTTTTTTGGGGGGGGGGGGGGAGGATTTTTTATTTTTCTTTTCGGGGGTGTGGGAATGTATGGGATCTGCGGTCAAGAAATTTGGTGTGTAAATTGTTTATATGTATCGGACACTTATTGTAACGGGATTTTACGAAACGTGGACAAACACGTGGAGAAACACTTGGACAAACACCCGTTTAAATTTTCCCGTTTGAAGTCCTAAATTATCTTAGAATTGCGAATTTGGGTGTGTGGATGTTGTTTAGGTGTACGCATTATGTACTTTGGTGAGATTTTGCAAAATTTCGAACATAGCCGCTGGGGAAGGGGATGTAAGAAACACGGACTACTTACGTTGCGAGTGAGAAAAACCTCTACCAAACACAGTGGGAACTTTAACTCAGATTATAATTAATGATATGGGATTTTGACGACTCATTTAAGTAATGTGTCTAACGAAGCGGGCAAAGCCTGCTAGTATTAAATATAATCGAAAACTATTTATTACTATTAAAATATTTTCTACCTTAAAATCTGATTAATTTTTTTTAGATAAATTAATTATAACCGATGCTTAATTGTATTAGAGATTAAGAGGTAAGATAACAAGTGCTGTTGTGTAAACTTATGCTAAAACAATTCAAATTAGGCTTCGACATAGTTTTATATGATACTTAGTTGTGTGTGAGGGGGGCTACCGCCCCCCTGAAACCCCCCCCCGTTATTAACTTCAAAGTGTAACTTTTGGATCTCCTAAAATTATTCGTTTTTAAGGTGCCTGACTACCTATAAAATGCAATTTTCGTACAAAACTTGGATTTTCTATTTTTGGGTTAATATTAAAGCATGACATTTTAACTTTCTAAATCAGTTTGAATTTTGTTTCTATCTTGCTTAGAATTTAAGTTTCAGGCATTTTAATATTAGTCACTCGCCAGATTTTGAAACCGGAAATGACCAGTAAATGTTTGTTTACATAAATGTTTTACTCAATATAAGCATCAAAATTTAATACTGAATATAAAATGAATTTAACTAGTGTTTTGTGGCCACCACATGAAATTTTTCTATATTTTCCTATACAAGTTCACTCAGTAAAAATAATTTATTAAAATTATTATTTAAAAAAATTATCTTCCATGATAATGCAGACGATTTCCATATTAGAGAATACTAAATATCCAAAAAAAGTTGAATTTATTCTCAATATTACATTAAAAAAATATTTTTGTTAAAAATGAAAAAAATCGATAATTTTATTTTAAATTATCGCAGATCTATGGTTCAACCATTCGTTTTAAAGGTATTTGCGAGCTCTTTTGAAAGATACCCATCATGAAAATTTACTCCCCTCAAAGGGTCTTCCCTCCCAAGAGGGAGGCGAGGCTCCTACATACGCAATTTCTTTTTCCCATTTGATTATCTCTATTACAAAAAATATATATTTGTTTCATTTGGTTTAGTGCAGTCTATAGATGTTAAACTCTACTTACCTGCAATTTCCCCCTAAACATAAAGTATTTGAATACTTTTGATTGTCCCTGTACACGAACCATTTGCTTCATCTCAACGAAAAGCTTATTGTAGCATCCCTATATGATACACATTTAGTATACCGAGTTTGGAACTTCTGCTACTGTTTGTTCTTGAGATGTGCTGATAACAGTCAAACACACAGACATCCACACAGACAGACACACAGACACACAGACCATTCGCTAAAACATGATTTTAGTATTCAGGGGACCTCAGAACATGTAAATATAACAAAAACTCACGTTCGAAAATTTGATTCTAAAACAATACTTTCTCCACCCTATAGGTATGAGAAAGTAAAAAGTATTAACCATCTGAATGTTTTTACGTTAGACACATATATTGATTTTACATTAGACACAATGATTTTACATAAGACATTAAAAGCAATTTTAATGTAAATTTTAAGCTACAATGTCAATTATTTAAATACAGTATATATATGGCTGGGTAGTGTTGTAGTTTGTTAGTTTGGGACGGTTGCTAAAATTTATATTTATATACAGTGCGTTGCATGAATATAAACGCACCTTATCTGTAAGAATAAGAATGGTATAGAAGTGTAATAAAAAAATATGAATAGGTGACACTTGATGCAAACTGTATGTGTATGATTCAAGAAATGGAAAAAAGAGTCAAAACAATGAAAGACCAATATGATTTTTTAGAACATACTTTTATTGAATTTATGACAAAAATACATGTTGCATGAATTTAAACGCACATGTAAAAAATAAATAACTGAGTAACAAATACTGTATCTAATACTTTGTAAAGCCACCATGGTCTTCTAGAACAGCCAGTAAACGCCTTGGCATTGACTGATATAGTGGCATGAGGTCATCTAAGCTGATTGCCTTCCAGGCTAATTGAATGGCCGATTTTAGTTCATCTTTCGTGTTAAACTGCCTTCTGTTTACGTAAACACGGCGAACCAGAATATCCCGTACGTTCACCATTATGTTTAAATCGGGGCTTTTTAACGGCCAATCAAGAACTTTAATTTTACTGAAACGGAACAAGTTTTTCACGATATGTGCTGTATGTACAGATGCGCAATCTTGCTGTAAAAGATAATTTCTTCCAGATTTCTTGACTGCTTAACGGCGGAAGTTTCTTGTGAGCATCTGGACATAATCTACAGAGTAAATAGTGTTCTTCACGAACTCTAATTCGAAAGTCCCTTTAAAACCAATGGCTGCCCACACCATGATAGACCCACCTCCAGATTGACGTTTTGAACAGTACATTTCTTCGGTTCTCAAAAGGTGCCAGTAGCTATGAAATCCGTCCGGGCCATCGACATTAAACTTTTTTTCATCTGAGAAGATTGCTTTTTCCCAATTTAGCCGATATAGAATTCACTTTCTTGCCCGTTCCAACCGCATATCTTTGTGCTTTTGAGTGAGGGGTGGTTTCTCCTTCATTTTCTTAAATTTAATTAATGTTGCAGCTTTGATAGTTCTCCATATGGTTGTCCGATGAAAACCCAGCTTGTATTGAGCCTTTATCTTCGCACAGGAAATATTCTTATTCTTTGCAGCGGTGCATATTCGACGTTTGTCGTAACTGGTGAGCTTTCCTGTTCGCTTCTTATACGCTTTTTTCCCGTAATTCACTCCTTTCTTTATATAGTTTCGCACAACACACTCACTTCTTCCGATTCGGCGCCCAATTTCACGATTTCTAAAGCCTTTACCACGCATAAAGTCGATTTTTATCCTCTCGTCTACTGTCAAAGTTTTCCCTCTTGCCATCCTGAACAAACTCCGTAAATTTTGCACTCACGCATTAAAACTGTTTTTAGTCCCACTACACACTGAAGAGACACGAGACAAAGTTTGAAGTGACATACGACACATGCATGCTCTAAACAGTTTTCAGGAGATGAAGTTGTATTTAGAGCATGCGCGTGTCGCACGTCGCTTCAAACTTTGTCTCATGTCTCGTCAGTGTATAGCGGGCCTTAGAGAACTTTAGCAACACGACTATCTGTGTTTTAATTTAATTCCGGTGGCTCTGTTAAATTTTAAACGCAAAATACAGGGTGCGTTTATTTTCGCGCAACAAACGAAAAATAGTGAAAAATAAGAAAATGCTTAAACACTCATTTACATAAGCTTGCATGAGCCTAAACATACGTGCTCAAAGCACTTTATTGAATTGTTAGTCATATGGAATAACTGTAAGTCACATTCCTTCTTTTAAAATTTTTAAAATTCTATTTCTGGTTATTGGAAAAGGTGCGTTTATATTCATGCAACGCACTGTATGTATATATATATAGCATAAACATAGAAGTATTTTTGCATATACAGGGTGTCCCATAAGTCTGTAGACATTTTAAAAATTGATAACTATTGAATGAATTGATAGAATTGAACGTGATTTGGAAACAAATCATTCTCGTGAAGGGAGATATATACTATTTATTTATTTATTTTTATTTATTTTTATTTTTATTTTATTTTATTTTATTTATTTACTTATTTTATTTTATTTTATTTGTAAAGAAAAAAAAAATATAGTTAAATTTTTTTATCGACGGTAGTTAGACAACTAGTTAAATTTTTCACACAATGTGAAAAAATAAAATATGTATGTATGCGGATGAAATTCCTATAAATTGCCCAATTTTGAGATTAGAACAGTTTATTTCTTATTTTGTTCCCTACTTGTGTATACATGAAGTTCTAATTGCAATGCTGTCTTGGTGGATAAAGTGTTATTGATGAAGATGTTTTCCCTCAGGTAAGAACCGCCGACTGAAGCCACAGTTAGCAGTATTATAACTCGTTTGCAAACTGTAATTTGTGGTGACGATGGACACGTAGAATAGAATTTATATACCAATAAATATTTATTTGCATGCGAATAAGTACAGTTTTTCATGAAAATGTATGACCTGCTTACATACAGCGCTCTCTATCTACAATTAGCTTTATTTTATTTTATTTTTTATTTTTATTTTTTCTTTAAAAAAAAACTAGTATGTTGTGGCCACCACAAGACTTTCTTCTATATTTTCTTATACATATTCAATCAATAACAATATTAAAAAAAAAAAGTTTTTTTTTTTTACCTTTTATTTATTTTTTTTGTGAAAATTAATACATATTAATACATATTCAATCACTAACAATAATAATAATAAAAAAAAAAAAAAAAAAAAAAAAAATCGAATTTTTTTCATTTTTTTTTTTTTTTTTTTTTTTTTTTGTTAAAAGTAAAAAAAAATCGATAACTTTGTTTTAAATTATCACAGATTTATGGTTCAACCATTCGTTTTAAAGGTATTGACGAGATCTTTCGAATGATACCCATCTTCAAAATTTAACACCCCCGGGGGGTACTTCCCTCCCAGGGGGGGAACCGATGCCCCCCATGCACAATTTTTTTTCCTAGTTAACTACTACTATCATCAATATTTCAAATTAATTTTACAATCACAAGTTTAAAATAACTCTCATTATGCCCATTTATACGAAATTTTGTCCTATGCTGCCATGTTAAAAATTTGCATAAAATGCGATTACAGCGCCACCTGTTGAGCTATTGATCCCCAAATCTAATGGGCACCAGTTCATGTCAGGGTGCAACTAAATACCAAATTTGGTTAAATTTCATTCATATGTTCGTGAGATACAGCGTCCACAAAAAAATGATACAGACAGACACACAGACAGACAGACAGACATTTTCTAAAAACTATCAATTCGTGTTCAGGACATCCCAAAACGTGTAGATCCGTCAAAAAACGGAGGTCGAAAATTTTCGCGAATCCAATACTTTCTCTATATTACATATAGAAGAAAGTAAAAAAACAATCCCCTTCACGAGAATGATTTTTTCGCAAACCACGTACAGTTTTACCGATCCATTCAATAGATATGAGTTTTTTAAAATGTCAACAGACTTATGGGACACCCTGTACTACAATTTTATTTTACTTTGTTCTTTGAATTATTGTTATTTATGTTATGTATGGTTATATGATACTATTTTGTTACAAATTTGTACACACATTTCAATTTATTATTTAATATTAATTATACTCAAATTAATCTTATTTTTATAGTTCTTTGAAATATTAAGTACCTTCTCATATTACAATAAAAAATCAATTTATCTAAATGAAAAAAAATTAATTTGCACTTTGTCTCACACTAATAGCCTTTGTATAAAATTTACTTATTATCATAATGTGATATAAAAAAGTCAATAATATAATGTGTTTTAGAATGATGCAAACTTTAATTAATTGCCGTACTTAATTATTATTATTTTTTTTTAAATCTTTTAAATCTTTTTAATAATTTTAATCTTTTTAATATATATTGTAATCATAATTAGTTTTATTACGATATTAAGTTGTGACAATAATCAATAGTCCATAATCTTCTTTATTTACTAAAATTTACAAAATAGTCATTGTGCTCTTGAAATTATATATAACTTTAATTTTGCTGAATAAATGGCTTTTGTGATTCAAACATCGAGGTATAGAATTCGAATTTATGTTTGATAATATTATTTAGAAAAAAGTCGGTATATATTTTGTCATTATTTCTTAAGATTCTTTTAAATATGTTAAATCCTTGTTATTAAGATTATCTAAGTTTTTATAGTAAGTCATATTAATTGTGTTAAGCCGTCGGTAAAGTTTAATGTTTCAATTTATCTTCAAAAATCATTAAAACAACTCACCTGTTAATTTTAACTGTTTGATAACAGATATGTTTTATTTTTATTTATGCAGAAGATTTATTATTATTATTATTATTATTTATTTCATTTATTATTGATTTTTTTTTCGGAGGGGGGGGGGGATAATAGCAGATTCCTACACGAATATGGTATTTTATTTTATTTTTTTCTTTTAAGTTCTACCAACTGATATACAGGGTGAAAAGAACAGAAAAGCGTAACAGTTATTAAAAATAACATCACAGATAATGATTTTGTTATTACAGGATTCTCAGTGTATTATTTAAATTATTGAGCTTTGTTCTAACTGTAAATTTTCTTATAGGTTGGAAAACAAACAAAACGCGATTTCGGACCTTTATCGTCAAGGATAGTGTGTATAAAAATACTCGATTGCTTCAAGTGCTTCATCCGAATGTTTCAAAAGCAATTGAGACAGTCAAGGACTTGATTATGAAGGAGATCGACTTGAGAAATTCGCAGAAGGAAGGACTATGAACACTTCCAGAAACTGAAAATTATCAAAAAACGCATATTCCGTCATCAAGGGTCAGTGAGAAAAAAAGAGAGGGATTAAAAGGATTGTTTGTGAATCCGTTGGACTTACGGACAAAAGAAGGTGAGGCTTCATCCGTAGAAGCTCATACAAGCACAACTGCTCACTGATGGAAACAAATGTATGCGGTTCCACAGATGCAGGAAGCTGCTGAAGCGGGACACAACTTCACATTGGTCACAAAAGTCAGAAGGATCAGATTTGTTTAAAAACTTTTCCAATTTTCCCAGACAACTCTTGAATGGTTCACCATCGTCGAAATCTTAAATCTGTAATAGTTTGCACGATTTTGTGAACAACAACAAAATAATAATAATAATAATAATAATAAATAAAATAAAAAAAAAAAAAAAAAAAAAAAAAAAAAACTTCTTTAGTTCAGGAAATATCCACCAAGTAGCGCTTGGCATATAAAATTGGCATTTCTTATAGATGGAGTTGTACAATTAGAATAAAAATTGTTCAAAATATGTTTAAATTTAATTTTAAATAAATCAGTTCATCCTAAAGTTAAAAATTCCACTTATCGTACGACTATCCCTTATTATAAAGGTATTTCCGAAAATATCTCTAAATTACTTAGAACAGTTAATATCTCTACTAGCTTTAAACCTCAACTCCGTATTAGTAACTTTCTCTCAAACTTTAAACCCGCTGTCCCCCCTCTTAAACGTCTAGGTGTAATCTATAGTATTCCTTGTAAAAATTGTGATTCTACATATATCGGTGAAACTGGCAGAACAGGTGAAATTAGATTAAAGGAACATAAACGATCATATAAAACAGGAGATTTAAAATCAAAACTCGTAATCCATTCTCTCAATAGTGATCATATTCCGGATTTTGAAAACTTTAAAATTTTAGCTTCTAATATAAATATCTATGAATCCCGTATTTTTCTAGAGGGCGTTTTTACCAAAATGCAACATTCTGCCTTGAACGAGGCTAAAGCTATTCCGCCTGAGTATTTAATCTTGTTATGATGTATTATGAATTTTTGTAAATGTTGTTTGTACTTGTATGTTTGACACTGAGGAGGGCTAGTGTTCTAGCCGAAACGTCTGTCTTGTGTTTTTAATGTTTTTAATTAAAATATATTTTTAATGTTTTAAAATTTTTTGTATTTTTATCTCATTTTAAAAGTTACATTGGTTTTAATATATTAATGAGACGTATAAATTATGTTTAATTTTATTAAATTAAAATATGGATCGTCTGTGCATCAACTTTTACGATTTTGTTCTAAGACATCTCGCAAGATTGTACGTTTAAATTGCCAACGTGATTTTCTCATAAAGTGTAAAAAATCGCATGTTGTTCCTGCTTCATTCACCGTCAAGACTCTAGTTAATTCTATTAAAGGAAGAAAAATTGCCTTGTCTACAAGTTTCCGTTTTATCTCTGCAGCTATATCGCTTAGTTATGGCAGCCTGCGCTCTTCACACAAATCTTTACATTCATGTCTTGAATCACTTCTGTTCCAAGTTGATAACAATGATAAACTTCATGTTATTTCATTTTTGTCATCACAAAGTTCTATTCTTCGTTTTAAACTCGTACGTAAGTACCGTTTAAAATTTCACCGCTTGCTGCCTCTTACTACTGATACTGTTAATTTTAAATCATCTTCTGTGACTTCCAACTGGACTGTTAATAAGTCTTCTCGCACCTTCTCTCCAAGTGAATTAGATGTGTTGAATCGTGGACTTAACTTTGCTTTAGGCAGACGCTCTGTAGATACTTTTAAACTTTTAGCCTCCGTCGAACCTGTTATTTCAAAGCTTAATTGTAAAGAACAGAACTCTATTCGTAATAGTATTTCAAAAGTATTGTTAAAAAATAAACTTAGTTTTCCTTCAAATTACAATTCTGATATACAAGTTCTGAAAAACTTATCGAACGACTCTTCTATTGTCATCACACGTGCTGATAAAGGCCGCATAACTGTTATCCTCGACAAGTCTGTTTATGTTAAAAAAGCTTATGAACTCTTAAATGATAATTCTACTTATGAACTCTTAGACAAAGACTTAACCCCCTCATTCCAACGTAAACTTAATTCGCTCATTAGTGAACTTGAAAAATCTAAATCCATTAATCGTGTTCTCTCATCTAAGTTAAAATGTTATACTGGTTCTGCACCTATCTTTTATGGTTTACCTAAAATACATAAACCTAACATCCCCCTTCGTCCCATTGTTGATTATACTAAGTCCCCCCTTTACAATCTTTCACGTTTTCTATCAAATTTATTAAAATCCCTCATTACTTCATCTGATTATAGTTTAAATTCAGCATTTCAGTTTCTAGATGCTTTAAAATTAATTCAAGTCCCCTCTAGTTGTATTATGATATCATTAGATGTTGTATCTCTCTTTACTTCTATTCCAATACCATTTGCATGTAATATTATTCAAGATATTTATCCTAATTTTAATGTTGACACTAATTTAAATTTAAATACTGTACTTGATCTTACCACTTTTTGTTTATCTTCTAATTGTTTTATTTTTAATGATTCTTACTACCGTCAAATTAACGGAACAGCCATGGGTGCCCCTATATCTGTCGTTATAGCTGAAATTGTAATGCAACACCTAGAAAACAAAATTAATTCCCAGTTACACGATAAAAAAATTTTCTGGAAAAGATATGTGGATGATGTTTTTCTAATTACTAAGCAACTTTATGTTAACGATATTTTAGATTTTGCTAATTCTTTATGTCCTGCTATCCAGTTTACCCTTGAAACTGAAATTAATAATGAACTACCCTTTCTTGACATCCTTATAATGCATAAACCTGTCAATGATTTTTTACATTTTTCAACTTCAGTCTATAGAAAACCCACCTTCTCTGGTCAATATCTTAACTTCAATTCAGCTAACCCTTTATCGCATAAACTTGCAGTCATTCGTACTCTTTTACATCGTGCAAAGCATTATTGTAGTAATTCCGAATTATTAAATACTGAACTATCCAAAATTTTTTCTGATTTAAAAAATAATGGTTACCCCCCTCGTTTTATTAAAAGAATTTATAAAGAAGAGTTCTATTTTTCATATAAATCAGTTCTTCCTAAAGTTAAAAATTCCACTTATCTTACGACTATCCCTTATATTAAAGGTATTTCCGAAAATATCTCTAAATTACTTAGAACAGTTAATATCTCTACTAGCTTTAAACCTGAACTCCGTATTAGTAACTTTCTCTCAAACTTTAAACCCGCTGTCCCCCCTCTTAAACGTCTAGGTGTAATCTATAGTATTCCTTGTAAAAATTGTGATTCTACATATATCGGTGAAACTGGCAGAACAGGTGAAATTAGATTAAAGGAACATAAACGATCATATAAAACAGGAGATTTAAAATCAAAACTCGTAATCCATTCTCTCAATAGTGATCATATTCCGGATTTTGAAAACTTTAAAATTTTAGCTTCTAATATAAATATCTATGAATCCCGTATTTTTCTAGAGGGCGCTTTTACCAAAATGCAACATTCTGCCTTGAACGAGGCTAAAGCTATTCCCCCTGAGTATTTAATCTTGTTATGATGTATTATGAATTTTTGTAAATGTTGTTTGTACTTGTATGTTTGACACTGAGGAGGGCTAGTGTTCTAGCCGAAACGTCTGTCTTGTGTTTTTAATGTTTTTAATTAAAATATATTTTTAATGTTTTAAATTTTTTTGTATTTTTATCTCATTTTAAAAGTTACATTGGTTTCAATGACATGTTCTTGACCATCAATTTCCTGCGACAGAACAGCACCGACACTCTCATGTCTGGCATCTGTATCAAGTATGAACTGTCTGTCAGGCTGTGGATACTTCAAGATAGGCGATGATGTTAAGGCCTCTTTAAGTCGCTTGAACGCATTTTCACATTCATTTGTCCACAGGAACTTCTGTTTGGTTTCCGCCAGCTTGTGGAGTGGTCTGGCAATATTTGAGAAACCCTTGACAAACTTCCTGTAGTAAGTGCATAACTCCAGGAAATTTCGTAGTTGGTGTACATTTTCAGGGCGACTCCATTTCTCGACTGCAGAGATCTTCTCAGGATCATTTCTCACACCTTCGGCAGAGATGATATGGCCGAGGTAGCTCACTTCACGACGGAAAAAGTTACACTTGCATGGATTCAATTTGAGGTTAGCCACTCTGAGTTTCTCCAACACCTTTCGGATGTTTCGTAGATGGTCTTCAAAGGTGCGCCCCACAATGATAATATCATCCAAATACACCAGACAGGCTTCATAGGAAAGTCCTTGTATCACTGTCTCCATCAGGCGTTCGAAGGTGGCAGGTGCATTACATAATCCGAATGGCATAACTTTAAATGGCCACAGTCCTTGTCCCGTGGTGAATGCAGTCTTCTCACGATCATCAGGATGTAATTCTACTTGCCAGTAACCGCTCTTCAGATCCAAAGTCGAAAACCATTTATTGCCAGCAAGTGTGTCTAATCTGTCGTCAATTCTGGGAAGAGGGTAACTGTCTTTCTTCGTCATGTCATTCAAGCGACGATAATCCACGCAAAATCTTGTTAAATCATCCTTTTTTCGCACCAGTACTATGGGAGAGGGCCAAGGACTCGTTGATGGCTCGATGACGTCATTGTGCTGCATTTCATTTACAAGGTCAGTGACCTCTTCCTGTTTAGCAAATTGAAGTCTTCTTGGATGTTGTTTGATTGGAGGATGATTTCCTGTATCGATTCTGCGCTGGGTGATGTTCGTTCTCCCGACATCTTCAGGTGTTCGAGAAAAAAAGGTATTTAAATTCTTGGAGTAGCTTCTCTGCAGCATACCTCTGTTCACTTCCTAATTCTGGATTCTTGAGTAGTTCCGTTGCTAACTGCTCAGAAAACTTGGATTCGGTTGATTGCGTGGGGCGGTTTATGCATGTTACAGGACTGCAGGCTGCTAACACCTCATCCTTCTTCACTGTTCGGACCTTATCGCTGATGTTTGCGACTCTCACAGGAATAGTACTCTTTGAGAGATCAACTAGAGATGAAGCTACCAGAACTCCTCTTGGGCTAGTGTCTGTATTCGGGTATTCAATCAGTCCATAGCGGAAGTATTGATTGGTAGGAGGTGTTCCTGAAACTGTTGTCTCTGTATGTGGAGGGATGGAAATTGGCATATTGGCTGAATGTCTTGATTTTCAGTGTTGAACACAGCTATGTCTTCCGAACTCGAATGCAGTTCATTATTCTTGAAGTCCAATTTAAAGTTAAATTTTCTCAGGAAATCAATTCCAATGATTACGGGATCTCTTATATCTGCCACATATGCCATATGATGCTAACTGGCATTTCCAAAAATGATGGTCAAGTTCTTTTTTCCATATATTTCGACTTCGTCTCCGGTCACAGTCTGTAGTTTAACACTGGGCGTCGTCGAAATGATCTTCTCTTTTAATTCTTGAGCCAAATCCGTTCTAATGATGGTCACGTTGGCTCCCGTGTCCAGAATCATCCGGCAGGCGGTGTTGTTAACTTGGCCATAGACGTAAAGTCCATTATCGCCGCCACTCATCGATGAAACATGAAATACTGTAAACTGGGGCTTTTTAATTTCAGGCAACCTCCGCCCCTCGAGATGGCCTTCTCCTAGTTTATCTGCAGTAATTGTGAAGCCGGGTGATTTCCTTTAGTTGGTCGTACCGGGCAGTTCCTCTTCACATGACCATCCCCTCCACAGCCCCAGCACTTTATCTTCCGATCCTTTATTTCCATATTATTTTCCAGGCTGCGCAATCTCTTTAAGATCTCTGCGAGGCTTCAGTTCATTTCATTTTCATCAGCAGGCGTATCATTTAATGAGACTGATCTTATGCTATGGCGGTCTTTACGGGAGGCTTATTGGGCTGCCTCTATCCTAAGTGCATAGCCTAAAGCTGATTCTACGTCTCTGATGTTGGAGAGTCTCAGCACTTTTTGAATTTCTGGATCCCGAACAGCATCGATAAAGTACTGAAGAGCTAAGTCGTTACGAGTGTCAGCTTGACAGTCTGAGAATGCTAGGTGTGACAGTCTCTAAATGTTCGCTGCCAGCTCTTGCAAACTTTCGCCCGTTTTCTGGTAACGGGATTTTAGCTGGAGGCGACTATAGTCCTTGGAACATTTCTCTCCGAATCGTAACTCCAATGCTCTAGTCAGGGCCTCAGAGTCGTTCCTTTCTTCTTTAGAAACATTTCTCAGTATCTCGGCTGCATCTCTCCGTAATACTGCTGCTAAGTGGACAGACTTCGCGGTAGAGTCCCAGCAGTTAGCTTCAGCTACGATGGAAAACTGCGTCTTATATACATGCCAGGAGGAACTGCCGTCGTAGGTAGATAGCTTAATAAATTCCTGATTCTGGATTCTTCTCTCTTTCTTTTCAGTTTCCTGGGGCATGGATTCTAACTTTTCTTCCACTTTTCTCTCCAGATCTTCTTCTATTCTCTTCAATTTACCTTCTATCTCTGAAAACCTTCCTTTCAGTTCCTGATCAAAATTCTCTTTGACTTTCTCCTCGAAACTCCGTTCTATCCTCGTAACACCCTCTTCAACCTTCATAACATTTTCTTCTATCTTCATAGCTATCTTTTCAAAATTCTCTTCTATTTTCAAAACTTTCTCTTCTATTTTCAAAACTTTCTCTTCTATTCCATCTACTGTGCTTTCCATATCCGATAATTTATCAATCACTTCCTTTACTGCCGAAAGTTCTCTCTTCATCTCCTGTTGATTGCAGTCAACTTTTTCTTGGATTGACTTAATTTCTCCCTGAACTTCACCCAAACTGTCTTTCATTTCCCTTTGTCCTGTTTCTATTTTCTCTATCAATCCTGTTTCCATATTTTCCTGTCCTGATTTCATTTCATTCATCTCTTGACTCAGGCTATCTTTCATCTCTCTCTGTCCTTCTTTCATTTTATTCATCTGGGTAGCTAAGGTTTCTAGAAGTTTCTTCATGTCTTGCTCCATAGCTCTAGTTATCACCATTCACAGACAACCCCACTCCTGACACCAGAAATGTGAGTTGTCCGAGAATTAAAGACCAAACATACAAAAATTCAGTAATTTATTCACAGATAGTTCCAGAAAAATACAGTTCTATAAACCAAGTATCAGCTTCAATTCAACCTGTAAACACAGCTTAAACAACAGCTGTCAATAGCAAATCCACAGTACAAACTGTATAGCAATAACACTTGAAGCAAGTCTCTTTCAAAGAGGCTCAAAACAATGCAAGCATTAGCAAAGCTGGCTGAGAACTGAACTGACTGACTTGCCTTGGCGGGAAAACGTCCTTATATACCCCTGTAGAAAAGTGTGGAAGGTTCCAGAAATTTCCGTATCTCACCAGCCAATGAGATTAAAGCTTCCATATTTGGTATATCCCTTATAAGGATTTTCTCGCCAAGGTCGCCAAAAAATCTCCGAGGTGGGAAAATCTCGCCAAATTTGACGCCAAATCCATTACCTGCCTTATTGTGGCTCTTTAATGCGTTTTTAAGGGAAAATAAAGCTATTATAACGCTAAAACGACTAGAAATGCACAAAATTAGCACTTTATCAACTTACTAAGCCTCTTTGAAAGAATTTATACAAAAATAAACACAATTATTTACAATTTTGTAACACTATATATATATATATATACAGTGGTGGACATAATTATAAGACACTATCAAATTTGCCAAATAGTCAAAGAAAAGATTCGGAGCTTAAAAATGTTTTATCAAATACATCAAAAACATAAATTTATTCTGTTATCATATATAATTATTTTATAATAATGATATTTTCATACAATTTAATTAAAAAACTTAAAAACATAATGGGCAAAATTATAAGACACCAACCGTTTTTTCTAAATACAGTGGTTAACATAATTAGCAGACACTAATTGTCTAAAAGAAAATCCTCTAACATGGTTATTGTTGAAAATTATGACAATTATCTGCCCAATATATTTTACAGACTATCAAAACATTTTACTTTCGGCTCGAACTGTAAAGAGAAACAAATGAGGCATCTGCGCATGCCTACGAAACCGCTCGCACCTGCATCATGTATATGTATTTTCTTCACTAGTTGTCATGTAGACTTTTAAGTATTCGGAGTGTTTTTAGTAGCTCCGTAAAAACAAATTTATTTTTATGTTCTTTTCTTTTCTTAATTCTTTTATTAAATATTTAAGACACAAAGTCATCTCGTAATTGAGTATGCTGAATTAATCACATCTAACAGATAATTTCTTTATAGAAGAGTATATAATTCAGCTGTGTAACCTAACAAAACAAGAACAGAATGAACGGATGCTATATGTGAAGAATACAGGTAAGAAGATTTTAGTAATTATAATTACCTGTAAAATAATTCTACATAAATATATATGAAAGGATAAAATAAGCAAGATTTTAAATTAGTATTTAAATTAATATTAAGTGATAACTTAATATTAATATCTCAGAATAAATCTTAATTTTAAGAACAATTTTATGGGAATTCTATTTGAGTGCCCAGGTAAAGTTGTTTTCTCATCAGAGCTTCATAGCGCGGGAATCTGATTTCAGAATAAGTTTCGTAATAAAAATTATACAATAGTCAGAATAAACTGTAAAGCATTGCAAAATAATAAATCCTGGATGCCCGGGTCAACCAATCGTAAAAGGTAGGCGGATTTTAGATTAGCTAATTATCCAATAAGCATTCATAAGAATAGTTTCAGTTCCCGCCGAAATATGCAGTATAAAAACGGGAGCACGCGAAAACTCGTGGCTTTTTTAAGACCATCATTTGTCTAGTAAATTCACGTCAACTAATATTCCATCATGTAATAGTCGTACTAGCTAAGCTCGCGCGGCCCTTCGGGGTTCGCCGAAGTGCCGACCATCGGCACTTCGGCGAACCCATCAAAGTTTCGATTGAGTTAGCGTTCAGAAATAAGTAATAATCCATCACTAATGATTTCTTCTTTCTAGGGTTTCCACAAAGCAGGTATTGCTTTATTTTTTCTTGAGTTTCCATAGACTAGGTGTACATACCTGCCGACTTCTGTAATATATTATTAAATAATATTAAAATGATAACTTCTTGAAATGTTGGCATTAAAAAAAAAAAAAAAAAAAAAAAGAATTTTATTAATTTCGTATATTAACTTAATATCAAATTGTAATAAGTTTTATTTGCTGCAATATATCTCTATAACATGTTATTTTTACAGAAAATTTAATTTTAAAAATATCAACTTACATTTCAGAATCAATTTATTTGATTATTTGTTTTCATTTTAATTTGTTTATGAAATTTTTGCATTTCATTTGATTTTTGGTATAGTGCACGATATCAATGATTGCTTTGAAAGGTTGAATTTCAATTTTAATAAGGATCAATACATAACAATTTAACTTACATTTTATTATTGAGCAAACAATAATAATACTAAATAAATAAATAAGTATTTTATGGGTGTGTTATAATTTGGGGATTTTTAAGTTTTTACCTGAACAGTAGTAAATAAAAATAAATGGTCAAGCATGACAAATAGTTTTATAGTATAATGCAAATGATTTTGCAAGAGTAATAATTTTAATATACTATGTTTATCTTTTCCTTTGATTTTTTGAAATTTTTCTTGCATAATTCTTTTGCCTATTACTTGTTGCATGTGGTTAGTATTATATTTGAATATTCTTGGATGTGTCGCTGCATAAAATGACACTGATTTAATTATAATATAAAATGTGTCGTACTTTTATCTTTATATTTAAATATTCTTATATTTCTAGATACATTGGGAAATATCTGCATTTCGTATATCACTAAATGTTTAGTATTTTGTGTTTTTTATGTGTTAGGTTTTTTTTAGGAATATTCCATATGTCTAGTGACTTTATATAATTTTAAAATTCATTAGATATCATATTTTATACATTTTCGCATTTCATACACATGCAGAAATACCCATGTTAGATATTGCTCATAATTTTTAATGAAAATATTTTAACAGAGTTTCTACAGTCATTGTTTTCAAAATTCACAGGACCAATATTGCGTTGGTACAATCCAGCCTCACCATGAGCATTGCTAACTAAAAGTTGCATCATATTCATCACACATCACTTATCGTTTAGAAAACGTTATTTTATTTTTTATCTCAACACGAGTCCAAGCATCAATTTTACCGAGACAACAATATGAGTACTAAATATTTCTGAGGTATTTTTGACATGGAACCGGTCGCAATACATTAAATTGCTCTGATCAACTGGATATCCTGATCAGAGTATAAACAATCCTACAGCCTTGAAACCTCATAAACAGAAACTAAATTAATACTCATAAAATTAAGTCTCCGGGAAAAGATGTCATTTTTTTTTTTTTTTAAATTATTATTATCATTCGCAATTCGACATAAGGAAAATTCAACAAAATTGCAGTGTTAAATAATTGTTGGAGTTGTTTCAGGCAAAATTGTGGTAAAAGCCATGAAAACTTCACAATTAAATAAAATACTCATTGTTACATTTCTCCCAATATGTCCGGGCCAAGCGCTCTCAACTCACACTCATTTACAAATTCGTCCTGTGAAATAAACAAAAAGTCACCTGACTCATTAGCATTTAAATAAAATGACTGTAGTTAAACCAAACTGTTAACTTGTATATTAGTGTAAATATTTTTTTTTTCTCTCTTCCCTTGTGTATAGAAGTAGTAATTAATAGTAAATTTTTATGTTTTGTTTATTTATTATAAGATGTCAGAGGGAATTCTAAACTTTAAAAGGTTAAGTTAGGGACTTTAAAAGTCACTGAGCAAGACTTTCGATGCTCAGTCACTAAATTAATGTCGGGCTTTAATCTTGTCCAAATATAAAGTACTTACCATGATCCCTGGTCACGGGGAGTATCCAATCGTTGAAGCCACTGCAGAATTTGAAAATCTGGAGACGCTATCTAAAAATGGATACTCACCTACAGACCTATGATATAAATTCTTTTTATTTACTTTTTTTTTTTTTTTCTTTCCTAGTTTATATGTTGATATTTTCTAATATAATATTTTGTCAGGTTTCAATTGAGTTTTAATTGTACAATTTAACATATACTAAGTTTTCCAAACAAAAAAAACAAAAAAAAAAAAAAAAAAAAAAAAAAAAAAACTGTCTAGTGTTTTTATACTTTCATATACTATTATTCGTTTATTCATATTACATATTTAGTCTCTTTTATTGTATTTCTATGTTAATAATGTCACTATTATACTAGAACAAATAGTTAGGTGTCGTCATATTGCAGTGTTGCTAAATACCAGGACTTGAATACATTGTGGCCTACAGGTTCTGTTAAAAGTCATATTTCTTATGTTGTATAAATTTTCATATTTTAATGTTTTAAGTTTTAGTGTACTTTAGGTGTCATGATGTTATATTGTTTGTATACCATATTTACATAAATTTTTCAGGTACAACAGTACAAAAGTTTTCTATGTTAATCGTGAAAGTCTTGTGTATCTTCTGTCCAGTCGTTTTCATAACATTTGTTTGTATTCATCAGAAACTGTATTAATATTTTGTATTTATCATGTACAGGCCAAAGACATCCTGAGTTGGTTAAAATTTAATGCAGCCAAAATTAAGATTTTATAAGCTAAATTTTTATTTTTATTTTTATTTTTTTTTTAGAATTTTTCTCGTGACAATACCAATAATAATGAATCCATAATAAAATTTTTCAGACAAAATTTTCTAAAAAATAAAATTTTCCAGTTTTAAATAAATTTTCCATTTTTAAAAAAAATTTCCAAAAAAGTTAAATTATATAACATGTCAAATTTTCCATTTAAAGTTAAACTTTCTCCTGGAGAATCTTCTACTTCTGAGGGACTTCCCACAAATTTGCAGGCAAATATGGGGGAGCGTCGGCTTGGAGGGGGGGGATATGAAAGGATAAAATAAGCAAGATTTTAAATTAGTATTTAAATTAATATTAAGTGATAACTTAATATTAATATCTCAGAATAAATCTTAATTTTAAGAACAATTTTATGGGAATTCTATTTGAGTGCCCAGGTAAAGTTGTTTTCTCATCAGAGCTTCATAGCGCGGGAATCTGATTTCAGAATAAGTTTCGTAATAAAAATTATGCAATAGTCAGAATAAACTGTAAAGCATTGCAAAATAATAAATCCTGGATGCCCGGGTCAACCAATCGTAAAAGGTAGGCGGATTTTAGATTAGCTAATTATCCAATAAGCATTCATAAGAATAGTTTCAGTTCCCGCCGAAATATGCAGTATAAAAACGGGAGCACGCGAAAACTCGTGGCTTTTTTAAGACCATCATTTGTCTAGTAAATTCACGTCAACTAATATTCCATCATGTAATAGTCGTACTAGCTAAGCTCGCGCGGCCCTTCGGGGTTCGCCGAAGTGCCGACCATCGGCACCTTTTTCCGGGATGTACCGCTCCGGATGTCTTCGTACCGGCCCATGACTGCATCATCATATATTGTCACTACCTTTAGAACGTAATAAAGGATATTAGTTATCAAATGGACTCTCTAATCTCTTATATAAGATGTCTGGACTTCTATTTTACTATGATAAGAGGATCGTTGCACCAGCCCGTGTAAACAACGGAACGCATCATTTTAATATTATTTATTAATATATTACATATATATATAACTAGCAGGCTTTGCCCGCTTCGCTGGACGTTAAACTTAAATGATTTGTCAAAATGCCATATCTTTATTAATAACCTAAGTTCTCGCTGTGATTGGTAGAGGTTTTCTCGCTCCCAATGTTAGGAGTCTGGGTCCCCACAGTCTTCGGCACAACTTACCCACTTCTTACTTCCCCACCCTCAGCGGGTGAGTTCGAAGTTTTGCAAAATCCCACTAATGTACATAATGCGTACACTTAATCAATATCCACACACCAAAATTCGCCATTCTAAGATAATTCAAAGCGAATTCAAACGGAAAAACATGTTTTTACACATGTTTATTGCCATCCGACTCCGAGAAGGGGGGGGGGGGGATTTAAAATTTCGTGAAATGCAGTTACAATAAGTTCCGGATGCATACAAACAATCTACGCACCAAATTTCGTGACCACAGAAGTCTTTAATAGACAGTATTATAAATAAAAAATAATAATAATAAAAAATAAAAATTATACAGACACGACATTATTTCATTACTTAAAACATGAAAATCTGACATTGACAGATTTTAATTTAGTGCCAGAGGCCTACTGCTAAACTTGTTAATATCGACAAATTCTTCTTTAGTTAATTCGTGACGATCTAAATTCCATGATAAAGTTTTCATTAAATCAAACCAATGTGTTTCAGCTGCAGATATTGTAACAAATAACGTTGGAAGTCCAAACTGTCTTATAGCCGCAAAACAACGTTTTTTCTCTTTTTCCCAATGAGGGGGAGGTGTGCCTTGTAGGGGACTCATGTCAAAGGTGTGCCTTGGGGGGGGACTCATGTGAAAGTTGTACCTTGGGGGGACTCATGTGAAAGTTGGGCCTTGGGGGGACTCATGTCAAAGTTGGGCCTGGGGGGGACTCATGTCAAAGTTGGGCCTGGGGGGGGACTCATGTCAAAGGTGTGCCTTGGGGGGGGACTCATGTCAAAGTTGTACCTTGGGGGGACTCATGTCAAAGTTGGGCCTGGGGGGGACTCATGTCAAAGTTGTGCCTTGGGGGGACTTCATTCAATAAATCCCCATTCAATAAACCGACTGAAATAGGCCCTTAACACTATTAAGAGTGTATTATAAAAATTCGACAACGCTGTACCGACTGAAATAGGGGTACCTTGGGGGGGACTCATGTCAAAGTTGGGCATGGGGGGGGACTTATGCAAAAGTTGTGCCTTGGGGGGACTTCATTCAATAAATCCCCAATCAATAAACCGACTGAAATAGGCCCTTAGCACTATTAAGAGTGTATTATAAAAATTCGACAACGCTGTACCGACTGAAATAGGGGTACCTTGGGGGGGACTCATGTCAAAGTTGGGCCTGGGGGGGACTCATGTCAAAGTTGTGCCTTGGGGGGACTTCATTCAATAAATCCCCATTCAATAAACCGACTGAAATAGGCCTCTAGCACTAATTAAGAGTGACCTATAAAAATTCGACAACTGTACCGACTGAAATAGGCCTCTAGCACTAATAAATACAAAAAGCACAGCTTAAGTATCGGAACCCTTTGGTGACTTTAAATATTTTATGCCATTTTTGCGATGAACTGAATTGGCTATCTCAATTGTGCAATTAAAGATCTTGGCGAGAAACGTCCGAGCTACTTCGGTGCCGAATTTCAAATTTTGCCAAAGGGATCCAATACTAAAGCTGTTCCATATCGAATCTGGGTTGAAAACGGAAAAAGTGTAAAATAAATTAGAAATATCAGACCTAAATTTATAAATTTGATACCGAATGAAAGGGGCGATTTTGCTGAATCCAGGGGTTCAAACAGTTTTTCGATGCGACAATTAGATTTTTAAAAAATAACTAAAGTATGAAATTTAAGTGGCAACGGAAAAACGGATAAAGGGAAAAATAAATTAGAAATATCAGACCTATCATTACAAATTCAGTACCAAATGAAAGGGGGGATTTTTCTGAATCCTGGGGTGTAAACAGTTTTTCGATACGACAATTAGATTTTTTAAAATTAACTAAAGTATGAAACTTAGATGGCAACACTTCATTTTAATCTTTTCATAATTTGTAGTGAAAATCACGCGAATACAAAAGTCTTTAACTTAAAAATTTATTTTTATATTTCATTTTTTCATTCAAAGCATTTTAGTGAAAAAATATTTATGGCGCATGCGCAGGCGTTTTTTACACACAATTTAAACACTAATCATAATTTTGAAAATTTCTATAGATATAATTTCAAGTTGGGTGAAGACCTAAGTTTCTGCCAAGCGCCGTTGAATTCCATCCAGCCGTTCTCGAGTGATGCCCGGACAAACGTGTTTTAGTCTTTTACCCCCTAGGGGGGAACGGGGGGGAATTTCCGAAAAGTTGATAGATATAATTTTAAGTTGGGTGAAGACCTAAATTCCTGCCAAGCGTCGTTGAATTCCGTCCAGCCGTTCTCAAGTGATGCCCGGACAAACGTGTTTTAGTCTTTTACCCCCTAGGGGGGGGGAACGGGGGGGAATTTCCGAAAAGTTGAGAGATATAATTTTAAGTTGGGTGAAGACCTAAATTACTGCCAAGCGTCGTTGAATTCCGTCCAGCCGTTCTCAAGTGATGCCCGGACAAAAAAAGCGACATTCGGACACGATGACACACACACAGACACACACACACACACAGGCAAAATTTTCTGAAGTCATTTTCGGCTTTCATTGGGTGTGAAACGTGAAGATATCGCAAATTTTTTTGATTCCGACAAATTTACAGACAAAAGTCTGATTTTATTAATATAGATTATAATAGATATGTATGATAAGATAATATGAATGGAATGTATTAAAAATACAAAAATAATAAATGAATTGAAATAAAATTAGATTTAAAAAAGAATCCGTTCAAAACAGAACTGAAACCAAAAGTTTTGGTTTGAAAAATATATATGTTCTGGAAACAAAAGGAAAGAAAAGAAAAAACTCAATTGAATCGTAATTAAGTATAATAAGAAAAGAAATATTATATAATCAAAATATTTGCAGTGATTAAATAATAAATTTAAAATGGCTTTTGCAAAAGATGTTTCAATAATCGACAAATTGAACTCCACGAATTATGATTTATGGAAATTCAAAATTGAAATGATGCTATGTAAAGAAAATTTGTTTGAATTAATAACAGACAAACCTCCAAATCCTGTCACTAATGAGTGGACAATAAAGGATCGCAAAGCCAAAGCGATTATTAATTTATCGATAGAAGATGACCAAATCGTACATATAAATATCTCGCGACAGCTAGGCAAACGTGGGACACTTTAAAAAGAATTCATGAGCGTTCGAACTTGTCCAGTAAATTATTTCTATTGAGAAAATTATATTCTGCTAAACTAGCAGAGGGTGAAAACCTATCTCAACATCTAACGCACATATATCAGATCCGTGATAGATTGACCGCTATAGGTGAAGTGATAAATGATGAGCACATGTCAGCTCTTATGCTATGCTCACTTCCTCCAAGTTTCGATACATTGATAACGGCAATTGAATCTAGAGATCAGGAAGTCTTGACCCCAGAATTCATCAGGGGAAAGTTACTAGACGAAGATCTAAAAAGATCAGAAAACAATCAAACAAATAATAAAAGCGCATATAAAATGCACATTAAAAATAAAACACCACCACGAAAGTTTTGCAATTATTGCAAAAAGAGTTCGCATAATAAAATGATTGTTGGCATTTAAAAAATAAAGAAAGCAATGAATATAAACACAAAGAGAATTTAAATAACTATCAAAGCAATTTCTACAGTCGAAATAAATATAAAAACAAACAAAGATTAAATATGATGCAAGAAACGGAAAATAAAATGAAAAATCTAACTTTTGTGGTAGGAAATTCAAACAGAAATTTGTTCATCGTAGATAGCGGGAGTTCAAGCCATGTATGCAACAATATAAAAAGGTTCATGTCATTTAAAAACAATGATAAAACACAAGTTATGTTAGCCAATGGTCAATCTGTAATCTCACAAGGTTGTGGAGATGTAAAAATAGAAGTGAGAAATTCTAAAAACGAAACCAAACACATTATACTCAAAGACACGCTATTCATTCCTGAAATTGCCACAAATTTAATTTCAATAAAAAAGGCAACCGAGAATGGTTGTCAGGCAATATTTAAAGAAAACACTTGTGAAATTAAATTTAAAAATGAAGAATATATTTTTGCAACTGTAACTGACAATTTGTATGAAGTTAAAACAAATGATAACATACAGGAAAAGATAAACATGACACAAACTTGCGATAATAAAAATTGTGTTAAACTATGGCACAGTAGATTAGGACACAAAAATATTGCACAAATAAAAGAACTCGTCAGTAAGGAAATGGCAACGGGAATTAAACTGAACAATTGTAAACACGATGATAATTGTGAAATTTGCATTATGTCAAAATTGGAAAACGACTCATACCCCAAAGTAGCTACACACAAGACAAAACAAACATTAGACATAATACATTCTGACCTCTGTGGGCCATTCCAGACACCTACGGTGGGTGGAAAAAGTTATTTTCTCACTTTTATCGACGACTATAGTCGCTACACTTATATATATCTGTTGAAAAATAAATATGAAGCTTTAGAAGCTTTCAAAAACTACCATGCACTCACTTCCAATATATTTGGAAGAAAAACTAAAATTTTGCATTCTGACAATGGTGGTGAATATATGAATAAAGAGTTTGAAAAATTTCTTCAAAATGAGGGTATACAACACCAACTAATTGTGCCCCATTGTTCTCAACAGAACGGCGTGGCGGAAAGGAAAAACCGTACTTTAGTCGAAATGACCAGATGCATGTTAAATGAAAGTCAATTAAACAAAACTTTTTGGGGAGAAGCTTTAATGACAGCAAATTATTTACAAAACAGACTACCAACAAGTACCCGTGAAAAGACACCATATGAGATTTGGACTGGTATGAAACCAGACCTCTCAAAATTAAGAACATTTGGCTGCAAACTTATGTTTATGTGAACAAAACTGATAGAAAAAAGTTAGACAATAAAGCGAAGCGTGGAATTTTTATGGGTTATGATCTAAAA
The DNA here is from genome assembly GCA_963930645.1 of Salticus scenicus. Lineage (NCBI taxonomy): Eukaryota > Metazoa > Arthropoda > Arachnida > Araneae > Salticidae > Salticus > Salticus scenicus. Next base: position 106,663,626 of record OZ005649.1, read on the forward strand.
AGTAAAGGATATAGAATTTATGTAAATAAAACCATAAAAATCTGCAGAACAGTGAAATTTCTCGAAGAGCATGAAACTCACGAACATTCTCGAAACATTGACCAAAATGCAATTAATGAGGAATCTAAAATTCCTGTTATTCTAAACAATGAAAATGATGTAACAGAAGAACACAATGAAATTCAGAATACACAAACCTAAGGAGGTCAGATAGAATAAACAAAGGGGTACCACCTGATCGTTTTGTTTTTCTGTCAACTGATACAAATTATATTGAACCGAAAACATTTGACGACATAGTAAACATGAAAGATCCTATTGAAAAAGAAAAATGGTTAGAAGCAACGGAAGAAGAAATAAAATCATTAAATAAAAATGAAACGTGGGATCTTGTTGATCCTCCACCTAATACACACATTGTTGGTTCCAAGTGGGCTTTTAAAGCAAAATACAATGACTCAGGCAAAATTGAAAAATACAAAGCACGTCTAGTGGCAAGAGGTTTTAGTCAAAAGTATGGAACTGATTATGATGAGACTTTTGCCCCAGTGGCTTCTCATACAACAATCAGAACCTTCTTGATAAATGCATTGTACAAAAATTTGCAGTTAAATCACGTTGACGTAAAAACCGCTTTCCTACATGGAGAACTAGAAGAAGACATTTTTATGAGCCAGCCAGAATGCTTCATAATACCAGGACAAGAGAAAAAGGTCTGCAAATTACGAAAAGCCATATATGGCCTCAAACAAGCAGCCAGGTCTTGGAATACCAAAATCAATGACGCACTAATCAAACTAAATTTTACTGCCTGTGAATCAGACAAGTGTTTATACAAAAGTTCAAAGGACAATAATACAGTTTACTTATTTATGTCGATGACATATTGTTGGCAGGAAACAAAAATGAAATACACGAAGTAATAAAGGAACTCGAAAACGAATTCGAAATCACAAATCTAGGTCAAGTAAACAAATACTTAGGAATACAAATAGAAAGAGGTGATAATGGGACATTAGCTGTACATCAGAAAAAAAAAAATGAACTTGTTAGGAAATTTAATTTGCAAGATTCCAAACCAATTAACACACCACTCGATCCAGGATACCAGAAAGATAATAAAATTGAAAATATTCTACCAAATAACACCAAATATCGGCAAGCCGTAGGAGCTTTGTTATATATAGCAACGTTAAGCAGACCGGACATCTCGGCAGCAGTTAATATACTTAGTCGTAGAAATGAACAACCTAGAGAAAAGGATTGGCAAGCCGCAAAAAGGGTAATCAAATACTTAAATTCTACTAATGACTATAAAATAAAATATAATGTTGATTACGAACCTATTTTAAAAGTTTTTGCTGACGCTGACTGGGCAAATGACACACTTGATAGAAAATCTACAAGTGGCAATATATACTTTGTTGGGAAAAACCCGATTAACTGGACATCCAAGAAACAGAACTGCATAGCACTATCAACAGCTGAAGCTGAGTATATCTCGGCTGGAAATGCAGCAAAAGAAACAATATCAATATTAAAACTACTAAAAGATCTTGATATGGAACAAAAACAACCAATCGTTATTTATGAAGACAATCAGGCCTGTATTAAACTCACTGAATCTGATAAGTACCAAAGTCGTACAAAACATATTGATGTGAAATATCACTTAATTAAACAGTTATGCGAGCAAGGAATTATTAAATTGAAATATATCTCAAGCAAGGATATGACTGCTGATGTGCGCACTAAGGCACTACCTAAAGCAGCATTCATTAAACACAGAGACAAACTGCAGCTTATAAAAACTTAATATATATTGTGCAAGGTGGAGTGTTGAAAATTATGACAATTATCTGCCCAATATATTTTACAGACTATCAAAACATTTTACTTTCGGTTCGAACTGTAAAGAGAAACAAATGAGGCATCTGCGCATGCCTACGAAACTGCTCGCACCTGCATCATGTATATGTATTTTCTTCACTAGTTGTCATGTAGACTTTTAAGTATTCGGAGTGTTTTTAGTAGCTCCGTAAAAACAAATTTATTTTTATGTTCTTTTCTTTTCTTAATTCTTTTATTAAATATTTAAGACACAAAGTCATCTCGTAATTGAGTATGCTGAATTAATCACATCTAACAGATAATTTCTTTATAGAAGAGTATATAATTCAGGTGTGTAACCTAACAAAACAAGAACAGAATGAACGGATGCTATATGTGAAGAATACAGGTAAGAAGATTTTAGTAATTATAATTACCTGTAAAATAATTCTACATAAATATATATATATATATAATTATAATAGATATGTGTGATTTCTGCGCAAATATAATGTAACATTCTGTGCTATTGAGGCATTTAAAATAACAGTTATTAAATATTTTGTGGAGCCGCCATTGTTTTTTATAACATTAAAAATGCGATTCGGCATCGAATCTATGAATTCTAACAAAATATCGCAAAACATTTCTTCCCAAGCACGTTTTATACCATTCTTTCGATCTTCGACACATATAAACTGCCTCCAATTTCGGTAAACCGCACGAGCTAAGATCCCCCACAAGTTTTCGATGGGATTTAGATCTGGGGAGCAAGAAGGCCACGGGAGAAAATTGATACTTTGCTCTGAAAGCCCCTTTTTTGTTTCGTGTGATGCATTTATGGTGCGTTACCGTGCTGGAAAGTATAGTTCTCGCTACAAAGAAGTTCACTGTATATGGATAGTTGATCTTTAAGAAAATTTTTATACTTTTCGGAATTCGTTCTTGAATGCACAAAAACAATATCCGCTTTCCTTTGACCCGAAAAACCAGCCCAAACCATTATTGAGCCTCCACCCATTTCGTAGCTCATTAGTACATGAGGAGACTTCCCTAAGTCATGGCAATAATATTGAAACCCGTCAGGACCTTCCAGGTTAAAAAATTTTTATTTGAAGAATTCAGTTTCAAAGCATTTTTAATGCCTGTAGTGGTCATCTTATTCTGTGTAGCGAGCGAAAGCACATGGCGTCTGTCTCTCGAGGACGAGCAAGGAGTACGTCCAGATCTTTTAATCACCGATCCATTAATTCCTCTTTTCAAAACATTTCTAATTGCACATCTAGAGCGTTTAATAACTTTTGAAATATTATTAATTGAAGCACCAGTTCCATTTAACGGCCCTTTTCACTCACCGTCGCCGGAAGCCCGAGCCAATGTTATTCAATGGGGAAATTTTCTTTACAAATAACCTATTAACTAATACATATTTTTAAATTCTGTTTTCACATTCAAAAAATTCCCAACTGTTAAATTGACGGACCTTTTTTAAAAATGTAATTTTTCAATTTTTAATATTTTATTTCGAAATTGCAAAATGAAAAAAATTTCACATATTGAAAATTCGTATTTTGCAGCTTCAAAATAAAATATAAAAAATTAAAAAAATAATATTTTAGAAAAGGTGCGTCATTTTAACAGCCGGGAACTTTCAGAATGTGAAAACAGAATTTAAAAATATGTATTAGTTAATAAGTTATTTGTAAAGAAAAATTTCCCATTGAATAACATTAGTTTCGGCTTCCGGCGGCGGTGAGTGAAGAGGGCCCTCAATCTCCAAATTTTGCGAATTTCACTTTCTTTTAATTCTGTACCTCGTGGCATGTTTGTAAATGCGTGAAGTCGGTTATCGACTGCTTTAGTTAACTGCTGACGTCATAACAGCGTGCAGAATATTTGCATATTGCACATTATTTTCGAAAAAAAGCAGATGTTTTAATTAAAATGTTAGGGTGTCTTATAAATTTGTCCATGGAATTTTTAATACTTTTTATTAAACTCTATAAAAATATCATTGCTGTAAAACAATTACGTGTGATAAGAGAATAAATTTATGTTTTTGACGTGTTTGATAAAACATTTTTAAGCTCTGAATCTTTTCTTTCACTATTTGTCAAATTAGATAGGTGTCTTATAGTTATGTCCACCACTGTATATATATATATATATATATATAAGTAAATTTAATCAATGTTATAATGCTATAATGCTTTAATATAAAATACATTTATATATCATTTTATGACAATATTCTTTTCATCGTGAAAAACAATCGAAATATTATACAGATTTAAATATCATATACGAGACAAAAAGAAGAAGAAATCGAACACACTGAAATATTGATTCTTTAATCATTTCCCAACATCAAGGAAATCCACTCCAATTTCCTTTCATTCTTTTTCCAAGAAAAAACTAAATTCATTGTAAGTTCAAAAGTGCGTCTGGGTTAAAAGTATGACACTGAATGTTGATTTACACTTTGACAAATTGAACGAAAAAGTTAACAGGATCTTTTTCTTTATTTTTTAAAAGAATGCGAGATAAATTTTCGAAGTTAAATGTACAAACAATTCCTTTTATTTTTTATTTGTTTTAAAAAAATGGTAAGTAAAAAAAAAAAAAAAAAGATAACTTGAGAAGTTAAACTTTTTGTTGGAACCTGATATTACCGAAGATTGTTTAAAATATACGTAGAAATAAAAGTTATGTTGAAACGGATTATTTTTCTTTTATCTGCATGTTAGTTATATTTGCTTGTGTTTTGTCAAATATGTGTATTAGCTAAAAATATATTAATATTTTCTTTATTTTTTATTGCAAAAAATATATTTATATTGTTTTCTTTTTTCATAGATAATACATGTTACATTAATGTTGGATATTTAAATACAGAGTCCAGATTTATGGTTTCTACAATTAAAAGATCTGATGCCTTTGTATTTCGATGTATGAAACAATACGAACGAGTTTGTCTATCAAAACTTATTACAATGGAAATAGATGAAGAGTTTTTGTTTTCATATTGTGTATACATTGGTAAACTTGTGACTACTGTAACACACACTTTCAGACTTTATAAAGAGGCTGCATGCTAGCCTGAATGTACACGGTGGATTTATTGACTATATTTCTAAATTATGACCATCTTAAACAAATGCAAATACTCATGTTCATCTTTCCAATATTTTTTTTCTTCTTGGAAGTATAATTATTTCATACTTTTCGTTTTTCTAAAAAAAAAATATTGGTCAGAGACCTATAGTTCATTAAGCATTTTTTTTTTTTAATGTTTTGAAAGCAAATAATAACACTGTGAAGAATTCCATTGACCTTCATGGTCCATCCTGTACATAAGAATAACAAGTTTTTTTTTAATAACATTTTTTATGAGTTAATAAGTTATTGCGAAGACAATGTTATCAAAAATTAGTTTTCTATGAAATTAATGAATATGCATCAAATTATATTTACGTCTAATTGTGTTAGACCTTATAAATAAAAAAAAAAAAGTTTTATAATTAATATTTCATAACTTCATTTTATATATATATAGAGAGAGAGATATTGCAGGTTTTTTTTTTTCAAAATTATTCAATTTTTAAAATTAAAATTATACTCTCTCTCAATATGTATATATACTAAGTACATACACGCATGCAAGCATAGCATTTTGAGTAAGGTGTACAAATATTCGCTTACGCAATATTTGTTCTAATTACCCCAAACAATATTTTAATAAAAATTATTAATATTTGGAGAATTTCCAAGCTGAACAGAAATTACTTATCTAACTCTTGTCCACCTGTTGTTTCTCAACCAATATCAAATTATCAGGACAGCGGAATGATTATTGTAAATATTCATTAATCTAATTCATTGTTTAAAGGTTTCATTTAAATAATGGACAATGTTTTATACCAGATTTAACTTAAATGAAGTTTTCTTTCAAATAATGTTTCTAGAATACTTATGTAAAATTACAAAATAAAATTGCACTGTATAGGGTTCAAATTGTCATTATTAGTTCACTTATATTTATTGAAAGAATTTACTACCAATTTGAAAAATATTTTCTGTGAACAAATGATAACATGATATAATAAATTCCACAAATTCTGTTTTATAAAATTTGTATAATGTAGGTTTTTATATGGAACCACGGCCTCTACAGTTATATGTTATAAAATTATCTTGAAATACTAACATTTAATAAAAAGACTAAGCAACATTTTACTATTAAAATAGACCGTTATAAAAAACTAAATTTGGGACTTTTACAAATGTTTCCGCTTTTGACAAGATGCCAATGCATTTTTTTTTCTGTCTGGTTTATGTGCTTTATTCTTCGCTTCATATACGACATTAAAAAGCTAGTTTAAATTTAAGAGGGGAAACATATCACGGAAGAGGGGGAGAAAAAGAACTAGTGTTTTTTTTTTTTTTTTTTTTTTTTTTTCTTCTTCCAAGTTACATTAACAACACTTTTTAGTAAATATAATTATAAATTATATACTAAACAATCTAGGAATTTAAAGGGTACGTAATTTTTAAAATTTGTAATTTTTTATAAAACTGATAATGTGGGTTTTCCACGGGATTACATTCTACATTAAAAATAATTTCGTGATTGGATGCGGTGGGAAATTGTTATTTCTATTATAAATTTTTCTGCCGATATAGTTTTTTAAAAAGATTCCTAGAAAATATTAATAAATTACTTATTCTTAAAAAGAGGCGATTTGCCTGCAGATTTCTAATATTTACAGACTGTTATTTTTTTAATTAAGATACTCTCACATATTTCCTAATACTTACACTCTTTTCTTTTGAGATCATTTTCATTTCCTGTGTTCAATTTTCATACTTATGTGCACGTATATTTGTCTTCTTAACTGCTTAACTAATTTTTTAAGACCACTTCTTTTCTCTGAATGTCATTTTTGTCTATTTCTGCAAGTATGTTAAAACAACTTAGACTGTATATCTGTGGAATTTCAATGGTGCACATAAATATTTTTAATAGTTCGCAGATTACACTTTACAGTGAATCTTTTTGAGTTTGTTTTTCTGTTAACTTAAAAAATATATAAAATCGGAATTTCTTGCCTGATTTACATAGCTCAGATACGACACGATAATGGTTTATTAATAAGTGAGAAAAATAAAAAAATAGAATAAAATAAAAATAAATACACACACACACATATATATATATATATATATAAATTATTAAAAGATTATTTGATTTACAAACGTCATTTTTGTGATACATATATATATATATATATATATGAATAAATATACCACTGTAACTTTTTTTGTGTGTATGAATTTCTCTCAACATGAATAAAATATGTCCTATAATAATTAATGAAAGTATATCATATGAGGAGTAACTGAGCCGATGTCAACTTAATTTTGTTAATTTGTAATAATTTTTTATAAACATTTCAATTAATTTATTATTATGTTAAATTTTATTATTTGAGGTTTCTGTCTTTGTCATTTAATAAATATTATCGTAAACCAAACTTAATATAACAAAAGTAACTTTAATTAATTAAAAGAAAATTAACTGCAAAATAAAGCAGCTATTTCATAAATACAATTTATGATCACTTGAAACCAGAGAAAAATAAATAAACATTTTTATTGAACCTTTTTAGCCGTCATACTATCTAAAAGTTAACGTTAAATATTTATTTTTACTTTGACAAATCGTATAACAAATGTTTAACAGATTAAATTCTTTGTTGTTAAAAGAATTTGAGATAAATTTTAAAAGATAAACGCGACAAGAATCCTTATACTTTTCATCGTTTATCTTAAAAGAAGCAACCATAAAAAATATTGAAAAAGAAAACTGGGTTTCTACAGAAATAAATCATTGGTTTTATTTTATATATAACAATAGATGTTAATTAAAATTAAATGCATTTTGTCATTATTGCTATTTATTTTGATACTCTACTAATTACAGGCTTTCACTGTTCCTCCTAAATTGAGAAGGAAATGTTTATTGATATACATATTAGATCAAGAATTATCGCTGAAGATAGAATTTTTAGGTTTGGCTTAATTTAAAGATATTTTGATCATTTTGTGTACTGAAGGATTAAAAAGACCAATACCTATTGCTTTAATGTTCATCTAGAACCACTGCAGATATACATGCGTTTGTCGGTATTCGAACTCGACACATGATAATTATAGGCTAGAGAAAATGAATTCCGCCGCCCGATAGGTATTAATTTTTTTAAATAAAAAAAAATTTATGATAATAATAATAATGTCCAATTGTACATTTTTTGAGTTATCTTTGATGATCCTTCTTCATGTAAATTAAAGAATTTTATTTATCATCGGTATTTAAGACACAACTTTTTAAAGATAGCCCGACAAATAATGGAATAAGATTGATATCTTAAGACGAATGTTATTTATTTTAAAAACAAATCTAAATGAATCATGTTTGATCCAGTAAGACAATCTTACATTAAATGAACATTGTTATCTCTAAGATAACATTGGTGATGATAAGATTAAAAATTACTTTATGGAAAATCCAGCATATATATAAACAAAAGAACAAAATGTAGCAAACAACAATAGCAACACCAAATAGATACATTAAACCTTCTTTTTTCAATGAAATACATGGAAAAAATGTTTTAAAAATTCCAAAACAATAAGTCAAATTGTGGAAAATATAGATAAAACTTATACGAACGAGAACGATGAAATGCAAGCATTTGATAACAATTAAAGTGAAATAATAATGAATTTCAACAATTAAAAATTAGTAGGTTGTGGCTATTACAAAATTTTGCTCTATATTTTCATAACAAATTTAAGCAGTATTCATAATTTATTCAAACGTTTATTTACTAAAATTTATCTTCTGCATTGAATGCAGACGGTTTTCCTCCAAGAGAAGTTATAATGCCAAATACACAAAGAAAATCAATTTTATTTTCTAAAATTTAACTTATATTAAAGGTAAGTTTGCTTTCTCTCTCTCTCTCTCTCTATATATATATATATATATTAATGGGAATATCAATAACATTATTTTAAATTACCACAGATTAATGGCTCAGTCATCCATTTTAAAAGTACTGACGTGTTTGTATGCAATATTAAACACATATTAAATTTTTTTCTACCTTGGGCGAAGAGTTAAAAAGTGCTCATACATACGCTATTTTTTCCTAGTTGACTATTACTATTACAAATATCTATTTTTAATTTTATAATGATTCTTTAAACATAATACTGTATGATACAAAATGTTATCCTATACTGCCACATTAAAAATATAGAAGAAAACGGGATAACAACATAACCTGCTGGGATATGTTAATTAATAGTTTATGCGCACTAATTTATGTCAAAATGCAACAGCATATCGATTTGTTTGAAAATATGTGCCGAAGTTTCTAAGATACAGTTCACAAACTTTTAGTCACACACACGCAAATAGAAAGAAAATTCCTGAAAAATAAGAAAATCAGAAAATGTGCTTTAAATGAGACTTATTTTTTAATTTAATATAATTAAACATTTTTACGTATCAGTGCTAAATAAAATAAAACATTAAAAATAAGTAAAAAAAAAAAAAAAAAAAAAAAAAAAAGGATAAAAACACAGTTTAATATATATATATATTAAAGTTTAAAGTCATAAAAACAAGAGAGAGATTTAGGCTGTAAATCAGGCCTTATCAGTGTGAAAACGTCACAAGCACAACAGTTACAATCTAGTAATAATAACAACAAATTAAAATCTGATATTCTGGAGGCAGTGCTGCGAAATTTAGGGATTTTTTACTTAAAAATCTCCAGCAAATTTGAGGAGAGATATTTATTATGCATAATTGAGGAATTACCTTCAATGTGATTAGGAAAAACCGTTACAATTAAAACTTATTGGTAGATATTGAATAATTACGTCTGTAAAATTGGCAAAACTGTTTAGAAGTACAACTTTAGCTAAATGCAGGGGATGTGGTTGTAGTTTCGTACAGACGCCCTCTAGTGTACACACGAATCATATTTGCCTAAACGGAAACTAAGAACTTAATGTTATTGAAATCAGAAAGAGGGTCAGTGTCTAAAATAGTTTAAACTCAGGAGATTCATAATCGCGTTTATTAAATTCTGATGTCACCGGTTCTGACAGCTTCATTTATAAATGTAGAATTGAAATTTTATCAGCTTGTGGTACAACACGTTTAAGAGGGGAGAGAGCCGGTATAATGTTCGAAAGTAAATTACTGATACATAGTTGGTTTATCTTTACCTCTTTTAAACCCAAATTTTGTGTTATTAATTTACAATTCAACTGACATGAAAAGAGTGCATCGGTCGAACGTTGCGTAACATAATATTTTGTCTATATGAATAGTATAATCATCTAATGATTTATTAAAATTCATCTCACTAACAAAAATGCTTAAATTAATTTTAAATGTACTTCGAGAAATTCACAACTAATTTATCCGAATTTTTAATTCCTGTAGCATATCAGAATTCTTTTATGAAATCCTGTGACCACAAGATGCATACATTTTATACCGTATTATGTATGAAATATGTTTTTTACATATATGTAATATATAATTTAAATTTTTATTGTCCTAGGGCAGCCTGAAGTTGTTAAATGTATCAGTAAGAAATTCCATCCATTGATTAAATGTATTTCGATTATTTTGTTTGTCCCAATGCACTGGCCATTAAACAGTATGAGTAAAAAGTTTCAAGTAATATACAAACACATTTGTGTGACCCTGTTATCGAATGATAATCACTTTATATACCGCATTTTTTTTTTTTTTTTTTTTTTTTTTTTTGTAAATTTTTGAATTGAAAAAAAATTGAATTTTACTTTTAAAAATGAAAATTATAATTCTTATGTAGATATAAAAAATATATTAACACTAAAGTTAATAAATTTTGTGTCATATAGAAAACGTAAAAAATGTTTTATTTATTTTTTTTTATTTTTAGGGATTTTTAAGGATTTATTTATTTGAATTTATATATTTATTTATTTTGTAAGAATGAAAACAGATCAATATTTTTTTTTTCAAATTATCACAAATTTATTCTTAAACCAATCGTTTTAAATGTTTTAGTTCTTTAGAAAACTAACCATATTGAAAATGTGTACCCCAGGTTGTGCGTGTCCCCTATGTGGTGCAGCAATGCTCATAAATATGCATTTTCCCCTAGTTAATTATTGCTATTATAAATAATTCTTTTTAATTTCATCGTGATTCGTTAAAAGAAAGGCTATTTTTTTTTTCATTTATATGAAATTTTGACTTGTACAACTATATTAGGCAATACATAATAAAATTTCCTTTAATAAATTTTATTGTTTATTTATACTTAGCGCAGTGTAAAAATGTTAAATGTAATAATGAGAAATTCTACTCATAAACGCTTTGTATTTATATTCTTCTTCTGTATATCCCCGGCCATGGACTATTTGTCCAATAGACGCACGCACACACACACACACACACACACATATATATATATATATATATATATATATATATATATATATAAATTTTTCAAATATTATCACTAAATTATACATACTTCGATTACTGAATTTCTGATTCTTAATAACATCTAATTTACGTTGATAACAGGCATATAAACAGGCAAACACACAGATCAACCGCTGAAAACATGGTTTTCGACATAGGGATCGTAAAAATTTATTTTTAGGAAAGATATATTGAAACTTCGACACCCCTAAAAATTCTTTATTATGCATGATAAAAAAAAGTTTGAAAGAATATTGCTTACTGTCCATAAATACCTTCTCCAAAATTATTCAAAACAAATAATTTAACAATTTTTATTTGAGTAAGTACACAAAATTTTTATTGCGTTGGTATCTAGATATAATTTATAATATATATTGATAAGTACTATACACAATTTTACCATTCGTTTCATTCCACTAAAAATTATCTTAAACATTTTAATTCCTATGAATTATGTATGTTTAAGTATAATATTTTTGTTTACACGTAAAATATTGTAAAACCTCTTTTTATTTCCATAAGAAAGTTTTTAAATGGGCAATAAAGAAATGTTAAGCTGAACTGTGTCTGCTGATGCGGGCAAGAACAGTTTCCATTTGAATTCCTATAAAACTCGTTGTTAAAGTCCTTTGAAAGTAGTTTTAAACGATAAAAGTACAGAGTGTTCAATTTCTCTATGATAAGAATAATAGCATTTTGTTTTCAGAGCAAGTGTTAAAGTGTTACCTTTTCTCATGCTAACAACAGTTTTTTTTTTTATTCTGAGTAACAGATACTGTTAAGTGCATATATATATATATATATTTCTTTAATCTAAAGAAATAGTACTCTTATTATTTAAAATATATTATTTTTATTTAAAAATTAGTTTAGAGAATAAAATTTAAATAAATGATAATAAAAAGAAATTATCGAATTTTTAGTTATCTGTAAAATTATATAAATCAGAATAATTGCTATGTAAGTAATGGTAATTATTATTTTACATTAAACAGAACTTTTCACTTAATTTTGTTCTACTCTATAAATTATTAGTGAAATAAGTTTTTTTTTTCTGTAAATATATTTTTGTAAACTGTTTCTTCGTACTACGCCTATCAATTATTCATTTACAACAATTCTTTCTTTTTCTTTTTATTCTTACTTTTTATTCTTTTTATTCCTTTTTTTTTTTTTTTTTTTTTTTTTAGCAGAAAATAATTTTTATTAAATTAGTTGTAATTGTATCCGAGTTAATGATTCTAGAAGACCTACCACACACACACTTATTTCAAAGTTGATTGCAACAAAAAAGGAATGGAGAGAGGAATTACTTTATATAGAAATATACAGTGGGTATACAGTTTGTAAATATCAGATTTAAAGTGTTATGTACTTTTTTTACGAATAACAGAGCGTGGAATGATAGACAGACAGATAAATCACAGTCACAAACATATTTCTACATTACTGGAAAACGGTTTGAAAAGCAGTATTAACTTTGAAGTCAAATAAATAATCGATATATATATATGAATTATATATGAATGTATGTAAATAAATTAAGTACATTATTTAAAACTACATTTGCTTTATTCAAATAAATTTAGTATCTTACGTTTCCAGAATATTGACGGCAGAAATGTAAATATTATTAATCGTCTGTTTAAAATTAATCATTTTAAAAATAATAATAATAATAATAATAATAAATAAAAATCTCACAAGAATAAATAGAAGTATATATGTAATTACATACCCGCCATTTTTATTTACATTTTCATTTGATATTTCTTTAATGTATAGAATGGAACTTAGTTTACGCTTTCCTTTAAAGATTTTTTTTTTCTTTAAAGTTTTTAAGTTTTAATTTAAATTGTGCTGTGTTACCATATATGCAGCAAAAATTATGCTTTAATAATTTTTTTTTTTTTTTTTTTTTTTTTTATGTTCACGAACAACTTTAATTTTTTTTTTTTTTTTTAAACTAAACTATCAGACTGATGTGTAAGTAATTTTTTAATTTATTAGAGCATGAAGGGAAGCGCTAAATGATTCTGAAATCCTTCCAAAAAGGATGAATGCTAATTACTGTAAACAAAATCTCATCCTTGAAGAAGATATTACTATGTTAATACATCAAGTTCATGAGATTTATATACTATTATCAACTTTTCTAGAGTAATATTTATTCTCCATATTATATATAAACTTTTATGTGTATATGTATTAGAATATTTTTGAAAAATAAAATAGTATAGGTCGCCATGCTTTAATTTAAGAACGTTTTGTAAATTTTAAAATTAGTAGCAAATTAATGTGCGCACGCACACTAGTGTATATATAATATAACTTTGTTTACGCTTGCGCACTCACATTTGAAATTTTTGAAATAAAAATAATTATATTCATCATAGATATAATGCATACAGATAACAATAAGTAGTATCTAAAGTAATATATCGAGCATGCTAAAATTGGTATTGAATTTGGTTGAATACCTTGCATATTATATTAAAAAACAGTTCTGGGGTACCGCTCTACAGTATTTGTTTTTTCACATTATGCCTCATTAAATCGGGGACTTCGGCACGAAATGAATTGTAAACAATTACGAATATCAATCCCTTAACTTGCTTTTGAAGCCTAGAGTTCGCAAATAAGGTCGATGCGCAATCCATTTAGTTAACAGATAGACTTAAAATACGGATTATTTTATTTTATTTTATTTTATTTATTTATTATTTTTAACTGTACACTTTCATGAATCTCCTGCTTTTTATTTACAAATGAACACAAACAATTAAAGAAACCCTTACAAATACACTCTATAGCAGTTACGTATTTCAAGCCTAATTTGTTACAGAAAAAAAAAAAATCCAAGATTTTTTTTTTTTTTCCCCTTTTACTTGTAACTGTTAGCGTTCGGGACAAAACCTTAGCTGAAATGTTGTTGATAAAACTGAATTTTTAAACACTCTGAAGTGACATTCGGCAAAACTTAATTATTCGGATGGTACATTTTATACGTTGAGATTTTGTTATTCAAAAATATAAAATAATCAGTGCAGACAAACATAATAATAAATAAATAAATAAAGGAGCAAACAATGTGATTATTAAACATTATTAAATATTAGAAATCTAAAGAAAAAAAAATGCTTCTAAAATAGTAAATTTTAGCACCAGGTTTTTATTCGCAGGTAATAATATTACAATCGAAAAAGAACCTAGATTTAACCTATGCTTTACAACTATCTTCCTAGGTGATTTCAAAGTCATATATTTTAGTTCCTTAACACGGTCACGCCGGCGTGAACCACCGGTGGTTCACAGCTACAGTCGGCAGAAAAGTATCCAATCACTAGCAATAATCTCTGTCCAAAAAAAGTACACTAAATACTGCTTTGTTAAATAAATCCTTGTCGAGTCATGTTCTTAGTCAGGCTAAGAACATGATTCGATAAGGATTTATTTAACAAAACAATATTAAGTGTACTTTTCTGACATCGGAATTATTGGCTAGTGCTCGGATACTTTTCAGTAGACTATGTAAACATAATTCGCCGGCGTGAATGTGTTAACATACAGTCGGTCAAAAAAGTGTCCGAACACTAGCAAAAATTCCTATGTAAAAAAAGTACATTTCGTATTGTTTTATTAACTAAATCCTTGTCGAATCCTATTCTTAGTCAGTGTAAGAACATGATTCGATAAGGATTTATTTAACAAAACCTTATGAAGTGTACTTTTTTTACATAGGAATTTTTGCTAGTGTTCGGACACTTCTGTTACCGACTGTACTATCATATTACAAGTATGAGGAACTTAGTCGGGAAAATTTTCGACCTTGATTTTCTGACAGTTAAATACGTTTCATGTGAGACGTCAGGAAACAACAAAAATGATATGGCATCCGTCTGTAGGATGTCTGTTAGTGTGTTAGTTTTTTTTTTTTTTTTTTTTTTTTTTTTTACTGTTAAATTGATATATAAAGATCAAATGATCGAAGAAAGGTCGGGGCAGATTTGAAACATTACATTAACACTGGTAAAAACCCTATTGAAATGAAACTTGCTAAATTAAAAACTTTGTAATATATTCAAAATGTACGACTTTCTTAACACGGGAGAATAAAGCAAATTTTCGCTTAAATTTGAATTAAAAAAAAAACTGTAAAGGTGTCTGAGCATGTTTAAAATGTCAGTTATAATGCTGAACAAAATTAACCATGAAAATTCAACTTTTAATATTTCATAATTTATTTGGTATTTACAAATTTCTTAACACAGCAGAATAGGGCGAAGTTTACATAAACGTCCATTTTGAGGTATATTTTCATCGTAAAGATGTCAGACCAGTTTTAACGTACCATTCAAGATACTGGCTTGAACATCATGGTGTAGAAATGTTCCAATTTGTAAATTTCATAAGTTATTCGAAATTTAAGGGTTTTTTTTTCTACTATCAGAATAGTTATTTAGATACGAATGTGTAAGACTGAATTTTTATACCAACTGTGTAAAAAATGACCGAGCCAGTAATTGAAACCGAGCGCTCTGCTTACTATGCGAACGCTTTACCATGGTATTGATTATATAGCATATTATAAAGCATGCATATAAATATATTTAATGTTAGTTAAAAACTATGTTATAACTTTAAATAATAGAAATTATTTTATATATTATGCGATTTGTTATTTATTAAATATATTTGTAACTTTTACAATTATTCACTAATAGTAATATAATATTAATAATATCATTTCTTGACACATGATGTCAATACTATAACTACATTTTGTTAATTTTCTGAAATACTGTATTACTACAATTTTTCAGTTTATTTATTTAATTTGATTGTTTATTATTGCTCCAAAAAAAAATAGAATAAATTAAATATTTTTTCGTCTTTTAACATAATATTATTATCTAATATCATAATATTTTATTATACGTTAACTTTATTACGTATTTTGTATGATAATGGGTTTTTTAAAATAATCCTAGAATTTCAACTTTTCATATATTAATGATCTGCACTAAATTCTTTAGAAATGAATGTCTTCTGTTTAGCACGTTATTGAAACTAATTGTACTCTCGTTTATCTGAATATATTTTTTTCCTATTTTATTTATAAAGTGTCACATCATTTTATGCATGTTATAGAGGGATGATTGAGTATTTATCTTTAACTGCTATTATTCGTAACATTGTGTATTTTTACCCTTCTGAATGAATATCGCCCGTGATGAAAACGTCATATTTTTAAATGCAGTTTTGCTTTTTACTTCCATTACCCTACTACCGTAGGTAATAGTAGTATTGTATTTGTTTTCGATATCGAGATTTCATCTGATTTACAAGTTTTAAGATCCCCTGAGTCCAAAAAAGTGGTTTTTGGCAATTGGTCAGTGTGTGTGTGTGTGTGTGTGTGTATGTGGAATCTTCTGGCTGTCATATCTCCGAAACTAATAAAAATAGAACTACAAAACTTCAGAATTAAGACAGGTCTGGTGTACAGTTTAAAGATGAATTTTCCAAATTTTGGTGAAAATTTAAAAACCGAAAGTAGGACATCGGAGACCGGAAGTGGGACCGTATGTCCGTATCTCAAAAACGGCTCTAACGATTTTCTTCAAATTTGCTATATAAACTCTATTAGATGTCCTTTCGAATGATATAGTTGGTTAGTTAAGGAAAATATATAGGCGTTCCCTATAAATATCTGAAAGTCAGGTGTTGCAAGAGCGTTCCTTTAAAAACGGCTGTACGGATTTTTTTTCAAATTATGGATGTATACTGATCATTTAAATTGTTCATTTATATACTGCTGCTCTAATTGTACCATTATAGGTACTTAGAAATACTATGTGTGTATGTGTACCAAGACATATAATTTTTTTAAAGTAAATATACATCAAATTCTTAAAGAAATCTTCAAATAAATGATTTATACATGTCACAAAGATATTTACATTAATGCGTAAATATCACACATGAGGGATCGATTTTTTTTTACCCCGAGATGCTACAATATATATTTCTTTATTTATGAAGTAGTATATAATAGGATTTAAACAACTTTAAACTTGTGACTTTTTTCCCACTTTATTGTGCATTTGAAGTTTTTAAATCTGGATAGAGAATACTATTATATTTTCTACCATTTTGACAACTTTAGAGAGCAATTTTGTTATTAATTTCAGTGGTAGAATCACACGTTCATAATCTGTATGCAAATCATATAATGCGTAATTATCGGAAATCTGGTCTTCCATTTGGGAGAACCCGAGAATTATATATTACTGTTAATTTAATGATAGGTATGGATGAGCAATCATCCTGATATATATATTAAATGAGAAGCCTTCAATGAGTCTTTAATGTGTTTGCACATAATCTTGATTACAAATAGACATGCATAATCTTAGATAAACTACTGCATGTTTATGTAAGCAATCTGAATATATTTCGAGATAATGACTGATAATCACAAATTTTCCCTGTAACCATTTTTGTTAATTATTATTATAAATATGAAATCCAATATAAGATACAAAACATTATGTGTTCCAAAACATTATTTTTATATTATAGTTTACTTGTTACGAAAATGATAATTCAATTTCTGTTTATGTCAA
The DNA here is from genome assembly GCA_963930645.1 of Salticus scenicus. Lineage (NCBI taxonomy): Eukaryota > Metazoa > Arthropoda > Arachnida > Araneae > Salticidae > Salticus > Salticus scenicus. Next base: position 106,681,647 of record OZ005649.1, read on the forward strand.
AAATTTCAATCACAGCGATTCTAAATAAAATTTTATGCATTTAATTTACTCCTATATCACCGAATATTTCTAAATGTATAAAAAACCTAGGTGAAAAATGTAAAGAAAAAAATACTTTTCAGGCGAATTTTGGAGAAAAAAGAAACAGTTAAAACGCAACTAGTTTAAACTAGTATCCGTTTGTTATTTTGTATTAATACACTGAGTTAAAATAATTCTCAAATGAGACAGAATTCAAAATCTTGAGAGAAAAAAACCTATAAGGAATATTTAAAGCAAGTCGGTTTCTTAGTTTGTAGCTGCATATTTGCGATTTATGGAGATCATTTTAGTTAAAAACCCGTTAGAATGTCCTCAAATGACTACCTGTCAGGAGTTTTGTAGAAAAGAAACTTGGCTCAAGTGAAAAGTTTTGTCTATCTCCAGTTAAAAAGATTTAGAACTAACAAAAAATACAGTTGGAATTATGATAAAACTCTTCAAAAAGGAGATCTAAAATCGGGGATCATTAAACTCCTGTTAACTTGTAACACACAATAAAAAATATCGAGTATACGTAGTAGGCAACATGCCAGTGGTTCAGTAATGAAACAAAGGGAGATTTGTTGGGTGACTTTTAATTACCTACAAATTTAAACTGAAGTAACACTCCAGACGTTGCAGACAGCACAACAATTTTTTTTATTGAAAATAAAACGGAAACGAAATTTTATGAATGCGGCTTTGAATGAATTTAAAGTAAAAATTCCCTAATTCATCATTATATATATATTCCATTACCTTTTTCGATACAACTAAACAAACACTTGTTGCATAAAGCAAATGTATGCCCCGGATGCGGAGCTAGTTGGCATACCCATATGGGGCGAGTTGGAAGTACATGATATGCACAGAGATATTTAGGCAGAACACAGCAATTTCTTTTCATTTTTTGAAACATCTCATTTTATTATTATATGGCCAAAAATTTCTGATTAACTATATAAACAGATATTTTACTTTCACCAAGAAAACTCAATTCCGCTTAGTTAGTGTTAGCTCAATGTTTTTAATCAACCATGAATGTAGGAGTTGCACATTCGTTTATTTGAACTTTGCAAAATTTTACTTTGGTCATATAATCATTGAATTATTCCCGTCTTATCATCTCCATTTTTTCTTATTTATTGACAATGGTGGACAAGCGTATCGCATTGCCATCGGTTTATTCAATTATCCTAAGGTGCTGACGGGATTGGTATTTGACCAAAACAAAGCCATTTATTTTGTATTCAAGGTGGTGTTGAGGCCTTTGATTTTACGGAGGGTTCGTTGCTGGTCTTGCTTTATGGCAGCTTTCTGCATATTTTTGAGATTCTATGCAGTTCCTAAATACCTTTGAAAAAAAAAAAACCTCACCATGGTCTTCGTAAAAGGCTGAGAAGTAAACTCTTCATCTTGGTGAGGTTCTCCAATCTTTGAAGTGTCATTCAGTAAGGTCAAATTATGTTGTTGCTGTATTATATCTATGCCAATTGGCTACATACCTATCGATGCCAACTAGCCCCATAGGAATCATGGCTACCACAGAATCCCAAACGTCAGAAAAAAACAGTTTATGATATATGTATGCTTCAATAGCTACCCACTATTTCAAAAACCGTCATAAGCAGCGCATAAATTTGATCTACATACTTACCAGACATATATATAGTATATATATACGATAGAAAAATTTAAGCACCAGTCAGAAAAATGATAAACAGAGATTTTTTCTTTCATTACGCTTCCAAGCAGATTGAATTTATAGCGGATGGTGCACCTATACGTAAACTACCCACTAGTAAAATGATAGTGTTCTATCTCCCCTGAGACAGGAAACAGAAACTGAGTGCAAACTTATCCTACTTAAAGTTTTACATGGAATATTAGAAATCAATTCTAATATTCTTAAAGGACGAAGTGCGGTTAAATCTGTCTAATTATAATAATAGAAGTAGAATCACACAACGATGCATTTTCCTGATGCAACTGATGCCACTTTTCCCAATATTTAGCTTTTATTCCTCACCTATATATATAACTTCGAAAAAGTAACTTGTTTATTACATTTAATTTAAGAAAATTGTTCATTTATCACGAAATCCTCCTACATTTAGTGCTGGATATGATTTTTTAAAATAATGTTTATGATATTTTTAAGGAGCATACTGCAGGTTTAATTTCATTTTTCATTTTTCTTTTTCTTTTATTTCTTTTTTTTTTTTTTTTTTAACTTTAAAAAAAGAAAATTTCATTTATATCTTTAGTAATTTCTTCATATTGTGAAATATTTCCATGTCGTTACGGCAATCATTTTCATTGACACGTCATTTTCATTTCATCGTTTTCTTTGGCTGTAAAGTTAAAAAGTAGCCAAGCGATGTCTTATTTTAACCATTTATTTTTAGGAGTCAAAACATGCGCAAATATTCGAGAAAATGTTTCACAATTTTGCAAACTGAATATTGTTTTTATAGTATTAGCATTAAAAATACATTTGTTTTTTAATTTGAAAATACTAATCTGGTATTACTTGTTCATCTGTAATAAACATCAATCTTGTTTATTTATTTTATTCTGTTTATTTATTTATTTCTCATTTCAATAAATTTATAAAAATCTTAAAAAATAAAATGAGTGTTTTACAATCAAATGCGACTTATACGGTACTAGACTGCAGATATTTGTGGGTTAAAATAAAGCATCAGCTCATTATGTTATCTAAAATGAAAATAAATATTTAGGAGGCAAAGATGCTGATTCAATAAACGAATATTTGAAGTCATTAGAAGTCCTTCAAACATAAAAGTCACTTTTTTAGAAAAGATAAATATGAGTGTTATAGTTATTTATTTATTTATTTATTTATTTATTTATTTTTTAACAGTCTACCTAGTGGAAGATTTTTTTTTTTTTTTTTTTATATTTATTTATTTAAAAATTGAAGTAAAATCATGAATAGTTCATTTTCTGAGTTATTCATTTAATATATAAATCTCAAAATGGCATTTGACGCATTTTCAAATAATTACTTTAAAGGGTCTGAAGTTTTTCAACATTCAAAGAAAAATATCTTTTAAAAAAACATTTATATTAGGAGTACAAATACGTTTCCGCCGTTTGACAAAAGATAGTAGAACCAGAAGATTATGTTGAAATTGTCAGAAGTAAAACGTTATATCGAAAGATTCATCTACTGGTAACAACATAACCATGAAGTATTAGTGACTCCGTATTAGCATCACATATTCTTTTTCGTGCGAAAATGTCAAGTTTTGTGCCGAATAAGCTTCATTTGCGGGAACTTTTCATTTACTTCTTTAATTTGTAGAAATCTGCACCTGAGGCGCAACGATTGCTTGTATAAGCATATGGTGAGGCTGCTTTATGTGAGAAAAGTTGTCGTGAGTTGTTTCAAAAGTTAGTTCAAAAGAAAATAGCGAGTTTGAAGTGGACGACAAAGAACGCAGTGAAAGGCCGAAAGTGTACGGAGATACAAAATTGGAAGTATTATTGGAAGAAGATTTGTCCCAAACGCAAAATGAACTTGCAAATATATTAGAAGTAACTCAACAAGCAATTTCCCATTGTTTAAAATTGTTGGGAATGATTCAAAAACAAGGAAATTGGGTTCCATATGAATTGTAGCCAAGTCCGCATGTTGCGGCGCCGATCAAAACCTATTTGTAAATACTTAGTCCTACCGGGCGGGGTTGTCCTACCCCACCCGCTGTATTTACCAGACATTGCCCCTTCTGATTATCATTTGTTTCGGTCGATAGCACATGATCTACCTGAGAAGCATTTTACATCGCATGAAGATTCCAAAAATTGAGTCGATTCATGGATAGCCTCAAAAAATGAAGAGTTCTTCCAACGTGATATCCGAATGCTGCCAGAAAGATGGAAAAAAGTAGTGGCCAATACTTTTAGTAAAATGTAATGTACCATTCTTTCACAATAAACTCCCAACTTTTGATAGAATACGGCGGAAACTTTTTGTATTGCTAATATATTAACATTTATGAAAATTTCACGCTTCATTCATTATTTTACGTAAAGTCGTTCAAATGTCCTAAGCAAAATTGTAACTCATGTGAAGTTCAAACTTTATTACATTTTTGAATGTTAACGTCTTTAACGTTTATCTGTAATATTTTAAGAAAAATATCTTAGTAGAAATTACTGCTTTATAATTTTATTTACCCATTCATGTATGGATATCTAAAAAAATAAGTAATATTTACAGAAACTACCCGACTACCGTAGATAATGGAGGTATTGTATTCGGTCCAAAACTTCGATATCGAGATTTCACCTGATTCCAAAAAAGTGTTTTTTGGCAATTGGTCTATGTTTGTGTGTATGTATGAGGAGAATCATCTGACTATTATCTCCGAAACAGCAAGATTTAAACAGGTCTGGTGTACAGATGAGTTTTTCAAATTTTGGTGAAAATTGAAGAAACGAGTGAGACAACCAAAACCGGACGTGGGGTGGTAAGTCCATGTCGCAAAAACGGCTCTGATGATTTTCTTCAAAAATACTGTATAAAAAGTCTTTAGATGTCCTTTCAAATTATAATGTTGGTTAGTTGAGGAAAAATGATAGACGTCCTGTAGAAATAGCGGAATTTTAGGTCCTGTAAATGCGTTCCTTTCAAAACTGCTGTATGGAATTTTTTCACACGTCGTAGGGTCTGAGCTCATGCCTCGGCTATCTCAGATTCCATTTTAAACTTGAAGTTAATTTAATAAATGAATTTAAGAGACTCTTTCGTTTAAATCAAAATGAATAATTTATTTCTACTTGAAATATTGGGAGGAAAGACTCGTTGAAAAGCTCAAAACTTAATCAGGTAAATAAATTAAAGTAATAGAAAAATACAGCTCACTACTTCTGATTAACTTATAAAATACAGGCTTTCTAGCCCGCAGAAGATAATTGATTCTAAGCTCCGTTAATAAGAAGAAGCTCACATCCCCTAGACTACGTAATCCACTTCAGTATAATAACGCTTCACTAGAATCGCTCATACGCCACCAACAACAACACTATCTCGTAATATCTACGCCACCAACACAACACTATCACGTACCACACTTCAATTGTTTAACTATTTTGAACCGATAACCTCCATTACTTCAATTCACCAACTTCCATACTAATCATATTCACACACCTTAGCAAACTGCGTGAGTCCTCCTTTCCTTTTAGTGGTCCCTAGCCGGCGTAAACTCATCCCAACTCCAACGTATTACGTCACACTACAGCGACGTTGAGATGTAGTCATGTAAAAAATCTCTGAAAGTGAGTAATGAGAGCATCGTCTCTCGGCTGATACACACTCTTAACTAATTCAGCATTCGTTTTTATATTGGTTGTCTCACATATCAAATTTAGTGCAATTGTATGTGCTATAAAATTTAGCTTTCCTCGAAAAACGGAAGTAAAAAATTTTTACGTATCTAATATTTTCGCATATTGAGTATTAAAAAAGTAATAAAATTAATCATGAAAAAAATCTAAAAATTAAGTAAAAAAGAATGTTCCAAAACTTTTTTAACATGGGAATTTTTCTTTTTTAAATTATTAGCAATATTTTAGAAACGAAAATTCAATGGATATATAGAGCTCGCTATTTTTCTTGGATTTCAACGTTTATAAGACATAAGAAAAACCGTTGAAAACTGATATAAAAAACACGAGAGTATTGCGATTTGAACAACCCTTTTACAACGGTTTTTTTTACGTTGTAAAATGTATTAAAACAACCGTTGAAAGATAAGGAAATCAACGAGACATATTTTCAATTTATTAACGTTACGGAAAAACGATAATTCAAAGGAATGCATTGCCGTTTGTTAAACGTTGAAAATACCATACTGTGCTACCTGGGAGACTTCGTGTTTTCAATCTCCGATCAACATTCCTTCACAACTAGCTACATCCTTTTAACCTAACTCGACGCCACAATCTTACTTTGCTGCGGTGACATGCTTTTGACTCAACCTCTTTTACCTCGCAACATGCCATATTAACCCACTTTAAATATCCTTTTGTATGTAACTACTGTTTTTCAGTCAACAATTGATTATGCTAAGTTTTGGTAAAAGTCGGTATCTCAAAAACGTCTCCAACGATTTTCTTGAAAATTGAAATTTTCTATATCTTTGCTTATGCTTTGCGCGGTTATTACAGGAAAATTAAAAGTCATCCTGCGCATATACTCGTAGATCATTTTTACATCTCGAAAATTGGTGAAAAAAAAAAAATCTACGTTTTTTTTTCTTCTTTTTTTTCTTATTTTCTAACTCGCTATGTAAACTCTGTTTTATATGTCTTTACGCATGTATTAACTTTCTCTTTTCGGAAATATTTTAGATGTCTATTTCATTAGATCAATTTTATGTCTTCTGATCACATTATCTCCAATAAGTGCATATAATACATGTAATAGTGGGTATGGAAGTCGTGTGGTAGTTTCACACCAGATATTTTAGTATTTTTCTTATTTCTCTTCTTTCTTTTTTGTTTTTTCCTTTTATTTCTTTGCATTTTTTAGCAAAAGAGTAAATTAAAAAATATCTCTATACTCTCAATTTATTTTATGTAATGATAAATCCTTAAACGCTTTAATTTATATATCTTAACGATAGTGATAGACAGTAAAAAGAAAAATAATTCTAACCGAGATTCTAGATTTAAAATTTATATAAGGTTTTTTAACATTTAATTTGTTTTAGAATAATGGAGTATTTATTTTATTAATTCTGTCGGCAGCAATAGTATCGAGGCACATTTTTCATATATATATCTATATTAATAAAATCAGACTTTTGTCTGTAAATTTGTCAGAATCAAAATATTTTGCGATATCTTCACGTTTCACACAACATGAAAGCCGAAAATGACTTCAGAAAATTTTGCCTGTGTGTGTGTGTCATCGTGTCTGTATGTCGCTTTTTTTGTCCGGGCATCACTTGAGAACGGCTGGACGGAATTCAACGGCGCTTGGCAGAAACTTAGATCGTTACCTAACTTAAAATTATATCTATCAATTTTTCAGAAATTCCCTCACGTTCCCCCTGGGGGGCAAAAGACAAAAACATGTTTGTCCGGGTATCACTTGAGAACGATTGGACAGAATTCAACGGCCCTTCGCAAGAATTTAGATCTTTACCCAACTTAAAATTATATCTGTCAGTTTTTCAGAAATTCCCCCCCGTTCCCCCTGGCGGGCAAAAGACAAAAACATGTTTGTCCGGGTATCACTTGAGAACGACTGGACAGAATTCAACGGCGTTTCGCAGGAATTTAGGTCTTTACCCAACTTAAAATTATATCTATCAACTTTTCCGAAATTACTCCCCTTTCCCCAGTGGGGGAGGTGTTCCGTATCCAATGAAAAGCGCTGTTGCAGCAGCGCCATCTGAGTTGAGTAGTGTGAGATTTTGTGCCGACGTGAGTAAGCGTCGATTCGAGTTGTGAAAATAAAATTATGAGTTCAGTTATACAGTCCACGAGAAAAGTTTTTGTGTGAGTATTTTAAAATTTAAACACATGGTCAGTGCGACCGGAGTAAAGATACTGAGAGACCTGTGGATTTTACGTTTATGCAAAAAAAGGAGTTTTTTTTTTATTTCGATTTGAGTTGTGATGCGAAGCTGTTAAAAACCGCACCGCACGCAAGAGAAAAATGCTAACCAGTAATGAAGTAGGTGCATGAGTTTTTTTTTTTTGGTTGTTCACTCCCATAAGATAATTTGTGATATCTTTTTTAATTAATAAGATAATTTGTGTTAATTATTTTTAATTAAGAGTTTGTTGTGTTCAGATTTGTAATTAGGTTTTATTCTTAAAATGTTTAAAAGCACGCGAAAAGCAGATTTGCAGCTTGCTGCAACAGAGTTAGGAGAGGTAATAACAGATAAAATGTCGGTTGTAGATTTGATTAATCTTATAAGGAGTACTGAGAAATTTAAAACTTAACCTGAATTTGTGTCTGATCTCATAGAAGGGATAATTGAGGAACGGAAGGTAGAATTAGAGACAATCGAGAAAAATAAACAATTAGAATTACAATTAGAACAGATTAAATTAGAGAGAGCGAAAACTGAATTAGAGTTGTCACACAAACGGACAGTTAAAAACACTAGCGAAGACAATATAGAAAATAAAATTGAGCAATACGATTCTTTGGATTCACTGATAAAAAGTATTAAAACTTTAACAATTAGAATTCCTAGTCGTCCAGAAGGGTGGAGTCATTTTTTTGCTTCTTTGGAAACATCTTTTATAACAAAAAACGTACCCGATAAATTTAAAGCGGAAATTCTTTTGAATTTGTTAGGTGAGAAAGCTTCGAACATAATTTCGTACACAAGCGATGATGAGTTGAGTGACTACGATAAAGTAAAGAAAATTGTATTAAGAGAGTTCGATCCGAGTCCCCAGTCATGTTTAGAACAATTCAGAAAAACTACTAGGCAAGCAAATGAAACTCATGTGCAATTTGCATCACGGTTAAAAACTAGTTTTGATTATTATTTAAAATTAAGAGAAGTGTCGGATTTTGAGAAATTAAAAGAATTAATTGTATGAGATAAATTGTTACAAACGCTTGATAAAGAAACCGCGGCCCACATCAGCGTCAAACAAGCAGATACTTGGTTTGTCCCTATTAAACTAGGAAAGGAAATTGATCTTTATTATGCTTCGCGAGGAAAATCGTTAATGGAGAACTATAATCAAAAATCCTCTTCGAGAAATATGTCTAAGATATTTCTAGCTGATAGCAAAAATTTAAAAAGTGTATATTGTGTTCTAAAAATAATCATCCCTTATACAGGGTGTCCTAAAAGTTCCAGTACTCCAACTTAAAGAACTCATTGTGTCCATGATTTTTTTTAAAATTAAATTTTATCGACTGCTTATTATTGCATCAGTTCTTTATTTTTTATAGTTTGTTTCTTTTCTCGCTCAAGTTGTGTAAGAATAAAGTTTTATGTTATTTTGTTCTTCATAGTGAAATGTTTTTATCACGCATTCAGAGAATTTCGCTGTTTGAAGCTCATTTTGAATGTAAATCGTATGAAAGATGCAAAGACGTTTGGCGATATAAATATCCAGATGATGCAATACCGAGTAAAAATATGCTATATCAGTTCATTCGACAATTTCATAATACAGGTTTTGTGCAGGTGGGTACAAGTTCCTCTACCAGAAGTCACTCCCAGCATGTTAAAACGCGTTTCTAAACACTTGCGCACAGGGCCCGATTAAGCTTTGAAGCTAGGGGAAGCTCAGTATCATTTCTGGGGCCCCATTTCATTTCGGATTTTTTTTTTTTCATTCATATACCTGGGTAGTTTCTACATACAACATTAAAATCGTATAACTTATTAATTAAGAACATTCAGATTTTTGAGGCTAAATAACAGATTTTTCCCAAAATAGTGAGTATTTAACCTTGCTTTAGGCGACCTTTCTCAGAAAAAATTCAATCTGAGGATGAAAATATGAAACAGAAATTCCAAGAACCTGTTTTTAGTCATTTTAGGGCCCCCTCTTAAATTTTAGAGGGGAAGCTTGTGCTTCCTGAGCCTTTTGGGTAATCAGGCCCTGCATGCGCAAACGAGTTCAGCGTTGCCTCCTAGAAAAAGGTGGACATTTTGATTATTTATTATAAATGCAAGTTCTGTATTTTTTCCTCCGTTATTTTAAATGTGCCTTTTATCATTAGCATAAAAATAATCGTTTTAAGGTTTGTTGTTTTGTAAATAAAAAATACATCAGCGTCAGTACTGGAACTTTTAGGACACTCTGTATAAATGCAGAAATTATATGGCATTGCCTGTTTCTGAAAGGGTAGAAATTATAAAGAAAAATAATTATTGTTTCAATTGTCTTTTCAAACATTTAGTAAATAACTGTAAATCACATTTTTTTTGTTCTTTGTGTAAACAAGAGGGAAGAAAAAGGCGCCATCATTTTTCCTTACATTTTCCGAGAAATAATGAGTCATTGCGTAATGAACGTGAAACTGAGGCAGGTGGCCGGGAATTTCATTCCCCCCTACAATCATCGGAACTTTCTGTAAACGCGCCGATATTTCAGTCAGCTGGCACCGTATTAAGTAATCAAAATAATAATTCGGTTCTCTCTTCACGGGTAATAAATCAGAAAAAAACCGTTTTGCTGAGTACAGTGAATTAATTGTTTATTAAAAGATGAGAGTGGAAATGATTACACAGTTCGCGCGATTTTAAATCAAGGAGCAATGAATAATTATATGACTTGGGATTGTGCGAATAGCCTTAATTTAAAAAGAAAGAAAACTAATTTGACAGTTTGTGGTATCGGAAATACATGCACAACGATTAAATATGTTGTTAAAGCGTCGATTTCTAATTTTGAAGGAAATTATGAAAAAGAATTGGATTTTTTGATTGTATCTAAAATTACGGATTTCATGCCGTCAAAAAGGTTAAAGATTAATATGCCAGAATTAAAATATATAAAACTCGCAGATGAAAACTTTAATTTACCGGGTCGTGTAGATTTGCTTTTGGGTGCCGAAATTTTTTATGAATTGTTGCGGCCAGGTCAGATTTGTCCTGCTAATAATAACATGATTTTCCAAAATACTGTTTTTGGATACGTAGCTAGCGGAAGCGTTCCCGTTGAAACTCAGGGAAGGGTACATTGCGGCTTCATTCAGAATAATGCTAGTTTAAACGAAACTATGGAGAAATTTTGGGAATTGGAGGATGTGCAGATTGAGGTACCCAAAAATAAAGAAGCAATAATTTGCGAGGAGCACTTTCAGAAGAACGTTAAAAGAGATAGTACAGGGAGGTATATTGTAAAAATGCCGTTAAAGGATGATCCAACGTGTTTAGGGAAATCTAAAGATATTGCCCTTAAAAAATTAAATTCGCTATGGAATCGTTTTTTAAGGGAGCCTGAGTATTTAGCATTATATAAAGAATTTCTACGCGAATACGAAAATTTGGGTCACATGACGGAAATTTCGGAGTGTGAGGAAGAAGAGGGAACATACTATATACCAAATTTAGGAGTCTATCGCCCTGATAAAACTACTACAATGCTAAGAGTGGTTTTCAATGCCTCCTCACAAACAACGTTAGGGAATTCTCTTAACTCTTTACAATATAACGGTGGGGTTATTCAGGAAGACCTATTTAATATAATGACGAGATTTCGTAAACATATTTATGCGTTCGTGGCTGACATTAAACAGATGTCAGGATGATTTTAATAGATCCGAGTCAAACTAAACTTTTGAGAATTCTTTGGAGGAAGGGAGTGAATGAACCAATTAAGACTTATGAGTTCAAAACTGTTACTTATGGTACAGTAAGTGCACCTTATCTCGCTACTAGAGACCTACTTCAGTTATCCAGAGATGAGAGCCAGAACTATCCTTTAGCGTCCCCAATTTTAGAAAAGGATTTTTATATGGATGATGTCTTGAGCGGTGCAGACATCCTAAGTGGAGCAAAAGAACTGAAATCTCAATTAACAGAGGCTCTCAATAATGCAGGCATGATATTGCATAAATGGTATAGCAATAGCCCAGAATTAAAAACAGGACTTGACAGTAGTTATAATTTTCAAGATGAGACAAAAGCGCTAGGTGTTACGTGGAACCCTACCACTGATATATTTACCTTCCAAATTCATATAGAAAACGTGGTTCCGCCTACAAAGAGATCAGTACTCTCTACCATAGCTCGGATTTTTGATCCTCTTGGTCTCTTGGGTCCCGTCATAACAAGGGCAAAAATCTTTTTACAAAAAATGTGGTGCTTGAAGTTAGACTGGAGCGATCCGCTTCCGGAAACGGAGGCGCAACAGTGGAAAAACTTCATCGAGTTATTGCCAGCAATAAACAGTGTTAGTGTTCAGAGATGCATATTAATGAACAATCCACTACATATTGAACTTCATGGATTTGTGGACGCTTCCGAGTCAGCTTATGGTTGTGTGATTTATTGCAAATCAACGTCAGTGGATGGAGCCTTCGAAGTGAACTTGGTTTGTAGCAAATCACGTGTATCACCTCTTAAGCGTACGACAATACCGAGGTTGGAGCTCTGCGCTGCCGTCTTATTAGCAAAATTGCTGACAAAAGTGAAGAGTGCCTTACAGTTTAAAACAGCTGACATCTACTTATGGAGTGACTCGATGATTGTACTTTCCTGGATACAAAAAGAGCCGTATCTTCTAAAAACTTTTGTGGCAAACCGCATAGCAACTATACAAGCTCTGACAAAAGTTCAACAGTGGCGTCACGTATCTTCTGAGAACAATCCCGCAGATCTCATCTCAAGAGGGGTGGATCCTGAAAAACTGGTCAAAAATAAATTGTGGTTTGAAGGCCCTGCTTTTCTGTCAGAACGAGAGTATCCCAATCGTGAAATTCCTAAATCCGTCATAAAAGACGAATTTACGTCTGAACTGAAAAATTCAGAAAAAAATGACTTATCTGTATTTATTGTGACTTATAACTCCTTTATTCAAGACTTATTTAATATTAGTAATAATTATATTAAAATATTGCATGTTGTTAGTTATCTTTTCAGATTTGTCTACAACCTGAAGAATCCAAGGGAAAGAACATTGTGGCCATTATCAACAGAGGAGATCGGCAAGGCTGAAATTTTTATTGTAAAGCAAATTCAAAAAACAGAGTTTAACGAGGAACTAAAAAATTTAGTTAAAGAAAAAAATGTTCATGAGAAAAGTAAGATAAAATCTTTAAATCCCTTTATAGACAGAGAGGGATTGCTTAGAGTAAATGGCAGAATTAAGAATGCTAATGTAAGTTTTAACACTAAATTTCCAATTATTCTGCCGAAGGGTCATAAATTGACCAAACTTATTATAGAATCTTATCATAAGCGATACTTTCATTTAGGTCCTACTGCCTTGCTATACTATGTTCGTCAAAAATTTTGGCCCGTTCAGGGTAAAGCAACGTGTAGAAAAGTTGTACACGATTGTATTAAGTGTTTTAGAGTTAAACCCGTAGGAGTGGAGCAATTAATGGGTGAATTACCGAAAGAGCGCGTGACTCCTGACTTTCCATTTAATTGCTCAGGTGCCGACTTTTGTGGCCCATTCCTTGTTAAATATAAGAATCAAAGAAAGGGAATTTATCATAAAATATATGTGTGCATTTTTGTATGTTTGGTCACAAAAGCCGTTCACCTCGAAATTGTCACTGATTTGACGTCTGAGGCTTTCATAGCATGTTTAAAAGGATTTGTGGCTCGTAGAGGCTTATGTTCAAAATTATTTTCTGATAACGCCACAAATTTTATTGGAGCGAACAAAGAACTGTCTAGGTTGCAAAATTTAGTTATAAAACCAGATGAGGCCCTCGCTGGTTACATGTCAACTGAGGGAATCGATTGGAATTTTCTTAACCCGAGAGCACCTAATTTTGGTGGCCTCTGGGAAAGCGGAGTTAAAGCTTTTAAATATTATTTTAAAAGAGTTTTAGGCAACTCCAGATTGACCTATGAAGAATTCCTAACAGTTGTTACACAGATAGAAGGAATTCTAAATTCAAGACCGCTTGTACCTCTGTCATCCGATTCTGATGTGTATGATGTGTTAACTCCTGCCCATTTCTTAATTGGCAGACCCTAAAATGCTGTTATAGAGCCTAATTTAATTGAGGTTAAAGACAATAGATTGTCTAATTGGAAAAAGCTGACAAAAATAATTCAATTTTTTTGAAAAAAATGGCATATACAGTATCTAAATAATTTACAACAGAGGTCCAAGTGGATGGTAGAAAAAAATAATGTGAAAGTCAAGAGTTAGTGCTTCTTAAAGATGAAAACCTACCACCACAAAAATGGGCATTAGGGAGAATAATAGAACTGTATTTTGGTGAAGATAAACGGGTCAGGGTGGTAAGGGTGAAAACCCAATCGGGTATTTACAAAAGACCCATTTCCCAAATTTGCATTTTGCCAAAAAATGTGTAATTTTATATATTAGTGTCTATATATATTTTTTATTTTTTAATGAGTCATGTAATGTTATTATTGTATTGTGTTTATTTTCTATTTTCATTTGATATAACTGTATAATTTACTGGTTGAATGTAAACATTGCAACGTGGAACGGAATGTTCCGTATCCAATGAAAAGCGCTGTTGCAGCAGCGCCATCTGAGTTGAGTAGTGTGAGATTTTGTGCCGACGTGAGTAAGCGTCGATTCGAGTTGTGAAAATTAAATTATGAGTTCAGTTATACAGTCCACGAGAAAAGTTTTTGTGTGAGTATTTTAAAATTTAAACAGGAGTCAAAAGTCAAAAACACGTTTGTAAGCATATCTCGGTTCCTAATTACTTCACAGTAAAGAAATCGCACATGGGGAGACTAGACATGAGTACAAATAATACATTATCTGCATTTAGTAATTTTCGATATTTAAGGGGAGGGATGGGAGAAATATTGAAAATTCCTGATTTTTGAGTAGACCTCTACCACAAATGGAATTAATATATTGAAAAAAGGCTATGCGACTTCCTTAGGTTATTTACAAACACACATTTTTTGTTTTTGGGGGGTTTTGCATTTTGCGTTTTATTTTATCATTATTATTATTTATTTTTTTCTTTTGAGGGGGTGTTACGAGGGGGCAAACCCGAGACATACCTTTTAGTGCTAAATTTGTCCTGAGAAATGTATGGGATCTGCGGTAATTTGGTGCGTAAATTGTTTATATGTATTCGACCCTTATTGTAACGCGATTTTACAAAATTCCCCCTTACCCCCTTGGTGTCCAGAGGACTATAAACACGTGTAAAAACCTTTTTTCCCGTTTGAATTCTCATTAAATTATCTTAGATTGGCGAACTTTGGTGTGTGGATGTTGATTAGGTGTACGCATTATGTACTTTGTCGAGATTTCGCAAAACTCCAAACTTAGCCACTGGAGAAGGGGGAGTAAGAATCGGGTAAGTTGCTGCCGATGGCAGTGGGAACACGAACTCTTCACATTGCGAGCGAGAAAATCTCTACCGAGCACAGTGGGAACTTTAACTCAGGTTAATTAATAATGATATACGAATTTGACAAGTCATTTCAGTATTGTGTCCAGCGAAGCGGGCAAAGCCTGCTAGTATATATATATATATCAATATATTTAGTTTGATTACTTATTTATATCATCAAGTTACATTTTTATAAACAGCATAAAGAATAAGATCTTGACTCAATAAAAATTTACCTTACAAAACTGTATTAGGTGCACATATTTTAAATACGAATTATTGCTAACGCTCAGTGTTGCCAAATATGGCGTATTTTTCATTCAATATTCGCCAATAATTTTTAATTGTAACGTTTGTCTAATCACTTCGATGACTGATAGTCTATTATGTATATCAAATATCCCTTTTCAAAATTATTGGGGATTCTTTAATAAAATATCTGTCAGATCTGGCAACATCGCTAGCGCTTCAATAATTTTGCTGTCGACTATAAGTATAGATTAAGAGAGTGTTCTTTATACAATAAGTCGTGCATTTATAAAAATAAATCTGACATTTAATTCACTAAAAATGCTCACAAAAAAAAAAAAAAAAAAAAAAAAAAAAAGTATGCATAGGTAATAAATAGAGAATAGAATACTTATATCAAAATATTTTATAGTCGAGTTTTTAAACCAAAAATAGCATCGAGCATAGATATAGTAATTTTAAATATCTGTCATCCCCATGTTAACGAGCAAAGATTTTTTATGCTAAAAAAGTGTTTTGGCATCAGCCATTAGACATTAAGAAACTCGGAAATAGTAATAGAATAGATTGTTGATGAATTATCAAAATGTCGAAATATTGCGTGACATTTAATTGGTCTAATAAATATATGAAAAGAAATGGGATACGTTTTCATACAAGTAAATTATATTTGACTAAATTATGAAAAATATGATTTTTATAATCAGTTGCTTTGCCATTGTTATGGTTTAAATACTGTTTTGATATATAATGGAATATATATATATATATATATATATATATTTCTTCTTTAAGTTTGATATTTTTTTTTTTTTTCATTTTATATTAGTGAGTAACGTAGAATTTTCAAAATTCCTTTAAATATTGTTAACAGGTAAAGAACGTTAGTTTTAGTATATAAAAATAGTTAACTCTAAATATTAACTAAAGTAATAAGTATAGTAAAAAAAAAAAAAGTAAAAAGAATGAAATAAAGAATTAAAATTGAAATTGAAACTATATCTGGAGTTTTTCATTCATCTTTGTTTTCACCTTTAGTACATAAATTTTTTATAAATTTTATTTGCTAGATCCGAGTGTGCTCCCATGCGTATTTACTCGGGGAAAGACAGTCATTAAAGAGTCTTTTCCCGAGTAAAAAGGTCTGCGCAGCACTAGTGAGACGTAAAACCCAACCAACCAACCAAACAGCCCGAGTAAAAAGGAATCACCTTTTCTCTCTCGATGATCAATCTATGACTTATTACTATATCTATGACATTGAGATGTCTCAGCTGATATCAGTATAAATGCAGTTCAAAGTAATCTGATTAATTGTAATCTATTTTGTTTAAATTATAAATATTGTTTTTGAAAGTAGAATAATTCTTTAGAAATATTGTATAAAATATCAGTATGTTATTATAAAGAGAATGAAATGCTTTAGTAATTTTATTAGTGAAACATTACATCATACTACACGTATAGCCTTTTCATCATTCACACATGCAACTGCTTAGAGATGGATTTCTGACTGATGATATCTAATAAATTTCCGGTTATCCTTGTTAGTTAAGAGAGCATTAAATTTAAATTAGACATTCCTATTCCAAATTAACCGCCACCATATTCGATGTTTCTATGTATATATTAGTGCTGCAGAAAAATAACATATATATATATAATCATATATATATGCATATATATATATATGCATATATAATTAAATATATATATATATAAATAAGTGTATGTATATGTAGGTGAAATTACACTAATTCTGCTATTAACTACAATAGTATGTTTAAATTGTATTGAAGACATTAGTATGAAAAATTTGAGCGTTGTTATTTGTGTAGAAATCTATCTATATAAAGTATTTCATCTTGAGTGAGTGAGTGGGTGATTCATCATCGCCCAGACCAAACCCCTGGACCTAGAAGCATGAAATTTTGTGTGAATGTTCCTTCTATGACGAAAGGCTTCCACCAAAAAGCGATTTTACAAAATTCGCCCCCAAGAAGGGGAGGGGGCAAAACGTGATTTCACAAAATCCTTCATATGTCAAACAACTTTTGAAACCACTCACGACAATTTCTCACACATAAAGCAGCCTCACCATATACGTACTTCTACAAGCAATCGATGCGCCTCAGCTGCAGATTTCTCCAAATTAAAGAAAGTTCCCGCAAATGACGCTCATTCGACACAAAACTTGACATTTTCACAAGAAAAAATATATGTGATGCTGATATGGAGTCACTAATACTTCAAGGTTATGTTGTTACCAGATGATGAAACTTCCGATATTACGTTTTATGTCTGACAATTTTAATATAAACTTCTAGCGCTGCCATCTTTTGTCAAACGGCGGAAAGTTATTTGAATTTACTATAAAATCAATTTCAATATCACCTTCTTTATTTATTATATATAATGCGTTGTAGCTCCCTTGAAAAAAAAAAAAATAAAAAAAAATTATACAGACACGACATTATTTCATTATATAAAACATGAAAATCTGACATTGACAGATTTTAATTTAGTGCCAGAGGCCTACTGCTAAACTTGTTAATATCGACAAATTCTTCTTTAGTTAATTCGTGACGATCTAAATTCCAGGATAAAGTTTTCATTAAATCAAACCAATGTGTTTCAGCTGCTGATATTGTAACAAATAACGTTGGAAGTCCAAACTGTCTTATAGCCGCAAAACAACGTTTTTTCTCTTTTTCCCAATGAGGTGGAGGTGTGCCTTGGGGGGTACTCATGTCAAAGGTGTGCCTTGGGGGGGGACTCATGTCAAAGTTGTACCTTGGGGGGGACTCATGTCAAAGTTGGGCCTTGGGGGGACTCATGTCAAAGTTGGGCCTGGGGGGGGACTCATGTCAAAGTTGGGCCTTGGGGGGACTCATGTCAAAGTTGTACCTTGGGGGGGACTCATGTCAAATTTGGGCCTGGGGAGGGACTCATGTCAAAGTTGTGCCTTGGGGGGACTTCATTCAATAAATCCCCATTCAATAAACCGACTGAAATAGTCCCTTAGCATTATTAAGAGTGTATTATAAAAATTCGACAACGCTGTACCGACTGAAATAGGGTACCTTGGGGGGGACTCATGTCAAAGATGGGCCTTGGGGGGACTTCATTCAATAAATCCCCATTCAATAAACCGACTGAAATAGGTCCTTAGCACTATTAAGAGTGTATTATAAAAATTCGACAACGCAGTACCGACTGAAATAGGGGTACCTTGGGGGGGACTCATGTCAAAGTTGGGCCTGGGGGGGAACTCATGTCAAAGTTGGGCCTTGGGGGAACTCATGTCAAAGTTGGGCCTGGGGGGGACTCATGTCAAAGTTCGGCCTTGGGGGGACTCACGTTAAAGTTGTACCTTGGGGGGGACTCATGTCAAAGTTGGGCCTGGGGAGGGACTCATGTCAAAGTTGGGCCTTGGGGGGACTTCATTCAATAAATCCCCATTCAATAAACCGACTGAAATAGGCCCTTAGCATTATTATGAGTGTATTATAAAAATTCGACAACGCTGTACCGACTGAAATAGGGGTACCTTGGGGGGTCTCATGTCAAAGTTGGGCCTGGGGGGGGACTCATGTCAAAGTTGGGCCTTGGGGGGGACTTCATTCAATAAATCCCCATTCATTAAACCGACTGAAATAGGCCCTTAGCACTATTAAGAGTGTATTATAAAAATTCGACAATGCTGTACCGACTGAAATAGGGGTACCTTGGGGGGGACTCATGTCAAAGTTGTGCCTTGGGGGGACTTCATTCAATAAATCCCCATTCAATAAACCGACTGAAATAGGCCCTTAGCACTATTAATAGTGTATTATAAAAATTCGACAACTGTACCGACTGAAATAGGCCTCTAGCACTAATAAATCAGTAATATTTATGAAATAGTCATTGAATTTTATTTAATGATTTAAATTTATTTATAAATTATAATGTATAATATTATTATACCTCTGGGGTTACCGGAACATGAGTTTATCTCGGCCCTGATCCGAATCAAAATTCGAGTTCCTGTTGTTTGTCTGGTGCTGTCATCTCTCACCAACTTCTGGAGCTAAAGTCGTTCTTCCTGCCTATGCGACTCTCCTAATAACAGAAGACGCACCCCTTTTGCCTTAAATCCGAATAGTTTCACAATCGGGTCTAGTAATTTCCGAGTGACATACGACAACAACAACAACAATGTATAATATTAGATCATCAAAAGAGTGCGGCAAAAATTACATAAAATTAGCAAAAATGCTGTATTCTTCTTTTCAGGTTTGTAAACTTTTTTTTTTTTTTTTTTTTTTTTTTACAGAGTAATTTATCTAACATTTGGAAAATACTTTTCTTAATTTTTTTTTTTTTTTTTTTGTTGTTGTTGATTTCTAAATGTGTAAGTGCATGAGAATTTCCTATGTAAGTTTATGCTTGAAGAACTGTTTCAGATTTTAACTTTTTCATTTAGTTTATTTATTTATATACTGCATTTAATCTTTTTCATTTAAGAACACAGCGAACATGATAGCTCACAACTTATTTCAGGAAAAAAATTTCGTATGTCTACGGATTGCAGGAACCAATATATATATATATATTATTTATCTTTTTTTATAAGGAAATATATGTATACTCACGCAAATATATTATATAGACGAGAAATTTCCGCAAATAAATAATAATAATAAACTTCGTTTGCCTTTAATCATGATTCGATGACTGTATTATGATATTGTTACAATCGGCAGCAAAAATGTTGAAGTTTTATCAATAATTCCTATTTAAAAGGTGCGCATCTAATACTGTTTGCAATTAAAAAAAAAAAAAAAAAAAGGAAAAGAAAAGAAGAAAGAAAACAGGTTTCATTCAATTTTTCCAGTGCGACCAGGCAGGACCAAGTAGAGCCCAACGCACAGTAAGCGAGGACGTTATCTCTCAGCCACAGAATGGAATTTTACGATGCTACTGAATTACGAATCCTTTTCTGATACGAAGTTCTCCGTATGCAAAGCAAAAAATATGTAACCACCAAGAGAATCTTGTATCAATGATTACAGATTTTATCTTGTTAAAGAAAAAAAAAAGTATCATTTTGCAGGTTTATATATAAACTAAACGACAAAAAAAAAAAAAAAAAAAAAAAAAAGCCGCACTGCAGAAAAAATGACTTATACCTTTTTTATTTGTAATAACTTTAAAACTAATGTTGTTGTTGTTGTCGTGTGCCACTCGGAAATTCCGAGCCCCGGTAGTGGAACTACCGGACATAAGGCAAGAGGGTTGCGTCTTCCGTTATTAGGAACGCCTCATAGGGAGGAAGTACGACTTCTAGTTCCATAAGCTGGTGAAAGATGGCAGCACCAGCCAAACTCGAATTTTGATCCGGATCAGAGCGAGTTTAGACGCATGTTCCGGTACCCCCAGAGGTATAATTTTTGATGGGAACTTGGAGGACTTTGCGACCACGACGGAATTTAACGTGCAACAGTCGCCATTAGCGTACACGACGGTCTTCGGCCGGCTCGAGGACCGAACCCGCAATCTTTCGATCACGAACTCGCTGCTCTTACCAACCAGGCTACCGCGGCCGGTTGGTAAAACTAATGTTTGAAACAAATAAAACTGTCTTGTTTGCATAATACCAAAGTGATGAAATGATAACTATCTACATTTTCGATTTAATTATTCGCTTTATTGCACTGTAGGAAGTACTTTTTTAAAAATCTGCATAAAACGTTCTTTTTGAACATAATGCAATAACCATACACTTTGTATTCTATTATGATTTATTATACGAAATAAACAAGTTATATTTTAATATATGAAATAAAAATATTTATTTGTTAGATCTAAGCTATTTTTTATTAGAAATATGTATTCTGCATTGGGTTAATTCCATCTTTATACGGAATTACTGTTTTAATGCGCAATGGCATAGGTTTGTACAGTGTTTTAATATAAATCTCAGAAATTTCAATGTTCCAAATATCACAAATAAATTTTTCTAGTTCTGGCAGAGTTATAGGCTGCAAATTTCGAATCCTCTCCCCTCTCCCCCGCCTTTTTATAGACGAAACATTTTCGAGCTGATCGCGATTAGGACTATTTCCATGTCTATTAAAGAAGAAATTCTACTATATCCTTAGTGAGATTTAACTAAAAGTGAAAAAAGTTATGATTATTTACAGAATTATAGGTTCTCATAGGAATGGATAGGAAATTTTGACAATTAAAGTGAATAATCTTACCACACATGCCGTGTAGTAAGGTGCTTTATCATCTTGAAATGCTGTTTGCAGAAATGTCCAAGATACCTCCAAAAGAGACGGTCAGGCACCACTTTTATGAAAATTGTGTTTTATTTCGAGTTAATTGATCCCTTGAGCATAAAAATTTGCCCGACTGTTTGAAAAGTTATTCACCTCCGTACCATAATGTACGGAGAATGTGTCACTATTTTAAAAGTGCGATTTTCATTAAGTCGGTCATATTTTCGTTGTCATATCTGCTTGTTTTCTTTAGTTCGAACTAAGTTAAACTTGATTCATCAAAGAGAACCAGTTCAGATCAATAATTAATTAATCTTTTTTTTAATTTTTTTAGCCTATTGAGGTCTTGCTTTCCTATTTCTCTTCACTAAGAATGGAATTTTTTCAAATTTTCTGTCATTTGAACCTGCTGTTTTTAATAGTTGCTGTACTGTATTTACAGAAATTATGCTGCTAAGCACTTTTTCTGAATCTCTTATGTTCTAAATGCATCATAAACAGATTACATAAGCAATGGTTTTTTAACTTACGGTCATCTCGCTTGGATGAGCAATGTGACCGCTAAATACCCTTTTACCAATATTTTGTTAACATCTAATTATTTTGCCATCTCATGTATTAAAATATTTTTTGATTTTCATTCAAAAATTTATACTTTTTGTGGCATCCTTAACTGCCTTATTCTTACCATTTTTGAAATAATTTCTAAAATTATAATTTTACTGACGATTGCATTTTTTTTTTAACACTGGACTCAAAGCTAAAGTGTATGTGGAGGACAACATAATAAATTCGGTTCGAAAATTTGCTTTTTAAATGATAAAATTAACGGTTGTCTAGAAGGCGAAAAGAAAAATATACAAATGCGGCATTTTTTTTTTTTTTTTTTTTTTGTCGCTTAGTTTAGTTATAGAGTAAATTTTTATAGCATAAGAAAAAAAAATTAACACAATTACAGATTTTTTTCTTTTTTTTTTTTTTTTTACAAAAAGAAGTGCTAAAAAATATATTGGGTATATTTTGTTTTAATATAAACTCTATTTAGCGAAAAATAACTATGTAATTCAACCATCAAAAACAGTCAAATTTAATATCATATATTAATTTTAACTGCTATCTATCAAAACGATTCTGAAGATATACCTTACATTATTATTTTAAAACTCTTTAGAGAGCCTTTCTATGTATAAAAATTGAAAGTATTAAAAAAAAAAAAAGCTAATTTATTTCAACCTTTTTGAAGTTTAATGAATTATTTATCATTTGTTTTAACAAAAGGCATTTTACAGTTTATATTTTTCAAAGAAAACACAAATGAAAATAAAATTCAATTCACAATTTTTACTTTGATCTTTAAACTTCAAAGAATGACGAAGAGAATATGCATAAATTTCACAAAATAATTTTAATTGAATAAAATTTCTTTGAAAATTTTCATTACAATCTGTTACTAACGTTTAATTTTATTTACAAAATATTTCAGAATACGTGCTTGCTGTTCCTATTTGCATTACTATTAATACCCTTTAAATGTATGAATTTACTTCTGCCAACAGAATATAGTTTTTAAATATTAATTTGAAACGTTGAAATTTAACTGGTTTAAAACATTTTTTAATAGAAAATAATACTGAAATTCAGAAATAGCATTTTCTTTTCTTTTCTTTTTCTTTTTTCTGTTTTTTTTTTTTTTTTTTTTTTAGCGTGTGGGAATCAGAGATGCTAACCACTACACCGTATGACAGACCATCGAAAAAGTAATTCTTAAAAATTATTTTTGGTTGTTGAAAAAGGGAAAGAGTGTTTTCGATTACGAAATTTTAGATACATATACCCAAAAAAAGTACATTAATGTATGTTTCTTTAACCAGTTAGAAAGTGTCCAACCAGTATTAGCAAATGTTACTTTTTCATACAGTTAATCGCTGAAAATCCCTGGAATGCTATTCAATTACTCCTGTTAGAATTTTTTTTAAGGAAAGGTGTACCGGAACACAAATGCATTTTACTTAAAGACTTCGATTTGTAAAAGAACTTGTTAGACTGATTGATTCAAGTAGACTGAATGCATTTTGAACAACGGAACAATAAATAACAATAATATTAACATACAACGTTACGAAAAATTTTATTTTTATGAAAAATGAAGACAGAAATTGTAGTTAAGAATCAAGAACACATATAAAAACAAATCGTTATAAGATATCAGCTCTTTATCCGTAAAAGTTAATTTTAATGCCGCTCTGTAAAGTGTGAAGGGCTTTCTGTCAGTCTTGCTTTAATACATTTATTCAAATTATTTTTATCATTTCGCTAATTCTGAGCTATTTCTAAATTAAAAATACACTATTTAGAGGAAACCGATTGAAAAAATAATGTGTTTTGCTGTTTCTCTTGTCCCATACCTTCCCCTTAGGATTATACCTGTCTACGGGTGACTGAAAGAAATTTGCTGCGACCTCAGGAAGGGAAAATAGCCAGCAGACCCTATTTGAATCCAGAACTGATGGTGCTTTACACCATTCGGGAAGGTCTCTGCGGCCCCTGCGTTTCTCAGTTAGCGCCTTTTTTTCCCCAGACTGTTCGTGCTGCAGTGGGTCCTTATTTAAACTGAGGCTCATATTCACGAATATCTGACAAACTAATCGGTGTTTGTTTTGTTATGGTGACGGTACTCTGCTGACGTTTGACGGTCTGAGCGTCGTTATGTTATAAATACTCCAAGTCTTGTCTCTTGTCCTTGTTCCTTTTATAAGCTCAAACAATTTTCAAGACCCGAGTTAGCTCGATGTGCAGCTAATTCAAGCATTTTTTGGGGTCTTCTACTTCCACGATTCCTTCCGGGGCCGTGTCTTTGGCTGTGGATCCACTTAAAAAGATGTGTTCACTTCCTCTGGGAGCTAGCATACTACTAAGCCTAACGGCGGCGTGTCTCCTCTAGTGGGTTTCTTCTGTCCCATACCTTCGTCCCCAGGAACTAGTAATACACATTGCAAAAAGCTTAACTGCGTGCTCCCTCGATGAGTGAATCTTTTTCCACACAGTCGGTCAAGTGAACCCTTGGCGTACGATACCCATATACTATAAATTAAGAAATATATTAGTCAAATTTCTGGATAGCAAATAACCTTCAAGAATTTCTCATTTTATAAATTATAACAAAACGGGGCCTTGCAAAGGTGGCGATGTCCTCACCACCATTTAAATTTAAAAAATTGCAATTCCCAATTCGACTGGCGTTTGCAATCGCAATCAATAAATCTCAAGGTCAATCTTTAGAAATGTGTGGTTTATATTTAGAAGCGGATTGTTTCTCATATGGACAACTGAATGTTGCGTGTTCCCGTGCCGGCAAAGCAGATACCTTTTATATCTACGCAAACAATGGAATAACAAAAAAATATTGTATACCCACAAGTATTGCAAAATTAAACTTCTATGAAACGTATACTTTGATTTGTTCCTCCTCATTTCTCATCCATGCAACCACAATGTGCCACACAGAGATTCGTGGCAGGGTACAGACAGCTAGTATATATATATATATATATATATATATATATATATGTCATTATCATTTATTCTTCTAGTTATTTAGATATTTATTATTATTGTTACTATTATTATTTTGTAGAGATTAATTATGTATTAAAAACATTTAATTTGTTCAAATTGAACACAAATTGTGTTTTTCTAATCCCTTAAAAAAATAATCACTAGAATTAATGAGAGTTTAATGTTTGTTTTTTAAATCTTCACAAGAATTTGTAAATGCTAATTAATTTTTACTTCATTCTACAAATATAAGAAAGTATGTATTAGTTAATGAACAATTTCGAAAATAAATCTATAATATGCTAACTATAAGAACTCATGATTAATTCTTATTGAATTAAAATTTGCATGTACTAAGCTGCCACGCATCTATTCTTTACTTGTCTTGACTGTCATTAAAACTGTTGCTTAATGCCAATTATCTAGAATATCAATAAGCTAATTAAATAATCTGATCATTAACCAAAAAAAAAAAAGAAAAAAAAAACTTTTTTTTTTTTTTTTTTTTTTTTTTTTTTTATGATTAAACATGAGTGAGTATTATTAAATTCTTTTTATGATAATTATATCAAAACAGTTTTTCGCATCATCCTAAGTAAAAGACAACAAATTTACATTTTATACTAATTATATACTGAAAACATTTCTTTTTTAATACTATATACATTGTTTTTATTGCATTCGTAGCATATATAAGACAGTTTTTTAAATGTCATTGCACTACTAGTTCTGTGGTATCCAAAAATATTGAGACTTTTTTGAGATAAAGCTATAAAAAAAAAAAAAGAAAAGAAAGAAAGAAAAAAAAATCTTACATAAACATCATGATAGATTTTATTTATTGAAAAAATAAGAATATTTCTCTAATCATATATCTAAGATGTAAAAATTGTTACTGATAGAATACAAAAAAGCTAAAAACCCATTTACATTCGTTAATATTTCTCTTGTTTCTCTTGTTAATTATACACTACTGACTATTAAAATTGTTACACCAAGAAGGAATGCGAATAACAGAATGATGTGTATTGGACATTATAGTGGGAAGAACAACTGAATAATTTTTCAGGAAACTTGGAAGTATATAGCCTGAGACATTATTGCATAAAACAGCGACCTCTGTCAGAAATAACAGCATTTGTCCGTCTAGGCAATGAATCTAACATGCAGCTTCAATATAAAGCCACAGTATATCGACCGGAGAGTGATGGAGCACCTTGTGACTTATCAACAACTGACCAGACATTTATAATTGCAGAGAGATCAGGAGAACGCTCTGGACAGAGAAACAGACGAGCACATTATGTATCAAGGAAGGTACTGCCACCACTCTCCGCATCTGTTTATGTATTATCATGCTGAAGTGTTACGTTAGAGAGGCATCAAATATAGGGTAAAACCACGGCCCTTAATCCTTCAGAAACGGCCGTTATAAGGAGTTCCATAAATACAAACTAGGCGAAATTGAGCCGTGTATCTAATGGTATCTCATGCCGTCACTTCAGGTGGTGAGCTAGTGCTGGCCAAATGCTAGCCAGTATTTTTTACAAAGCGGCTAAATATAGATGTGGTCTATTGATGCTGTAAACAGTGTTTTGCAAGAAATGATGAGGTCACGCCATCCTTGCTTCCAGGTTAGTCATTTATCCCATAGGTAAAGGCCTGTTGTCTGTGTTGCAAATTCTGACGTAACTGGGCTACAGGTTCTGATTCCATTGGAAAAACGTCCTGATGACCTCTTGTTCGCATTTCTGGTACGCTGAATAGTGACCGTTACATTTCTGATGGGTTAAACCACGTGGCTCTGCCCTACAATCAATACGTTCGCAACGTAGTATTTAAGACAACGCACGACCGCATCTTATGCGAGTTGTCAGCACCTTCTTTAATGCAAATGTGTTTGACTGTTGCTCTCACTTAACGTTCTCCTGATCTCGAACCAAATGCAAACATCTAGTCAACCAGAGTCTACTGATTGCACGTCACTCCTTCCCAGTATCTACGATCAATTAACTATGGGATCGTTTTGAAGCTGTATGGAATGCTGTACCCATACATGCCATCTAATCACTGTGGTATTGCTGCGAGAGCTCGCTTATTTATGTACTGATTTCTCAGGTTACATACAGCCAAAGTTTCTCAAAATTCAATCAATTTTTTGTCCCCTATAATGTATGCGTCCAATAAATTTTATTCTGTTATTTGTATTTCTTCCTTGTGTAGCAATTTCAGTATCCAATAGTGTACAATAAAACATGAAAACAATCAGGAAAAATAAATTCTTATCTTATGAAATTTCCATATAGAAAGAATTTAAAAAAACTTGAAAAATTATTTTTGAATTAATTCAGATAACTCATGATGCTATAAAGATGTAATTAAATTTTGATGGCTAACTTTATATGAAGTAACAGGAAAAAAGAAATTGGAGATGTAGTTTCCTCGAAAATTAAATTATGGTAAGAAAAATGTGTGTAAGCTTATGTGTAAGGAGCTAATCTGAAAAATAACTTCATCTTTTATACCACAAAAAATTTAATTAAGATGCTTTGTGTTGGCACACTGAATTAATTATGAGATAACAAGATCCGTAATTAATAACGTACAGGTGTTTTCTAAAAACTTATCTTTATAAATTAAGTCAACACATAATTTCAAAGACATATAAAGTGTTAACGTACCAATTAATTTAATGTTATTCAATTACACTAATATTAGTCCATGATTTATTTACTTTTTTCTAACATTGTGATGGATGCTTTGTAATATTTATAATCTATTGAAAATATATTTATTTTTTTTATTATTTCAGAATAAATTCTTGAATTTATTGCAGTACAAAAATAATAGTTAAAATATTATAAATACTTTATAACTATTTATCCAAGTTATAAATTGATTAAAAGTTGTAAAAATTCGAGTTTTAGTAAAATATCATCTGTTTTTAATTTGTACGATGTAAAAATTCAACAACAAGAAAAATAAAAAAGGTAAGAAATGCAAATTAAAACATTGTATATTCTTTAAATTTTAATAGTTTTATTTCATTTAAAAGAGGACATTTTAGATGCATAAGATGGTTTTAATACGCTTTATAATTATTTGTTAGCAAATGTATTGAAAGAGTTTTGAAAACTAGCGTTATTGAAAACTAGCGAAAAAGTTTAGCATTTTTTAATAAAACAGTAATAACTCTTTAAATATTCAAGCTTTCTTCACAAAACTCTACACACATACAAAATATAACATTTATAACTGCAACTACAATTTGCAGATCAATCGACTTTTTTTCCAAATACAGGGTAGTAGAAAATACTTTTTGGTTTTTGGATGATTTGTTCGTTCCTTAAAGGCCTTCGTGACGAAATCATTGCTAAAAAATATGAGGAAACACATGTCTTCCTTATTCCCAAAATTCAAGAACAACACGTTAAATATTTTTCAACATATTCGGCAAAATTTAAAAAAGTGAAAGTGTTTGCATTATTTTGTCCAACATGCGTATATATATGAAGAGCAAACATCCAAACTGTGTTTTCTGAAAAAAAAAAAATATATATATATATATATATATATAATTAATCTCATTAGACTAATGTCGTCGTTTTTTCTTATTATATCATTGAACTGAGTCCAAGAGCTTAAAAATTGTTCATTTATAAATCTTATTTATTTTTTATATCATTTTGCTCGCGCGTTTTTTATTTCATAATTCAAAATTATTAAAGAAAACTTTTTCGATACTGTCCATTTCGAAACTGATTATTATTAAAAGCAGAATTTAGTTTAGTACAGAAGACTATTAGGTTTTTTTTCTTTTTTTTTTTTCAAATTATAACATCGCTTTCAAATTATTCAATAATATTTTTGACAAATTTTTGATTTCGATAAATGTCCAACTGTCCTAAAACTGGTATCGTAAAAATTCGTAGATTGAGACAAATAGTGCTCAGTTCTAAAAAAAGAAAAAGAATTAAGGAATTTTCTTTAAACATAACATAAAACACATGTACACATAGCTTCCTAGAGATATGTCTACCTAACAACCTAGTTACTACTAATACGTCTTAACAAATGCTAATTAGGGTTTGGGTATAATTTTTTTTATTTATTAGTTGTTTGTGTTCTCTAAAAAACTGTAGCCTAAGGAGACAGCGTGGTTTGAATGTTTGCTCCTCATATCTATAAAGAGTAAACTCACTGATTCACTGACTCAACACAGCCGTGATAATTCTACAGGAAATACAGTCACAAATTTTAGCGAACAGGCTGGTTTTAGAACTCTGACCCCCCACTAATACGGGATTTTGCGAAATACCCTTGTCCCCCCACCCCTCCCCAGGAGGGAGATGGCAAAAAAAAAATATATATATATATATATATATATATATATATATATATATATATGCATAACTCTGCTCTAAATTACTTCACGGTGAAGAAATTGCAGATGAGGGGACTAGACTTGAGTACGTCTGAGACTTGATACGGGAGGGTAGTCCGAGACTTGATACTTGGGACGAGACATGATTGAAAAAAAAAAAAAAAATATTTTTGCAATTTTGGATTTTTAAGGGAGAGAGGTGGGGGGAAAATTTTTGGAGGCAAATTTCGCAAAACACGGATTTTCAAGTAGAACGCTACAAATAACAGCACAAAGATTAAAAAAAAAAAAAAAAAAAAAAAAAAAAACTCCAATTTTAGCGCTAAATTCGTCCGGGGAAATCTATAGGAGCTGAGGTCACAAATTTTTGTGCCCCCCCCTCCCTTTCCCTCCTGGGGGCGGGAGGGCGGAATAAACTCGTTTCCAAGTATAACTTTGCTTCAAATTTTCTCAGAAAGATTAATTTTTATGTTGTGTGTGTTATGTGTTCCCAACACGCACTATAAAGAGATTTTACGAAATTTTCCCCTGTTCCCTCCTTCAAGAGCGTGGGAGGGGCAAAAACAAACTTTTAAAAGTAATTTTGCTCCAAATTATCTCAGGATATAAAAAATCTTTAAAATATAAAAAATCTTTACAGATCCGACAAAATATTTTAAGAAAACTTTATAAAAAATTAAATGGTAAAATTGGATAGTAGCACGAATCTTGTCACTTTCAATGTGTAATACAATAAATGGCGACAAAACAAAACCGCTATCTGAAAGAAATAGTCCTGTCTATTAAAGCATGGTACAATTAATTTTTATTATATGATTTTTATGTTACCTTTTTCTGTTTTTGTTTATATTTTCCGTTTACTCTAATTTATATGTTCAATTACTTTGGCTAAAAAAATGTATCTCACAATACTATATTGGCTAAGAATGTACCTCACATACGTGACAGGTCATACCACAAAACGGTAACTAATACATAAAACTGTTCATTCTGAAAATTGTTAATCCGACTAATTACCAATCGATTTTTGAATATGTAAAAGATTTTACAAATTAAGCATATTATTAAAAAATTTATTTATTTATTATTTATTTATATATATATATATTTATATATATTTATTTATTTTGTTAGAGATTTCGCTTATGAGCTTCTTCGCGGATTTTAAATGTTTATTGTCATTTCGTTGATAAATTAAAATGGCTATCACAGTTATGTCAGTAAAGAACTTGGCGAGAAACGTCCGAAATAATTCGGAGCCAAATTTCAAATTTCGTAAAGGAATTCTATACTGAGGTCGTTGTATTTCATTACACGATTTTTTTTCTCTCTCTCTCTTTTTTTTTAGGTTGATTTCTTTAGAAATCGACCTATTGCAATCACTTCGTTTATCTATATATATATATATATATATATATATATATATATATATATATATATATATATATATATATATATATATATATATATATATATATATATATATATATATATATATATATATCTATAATGAAAATTTTGTCATCACGATAACTCCTGAAATAATACTCGAAATCGAACCAAATTTGGACAGTTAACTAATCTTATAAATATCTTGGATGAGTTCGTTAACCATGTTGCTGCGACTTTTTGTTTTCAAGTGGCAGCCACTTGAATATTTCAAACCGACATTGTAAAAAGCATATTTAAAGCAAGATTTGCTTGAATTTTGATGTAAATACAGGCCACATAATGGTCTCAATGAAGTTTATTAATGAAGTTGATCCACAATTTTTAATAAAGTGGCAGATATTTTAAGTTAAGTGGACCACTTGAAATCAGGCTACCACTTGAAAATTTAAAATCACTATAACTTCCAAAATAATACTCCAAATCGAACCAAATTTAGACAGTGTCTTAATTTATCTTATAAATATCTTAGATGAGTTTATTAACCAAGTTGCTCTGCCATTTTGTTTTCAAGTGGAGACCACTTGAAAATTTCAAATTCAAATTGTAAAAAGCGTATTCCGAATTTGTTTGGAATTTGGTGTAAATATAGACCACATAAGGGTCTCAATGATGTTTATTAATGAAATTTATCAGTCATTTTTAATAAAGTGGTAGATATCTTAAATTAAGCGGGACCACTTGAAATCAGGCTACCACTTGAAAATTTAAAATCACTATAACTTCCGAAGTAATACTCCGAATCGAACCATATTTAGACAGTGTCTTAATTTATCTTATAAATATCTTAGATGAGTTAATTAACTAAGTTACTCCGCCATTTTGTTTTCAAGTGGAGACCACTTGAAAATTTCAAATTCAAATTGTAAAGAGCGTATTCCGAATTTGTTTGAAATTGGGTGTAAATATAGACCACATAAGGGTCTCAATGATGTTTATTAATGAAATTTATCCGTCATTTTTAATAAAGTGGTAGATATCTTAAGTTAAGCGGGGCCACTTGAAATCACGCTACCACTTGAAAATTTAAAATCACAATAACTTCTGAAATAATACTCCAAATCGAACCAAATTTAAACAGTGTCTTAACTTATCTTATAAATAACTTAGATGAATTTGTTAACCAAGTTGCTCCGCCATTTTGTTTCCAAGTGGAGACCACTTGAAAATTTCAAATTCAATTTGTGAAAAGCGTATTCCGATTTTTTTTTTAATTTTGATGTATATATAGATTACACAAGTGTCTCAAATAACTTTATTAATGAACTTTATCCGTCATTTTTAATAAAGTGGCGGATATCTTAAGTTAAGCGGGACCACTTGAAATGAGGCCACCACTTGAAAATTTAAAACGATGATAACTTCCGAAATAATACTCCAAATGGAACCAAATTTGAACAGTGTCTTAACTTATCTTATAAATATCTGAGATGAGTTTGTTAACCAAGTTGCTCCGCCATTTTGTTTTCAAGTGGAGACCACTTGAAAATTTGAAATTTAAATTGTAAAAAGCGTATTCCGAAATTGTTTGAATTTTGATGTAAATACAAACCACATAAGGATCTCAATGAAGTTTATTAATAAACTATATCCGCCATTTTTGATAAAGTGGCAGATATCTTAAGTTAAGCGGGGCCATTTGCAATCAGTCTCCCACTTGAAAATTTAAAATCACGATAATTTCTGAAATAATATTCCAAATCGAACCAAATTTTGACAGTGATATTATCATATAATTATCTTGAATGTTTTCACTGGGCAACTTGTCCTGACATCTTGTGTCTAAGTTCCAGCCACTTGAAATCACACTGCCACTTGAAAATATGCCATCACGATAACTTTTAAAATACTAAACTGATTCAAATAAAAGCTGGATAGTGAACTTATGGTTCAAATAGCTAGGATAAGTTCACTGGGTGACTTGATCCGCAATTTTTTTTTCCAAATGGCGGCCACTTGAAAATTTCTCATTATGGTGACTTTAGTATTACAGAACCAATTCGCATCAAATTTGGGTAGGGGATTTATCATTCAAATATCTCAGATAAGTTCGCTGGGCATTTCACTCAACTTTTTTTTACAAGTGGTGCCACCTGAAAATTTCTTATGACGATAATTTTTGAAATACTGATTTAATTTAAACTAGAACTGGACAATGAACTTATCGTACAAATATACTGGATGATTTCGATGGGCAAGTTGTTTTGCCATTTTGTTTTCCAAGTCGCAGCCACTTAGACTGCCACTTGAAATTTGCCATAATAATAACTTTTGAAACACGGCACTGATTTAACCCACAGTTGGACAGTAACCTATGCTTCAAATATCTTGGATGTGTTTGCTGGAACTTTAGAAATACTTAACCAATTCAAACCAAAGTTGAAAAATGGATTTATCATTCAAACTACAAAAATTTAGAAAATTCACGTAACTCGTGAACCAATCACGTTATTGCGTCCATCTTTGGCAAATCGATAATAAGTATTTTCTCGCCAAAATTCGCCAAAAAACTCGCCATAGGGGAAAAGTCGACAAATTTGGCGCCAAATCCATTACTTGCGTTACTGGATCTTTTTAATGCGTTTCAAAGGAAAAAATATGCTATTTTAATGCTAAAACAAACTAGAAATGCAGAAAACTAACATTTTATCAGCTTACTAAGCCTCTTTGAAATAATTTCTACAAAAAAAAATTATTTTCAAATTTGCAACGATATCTTAGATGAGCAACTTTCTCTGCCATTTTGATCGAAGTGGCAGCCACTTAATTTTTCAACACGATGACTTTTGAGATTTGAAATTAATTCGAACTATATGTGTACAGTAGAATTTTCTCAGAAATACATTTCATATATTTGTCAACTTAATCCATCATTTTGTTTTCACGCACCGGCCACTTGAAATTTTTAAATTTACATAAAAATGTATTTATGAACCGATTTGCTTGAAACTCCATATGTGCATAGCCTACATCAATATTTCTACCAAGTGCATTAATAATTTGTAGCCGCCATTTTGAAACAAAATGACGGCTACTTGATAAGGAAAAAGAAATCAACCTACCCTTCCGAAAAAGCCGGAAGGACTTGTAATTAATTAATAATAATAATAATAAAAGGTGTTTGCAACGTTCTTATTTATTTATATATTTTGACATAAAAAGAAATATTTCCACTTATTTATATATTTATTGTTGGTATCATATTGTTTTTACCTTTTGAATATCTTTAAAATTAAAATAGGGTTTCACTTAATATATTTTTAATCAATTATCCGATTGAACTAAAAAAATACAGCACTAGGTACATTTTGTTCTTATTAATAAATGTACCATTAAAAAAAAAATCTAATTATTTTTAAAGATACAATCAACGAGGATACAATGTGAAATATACAGTTTTATATATTTTAAATAAAAACAAAAATGTCCAAAGCGAGAAGTGCAAAGTAAAGAAGAAGCGACCACACAGAAAATAGCGCTCCCTTTCGTAGTAAAAATCGATAAAAAAAATTAAAAAATACAAATGTTAATTTTGATTACTAACATATATATAATTTATAAACTTTTTTGAAGCAATGACAAGCCTATTTCATCTTCTGTCTCAGTCATTCAACTTTTTGTTATATTCCAATGACAATATTCCAATGACATTATTCCAGTAAAAGAAAAAAAAAAAAAAAAAAAAAAACAGAAAATAGGACACTTTATTTATTTTAAAATATGTGAAACTGAATTTCAATTGCAATCATTATATTTTAATGCTTACACCCCTAGATATATATGCATCTTTCTATCAATTTTCTCTCTCTCTCTGTATATCTCCATATGTATAGCTAGATAGGTAGGTAAATATTGCTAGTAATAGTTTTTTATTAATGATATGAAAAAATACACTATACTCACTTGATTTATATCCCAAAATCCCATATTAAAAACTAGTATGTTGTGGTCACCCCAAGACTTTCTTCTATATTTTTCTACACAAATTCACTAAGGCCAAAAAATTTATTAAAGTATTACTTATTAAATTTATCTAATAGGATGAGTGCAAATGATTTTCATCTCAGAGAAACCTAGCACTAAATATCCAAAGGAAGACAGTTTTATTGTCCATAAATAACAACTTAAAAATATGTTTTTATAATGGTTATCTCACATATCAAGATTCGTACAGTTATATGCCATACAAGTTGAGGTATAGTCTTCCCGTTATAGAGGAAATTTTAAGTATAGCAGCGCCATCTATTGGCCTATAAACATCCAACTTGAATCAGCATAGTGTCTTATAATGGTCTTCTCACATATTAAATTTTGTTTGATTATATGCAATAGAACCGGAGATATAGCCTTCCCTTAAATTGCAGAATTCTCTGTGTAGCAGCACCACCTGTTGAGCGGTTGACAACAAACATTGACAGGTATTAATTTATATCAAGGTTCATCTATATATAAATTTATATGGAATTCTGTGGTGCAGTAGTTCCTGAGATATAGCTTTTCCATTAATTGCGGAAATTGCTGTATAGCAGCGCCACCTGTTGGCGGATATGCATTCAAACTGAATCAGCATAATTTTCATAATAACCTTCTTACATATCAAGTTTCGTTTGATTATACGCAATAGAACCTGTGATATAGCTTCCACTTAAATTACAGAAATCGCTTTATAGCAGCGCCACCTCTTGAGCGGTTGACACGAAAAGTCGATAGGCACTAATTTGGTCAAGGTGCATCTACATATAAATTTATATACAATTCTGAGCAGTAGTTCTGGAGATATGGTTACCACAGAATTTTTGTCTCACACACACACAGAGAGAGACAGACAAACGGACAGACAGACATTTTCTAAAAAGGCTAAAATCGTGTTCTAGATCTCTCAAAACTTGTAAATCCGTCGAAAACCAGAAATCGAAAATTTTTACGAATCCAATACTTTCTTCTATTGAATATAGAAGAAAGTAACAAGGTAAGGATTTTAAGTAGAGTTATAAATTACAAACTGTTAAATAATAATAATAATGATGATATTATTATTATTAATAATAATGGTAATCCATATCATACTTTAACATAAAGAAACAATGGTGAACTTCTTACAGTTATTATTACAATTATTATTATTATTGTTGTTGTTGTTGTTGTTGTTGTTTATATATAAGTTTGTGTGCGCGTTAAAAATATATACATAACCTGTGATCATGGAGCAATATACTTTCAAATATTTACCAGAGTCATACAGCTTGTAAATATTTTTTACACCCTCTATTATTGATATCAGTTTGTATGCAAACTGTCATACTTTTTTAACTAAAAGAAAATAAATAAAAACAGAACTGCTGGAAATTTATCTCAAAAATATTCTTTTAATTGGTGAAAACAAAAATCAAAAAAATCAAATTAAATATTCATATTCAAGAATATATATACATATAATATTATTAAAATAAAGAAACATCGTATTGCAAAGAAAATACAAATTCATAATTTTCTGTTTATAATATCGTAAATTTTATGCTGAAGGTTAAATTATGTATGTTATGCATGAAATTTCTAGGTGTTTGCATTAAATATTTTATGAATAAAATTTACAGAAGCAATGCATTAAATATTTAAAACTCATTTGAAATACATTCTATTTATTTTACACCTAGAAATCATGTTTTTAAAAATGCACATAAAAAAAAATAATAATAATAATAATTTTAAATCTTTTTAAAAATGCAAAAATAATTTTCGAAAATTGTTGATATTAAAAAACAGTATATTCTCTTTTATTGCACTTAGCTGAATATTTAAACAATATCGGTTTAAAGAGTCTCTCTTTTTGCATTTTTTATTCATTAATTCTTAATTAGGCATTTTTAAATACACAGTTGTATGGTAAATTATTTTCATAAAGAATTCATGTGTGGTAAATAAATTTATAAATTATTATTATTATTTTTTTATGCAGTCTAAAAATCTGGATTACATTCATTGTATTACTTATTTATAAAGAATGACAATTTTTTACTTCCTTATACAAAGTATAAGGAAGTATAGTAATCCCGATTTGCGAAATGGATTTTGCATTTCACATTGCTCGAAACGAATGATCGCTGAATGTTGCAAATTTATACGTGTGACTGTCATGATGTCTAGTTGTACACCTGCAAGTGTCGTCTTAACACGAGCTCTTGTTTTAGAGATATAAGGGACTTTACACGATTTTTCGTGACGTCTGTATGTATGTGTGGCTGTGTGTGTGTGTGAGAGAGAGAGTATGTCGCATAACTCAAAAACGCTTGGACGTAGAAAGTTGCGAATTGGTACATAGGTTTGTTATAACATCTAGTTGTGCACCTCCCTTTTTGGACTTTGTATGATTTTCCGTTTTGGAGATATTTAGGAAAATTAGGTTCATAATGGCCAAAATGTATCAAAAAACGGTAATAACTCAAAAATGGTTTGGACAAATCTTGCAATTTAACTGACTTACCGACTAGCTAGACATTTGAAACTTTCAGACGTTGACAATGCACAAAAATATTTTTAGCCAACTCTTTCTAATACCTGCTGCCTTCAGCAGCGTTTATGTGATTCAACAGAAAATTTATTTAACTAACTTTTCGACTAGCTAGACATTTGAAACTTTCAGACTAGATCATAACACGGTGAAAATGCATTTTTTTAATACTTTTAGCCAACTATTTAGGGTCCCTGCTGTCTTCGGCCGCGTTACCAGTACAAAACTTGCAATCTATTTTTAACTAACTTCCCGACTAGCTAGACATTTAAAACTTCTGGAAAAACTCAGAACACGGTGACAATGCATTTTTAAATATTTTTAGCCAATTGTTTCAGGTGACTGCTGCCTTCGACAGCGTTTATATGGTTCAACAGAAAATTTATTTAACTAACTTCCCGACTAGCTAGACATTTGAAACTTTGAGAATAGTTCAGAACACGGTGAAAATGCATTTTTTTAATACTTTTAGTCAATTTTTTCGGGTCCCTGCTGCCTTCGTCAGCGTTACCAGTACAAATCTAGCATCGGTTTTTAACTAACTTTCAGAAAATCTGAACGGCACACGGTGATAATTTATTTTTTAAAATATTTTTATCCAACTGTTTCGGGTCCAATGACAATGTTTTTTAACATTATGTATATTTCTAAAAGTGTATAAGGAAGTCGTGTGGTGCCCACATCAGATTTTTTCCTTAATGTGATTATGAAGTTGAACCTTCAAATTTTACTTTCATTACTCACCTACATAATGGGATTATTGCGTAGTCGGTAAAATTTTTCAATATCGAGATTTTACTTAATTTACATATTTTAAGGTCTCTAGAGTCCAATAATTTGGATTTTGAAAATGTGTATGTGTGGGTATATTATATATGTGTATTAGGGAAGGCCGAAAAATGCATATTTTAGATAAACGATTTCTAACAGCGAAAAAAATTTGTACTTTGGCAAATAATGAAAAAAATGTATAAGTAATTATGTATTTAGTTTTTGCATAATCTTTAAAGTTCTAAAAATAAAATTGGTTAAATTGGATTATATACACACCCTGACAAATAATTGCTCATACACTTTCAAATTCTTATTACAATAACACAAAATAAATCATACAAAAACTTTTGCATCAAATTAAAGTAGCAATCATTGTGCATCTTTACAATAAATACTTTGGAATAATTCCGCCTTTTAGTTTCTTAGCGAGCTTAAGTCTATTTTCAAATCCATCACCTGCGGCACTTACGGCTTCTATTGACATTTCCTGCCATATCTTTTGAATTGCGTTTTTGAATTTGCTCAAATCGGTGATTTTATAGTCATTCAGTTGGGAGAGCATATATGACCACACTAAATAATCAAGCAAGTTCAGATCAGGGGAGTTAGGTGGCATTTGTTCTTTGGCAAAATGTCAGCTAAATTTTGACTGCACCACTCCAGAACCACACATGCGGTATGAGAAGGGACATCATCTTCTTGGAAGCAGACATATTCCGCCCGATAATTACTCTGGACATCTGGGAGTAAAACTTTTTCCAAAACCTCAGTTTTGTAATATTGGGCATTGATTTTTACCTCGTTATCAATGAAGACTAACGGGAGTTTTCCTCTTTTGGAAATAGCGGCCCAAACAATCAAAGACGAAGCATTTTGGTAACGCGTAACGTAATGCTTGCTCTCAGGGATGTTATCAATAGAAAATGACCATACTCTGTCATTTTCGGGATTAACAATTTGCTGTAAAATAAATAGATTCTCGTCTGAAAAGACAAATTCATCCCCAGCGTGCCAAGCAAGAATTTCTTCCACCCTTTGTTTCCTTTTCATCTTAGCAGACTCCGCAACTCCGTGAAATTCACGTTTTCTAAAAGTCTTGCAACAAAGGTCTTTTTTCAGAATGTTTAACATTGATTCCCTCGATATTTTGAATTATCGTGCTAGTTTTATAGCAGATCATTATCCGTTTCGTTGTATCCTTTCCCTGACCCTTTACATAGCCTCTTTTTTCCGAACGAACCTCGGTCTGCCAGATCTTTTTCTGTCATCGACAGAGGACGTCTCATTATACCTTCTGATAATTCTGTAAATAAAATCTCTCTTCACACCCACATATTTCAAGTTCCTGAAAATTTCACCCGGCTGCTTTCAATTGACGAATTTATTTATCACAATTTCTCTGAATTTCTTCATCCTACCCAGGTAAAGAAAAGTTATAATTAGTACAACATTTACACTTGCAATAAGCTTTATACCTTACAATAAATTGCCTGCAAAATAATTGGGACTGCAGTAACACATACGTATGTACAACTTTTTAACGTGCTTCAAAAGTTGTATGAGAACTAGGGCTGGATTATTTATCAATATATCCCCAAGTATCGATATTTTTTAAATATCCCGATAACAATATTTAAGATCTTGCTGTGCCGATATATCCCTTTAACGATATTACCTAGTGTGCACTGCGCGATGAATCGATATGCCGATAAGTAACGTTGAACGCCAACCACGGATTAATAGAATTATGCTTCCGCGCTAGCACGCATCACGAAAGAAACCCGAATGAAACCCGAGCGAACGAACCACGATCAGCGAACGAAACCCGAACAAAAAGAGCGCGCAATATCTTATACTAATACCCATTCTCTTATTTTTCTCCCATCACTCACTGATAAAATAAAAATATCTTCCACCCTTTGTTTCCTTTTCAACCTTTCTTTCCTTCCTTTAAAAAGTAGCAAACGTCTATTTTATTTTCTTGAAAGAAATATCGCAATATATCATTATTATCGATATTAACTTGGTGATATATCGCGATATTTAATTTCTGATATCGTCCAGCTCTAAGAGAACTTATTGGTCACGGTGTATATATATATATATATATATATATATATATATATATTAATATTAATATTTTTTTTTTTATTCCATTACTAACTTTTCTTTAATACACAATACCATTTACTGCTTCCTTTTAATATTCTTTTAAATACCTTTAGAAAAATGTCCATTCTTTTAGAGTTCTTAGGTCACGCATAAGACAAAAATGTATAGATTCAACAAAAATTTAAAGTTTTTAGCTTTTTTTTTATATATATTGCAGCATGTGTTCTTTTATAATCCAGTTTTACACTTTAAGCAATAAATATGCTCTATGTAACTCTTTGCTTTTCATGCAATTTTATGCAATTATAATTTATTACATTAACAATCCAGAACTCACTACATTGTGGTGGCCGTACTACGAGTTACACTGCCCTTTCCAGCCTCCTAGACATGAAGGGCATTTATTTACAGTAGTTACATATTTACAATATATATTTATATTTACAGATATTAGATGATTTTAAATGAGTACCTGTCTTTTCAATAAGGTTTGAAGTTGGACTTATTACTCAGGTTTCCATTGATATTCGCAAATATACAATTATTCATATAAATTCACATTTTGCGTCTTCCCCAAATACTTTTATCTGCAGATTCATTGACAAGTTTCACAATCCTTTCAACAACCTGAGTGTGACATGGGAATTTTAAGAATTCAAACAATGGCAATTGTTTCGTTTATAGAAATGATAAGTCATCTTTGTTTGTCACATTTTACATCGTTGAAGACGGAGAAAGTAAACACATTGGCCAGCCGATCAAACCTTCATAGTTAGAAACTAATATTGGTGTAAGAAATTCTCTTATAGATATAGAAGTGTGTCTTGACG
Source organism: Salticus scenicus (assembly GCA_963930645.1). NCBI lineage: Eukaryota > Metazoa > Arthropoda > Arachnida > Araneae > Salticidae > Salticus > Salticus scenicus. The sequence continues at coordinate 106,722,838 of OZ005649.1, forward strand.
GTTGATCTCTGGCACTGAGTGTTCTGTAGGCAAACACCCTTATATGTAGCCTGACATTCACTGTCATGGCCAATAACAAGTTTTTAGCAAACAACTTGCCATTGGCCTCTAGGGTAACCAATAAAACTAAACCAGGGTTAGTTTTTTAGCTAAATCAAGGGTAAATTAAACCTAGTTTGGCAAAGTAGGCATGTCTTCACTAATCAAATCACCATCTTTTAAAACGCTAAACGCAATAGAATCCATTGCCTAGTTTGGATTTTTAAACTTGCTATTCATTACAATGGTAGCAAGTAGCTTAACCCTTAACTACTGTGACTAAAATTCTCTCACAACTACTGTGAGCGGTCTCATAGACCGCTTGATTAAAACTTATTTAAAACGTCGAATAAATGGTAAGCTATTGATTGTATGCTATTATTTATCTACTAAATTGTTTAATTTATCTTTTTTTAATTATTATTATTATTTTAAAGGCAATTTTGGAGAACTTAAACGGGTATCCCGACATATGAACGTGCAAGAGAATACCGATAGGGCAACATTGCATCGATGAGCATGAATTATATAATTTTAAACTCGCTAGTGTTCTCACTAGTGCAGCGGTTCCCAACCCATGGGCCGCGGCCCGCAAGTGGGCCGCGGGCAGTGCGGTACTGGGCCGGGAATATTGAGGTCAAATACCAGTTTTTTCAGGACGATTCACTAGTGAGATGTGTTGTTACTCAAGATTTCCGTGGTCCGTAGTAGTCAATAAGGAAAACGCGTTGGCTGTTGTTCAGGGATTTCATCAGATGAAATCCAATTGATCAGAAATCCCTTTGAAGAAAATTACCTGAGAGTGGAAGACACGTTAATAGAACTATCATGTGACCAGATTCTAAAAGCACTTTTTAAAGCAACACCATTGGTCACGTTTTGGATAAACGTTCGGCAAGATCATCCAGCTATTGCAAAAATTGCACTGAGACACTTGATGGGCTTTTCAACAACCTATCTATGTAAACGAGCTTTTTCAACTTTAGTTTTTTTGAAAAATAAATATAGTAATAAATTGAATGTTGAGAGGGATTTGAGGCTTAAACTATCCAGTTTCAATACAGATATTGACTCACTCGTGGAGGGCAAACAACGTCAAAAATCTCATTAAGTTTTTTTTTTTTTTTCTTGATCACTTGTTTTTGAAATTTATTACAGAGGTTATAGCTAAGTAAATACAATAAAGTTATTACTATTATTATTATTAATAATTCTTCTTGTACAGTATCTTTTACTAATTACTGATCTATCTGCCCAGTGTATACATATATATATATATATATATATATATATAACATATATACATGTCTATTTGCCATTATATTTTTTACTTGTATATTAAGTAGTTAGTGGGCCTCAAAGTCTTTTTTATAAAATTTGTGGTCCGCACAACTAAAAAGGTTGGGAACAGCTGCACTAGTGTAACAAAAAATTATAGATATAGTAAAAAAGTATTATTAATTGTGGAAAATATTGCACTATAAAAAAATATTATTAGTTCCATTTAAAATACATAGTTGCAAACTACTCCGGATTATAGCTAACACAACTTCTCATTTGAAACTTTTTCAAAATACACAAACAAATATAATGTATATATGTTGAAATAAAAAATAAAAATAAAAATAGTGGTAGTCAACATCCGGAGTAGTTGGCATCGGTATTTAAATAAAACAGTAAATATAATGAAACTTGCATACACACTTTTTTTATTTTTTTTAATATAAATTTACAAGTTCCAGAATTTCATTCTGTGTGAGATACACCAGACGTTTTCTTGAACAAGTCGAAGCCATTTTTTTTCATAAAATTACAAAAAATATCATTAATATATCTAGAGAAACAATACTACTCATCGGACAAAAACAGACTCGTAACTGCTGTCAGCGGTCTCACATACCGCTAGAAAAAAGAAAAGTAGAAAAAAAAAATAACTAAACCCCGTTCGCTGAACGACAAGTGGAATGTGACCTTGGCCGATGGTTTTAGGAAGGTAGAAAAGAGGGCCTGGATCATTACCTGTTTTGAGGAGTGTTAATGAGGGCTAGAAAATGGCGAGCGGTCTGTCAGACCGATGACAGCAGTTAAGGGTTAATTCTCATTTGAGTTTCAAATGTCGAAGCAACACATGCTTAAATGTTTTTAGTACTTCTTTGGTCATACAGAAATTTTAGTTCTGTAAGGGATTTTTTTCCTCTTTTTTACATTTACAATCAACGATTACAAGGCAGTCACAGGAACTCTGGTTTTTCCCACAAAAGCAAGAAAAGGCAATTGTGCATTTACGTGCTAGTAACTTAAAAAAAATTTTGCTTTAGCATCAGCAATGAAACAATCAATTTTTTTATTAAAGCTGCTTTTAGCTTGTGTTCATTATAATATTTTCTCAAATTGTAACATGTATTGTGACAAGCTTTTATTAAGTCAACTATTCTATTATTGGATATAGTTGGTACTGAAACTTTGCGATATAGCTCTTATATTTGAGAACTAACGCAATCGGCAATAGTAAAAATTCTAGACGTTTTCTTAACTTTTAATGCAAATCTGCACCTATCACTGAAACAACTTAAAAGTACATATTCATACGTAGGCAAAGTGTTCGTACCCAGTTCTTTTGGTAAACCCGAAAACGGGTATGCGTGAGATTATCTGTTAGCTACCATTACTAATTACCGCAAAGGTAAAATAACTCTGATACAACACCAAATGCCTTTTTGCAACATCAAATCACTACTGTATATTCACTATTTAGCATAATATTTTAATATACGATATTTTAAAAGTTTCATCGTTTCTCTATGTTAAAAAACTTTAAATACGGTAAAAAAAAAAAAAAAAAAAAAATGATTTTTCAGGTGTTCACAATTATAAGGACAGCTCGAATCTTAGTAGTTTTATTTTTCAGTTATTCATTAAATTAATAATTTATGGGGTCTCTTTTTAGGGTGAAATAGTCAGACATTCTCTCTGGTATATGTATATATATATGTATATATATATATATATTAATATTCAGTTTCAATATCATTTCATACACCATAGATGATATTGAATACATTTGAACTATTTAAAACTGCTTTTCACTTGCATATGCACTTTTCTAATATGATAAGTTAAGGTTTTTTCAACTTTTAAGTCACGGGAAAGGCAATAATACAGAAGTTTCTTTCTTCAAACCATTTTCTATTGCTCTAGAAGTAGAGCAAAAATGTAAGTCTTGTTGAAAAAAAAAAATTATTACCCCCACCCCTATCTGAAATCTAACAAAAATCTGAGAATTCCACGTTTATAATTTGCGGATATTCTCTTGATGTTCATAATAATTGAAAAAATGTCTAAATTCATTCTGCCTTCAGTAGAAACAGCTCCCCAGAGCACCATAGATCCACCTTTAAATGCCCGATTCATATCTGCCTTTAAAAAATCTGCTCTGTCTTTCGCTGTTTTCATATCCAGTAATTTTTTTTTTTTTTTTTTTTTTTTTTTTAACATGCGTGATAGTGATTGCCGCGGAGCCGAGTTTCGTGCGTTTTCAGATTCATGCACAGCGTGTTATGGGTGTCCAGTGATGATTCTTTTATGTTTTAGCATGCGTGATAGTGATTGCCGTGGAACCGCGTTTCGTGCGTTTTCAGATTCATGCACAGCGTGGTAGGAGTGTCCAGGGATGTTTTTTTGGTTTTAACATGCACGATTGTGATTGCCGTGGAACCGAGTTTCGTGTGTTTTGAGAATCATGTACAGCGAGGTAGGGGTGTGCAGTGATGTTTTTTGGTTTTAACATGCGTGATAGTGATTGCTGCGAAACCGAGTTTCATGTGGTGTGAGATTCATACACAGCAAGGTCCAGTGATTTATGTTTTTCTCATGTGCGTGAAGCGTACATACGTGCGCTATACTGATTGCTGTGAAAACGGCTAACGTGCGTACTCTGATTCGACCATTCATCGAATAGTGACTTTTACTGTACGAGTAATAGCTTCAACTGTTTCCAGAATTTTCGGAAAATTAACATATCTATTTGACTGTTTTCGAGAATATTCGTTTTAATAACAGTTTTGTTGCACAGATTCGAGAAGTTCAAAAAATATTTGATATTGTCAAAGAGATCCCATACTAAAACTGTGAAGAAAATAGTCGCCAAAAGAAATGTATTTATTTAAACGTTTCAATTATTCAATTAAAAAAAAAATAACTTTAAATACAGTGCCCAGCGAAGCGGGTGAAGCCCGCTAGTTCAACTTTAACACAGACGCTCTTTCCTCCATTAAATGCTTATTGATTATTACAGGTTTTTAATTCATTTTAACATATTTATTAGTAATCTTAAACATGCATAAATGTGGACCCCAACCTTTCGTTAAAAATTACGAGCAAATTCAGCAGCAGTCATTCTGAGTAGATGACAATTGAGTAGATAAGCAAGCATTTTGAGTAGATAACATTACAGTAGATACGCAACCATTTTGAGTAGATAAACAATTCTGATTTTGCATCATATCTCTCTCCTATCGAACCAGCAGTTCAACGTTTGATCACATTTCCTTCAGCAATTTTAGATCTTCGAATTTCATTAGAAATACGGCGGATTGAAATTATCCCTCCACTTAAAAAACACATTTATCATACTTCACTACATGAACGTTAATTTTTTTCGAGGAATCATCAGTAATGTCCGTCCAAGAAAAATTGAAGGCTTATATACGAATTAATCTAGCCCAGTAGTTAACAAATTCGTCTGTCAACTGTAATTCATCCGCTAGTAAGTTAAATAAAACGAAAAAAAATGTCATTGCCCCTATAATTAAGAACATCTAAAAACGTGGAGAAAAAAAATATTTTGCACTGTTATTTATTAATTTTGCTTCACATTAAAAAAAAATTATAACAGTTTTGGTTTTCAGAATACTAGATATATTAAGTGTATTTAGTACAATCTTGTTCACAATTATTTTTACATTAGTTATTTCAAAACGTAAGGTGTCCTTATAAATATGAGAAGGTGTGTATATTTAAATCGTAATGATCTTATCACACTGATTACTGACAGCAGACTTATATATTAGAATGGAAAATGGAGAATGAAATTAAGAAAAGGTGGATGGCGCCAGATACAGTGCCACCAAGTCTGATGATTTGCTATATATTTTATTTATTTGACAGCTTTGAGATTTATAGTTACAACAATTTTTATCTCGAATAATCCGTATTGCAATCCACAGTAACAATGTACAAAATATTTGAATACATACGACACCACAAACATTCAAGCCTAAATTGGGATTCCAAACCGGGACTTGGGAATCTGCTAGACGAATTTACGTGCTACCTGTAACTATCCCGCGTATACTTACTGACTATAAAAGAAGCAAATGCCAAAATATATAAAGAATCATTCAATTCATCAGATTTTCTATCAAGCTGAATGTGTTTTTCAAAAAACATTAAAAATATCGAATTTTGGTTAGTTTTGCGACCTAAAAACTGGAAAATAATATGAATATTTTTAAAGATATATGGAAAGAATACTAAAAGGACTCATTTGAATTGTAATAAAACAAAAATTAATAACGTTTATATTTATAAAGAGACTTGAGTTTTGACTTTTTTTACCTTTTTTTTTTTTTTTTTAATTTTGAAAATCATGCACAAACTAAAGTCATAAATGTTTATTTATTTCATTATTTCATTATTCATACCAAAATTAAGGATGCCAAAGTCTTTTTTTTTTTTTTTTTTTTTTTCTATTTGAAGTCGCTTTTGTAAAATATCCATTTTTCAAGCCACCCTAATTTATATATGTGTATCTGAGGAATAGTCCAAGCATTATTCATCCAAAAGGAATAAAGATAGAAAGACGAAAATATCCAAGTATTATTCATCCAAAAGGAATAAAGATAGAAAGACGAAAATTAAAAATGTCTAAAGTACAGACGATTTTTTTTTCATCTTTTGACAAAAATTTTAAAATAAGGACATTGAAGATTGGAAATGAGAATGGGAATGTAAGTACCCAACAAACACAAGACTTCTGGCCACAAGCTGTAAACGTTCTGGCCAAACAGACTTGTGGCCACTGGTATCATGCCAGTGCTATATTTTAAATAGCGCGCCTCAACTTCCGGCAATCGGTTATTAACTAATCACGGGCCAGTGCGGGGAAACTAAATGCCTTTTCCTTGCTGAGTAGCCACTACACATCGGATTCCGGGAAAACTGTTGTGGCCTTGCATCATTTAAGATGAAGCGGGCCTGTAACATCTGCCTTAACCATACCTGAATCTGCTAATCGCGCGCACGCGCAGACCGTTTTGTAACACGTCAAAAACATACATGGCGTCTTCGTTCGTGTCGCGTGGGTATGAATGTGAAATGGTGAAAAAGCTGATATCGGATCTTCCTGAAATTCCTCATGTAAGTATTTATGCATCGTTTTGTTTTCTGTTATTTCATACTGTGACAGTAATATGTGTTAAAATGAGATAGTAATAGGAATTAAAAAAATGACAGTAAAACTTTTAATATCTAAGTATAGGAAAATGTTGAAATAATTCTAATCGCAAAAGATTCTACAACCGGTGTAGTGTGTTTTCTTAAAATAAACTCTCTTCCTATAACTCTTTTTAAATGTATTGGAGTTCTTTTTTTTTTTTTTTTTTTTTTTTTTTTTTTTTTCTTTTCTTTTCTCCTTAGTTCATTAAATTAAGAATTTTAGTGTTATTAAGTTAATTTGTTATTATTAAATTGTAGGAAAAGGTTTGTTAGATTTAACAACATTCATTTTGAAAAAAAAAAAAAAAAAAAAAAATTGTCAACTCACAGTAATTCTGTTATTTCCATTTGCATCATTTTAATGAAAAGTCAATACTGTAATTATAGGAATATTTATAGAAATTTTGAATATAAATGATTTTAGCTATAATAAAATTTTCTGCACTTTGATAAAACGACAGTTCTTATTCAAAAATGAGATCGTCAAAAGTATAAAAATAAATAACTTTATGAAAAAGCAAAATATAAGAATTCGGGTGGCAAAAACCTGAATTACAGAAATAAATTATTTGATTGTTTTATCTTTAAACATAAAAATAAATAAATGTTTTATTGATATGGCTATGTGAAAACTTATTTAATTAGATGAGATATAACACAATTTCATGTCTGAAAGTACAAGGTTTGTTTCTTGTACATTGTTACGGAAAGAAAATCACAACCTACAAAAAAGGCTTAAAAAATCTCATACTTGTTTATTGTTAGTAATTTAAATTATTTTTAAATGAAGTAATAATTAATATTAGAGTATTAACTACTGGGTCATTCCATGTCAAATCAACCAAAATAAAAATTACTTGACACCCATAGTCTCAGATTTTGACGAAACTTGGTGTATTTGTTCCTTTCATGGATTTAAATGAGGAAAAAAAATATTTTTGCTCTATCTTAAATAGTTTAGGTTTTACAGCTAGTTAAAGATTTGTGAATTTCTTGTTTTTTTTCGATCAGACAGAGAAAACGCAATTTGTTCTTTCATAAAGAATAATTTTTATCTCCTTATTTACCAACTAATGTTGATGAAATTTTTTATGAGTATGCTTTAATATATAAGAAATACAGGATAAAATAAATTAAACTAGCAAGTATTTGCACATGGCCAGGAAAAAATCCTGAAATTTTTTTTGAAATTTTTTTTTAATGAAATACAGAGTTCCACTCCAAATGGATTATCATCATGAGGGAAAAGGATAATCAAAAATTTTTTTTTTTTGTATTCTTGTTCTAAAGGATGTATTCTACAACATGAAAAAACAAAATAAATGGCTTTTTGTATCCTTCATTATTTTTTCCGACTTCAAATTTAAAATTTCCAATTTATCATTCTCTTGAAATCGACAAATTAGAAGTTCCAATTTTAGTAAAATTATACAAAACTTTGAACTAAAATGTTATTGATCAACTAATTTCAGTTTAAAGGTTTTTGTAATAAAATGAAAAATTGAATTACATAATTAGGTGGTGTATGATTAAAACAACAGAGTAGTTTTTAAGAATGTTAATTCAACATGTACAGAAAGATACATACATAAATTCTATTCAATTGAATCAACAAAATTATATCTAAACTGAAATTTCAAAACAAACAAAAAAGTTTCTAAATTAATATTAAATGTTCTAATTAATAGAAATTTGCATTAAAATTTAATTTTGTTTTAAAAACAAGATCTAAATTCTAATCATTTTACTACTCACTGCTATTTCAAATGTTAATCTTATTGTAAACAATCAAACCATTCAAGTTGCAACAAGACAATTAAGTGATATTCTGTCTACTGTGTAGGGAGTGTAGGTACATGTTTAGATGTCTGAATAAGTTAAATTTTGTTTGACATGCTTAACCCTTTAACGATCATTGGTTTCGCAGCAAAACCAAACATTTGACATAATTTAACAATTTTTATGCAGCAGTTTTTTTATTATTTCTCCCTTGTTTTAATCAGGTTTTAAACTTTTGTTATTTTTCTGCTCTGTAGATAACAGCACTATTCCAAAATTTAACAAATAATGGCAATAATGCTTCAAAGGAAGCTAAATGCATAAGTCACTTGACGTTTCTTAGTGTGTGCGGGTGCGAATGCGAACTGCTGGTTTCATGATGCACTCATGTCTAGTTTTTATCATTTAATGAAGAGCTGGACTATTATTTTCACCTGAAACAACTTTTACGAGTTTTCACAGTCGATAATGTTTACTTACAAAGTGTTTTATTAATTAAATTAAATATTATTTGAATTTAATAAGGTTAACTTATAGATGTTTCAATCAAATCAAAAATTCTCGAAAAGGAACAATGCTAATTTTATTATTTTTTAAATATTTATGATCAGCTATGTGTCAAAAAGCTATTTTAAAAATTAGTTTAGTAATTTTTAAAATTAATTAAGTAGTGAACGTTAAAGGGTTAAACAAATGAGCTTGCTCAGTAGCAGAGACAAAACTTGGCATCTTGTAATTAGTCAGTCACAAGCTATTGCATGTGTAACATGCATTATTGAGGCTATACTATTTTGAAAAGAATTATTGTTAATTATATTTTGAATGTTATAGTATATTAGAAAAATGAGAAGTGCAGTGCGGGGGAAATGACTCAAAGTGATTGTCATTTGTTATACCATGTTAGGAAAAAAACCTTACAAACTCTTGATAAACTATTTGAAACTGATTTAACTCTCTTAAAATTAAGGACAGAATTAAGTTGTGAATTAAAAACTATTTGTCTTCATCACCAAAGTGTGTTAAAAAAAAAAAAGCACAAGGCTTGTTGCATTTACTTTGTATTACTATGCAAACTTTCTTTTTCCAGTAAAATTTCAGATTCTTCCTTTTTGAGTTGTCAACTATTCTTAAAATTCTAATTATACTATTAAACACAATGTAATCAATCATTGAATTTCATTGTTGCTTCGTGGTTTCATTGTTATTCATCTGCTCTGAAATTTTTGCTTTTTCAATCCATATGACTCCTATTCTGGTCGTGCCCACCAGCGGCCGAGCGGTTCTGCGCTCAAAGCTGGTAGATGGGAGGTGCCGGGTTCGATCCCAGGTCGCGCTCATCGACCTAGCCGTTCGGAGTTTTCCGTGGTTTCCTCCGAAACTCGCGTAAATACGGGCTAGGACCCCTTAGAAAGACCCCCACGGAGGGCATTCCCCCCTAGGCCTAGGACACATCAGGAGTCAATCGGCCTTAAGTCCTACAACCAACCAACCTATTCTGGTCGTGGCAGGCTGGGTGAGTGTTGCCGGCGTGAAACTAGTTTAACCCCACAGGCAAGTCACAAGTCTTGCCGCCTGCCTCCTTCCTTCGTATCTTATGTTTCTTAAATTATTTTTTCACAAATTTTGATAAAGTTTATGGTTTTAAGTTAAGATTTGTTGTGTTACTTTATTGATTTGTTTGTTTTGCAGGCTGTTAATTAATAAAACTGGTTTCTTTATCTTTACATTAGTGTATTTCATCCACTGATAAAATTTTTTAAAAATCTTATTGGTCATTGGTGTTTCAGTGATCTTGTATTTGTTGCTTGGCTTCTACTATGCTTAATAGATCATCATTATTATATAATATATATATATATATATTAGGATCTTTTTAAACTGAAATTAGTTGACAAATAACATTTTCTGCATTGCTGCTTTCGTTGCATTTACCATATAGTTCATGTGTTTATTTTATTTTATTTTAAAGTACTTTATTTATTTTTTTTTTCTATTGCTAATAATAATAATTATTATTATTATTTTCTATTTCTATTAATCTTTTCTTTCTACTTTTCATTTTTTCCAAATAAAAAAGTAATTACATTATAAAAGAAACTAAGCACGTTTCTAAATTCTGAAAATAATAATATTTTGTAAGGAGACCTTTTTTTGCTTTTATTTGTTTAGAATGATAAGCACATATAATTTTCCTTAAATACTTTTCAATTTCTCAAATTGCATCACTATAATATTTTTAATTATTCACAATCTTCAGTTTCTATTTTAATAGAAATACTGTTAAGTTATATAATATTAAAATCAAAAAAGTTATTTCTAGCTTAAAGCAGGGTTGGCAAAAACCCGGGTTTTTCTAGAAAAACCCAACCCACTTGGGTTTTTGCGGGTTTTTCTGGGCATTTGTGGGTTTTTCTGGGCTTTTGTGGGTTTTTGTTAGAATACATTGCAATGCTAGATATGTTATTTAGCATATTAGTTGTAATACACCTAATTATATTAAACTACTAATTAATAATTAATCTAATATTTATCTTAGACTTAGAAATAAAAATTGGTTTGATTCTAATATTAAAATAGTGTTAATTAGTAAGATTAAGCTATATTTTATTTTAATGTATGCTTATTCAAAATAAATATTCTTAATGACAATAACTGATAAAATAAAAGAATTTAAATTCTTAAGTACAATACATATCATTTAAATTTTTTAGTTCCCCATCATGCTATAGATGGAAAACTTAGGTAATCGTGAAAATTTTCAACCTCGTTTTTTTTTTTTTTTTTTTTAACTTTTTTACACATTTTTACGTGTGAGGAATAAGAAAAATGACAAAATTTGTATGGTGTGTGTTAATTTGTTAGTCCGTGTACACGATATCTCAAGAACAAATTGTCACAGAGAAGTCAGATCAGTTTTAAAATATTACTTTTGACACTGGCAAGGGCAAGAACGCTATTCATTTGCAACATTCGAATTAAAAAACTTCATAAGTTATAAAAAATTTATGCTTTTCTTAACATGGGAGAATAGGGCAAAATTTTACATAAACGTGCATTAAATTGAAAATTTTTACTAAAAAATGTAAGACCAGATTTAAAATATGAGTTTTGATGTCCGAATGAACATCAGTAACTAGAGACATGCTACTATTGATCAACTATTATTTTGATTCTATTGATCAACTATTATTTCGATTATAGCTTAATTTAAATTAATAACAGTAGGCGAGAAAAAAAATCCCATTGAAACTTGGTGTCATTTATAGAATGAAGTGATGTTTAATGAGTTCAAATTGTTTTAATAATTTTTTTTTAGGGAAAGAATGCAAAATTTTGCTGAATGCACGAATTTTCTTTACAATACGATAGGGAGAAATTGAGCGAACAGTTCATTTTGTGAATACATAGTGACGTCACGATAGGTTTCATCACGTGACGCAGCGTTTTCGCGCCAACATGAAAACTACATCTTTTAAAGTTAATTTATTAAAGCATGTGGTTTCCAAATATGCATAAAAATGGTATCAAAATGTTTGTATTTTCATACTCTATCATTTACAAGTTAAAATGAAAAACTTGCAATTCCCCCATTAAAATAAGAACATAAAATTATCAAATGATTAAGTATGTAAATTTGATTTTTTAAATTCTTGGATAAAAAAAATGACATGTTGGTATTGCACATAAAAGGTTATATAAAAATGAAAGCTTTGCTTTGAAAGGACTTGTGGACATAAATTGATAAGAACATTCTATCTACATTTAGGAGTTTTTTTTTTTTTTTTCTTTTATTTTACCTAGTATAGAAATGTTAAATAACATATTTCCATATTAAGTACTCTCTCTAATTTGGAGTTTGCTCTCTCAGCTTTGCAATTTGATATCGGTAGAGTTAAATAAATACGTAATGCAATAAACATATTTGGAAAAATCTCATTTAACTTGTTTTTAAACATATGATCATAAATATGTATCGGTGATTTTTTTCCTAAGCTACAGCTTAACAAATATTGTGAAAATTGATTGACTTCAGATTTTGTGGCTTCAAAATCTACTTCTCCTTCATAAACTTCAAGAAAGTTATTAACTGATTCTTCATTTATTTGTTCAAGACCTAATTTAGTAATGAAATTGAAAATGCTGCATACTGAGTTATAAGCATCAGTTCGTATTATCATTTCTGAATTTAATCTATCGACTATCACAAATAAAGTTTCAACTTCAAGTTTTCAAATCCTTGAAGAGTTACATGGCTAGTTGTTTCGGATTCAAGAGTACCATCGGTAAATTTTTTTCTTCAAATTCTTCAAATTTTTTAAAATATACATTGCACTATTACTATTATATTTCTTCTTTTAATTCCCATAAGCGATATGTAATTTTACGTGGTGGAAGGAAACAGATTGTATTATTCTCTCTCTCCCCTCCCCCTTCCCCCTCATCTCTTGAATGACTTTTGAAATTTTCAAATTGCACTTTTAAAAAATATTTTTTAAGTTTTAAGTACTAAAAGAAATTTTCAAAAATTTGTCTTTTTAAAATATTTTTACATAACAGTATCAAGGATTTAATTTCTGACTGTTTAAACAGAATTAAAAAAAAAAAAAAAAAAATTCTATTTACTGGGTTTTTTTGCCCCTATCTAGGGCCCCCTTGTTCACTGGGCCTGCGGCTGCAGCCCTCTCAGCCCCCCCCCCCTTAACTGGGCTCTGAATCTAGCATATACTTGACAGCAAATTAAAAGGTATTATTTCTATAATCTTAAATAATTATTTAAGGGATTAATATATATATATATTAAGGGATTAATATATATATATATATATATAGATATTTTGATAAAAAGAAAAAAAAAAGATTTAAATTGTTTAACATTTTTGACAGAAAGGATAAAGTAATCAAAGATTAAAAAAAAAAAAAAAAAAAAAAAAAAAAAATCCACTTTTAGAAAAATACAGGTATATTTATTTATTAAATATTGTGATTTTTGCTGATTTCATGCCTATTTTGAAAGATTCAAATTGATTATACAAACATATTAATAAAAAATTGTTTTTTTATATATGGAAAGAATAAAGATAAATTTTAATTTACTACTCGCAAATAATTAATAGTGGACAAAAGTGGACGAAATTGTTTTGTCCAGGACGGTTTTAACCAGGTTTTTTCCATTATGGAAAAACCGAACAACCCTGTATTAAGCTAGAAAGTGATCCAAACTTATTAGTATGGCAGGTCGTATTATTTTAGACAATAGTTTTGCTATTGTCGCCATTTATTGTATTACACCTTGAATGGATATGCAAACATTATTTTTTTTTTTTTTTTTTTTTTTTAATGTATAAAGCTGAAAATTTGTCATTATATCTGTCTGGATTATTAGATTTTGTTAAAAATTGACACATTGATAATAAGGACAAAATCTAGCTAACGCCATATTTTTTAGTACATTTGGATAATTGATTCAAAAAAATACTAACAAGGAAACATTCAAAAGGTGTCATCCTCAAAAAGTATTGAAAAAAATATATGTGATTTTACTCTTCATAAAACACCAGAAAATGAAAAAGCGACCACAGCGACCACAAAAAATTATCAAAATTAAGCATATTTGGCAATTTAGCACTGTTAGGTGATACGTTTGCTAGCACCGAGATTGCCGTGTACGAACAGAACCGTGTTTTGCTTTTCCGCCAAGTACTCAAAATCAATCGCCTAGCAGTGTAAAATCGCCAAATATGCTTAATTTTGATAATTTTTTGTGGTCGCTGTAATTAATTTCGGCCGATAATTTTTCATTTCCTGGTGTTTTATGAAGAGCAGAATCACATATATTTTTTTCAATACTTTTTACTTTTTGAGGATGACACCTTTTGAATGTTTCCTTGTAAGTAAAATCCCTGTTTTAACTTTAAAATCATTTTTAAAAATTTGATGCCAAAAATAAATAGTGAATATATTTCTTTTTATATAAAAAAGAAAGAAAGTATGCACAAACTTTTTTTTTTTTTTTATAATTAAAATAAAATTGAGAAAAATCGTGCTAGAGAAATTAGAATAGCTTCAGTATAGAACCCCTTTGCGGAATTTTAAATTTGACATTAAATTAGCTCAGACATTTCTTGCCAAGGTCTTTACTTACGCAATTGCAATATCCATTTTACTTCATCGTCAAAATTATAAAAATTTAAAAACCGCCAATCCCAATTGGCTCTTAAGTTAAAGCTATACCTATACTATACCAAAGTAATTTTAATGAATAAATATAGTAAATGATGCTAGGGAATAAAATACAGTTAAAGCATTATAAGAAATCACTGCAGAACTGAATTTTAAAGTAATAAGTACAAAACTTTGAATAAACACCATAAAATGCAATAAACTCGCACAATTTAACTGAGGCGAGTTTATTGTATTTTATGGTGTTTATTCAAAGTTTTGTACTTATTACAGTTACTGCATGCCTTTATATGGAAGAGTATATTAAAATAAATCCTATCATACTAAATTAAATTCTGTTTGCGAAGAATGTAAGCAGTACTTTTTTTTAAATAAATTTTTGTGTAGTAATCTTTTCCTCTTGCTTTTCCAAACTGTAAATTAAAGCTATGAAATTTTCATATTTTTTGTACAGGATGAGCAGTCGCCAAATTTGATGGTTCGCAGGCAGTATCTTAGTGTGGCTAAAAGAAAAAAAAAAAAAAAAATCCTGTGGCCTTATGGATATGCAGATAAGTAATCTTGTAACATTTTTTGACTTGAGAAGTCATTCTTATCATATATCTAAAACCTAAAATTATGAGAAATTTTGTTTTATAACCCCTTCATTCTTAGTACAATTATACTTAGTAATTTAAGTCATTTTACTTAGTAATTACAATTATTAAAATTCTTTTAATATGTAAAAAGCAATTTAAAATTTAGCACTAGCTATATAAAATAAAAATTTCAATATCCTTAAAATAGTGTTCACATTTTTTATTTTTTTTTTAAGGGCAGGGTGGATTTATCGAAAAGGGCACATATTAACCCTCCAAGTGCTGATCGATTCACGCTTAAGTGCTAAGCATTTTTAAGGCACCGTGCAGATATATAAAATCGATTGATATCTCGATTTTGTGAATTGTTATATAGATTTTACGAATCGTCTCGCAGCGAGACGATGGTGCTTCGAGGGTTAATAGCTGATAGGGCACTTTATTCAACACTTGTTAAATGGTGTATTAAATGTACAGTCCACAAAATAAATTAATAAATAAAAATAGAACACCCCATCTATCTCATCACCTAATTAATGAATACTATCCTTTTTTTATATGTATGTCTATTTTAATTTAATTATTTACATATGTAAACATGTAACAATGTTAAAATTTCCATTTCCAACAAATACAATTTTTTGACTTTATAGATTCTACAGAAAATTTTACCATTGGATACTAAATTTAAAGTTACTTGGTCAATAAGTTTAGTTATTATACTTATTGGGACGTTTGAGTTTTTTAATGTTAATTTTATTTTTCACTCTTAAATTGGGTCTTCGGGCGACAATAGCTTATCAGGTGTAGCTCAAAATCTACTTCACCAAAAGAGCTGAAATTTCATAAAAGTATAAATAAAATAATTAAAAGCTGATTTGTGGTAAAATATTTATAATTTACAATTCAAGAATTTTACTTAAATAATTTCAAAATATTTATTTTTTGCATAAACTTTATTTAAAAATATTTTAATTGTAATCTACAAATATTTTTAAATTATTGCTAGCTTTAATATACATATAGATGCTTTATAAGGAATAGTAAGTATCAGTTGTGTCACTCTCAGATATTTATGCAATAAAATAGATAAGAATGTTTTTTTTTTTTTTTTTTTTCTTTTAAGGTCTACATTATTATATATATAAAGAAATTAAAATAATGTCTCTTGTTACTTAGAAACTTTTGGAGGGAGGGGGAAGAAAAAGAAAAAAACTACACAGCATATGCAAGATGAATGTCAATTAACAAAATTTATATTTACAGTGTCAACGAATTGTTAAAATATGCCGTAATTTCACCACTAATCTATAAAATTCCTGTCTTTTTTCAAAACTGATTCCCAAAATGCACGATATTTTTACGATTGATTGCCGAACCGAAATGTAACTTTTTTTGTCGTTAATCAATAAAATGTCTTCTGTTTTTGAAGTTAAATTCCTAAATACTCAATTATTTTGCCGATAATCGAGTGAATTTGCACTTTTTTCTCAAAGCTGATTACCGAAATAGGCAAAAATTTTGCAGACGAATTTGGAAATACGGGATTATTCTTATCGTTAACTGTCAATTTTTTGTAGTCAAAATTTACATTTAGCCACAACTAATTCTTAATTTCTGCTATTTTGCCGCTAATCAATGAAACTCACATTTTTTTTTCTTTCCTTTCCCGAAAGTTCTTCCTGAAATTCATGATATTTTTGTGGCCGATTGCATTATTTCGCCCCCTAGTCAATGAAATTCGTATTCTTTACAAAGTTGAATCTCAAATTCTCAATTATTTTGCCGCTAATCGATGAAATGAGTTTTTTTTTTTTTTCAAATATGAATCCCAAAATCAGAAATAACTTTAGCCTAATTCAGAAATACGGGATCATTTCACTACTAACTGTTAAAAATTTATGCTTGAACGTATCTAATTGCTAAAATATGATATTATTTATATTATTTCGGTACTAATTGTTAAAATTTGCCATTTTAAGGTGATTTCCGAAAATCTGGATGTTTTGTGGCTGATTGTTGAAACCATCGATATTTTGGTCGCTAATTATTAACGTTACTATAATCGCCCAATTATTTTCTGAAATAGGCTTTATTTCACGTTATTCGGTGAAATCTGCACTTTTTTTTAAAGATGATTCCCGATGTATGCAATAAATTAGCCAAAATATGGAATCATTTTACTGCTAATTTTTAAAATTTATGTAATAGCATTAATTGCCAATAAAGGTTATTATTTTACTGTTAATTGTTAAATTTTGTATATTTTTCATAAATTAATACCGAAATATGCGATTGTTTCACAAAAAATAGTAGAATTGCTTTTTTATGCATGATTGCCGTAATACACAATACGAAAGTCTATCGAAATATGGGATCGTTTTGTCGATAAAATTTACATTTAATAGTTTAAATTATATGCTGAAATAAGCCATTAATTCACTACAAAATAACGTTATATTCTTGCTGTGGGTCGTCAAATTATATCACTTTACGGCTTGTTAACAAAATTTACCTTTATCGTGGCTAATTTCTCAAATAAACTATTGTCTGCGAGAGGGAATCTGCAAAAGCTACCGTGTCATAACATCGCCGAAAAAAACATAAAATGAAGTCAAATTTCATATTTTAATAATTTTTATAACTGTAATAAAAAAAATTTTGAAAATCAAGCAACAATCCTGATGGTACATCAAACTTAATAATTTTCACCCAAAATAACTGTTATTTGATTTTTCCCATTTATGGCATCTGTTATTATTATTACTATTATTTTTTTTTTTCAATCTTTGAAGTGTTGTTGTTGTGTGTGCGTGTGCATGCACTTTACAATTATCTTGTATTCCGTTCAAATAATAGTAACATATTAAATTTAAAATATATACAAATAAATAAAATTTAATTCTAAAATCTCATAATTTCTAATTTGTTTCTTAACTTCACATATTAACAATACCTTTATGAAATTGATAATCATAAAATTAAAAATGTTTGTCAATTACTGTTAATTAAGCAATGCACTTTAAAAATCCTTTACATTCTACCCCCCCCCCCCCCCCACACACACACACCTGCAAACCCTTTTCTTCCTTACTTTTTTTTTTTTTTTTTTTTTTTTTTTTGAGAAAGTAGCTTAACCTAAATTGCAGAATAATTTGTTAAATACAAAAGTACTTAAATTTTGGGGGAAAAAAAAATAAATAAATAAATAATAAAGATTATTTGATTGAAAATGTTGATGAAAAGAAAACTCTTTTGAACTTATTATTTTACTGTTTGTCAATCCATCGTTTCTGCTATTTAGAACATTTACAGGGATCACAGTGTTGCTCTATTTTTAAGTGTTATTTTACTCTTTTGTCACTATTATTTCAGAACAATAATTTAAAAAAATATTATAACATTGAAACTTCAAGAATTATTTTTTTCTGTTTAATAGTGATAACATATTAAAATGCATATAAAAATATAGAAACATTGCGACTCCTGCATTCAATATCTTAAATTTCAGAACTGCTAATCCCTCAAAGGAGATAGACATGAAATGTTAATATTTACTTTAGATTTCCTTACTATAATCATTATAACATTAATTTTAATTATGTTTAATTATCACTGATTACCTAATAAATGAATAAAATTAAAATTTGTAAATTTTTGCTGCTGAATAGTTAGAATATGTAGTAAATATAAAATACAAGCGAGTTAAGTAATTATATTTTATTAACATTCACATCAACATTTTTAATATTTTAATAAAATGATTTGATAGAAATGGTTTTGAAAACGTCTTAAACAGTTACATTTTGAACTAATCTAAAAAAATGACTATTTTTGCAGGGAAAGTTCAGAATAAAACTGCTACTTGTTCTCTGTAGAGCTTTCTTTCTTTTTCTTTCGCTATAAAAAAATACTGGGCACTGGCCTCTTCTTCTGAGAACATTCACCTATAAAGATTTAAAAAAAAAAAAATGCTCATGATTTTATATTTATTTATGATAAATTTAAATATCTGATTAAAATATTTTAGTTAATTTTTTAAATAATATGCACATATGAAACAACTTAAAATGCAAAAAACTGTTATTATGCACCCAGAAACAGAATTTCCTGTATCTATCTGCAGCAAAACAAAATTTATCAGGAATTCCGGATTAAGTTTAGCATCAAGGAGAGTAAGCAATTCATAAAATATGTAAAATGCACACCTACAAAAAAAAAAGAAAATAAGTGCCAAGCAGTTGTGCTCAAAACTGGTAGATATGACGTGCTGGGTTTGATCACAGGTTGCCCTTTTCAACCTATCCATTTAAAGCTTTGGATAGTTTTCTCTGAAACTTGCATAAATATACAGGATAGGTCCCCTTATAAAGGCCCCAACGGAGAGCCACCCATTAGGCTCAGGCCACTAATGTAGACAACTGGCCTTAAGCCGAACACCAGATGGTAAAAGCATACTGGAGAAATATATTACTTTAACATATAAAAAACGACAATGTTTTCACTAGTATCAACATGTAAAATCTCATTTAATA
Organism: Salticus scenicus; assembly: GCA_963930645.1. Classification (NCBI taxonomy): domain Eukaryota; kingdom Metazoa; phylum Arthropoda; class Arachnida; order Araneae; family Salticidae; genus Salticus; species Salticus scenicus. The sequence goes on from OZ005649.1 coordinate 106,742,444, forward strand.
AGATAATGTAATAAAAATACACATTGAAAAAAACTTCTATTTACAAAGCACAAAATTTACAATGTGTCACATCATTACAGGGAGAATAAAAATAAATTATTATAAACCTAATAAACTTTATCTTAGAATTTAAAATTAAAATATTTTTTACCATACTTAAAGAATATATATATATATACTTGTGGCATACAATGCATGTGCTACATTTAAATTTTAACATAAAATTCAAATGAATGAAACTGTTATTTAGCAAAAGGTACTTACTTACTTTATCCTTAAGTAATTTTCTATCCACTCTTCATAACGGCTACTTTACTTCCATTCCAAGAAATTGTTTCGTACCTATTATCGTTCAAACTTCAGTTCACATTTGTTTGACATTTATTTCAAAGCTTATAGTTGCAATGACTTCACTCGACTGATCCATATTTTTACAGAAATTCACAGAAACAGGTGCACACACAATATCTTGTAGCAATCTTCTTCGAACGCAAACGTAAACACATCCCCCATCAAAAACACTGATGCATGCTATGTTCGGTTGTTACGCATGCTCAGTTCCGTTATATGCAGTGCTAGAAATGTGAACAGCTGTTTTAAAGGCACAAATGTGAGTTTGTGACTCTCAGTGAGATCGAAGTTCTGTCGGTTCTTTTCATTTTGTTGTGTCTTCTATATTCCTTCCAGTATCAGAGGCACTTCGACAGTGAGCCTCTTGATAGAAGGCATAATTTACTTGTGCCTTATATTTAAGAGCTACAGTTTTAAGAGTGTATATGCTTCACATGTCAAGATTTTTTAATGTAAATAAGTATTTATTTTATTCTTTCTTTTTCAGCTGCTGTGAGGAGGATCAGATCTGGAAAAAGTCGATCACTAATTCAGCCATGGAAAAAAATACTAAAAATAAATGAAATTTTTTGAAGTTACTTGTTTTTGTTTGTTACAAAGCAAAGTTACAAACACACACACACACACACACAAAAAAAAAAAAAAAAAAAAAAAAGCTTAAGTTAGTTTTTTTTTTTTTTTTTTTTTTTTTAACTTAGAAAATGACAGGGTTGCTACACTACCTGTAATTTTAATGAAAACTTGAAAAGCTCAGGGAGTTTCACAGTTTATTGTAAAAACAGGAAAAACTCAGGCAATTTTTTGGGAGACTTTAAAATCATTTAAAGTCTCAAGTTATTAATGTATTAAGTCTTTTAGTTTAAAATTCTGTCTGCTAATGCTTAATATGAAAAAAAAAGAAAAAAGTTAATTATATGTTTCTTTCTAACTGCACGAAGCTAATAAAATTAATATATCCTATTGCCAATTGACTCATAAATGTGTTAAATTCTACTGTTGCATGATGACATTTCATCTATTTTACTTTTTAAAGAACTGATGAGAATTCTTTTCGAGAATCGTGTAGCAACTTTGAATGAAAATATCAGTATTAAATTGTTCGACTTAAGAACTTTCTCTTTAATGTGTTATTATTAATAGTAAGTTAAAAAATAAATGATTTTTCAAGCATAGTTCTATCAGAATAAAATATTTAAAGAGAAAAAAGTGATTTGAATATCAAAAAACTAATAAAATATAATCTGTTGATTTTTTTTTTTTTATATATATATAAAGGTCTACAAGCATTTTTCATGAGAATCTGGCTATAGCTTCTTGGATTTTTTGCATTGCATTATTTATAAAAAATGTTGTAGTCATCTTAGTAGAACATGTAAAGCTTCTTTTTTTTTATATATATAATAAAGATTTGATACCTAGATTCTCTACTGTGAGCTACAATCAACACTGGATTTTTAACTATGAGATTTATTCAAGTGCTATATTGCATTTGAAAATATTTTTTTCATTGTTAATTTATTAAAAGAGCCCTTTCTTCCTTCCCATGTTATCCAATGGGATTTTTGTTGCTTCGTTTCATAAGGATATCTCATTCAAAAATAAAGTTTTTTGAATTCTGTTTTTTTTTTTTTTTTTTTTTTTAAATATTTTTGAACAGGTCACCATTTAGCTTCGTGAGTAATTTTTCGAAAAAATCAATTTAAATATTTTATTTTCAATAAGTAAATTTAAGAGTAAATTTGGATCTCTAAGTGATTTTTTTTTATTATTATTATTTTTTTTTTTTTTTTTAATTACTCACTAAGCTAAAATACGACATGTTCAAAGAGTAATATTCAAGAAACAGAATTCGAAAAATTTAATTTTTGCATGAGATATTTTTATAAAATGGAGCAACAAAAATCCCATTGAATAAAATGAGAAGAAAGAGAGAGGGAATCTGACTGATGTACAGCCTTAAGGGTGGGTATCGCAGATATTGTAATCAGTTTTTATAAATTACTGTGTTTAAAATGTTAATTTTGCACACATGTGCATTGAAATGCAGCAAAATTATTTTTATTTTGAAAAGTAAAGAAAAAAATAAAAAAACTGACTCAAGGTTTTTTAATTTTTAAAATTTTACTTGCTTACTAGTTTTTATTTATTTATTTATTTTTTTTTTTTTAATCTTGTAGATCTTAAATTATTTTAGTTCAACAATATATTCTAAACATATTTTTGTATTTTGTAAATTCATTGATAAGTTAAAAAAAAAAAAAAAAAAAAATTCTTATCAATTGATTCACAAAATAATATCCATATATGTTTAGAATATATTATAAACTATAATAATGTAAAAACAAGACAATTAAAAATTGCATTTTTGAAATATTCAATAAATTAAAATAGTCTGAAAATTTTTGATCTATTTTAATATTGTGTTTTTTAAAAGAAAATGTGTACCTTTTTTTTTTTTTTTTTTTTTTTTTTTGACAGTAATTTATGTAGAGGATTTATGCCAACTATTCCCATAAAAACCCATCTTCATGGTAAATAAAGTTTAGCAACAAAACAAGATTCAGAATTCAGTTTTGTCACATAATGGCTTGAGAAGAAAAATTGTTACTCTTGTTTACTGCTTATCAATAACAAATAGGAGGAATTTTTGTATGCAGGTTGTTTCAAGAGTTCCAAGAAACTTTAAGGGTGGCCAGGCATGTCAAAAATATCATTTTTACATAGAAACATATTGGTTGAAATGTCATGTATTTGCGCTAATTAGACAACAATACAATATAAATTAATGCAAGCAGATATGGGTTTAAAAGAAAAAACAAGTTTATTGAAACACTGTGTGCATGTTACAAAAAGTGCTCAAAATACTTTCCATCTGCAGCAACACAATATCATATCATGAATTGGCAAATGCTTTCAAACAGTCCAGGTCTGTCACAGATATGTATTACTTCAACAACTTGTGCTACAGTCTTAAGCAGAGTCGTTCACAGGGTCTTTTATGAATCCCATAGGAAGATATTGGTGGGGGGAACAAATCGGGAAATCATGGTAGCCAGGCAGTGGGTCAGCCCCTGCCAATCAACAATGCCAGGGCTTGTGTTACTCATTCACTTTCAGCCAAATGTCTTCTTCTAGTGAGCATATATGGTGTTTCGCGTATGTTTCTATGTAAAAATTATTTGTTTCAGTACGCCTGATAAAGTTTGGCGGAATTCTTGAAATACCCTGTATATCACCATTGCTGGTAAAAATATATTTTATATTAAAAAATATATATATCAGAAATTTCCTTTAATACATTAATATATATGAAGAATAGTACAAAAATTAGTTTTGTATAATATATAAACAGTAAATTATATATATATATATATCAGGGTAGCGACAGATCTGCCTTTTTTCCCCTGATCTTTCCCAAGAATCGGGAGGAAGTCTGTCACCACCCAATATATATATTAAATTTTTGCTTTCTGAAATTATACTCAGTAGTTGAGTGAAACATTGAAATTTTCTATAGGTTACAGAAGTGCTTCTCTCATTTTCTGAGCATATTTTTTACAGATACGCCACTAATAGTTCTCCTGATTGAAAATTGACCAGAAATGCAGACTTTGCTCTTCTGAAAACAATTTTGACTGTAACGAATCCATATATAACTATAAGATCATACAATACTTATGTTCACTGGCAGAGAAAAACAAAGTTATTTTATAGGAAAATTTGTTACCACAATGACTTCACATAATGCATTTCATTGAATTCTGTTTTCCCATTCAGAAAATTCACATCCATACAATTAGTACTCTGTTTTGTAAGTTCATTTTTTAATATTTTATTTCATAGCTAAAACAAACAGTTAAATTTTCACATTTTTAAAACACAAAATATGAAAAATTTAACAAATTTTCAGAAAATGAGTACTGATTTAATGGATGTGAATTTTCTGAATGTGGAAATGGAATTTCAAAAAAATTAAGTGATGAATAATTCTGGTAACAAATTTTCCAGTGGAATAATTTGAGCTTTGGCCATTGCTAGTAACACTGTGGGCAACTTTTGGCCAATTTTTATTAATATTAACCATTTGTGGCTTGATGGTGGGCAACTTTCGGTTAGTTTTTATGTATAATGGCTGTTAATGATATGATGGCGGGCTACTTTCAGCTAATTTTCATTAATGTTAACTGTTCACGGCATGATGGAGGGCAACTTTCGGCCAATTTTCATATTTGTCAGCCATTAGTGGCCTGATAACGGGTAACTTGCGGCCAATTTTCTTATTTGTCAACCATTAGTGGCTTGATAACGGGCAACTTTTGGCCGATTTTCATGTTTGTCAGCCATTAGAGGCTTGGTAACGGGTAACTTGTGGCCAATTTTCATAATTTTCAACCATTAGTGGCTTGATAACGGGTAACTTTCGGCCAATTTCCATAATTGTCAACCATTAGTGGCTTGATAACGGGTAACGTTCGGCCAATTTTCATGTTTGTCAACCATTAGTGGCTTGATAACGGGTAACTTGCGGTCAATTTTCATATTTGTCAACCATTAGTGGCTTGATAACGGGTAACTTACGGCCAATTTTCATATTTGTCAACCACTAGTGGCTTGTTGGTGGCCATCTTTCAGTTAATTTTCTTTAATATTAATTGTTAATGGCATGATGGTGGGCAACTTTTGGCCAATTTTTATATTTGTCAACCATTAGTGGCCTGTTGGTGGGCATCTTTCGGCTAATTTTCAGTTATCGTGACCATTAATGACATGATGGTGGGCAAGTTCTGGCTAGCTTTCATTTATGTTAAGCATTAACGGCATGATAATGGGCATGTTTTGGCTAATTTTCATTTATGTTAGCCATTAGTGGCATGATGGCGGGCAGCTTACTGTACTTATGGCCAAACTTAATTTGGCCGTATTGAGGCCGGCGTGACACTTTTGTTACGTTGCCGGTACGGCCACCGATAGCGGGCCGCTACAAGTTGCTTATGGCCAAAGGTAACATAGCCACAAGTGGGCCATTACCTCCGTGTTTGTTGGGTACGTATCTCAAAAACGGCTCAAACAATTTTCTTCAATGTTCTTTTGTATGCATTAGTTGATATTTCAGAAAAATTAATAGACGTTGTGTATAAGTAGCTGAGTTTTAATTCTCACAAGTGCTTTTCCTAAAAAATAGCTCAACTGATTTTTTTTCAAACTCGTCCTATTTACAATCAATTAGAAGTCCTTTGCCTTCAAAAAACGGCTCAACAGACATCTTTTTCAACTTTGTAAACTCTTATTTTTTCTTTATTTTATATATTTTTCGTATGAATTAGGCGAAGCGTCCATGGAAGCGATGGGAACAGCCCTTCCCCAATTTAAGATTTTTAAAAAGTAATCAAGTAACGTCGTTTCGTTGAAAGGCTGAATTGATTCTTCCTCTGCTTTTGGAAGCGTTTCGTTTCTGCGCTTTCATAGTTTTCTGAACCCCGCCTCACCCCTGTGTATGTCAGTTTCAAAAAACGACTGAACAGACATCTTCTTAACTAGTTTTGTAAGCTCCTATTTTTTCTTTATTTATTTTTTTTTTTTCGTAAGAATTAGTTTACGTTTAAAGAAATATTGTTTGGCCATAGATTTGTTAGGTTAATTTTATGCCTTCTTACTATGATATCTCAAAAAGTGTTTATAGTATATGCAGCATAGTAAATGAATTTCGTATGGTTGCTATACACTGTTTTTTTACTGTTTTCTAATTACCAGTAAATTACACTCGCACACACACATGCCCATAGACACACACACAAGCACAGGGGGGGGGGGGGTGAATGTAGAAGGAGGAAAAGAGGATTCAAAAGTAAAACGATTGAATTTACAATACGATTTTAAAAAGAGAAAATCGCAAATTATTTTTTATCATTGCATCCTTATTTAAGGACAATTTATTATTACTTCCATTACACGACTACCGCAGACATTAAAAGTATTGTCTTCGATCAAAATTTCTCCATCGAGTTTCCACCTTATAATACATTTTTTAAGGTCTCTTGAGTAAAAAGAAAAACTTATTTTGGGCAATTGTTTAATGTGTGTGTGTTTCCTGTGTGTATGTGTGTGCGTGTATGTGCGTGTGTCTGCGTGTGTGTGTGCGTAAATGCATTTTTACTTTCTTCTATATTCAATTGAAGAAAGTATTGGATTCGTAAAAATTTTCGACCTCGGGTTTTTGATGGATTTACACGGTTTGAGAGCTGTAGAACACGATTTGACCATTTTTCGAAAATGTCTCTCTGTCTATCTGTCTGTCAGTCTGTCTCTGTGTGTGTGTGTGTGTGTGTGTGTGTGTGTGTGTGTGTGTGACAAAATTTTGTGGCAACTGTATCTCAGGAACTACTGCACAGAATTTCATACAAATTGGTATGTAGTTGCACCTTGACATAAATTAGTGCCTACCAACTTTTGGTAAAAATTGTTTTACAGGTTGCGTTGCCATCCCGCTTTTTCTAAATTTTTAACATGGTGATATAGGACAAAATTTTGTATAAATGTGCATAAAGAGAATTATTTTTTAGTAATCATTATGAAATTTACAAGAATTATTTATAATAGAGATAGTCAACTGGGAAAATTTTTTGTATACGTAGGAGCCTCGCCACCCCCCCTCGAGGGGAGTAAATTTTCAAGATGTGTATCGTTCGAAAGATCTCGTCAATACTTTTAAAACAAATGGGTGAACTATAAATCTGTGATAATTTAAAATAAAGTTATCGATTTTTTTAACTTTTAACAAAAAAAAAAAAAAAAATAAAATCTTTAAAAAAAAATCTTTTTTTTTTTTTTTTTTTTTGTACGAAATTACGAAATTTAATTAAACTTGGTATTTAGTTGGCCCCTGACATAAACTGGTGCTGATTACATTTGGGGATCAATCGCTCAACAGGTTGCGCTGTGATCATATTTTTTCTAAATTTTTAACATAGCAGTATAGGACAAAATTTCGTATAAATGTACATAATGAGAGTTATTCTTAACCTGTGATTGTAAAATTAATATGAATTATTGATAATACTAGTAGTTAATTAGGAAAAACATTTTGTGCATGTGGGGGCATCGCTTTTCCACCTGGGGGGAAGTACCCCCCGGGGGGGGGTAAATTTTCAAGATGGGTATCTTTCGAAAGGTCTCGTCAATACCTTTAAAACGAATGGTTGAACTATAAATATGTGATAATTTTAAACAAAGTTATAGATTTTTTTTTTTTTTACTTTTAACGAAAAAAACATTGAAAAAAAAAATCGTAATATATATATATATATATATATATATATATATATATATATATATATATATATATATATATATATATATATATTAAATATTGTTACTGAGTGAATTTGTATAGGAAAATATAGAAGAATGTCTCGTGGTGGCCACAACATACTAGTTTTTTTTAACTCAGTTTCATTGTTTACGTATTAGAAATAAATAAACAATGAAACATGCAAAATTATTCAAAAAATGTAGAAAATAAGACCTCTTTAATAAAGACTTTCTTTCATTCTTTTTAAAATCATTTTTTTTTTTTAATTTTGCGCATGACTCCTCTAACTAAATTTGTAAATAATGAAGTCTCTCTGTTTATTTCTTTTATTTTTCCTGTCTATGCCAAAGCATCATTCAAAAAGAGGTTACTTAAAAACTGAACATTCATACTTGATTGGCATTTGAATGCATAATACAGTTAAACAGATGATTCTAATAGTCTTGTTGAAAGAAAAATAAAAACAGTATCATTAACCAAATTTGTCAAAAAGGATTCATAAAATTTTTTAAAGTTAAAAAGTTTTTTTTTTTTTTTTTTTTTTTTTTTTTTTGTAAATGAAATCCTCTTTTCTATCTACTTTTGAACGAATTTTCCTCTCACATTGGTTACTCATCTCAAAGAAATAAAGAATATTTTTTATATAAAATTTATTTATTTTTTTGGAAAACCCTGTATATATACACACACACACACACACATATATATATACATACATATATACAGGGTGTTCCTAAAGTCCTACACCCTCCTCCTAACTCGAAAATGAGTCGGAATTGTAAAATATTGCGAAACATGTGTTCAATCAACTCAAGAGGGCGACTTTTGGCGAACAAATTTTGTGTCCGGGGACGCTAGGGGGCCGCTAGAAAGGGCAACTTTAAATTTTCTAAAAGGAAAGTATGCCTTGTGATACATCCCTGGAAACGTATTTTCAAAACAATGAATTTGATATAAATAGTTTTGCTCTACGATCATTATTAAAGGATATACACGAGTTTTTAGATTTTTGAAATGTGGATTTTATACTTACGTATGTCCTTTAATAATCATTGTGCGACAAAACTATGTATATCAAATTCATTGTCTTGAAGAGATGTTTCCAGGGATGTATAACAAAACATACTTTTCTATTTGAAATTTTAAAGTTGCCCTCCATAGCGGCACTCCGACAACCTCTTTGACCGGGCCCAAAAATTTTGGGGAAAAGTATGTCTTGTGATGCATCACTGGAAACGCCTCTACAAGACAAGGAATTTGGTATACATAGTTTTGTCATGCAATGATTATTAAAGGGGTTACATAAGTATAAATTCCACATTTCAAAATTCTAAAAACTCGTGTATATTTTTTAATAATCATCGTAGGGCAAAACTCTTTATATAAAATTCATTGTTTTGAAGAGACGTTTCCAGGGATGTATCACAAGACAAACTTTCCTATTAGAAATTTTAAAGTCGCCGTCCCTAGTGGCCCCGCTAGCCCCCTCCCCCCCCTCCCAGGCCCAAACTTTTTTCACCAAAAGAGGCTCCTCTCGAATTCATTGAACATGTGTTTCGCCATTTTTCACATATCCGACTCATTTTCAAGTTAGGAGGGGGGGGAGCATTTGGAACACCCTGTATTATATATATATATATATATATATATATAGAGAGAGAGAGAGAGAGAGATAGATAGATATATGGTGTAATAAAACCATTAGTCATATATAAGAATTTGTAGAAAAATATATATAAAAAAGAAAAATATAATTAGAAAAAAATATTTTTGAAACAAAAAATAAAAACTTCTTAATGTGATTTAGTTTTATTAAATTTCTTAAATGTATTTGATCATAGAAATATTGTGCCTAATATGCTTAACATTATTCAACACTGTTCCCCCACAACACGTTTTGACTCATGCTTTTCAATACCATATTGTACTGTAAAAGCTTTTGTTTTGGTAGTTCAGTTACCTCTAACATTTGTGAGCATTAGCTGTTTTGCACCCTGTATATGTACTCAAGTACTTCATTATTCACATTTGCAAGGAATTTTAGCAGTATTATGAAAATATAACGACGGTTTAATTATCGAAACATTAAATTAAATTACTGACTAACAAAAATAATTTAGGTAAAGATTCCTTATAACATAAAAATTTATTTTTATTTTAAACAAATATTTTTTTTTTTTTTTTTTTTTTTTTTTTTTTTACATAAACATTTAATTTTATTAAAATTTTTAAATAAAGCTTCAATTACAAATAACAAGTCTAATATTCTTAATATCATGAAAAATAATATCATTGTCTTTAATCATATTTCAAGCTGAATGCCTCGTTTCCACTAGGGATAAAATTTTTAAGTGATAGTAATGGAATTTCATTTTTGCCGTGTATATCTAAAATGAAAGGATTTATTATTATGATGAAAGTAAAATATGAATTGTGGGAATTTTAAGTAGAAGCACTATTTTTTTTTTTTTTTCGTGTTCTTTTTATTTCATATAGGTAACAAAAAAAGAGATTTACTTACTGTTTATTTAGGAAATAAAATTTTAACTTTTTTTTTTGTGTGTGTGTGTGTGTGTTACAGGTTAACATTATATTAATTGCGTTGTGTGGTGTGCATGGGGTTGTGTATATGTATATTGCTAAATTTGTTGAATATTGAATAGTTTTCCTCTCTATCTAATATATATATATTTCTTTCTTTCAGATTTTTTTTTTCTTGGCGCTATAATTACATCTTTTGCCTCAAGTCAAACAGCCATAAGATTTCCTATGTACTTAGTATTTTTCGACTCTGTCTGCTCGTATAGTTTTAAAAATTATTGTATTTAAAAAAAAAAAAAATTAAACACATGTATAATTTAAAAAATTACATTTGTACCATAGTTGTTTTCAGCAGATATTTTTCGAAAGAGGTCCACTACTGGGTTTTAATGTGTCCATTACTGACTCATTTTTAGCTTTCCGCAAGCTCTCTCTCTCCCTCTCTCTCTTTTTTTTTTTTTTTTTTTTTTTTACATTTAAAATTGCTACAATTAGCAATTTTCATAATACAGTAATGTAAAGAAAGAGTTAATAAAGATGTGAAACATTAATTATTTTTCGAGTCTCTAAAATTAAGAAAATTACACTAAATTTCATTAAAGTGTAAAGTGTCCACTATACTGGTGCAGTTACCCTATAACGTAAAAGCAAAAATGCACATAAATCTCTCTCTCACACTTTTTTTTGTTGTTATTTTAAACTATCTTTTCAATAATAATAATAATAGTAATAATTTTAATGAAACGTTCAGTGGTGGTCATAATTAGAAGTTGAGCTATACTTTAATGACTTAATACAAATAAACAAATACAAATGAATACACTATCTGCAATGTATAACTTATATAATTTTTAAAAGGAATTCAATATCTTTATTTTATAACAAAAAATATATAATTTGGGTAAAAAATGAAAAAAAAAAAAAAATAGCTGGACTAAAGCCAATATCATTAAATATCACTGATTTCCATTCTTTATATAAATACTGTACTTTTTGTGTAAACTCTAATATCTTTGTTTTATGACTCTCTGTAAAAATTGGTTTGGATTTCTTTTCCTTTCATACTATATTTTGTCCATTTTGTAAAATTCTTCTAATATGCCTTAACTCATGGTGAGATATAGTTAACAGTTTATCTCGTTTGAATTAATTATTTCATTTTTTGCTTTTTCCCAATCTTTTTTTTTTTCAGGCTACATTATGGTGAATGGGTCCTTCCAGGACGTTTTAATGTTATTTATTTATTTATTTTCACTTTTTTTTATATAATTATTAATATAATATTATAATTTATTACATATAAGGAATCTTTAAATTTTTTTCCAATTTGTTTCAATAATAATATTCTCTTTCTACATGTATCAATTTGAGCTTTTTATTTGTCAAATATCCATCTTCATTTAAGCTTCAAAAGATTTATTCTTAAAGAAAAAATATCTGCATATTACAACGTTCTTTAATTTGAATTTTCAAACTCATTAATCAAACATTATTTTTAATACAAATTTAAAATTATATCAGGATTTATTTAGTGAAGTTATGATACAAATCGTTTAATATAATCATAGTAATCTTCGTATAACTTATGTTTTAATATTTCATTTGTGTAGGTACTTGATTTTAGTGTTAATTGCTTTTTTATTTAGATTCAGATGAAGTAAGAAATACAGGGTGGGGCATAAAGATCTCCCTGTACAGGACGTGTCCGAAGTAGCGCTGTTATTCTGTTGGCATGTTATTCTGTTATTCTGTTATTATGCTGGTTACACTATTTCAGTTGGCAGTATGTCTTGGACTAGTGAACATCGTGTGTTCGTTGTTGAAACTTATTTTTAAAATGCGGATTCCATCATTCAAACACAACGATTAATTCGTAGGCACTTTGGAGTAAGCAGGCATGGAAAAATACCCGATAGAAAGACAATATCCTTATGGGTTGCTATTTTTAGAGAAACAGGTTCGTGTTTAAAACGAAAGTCGCCCGGTAGACCATGTCATGTTCGAACTCCGGAGAACGTGGCAGCAGTAAGAGATGCTGTAACGCAATCACCACGACGTTCAGCTCGTAAACAAGCTAGTGCCCTTGGACTATCCCAGCGCTCATTGAGGCGAATTTTACACGAAGATCTGAAGTTACAAAATGATGTTGGTACAGGAAATAAAAGAATGCGATTGGTCAAATCGAATGAAGTGTTGTGAAGTTTTTCTGGAAAATGTTGCGCCCGATGATGTTGTTCTGTCGAGTGACGAAGATCATTTCCATTTGTCCGGATGCTTTAGATCTTGTAAAAATTAATTAATGGCAAAATTTATTCTTTCCGAATGTAAACATAAAATATTTGTTTTCAATGTCCTATATATTTTTATTGACCTCTTAAAATGGGGAGATCTTTATGCCCCACCCTGTATTTTACAAAGTAAGTGTGTAAGTACGTAAATCCTTGTTTTAAACTATTTCATATACAAATTAATAGTTACATTCATCACCGAATACATAGTTAGAAATTTGTGTTAAATTTAATAAAAGATGAAAATATATTTTAATAAAGTATTTTATGAATTGGTACGAAATTACACTGGTGAAGTAGAAAGGAAAAACTCCTTATATATATATATATATTACGCTTTTTTATTTTTTATTTATTTATTTATTTATTTTTAAGGTAAAATTGTTAAAAAAGTTAAATAATTTAGTGGCAAGTACATATGTTTTATTAATGCTATAAACATCAAAAGAACTTTCAAATATGGTTTCAGTTTGTTCAAACGATATTTTGATACAAAAATAAATTTAATTAATTTTTGTAGATTTATCTGAAAAACTTAATACATGTTATTATTTTTTTAAATGCATGAAAATTGCTTCATCATATTCTTCTCCTTTTTTTTTTTTTTTTTTTTTTTTTTCTTTTTTTAACACGCTTTTATTAGCTTCACCTGCATGTATGTTTGTATATTTGTATGTATAATGTATGTTTGTAACCGCTCTGGGAGCAAACAAATAATCTATATTATAAAAAAAGACTTTCCCTACGTGAACGCTGTGGCTGTGAGGTAAAGCTCACGGCTACGAACCTAAAGGTCTAGCGTTCGAGCCCAGTCAGGAGAGATTTTTAAAAAATGGTTTTTGTTTAATTCTAAATTATTTTAATGAAAGATCTAAATGTATGTAAATATTATGGTGTGTCACTCACACGATTTTCTCTTACCCGGCATTTTAATACTAAGATAGATATTTTGTGCTTTTTAGTTCACATTTCTATAAAAGCGTGTTCTTTAATTTTTTTTAAACTATAATATTATTAATAAAAATTTTTGTATTGACGATTTAATTCAATTGTGTTTATTCATTACAAATTATTTTTTCTTTAAAACTTAAAACTCTGTTTTCTTCCAGTCTCAAAATAATGATAAAATAGATGTAATAACCACGTTGCATTTTTGTTAATATTTATTTTGTTGTAAATAATAATGATCTAAATTTGATAAGAAAGTTTGAAATTAATTATTATCTAACAGTTTTTCAACTACATAGCTTTCAAATTATTAAATATTTAGTTAAAACCACCGCTTCAAACTAAATTCCTGTAATATTATAATTAATTGCAATAATAGCATCTCATTGTTTTTTATTAATATACTAATTAAACTTTATGACTAACATATATTCGAAAATAACTTAAAAAATTCTTATAATCCGAAACATAAAAATAATAAAACAGGTTTTTATTTTAGTTTTAAATACTGATATACAAACACCGGTTAACTAATGTCTTATTTAATTAATAGACGAAGTGTTGCACGGTTGTTCACGAAATTATACACAAAATTTAGGATATGAAGTTCAAAAGTAAATTTATGGAATTACTGTTTGAATACTGCTAAAATATATTTCATTCAGTTTAGCAACTGACTTTTCATTGGCTATGATCCAGAATACTTATTGAGGTTAACCTAACGGAAAGCAAACATGTGTGAAAGATTGCTAATTATTTATAAGTTGCTGAAATCATATGTATTCGAAAATTAAATTAGAATAGCTAATAACATAGTTATTTATTATTTAAAGTACATAATTGGTTAATTTAGCAAACTTTTACAATTAAGAAAATGTAATTAATAAATTATAAGATATATTAAAAAGTAGTTACCATTTTCTGTACGTTGCACAAGATACAGAGGTGTTAAAAATTGCAACACTTTAATTTTTTATGTATACACTTGCAAAAACATTTAAAAAAAGATTAAGAGGTTATAAACACACGCAAATTTGCGTTTGTTGTGTGTGCATCTCCACATGTCAGCGTGAGTGCTATAAATGTACGTGGATAAAAAAAGATTGCCATTTTAATGTCTTGGTGAATGCCCCTTTTTACTTTATCTTACCCATAAGGTAGAGAAAGTATTGTTTTTGGGTCAAATTTTCGAACGCAAGATTTTGTTATATTTACACGTTTTGAGGTCCCCTGAATACGAAAATCATGTGTTTAGCAAATGGTCTGTGTGTACGCCTGTGTGTGTGTGTCATGTGATATCTCAAGAACAAATAGTATCAGACATTCCAAACTTGGTATTCTAAATGTGTATCATATATAAATGCTACAGTAAGCTTTTCGTTAAGATCAAGCAAATGGTTCGTGTAAAGGGACAATCAAGAGAATTCTAATACATTACGTCTATGGGGGAAATTGCAGGTAAGTAGAGTTTAACGTCTATAGGCTGCACTAAACCAAATGAAACGAATATATATATATTGTAATAGAGATAGTCAACTGGGAAAACAAAATTGTGTATGTAGTAGCCTCGCCTCCCCCCCCTGGGGTGGGGAAGTCCCCCCTCGAGGGGAGTACATTTTCATGATGGGTATCTTTCAAAAGAGCTCGCAAATACCCTTAAAACGAATGGTTGAACCATCGATTTGCGATAATTTAAAACAAGTTTATCGATTTTTTTTTTACTTTTAACGGGAAAAAAAAAAAAAAAAAAAAAAAAAAAAAAAAAAAAAAAAAAACTTGGAAGAATTTTTTTTTTTTTTTTTTTTTTTTTTTTTTTTTATTGAGAATAAAATGGATTTTTTCTGGATATTTAGTGTTATAATACTTCTCTAATGTGGAAATTGTCTGTATTATCATAAAAGATAATTTCTTTTTAAATAATAATTTTAATATATATATATATATATATTTTTTTTTAACAGAATTATTTTTAATAACCGAATTAAATTTTATATTTAATCTAGGTGCATTATTGTAACAGGGAGTTGATGGGGGCGGTAGCCCCCCTCACACAGAACTAATTATCATATAAAACTCTTCCGAAGCCTAATTTGAATTGCTTAACATAGGTTTACATAACATCGTTATGTTACCTCTTAATCTCCAATCTGTATTTATAGTATTAAATTTCAGGGTAAGAGAAAGTCGTGTGAGTGACACACCGGATTATTATTCTTATTTTTTAACACTTCATGACAAAATATTTTATTGATCTGCAAGAAAAAACGCAATTTAAGATTTTAAAATCTTTTTCAATATAATTTTACTCGCTAACACCGAAAAATACAGGTTAATATATATATGTTACATGGTAATATGTATCTACGTGTATTTATTGTAATACCAAAAAGAAAATAATAAGAACAAAGAGTTGTAATGCGAATTTACAATATAATTTAAAACATTACTTTTCATTGTATCCACATTGTATAATTACTGTTTAAATAAAAAACTGTAAGATACACAATATGTATTGTCGATACACAATACTTATTAATCTTACAGTTTTTTTTTTTTTTTTTTTATGTGGGATAAGTTACATTTCTTAAATATGAGCTTGTATATTACTTGGTTTCTTACGTAATTTGTATAATAGTTTTCATATTATTTCATTAAATATTTTTTAACAACTAAATTATTCACCATTGTAGTATGTCAATATTTTTGGGCAATAATACTTTTCATGTGTTTTGTTACTGAGTGTTTATTTATTTATTTATTTATTTTTCCTTAATTTTAAACATAGTGTCGGGTAACTTACAACGATTCTATATAGATTATAAAACCTACTATAGACTATTTTTGTAATAGTTCATTTACAACTGAAAAAATATATTGTCTGTTTTTTGGATACATATATCATACTTGCCAACATACTAATTAATATTCCGTAGTATTGTTAGCTCCGCCTTCTTTTTCACACCGGTATCTTTTTAGAATATTTTTCCTCTTATTTAATCGTAATTGAATTTGGATAATATTACTCAAAAAAATTATTGGTGTGAAAAAAATTCGGGGCTAACAAGACTACGGAATATTAATTAGGATATTGACAAGTATGCATATATACAGATTTTTGCTGTTGTTGTTTACTTTATACAAAAATTCATTTTACTGTTTTTTTTTTTTTTTTCTAAATACATTTTTTTAAATGTAATATAATTCTGTATAATAATGTCAAACCAGTGATTTTTGTGCAAATTATTCATTTTATTTATTTACTTTTTTTTCCTATTCAATGGTTTACTTGTATATCAAAATATGTGTATATTTACATAAAAATATTTGAATAAAAATTATTATTATTTTTTCAACTAAATATGAATTGTAATCAAACAAAATATATTCAGTATACAAGGAAGTATTCATAAAATATTATAGATAAACCCTAATAATTAAATATGAAACCGTCGCCCGATATAAAGGAAATTTAAACATTAATAATTAAAAAAAAAAAAAAAAAAAAAAAAAAGTTATAAACGATTTTATCATCTGTGTCTCTTAGATAAAGAAAAATGATAAATTCATTCAAAAGGTAACTCTATCAGTATCGCACATTTTAAAAGCAATTTTAAATTATAGTGAAAGAGTAATAAAAAGAATCCACCTAAGAATCATACCTTTATATTTTTACTATATACGTGTAATAATATACTAAACTATGGTTGAGAGATATATTTCCCATTGAAAGACGGGCATTTCTAATCTGCTTCTCCCATTTTTCTTTGAACCTGTTTTCTGTACAACAAAAGTGCGTTTCTTCGCACTGAAAATGCATAAGGTAATATGGAGAAAATGCGAAGTCCATTTATGAAAGCAGTTTTTTTACAAAAATAAAGTTTGTGTTTACAGACTTATGTAAGGCTCTCTAGTTTGGAGAAAGAAATTTAATTTCCACTATAAAGAAAAGAGCGTAAGAAATTGGATGGAAAATGTGCTTGGATATCAGACGAAGCAAATATGCCTTTGTAGAGTGAATAGTCCGGGCTGTGTTTATAAATTGGTTTTTCACAAAAGTATTATATGTACTTTGTTATCTTTAGATATCACGTGCATAAGATTTTTTTTTTTTTTTAATAATGTGTTGTAATATATTTATATGATTTGTCATATGTATAGATAAAAGTATAATATTTGTATTAACTTCTTTTCTTCACAATGAACTGTATATGTATTCCTATTTCAAACTAAAAAATCTGGTGTGTCACTCACACGACATTTTTTACCTTGAAATTTAATACTGTAAATACAGATTGGATATTAGGGGGTACGATGACGACTGCTATTATGCAAAACTGAGGAGCAAACATTCAAACCGTGTTTTCTCCAAAAATAAAAAAAAGTGAGTTAGGGATTTTTCTGTGAATTCAACATTAAATAGCACAAAATTATACTATTATTTTAAACCAAAAATTTTTTTATCACATTATAAACGCTCTTAGAAAGTTGAGGTTTCAATCAAACAGTGTTTCCTCCAGAGCCTGCTTTCAGTCAAACTGTGATTTCTCCAGCCGACCAGTCAGAACTGTTCTTTCTGGTCGCGTGACTCCGTACATGTACCAGCTTTTTATGTTTGTTTATTTCGTTAGTTCTACAATAACATCAAATTGTAACAATAACATCAAAGGAACAATACTATGAACTGTATCAGACAGTTAGTAAAGTAAAAATATTGGGGATTGATTGGAAACTTTATAATATGAAATCACTTAGAGCTTATTTCAAAAATTTACCATACATATCAGAACTGAAAAGAATAGTTTTAGAAAAAAAATGGAGAAAGTGTGATGGTCAAAGTATTCAAAAACTATAAATTCGAAGGTATAAAATAACAATCTGGAACAAAACTTTTTAGGAAGGGGATTAATACTGCTATTATACGAAATGTTGTCTTTCAATGTCTTCCTCTTAGTTATGGAATAACACTTGAAAAGAAAAATGACGTAGACAAACTTTTAAAATTGATGTATGATGAAGAGTGGAAAAATCAGCCTGAATTTAAATGGTATAAAGATATCATTACTAACTTTCATGTAGAATATGAAGAAACAGAGGAAGCATGTAATTGCTTAAGTGAAGATATTGGTTTAAAAATTTAAATTTTAAATTGGCTTAAAAATTTCAGTTCTTCCTTACAATTTGAAGGATGATTTTTCACGTGTAAATATTTAATTTAATTTTATAATTACATAACAAAGTCTGTTCTGTTAATTAGTTTTATTACATTAAGTATGTTATTTCCTCAATATGCGAGTTACATACTTTTTCATTCAAAAAATGTTTTGTCCACATTGGAAACATTCAAAACATGTTTTCTCCACTGCGTTTCGGTCAAAACATGCTTTCTCCAAATTTCAAATACATTTTTCTAATTAACTCTAAGTTTATTAGGTAAAGTATGCCTACAGATCTTCCTAGTAACCAGTAATAAAACTAAACAAATGATAATTAGGGTCTAAGAAGGGTTATTTTTTAATTTATCAGTTTTTTGTGTTTTCTGAAAAATTGTATTCGAAGGAGAAAACACGGTTTGAATGTTTGCTCCTCAACTATTTTAAAACAATTCAAATTAGGCTTCAGAACAGCTCTATTTGACAAATAATTCTATGTGAAGGGGCTAACTCCCCCATCAACCACACGTTTCATTACTGTACCTACATTTATATAGAATTTAAACTTTTATTAAATTCAAAAGTTCATTTAAAATTATTCAGACAAATTTCACACGCAACATTCCTTGAAACTTATCAATATTGATCAAACGTTTCTTGTAACAAACATATTAACTTCAAAATACAACATTTGGATCGCCTGAAATTATTTGTTTTGAATTTACTCTAACAGACAACGACCAAACGTTAAAAGTTGTACTTCAGTATTCAGGAAGCCCCAAAACGTGTAAATGTACAAAAATACAAGCGATGGATATTTATCTTAAAAACATACATTATTTACCATATGGCTATGAGGAATTAACTTCAATTTCTGAACAGCTTTCCTGGACATGGTAAAATATTATAGTTAAGCACTTCCACTGACAATGAAAAAGAACGTTATGGCTTGAATATTGACAGCCCTGTATATCATCTGAAAGTTATGTACACATTACATGGTGCACATAAATATAATCCTATATTATTAACACACGGCACAATCTGAAGTACACTTCCATCAATTTTCAAGTATTGCCGCACTATAATCTAGTTCTTTTGTGTAGCCCTTAAAAGAACAGTGAGTGAATTATATACCATACTCTACATGAAATATTTTTTATGCATGTAATATATATATTCGTTTTATTTGGTTTAGTGCAGTATATAGATGTTAAACTCTACTTATCTGCAATTTCTCCCATAGACGTAATGTATTTGAATTTTCTTGAGTGTCCCTGTACTCGAACCATTTGCTTGATCTAAACGAAAAGTTTAATGTAGCATCCCTGTATGATACACATTTTGGATTCCAAGTTTAGACTTTCTGCTATAATTTGTTTTTTGGATATGCTGATAACAAGTAGACTCACACACGCACAGGCCAACCGCTAAAAACATGATTTTTTGATTCTGTGAACCTCAAGACGTGTAAATATAACAAAAACTCATTTTCGAAAATTTGACCCAAAAACAGTACTTTATTTTCCTTATGGGTATAAATTAAAAAAAAAAAAAAAAAAAAAAGGTCTAAATTTCACGTTATTATTAAAAATATTTAAACTTATCCAGCTTGTTAATAGGGAGTTACCTTTTGAAATAAATACAGATGTTGAAACTGGAAAAAAAAAGAATATTTTAATAAGATAATTATAAAATTAACTTAAATGTATGCTTCCTTATATTATATATTTCACATTCTGGTTTCTATGCAAATAAAAATTAAATATACAAATATTTATTTGAAAAAAAAAATCTTTATTTTTTTACTTGTGCTCAGAAGTACACTCATGTACATAAATTAAGGATAATTCAGAATCACACGGAAATCGAACTTTAATGCAAAAATTTCACGCGTAGAAATACCACACACATCTTTAAGAATAATATGCAAATCATAGGAAGCCATCAGATGACGCCGATATGATGTTACAATGACGAAAATGTAACAAGGGTGGTTAAGAGAGTAAGTATTCTCCTCACCAGATGGCGCCACACCTCAGCTGTGAGTATTTTTGTTTTCTCTTCTTGTCAGTTGTTGATTGTGATGTGATATATACGCACGAGTTAGCAGCAAGAGCTGCTCGCAACAAAAATAAATATGTGAGTGAATTACTTTAGTGAGTGAAATTCTTTATATACAGTCCATTATTCTTTAGTAAGTGTAAGAACCAGCGCAATAAGTGTAACAAAACCATGCGCCGCAGAACTATTGGTCAGAATCGCCGGAGAAAGTTACTTTCGGTTTGGGATTAGATTGCGCCGCGCCGCTCTCGATGTTCTGAGTGACTCAACGCCGGAATAAGCCGGTAAGTGATTTTTAAACATTCTATTTAAATGTATCACTGTGAAAATAGTAGTATTGTGAAAAGATTTATATAATAAACTAGTGCAAGGAAAATAAAAATAAATTCGTACAAAAAAAAAAAAAAAAAAAAAAAAAAAAATTAAAAAAAAAAGTAAAAGTGATTAAATGAATTCTCAAAAAAAAAAAAAAAAAAAAAAAAGTAAAAGTGATTATGTCTTCACAAAAGGCAATTACAACGCGAAAAAGAGTCCTTAAGGGACAAATCACCAAATTTAAAGAGAAATGTAATCTTGAAACGTCAGATTACGACATTTATCAATTAGAATTGTTAAAAAATAAATGCAATAAATACTGTTGTGAACTAGGTGAAATTTTTAATCAGTTGTATGAAGTTTCTGATGAAAAGGAACTAGACACACTAATTAATGAACAAGATAACATCCAAAATAGTCTGGACGAACTATTATTACCACTAAACAGAAAGATTTCTACAATAAAAATAAACAATGAGGAAGTTTCAGTTTTAAAAACAGAACAAAAAGTCGAGAGTGTGCGCTTACCAAAACTATTACTGCCAATTTTTAGTGGAAACATTACGTTTACCGCTAGTGTTCATAACAATACTAATTTGTCAAATGCTCAAAGACTACAATACTTGAAATCATCGTTAAAAGGTGACGCTTTTAAAGTAATTCAGTCGATTTCTATCTCAGACGCAAATTACGAAATTGCTCTAAATTTATTGAAAGATAGGTATTCCAACAAAAGAGAGCAATTATTTGCTCAAATGAGAAAATTAATATCGCGTCCAAGTATTCAGAATGAATCGTCAATCGCCATTTTGCAATTAGTAGATAGTGTAAATGAAATTATTCGCTCATTTGAGATTTTGGAGCAAAAAGTTGATGACCTCAGTGATACTTTAATATTATACTTAACAATGCAAAAATTAGATAATGCTACTAAAATGTGGTTCGAGCGTGATTTGAAAAAAGAAAATATCCCCAAGTTAAGGGAGCTCCTTGAGTTTTTGCAGCATCATGCGCGAACTGTAGCAAATAACAAACTTCAGTTTAAGAAAAACATTCCATCAAAGGCAACGGTTTTGATTTCTAACAACAATAATGCAAATAGCTGCTGCATTTTTTGTCATGAAGAGCATAATTTGCAGAAATGTTCAAAATTTTTGAATTTAAGTGTTCAAAAACGCGTAGATTTTGTTAAAAGTAACAATTTATGTTTTAATTGCTTATCACATTTACATAAACTTAAATTGTGTAAAAGTATTAATAAATGTAGACATTGCGCCAAATCACACCATTCGCTTTTACATTTTGAGAATTACAAACGAAACCCAAAACAATTTGTGAATAGTAGTATGCCATTGAACGTTCAAGCACAAACTTTCAATCCCTCAGAATCACATACTGATAGGAATGAATCCCCTTTGATTTGTGCTTCTCTTTTTGGTAGTTACACTTCTTCAGGTAATTTAGAACCAGTTAAACGCAAGCAAATACTTCTTTGCACTGCATTGATTAAGGTGAAGGATTCAACTAACAATTTTGTGTATGGGAGGTGTATTCTGGATACAGGATCCCAGGCTAATTTTATTACACGAGAATTTGCAAACAAATTACAAATTAATGCGAAGGATAGTTCAATTTCATGTTTGGGTTCCTACAACACACTAACAAGTGGGCAAGTCGATTTATTATTTTCACCCCATTTTCGGAGTGATTTACGTGTTTCTACTTCTGCGTTTGTGATCAACGAGATAACAGGGAAAACTCCAAATGTTTCATTACCCAGTGACATTAAAAATCATTTTAGAGATTTAAATTAGGCCGACCCGCAATTTGACAAGTCAAATTCAATTGACATTTTACTTGGAGTTAATGTTTTCCTCACACTATTAAATGGCAATATTGTTAAAAGAAATCCTAATTTACCATTTGCTGTAAGTTCAAAATTAGGGTGGGTAATTGCAGGAACAACTTTTTTAGAAGTTAGTGAATCAAATCCTATCGCAGTAAATTGTATAAACACTACTGACTTAATTCAGAGGTTTTGGGAGTTAGAGCAAGTTCCTAACAAAAATATAATGTCAAATGAAGAAAAAATGTGCGAGTTACAGTTCGAAAGGGAACATAAAAGAAATCATGATGGTCGCTATTCAGTTAGTTTACCTTTCAAATTTAATCGAGAAATTTTAGGAAATTCAAAAGAAATGGCTACGCGGAGATTTATTAATTTGGAAAAAAGACTTTTAAAAATGCCTCACATTTACGAACAGTACATTGATTTCATGAAAGAGTATTTGTCCCTTAGACACATGGAGCCCATTAAAGACATTGTTGGGGTTGAAAACAACCATTATTACATGCCGCATCATTTTGTTCTTAGAGAATCTAGCTTATCCACACGCCTTCGTGTTGTTTTCGATGCAAGTGCTAAATCATCATCAGGAATTTCGCTTAATGATACGCTTATGGTAGGTCCAAAAATTCAAGATGATTTATACGCAATTATTTTGAGATTTCGTTGCCATAACATCGCAATTACCGCAGATTTAAAGAAAATGTATCGACAAGTGAGGGTGCACGAAAATGATAGAGAATTTCAACGTATTGTTTGGAGAGATAGCGTAAACAAACCACTAGAGACATTCCGTTTGTGTACAGTCACTTACGGAACCGCATCAGCCCCTTACTTGGCCACCAGAGCGCTAAAACAATTAGCAATAGACGAAGGTGAAAATTATCCAAATGTGACTAACATACTATTAGAGGACTTTTACGTTGATGACGTTTTGACAGGCGCATCAAATATTGAAGAAGGTAAACTACTGATAACACACCTATCTGAAGTACTGTCCAAAGGAGGATTTGAATTGCACAAATGGTTTTCCAATAATGAACAAATGCTAAGGGATACAGGGGTAATAATTCAAGAAAAAGAGCCAGAATTGATACCCAATAAGGCAATTAAGGTATTGGGAATAGAATGGCATCCTAATGAAGACTCATTTAGTTGTAGTGTAGTTGTGCCGCAAATAATTACTCCTGTTACTAAAAGAAAAATATTGTCAGTAATTTCGAGCATTTTTGATCCATTAGGTTGGATTGCTCCTTTCGTAATATCTGCTAAGATTTTTTTACAAGAACTTTGGAAATTACAACTATCATGTGATGATCATACTCCTGATAGCGTCAATGAAAAGTGGTTACAAATTTGTGAGAATTTACCCTCTTTGAAACACATTCGCATCCCTAGGAAAATATTAGTAACAGATCCAAGCAAGATTGAATTGCATGCACTTTGTGACGCTTCTGAAAAAGCTTACGCAGCTGTTATTTTTGTTAGGTCCATATCTGAAAACAATGAAATAAAAGTACAAAATCTAACAGCAAAAACGCGTGTGGATCCTCTGAAATCGATTTCACTTCCGCGTTTAGAGTTATGTGCAGCTTTACTTTTAGTTCGTTTAGTTAAGGCTGTTTTACCCGCATTACACATAAACATTGATGCAATTTATGCTTGGACTGACTCAACTATAGTTATTTCGTGGTTAAATACTGAACCTTATAAATGGCAAACATTCGTTGCGAACAGGGTAGCAGACATTCAAACATTGCCTGGCGTACATTGGAATCATGTAAAGAGTTCAGAAAATCCCGCTGACTGTGCTTCGCGTGGACTAAAACCTGCAGAATTAATTTCACATAATCTATGGTGGTCTGGGCATTATTGGTTATCCACATTTGGCATTCCCCATTCTGTTTCAATTACAATCGACAGAGAAGCATTGAAGGAAGAAAGGAAAGGCATATCATGTACAATTTCGCAAATTCAAGAACCTTTACCTGTCATATCAAATATATCTTCGTTTACAAAATTGCAACGTGTAATTGCATGGTGTTTACGATTTATTTCAAATGCAAGAGTAAAATCACCAGAAAGAATATTAACGCATCTAAGTAGTAGCGAAATTACAAATGCAGCAAATTGCATAACTAAAATTGTTCAAGTTTCTACCTTTCATAATGAAATTCACTGTTTGAAATCAGGAAAGACTGTGCCTCCTACTAGCAAAATTGCTAGTCTATGTCCATTTTTAGACAACACAAATTTGTTGAGAGTGGGTGGACGATTGAAGCACGCAAACTTACCTGTAAATGAAAAACACCCAATTTTGCTTCCGAAAAAACATCATTTGACTGAAATTATAATTAAACATTTTCACATTAAGTATTTACATGCTGCTCCTGAGCTCTTACTTTCTTTAATACGACAAAATTATTGGATAATAGCAGGTAGATCAGTAATCAGATCTCTAGTGAAAAAATGTGTAACATGTTGCAGATATCGAGCTCAAGCTGCTACACAAATTATGGCTGACTTGCCAGAAAAACGAGTTACTCAATCTAGACCTTTTAATTGCATTGGTTTGGATTTCGCAGGTCCCTTCATGATCAAACATCGAACTGGACGTGGTCAAAAATCTTTTAAATGTTATGTTTGTATTTTTGTGTGTTATTCAACAAAGGCTATTCACTTAGAAATTTCAGAAGATTTGTCCACCAACGCATTCTTGAGTACCCTTAAGCGATTTATATCCAGAAGAGGAAAACCCTCTATCATTAACAGTGACTGTGGAACTAATTTTAAGGGTGCTTACTCGGAATTACAAAGATGTTTTTCACAATTCAATAAAAACGAGAAAGTTCAAGGGTTTTTGGCATCTGAGGAAATAAAATGGAATTTCAACCCTCCTGGAGCCCCACATTTTGGTGGTCTTTGGGAGTCCGCAGTAAAATCCATGAATTACCACATTAAAAGAACAGTGGGTGATACCGTACTTACTTATCCAGAGTTTGCTACATTGCTAGCCCAAGTTAAAGCCTGCCTCAACTCAAGGCCGCTCAGCCCAGCTTCTTCAGATCCTTGTGACTATTCAACTCTAACACCAGCACATTTCATTTTGGGTACATCACTAACAGCCTTGCCTGAGCCTGATGTAAGCGAAGTCAAAACAAGTTATTTAGATAGATGGCATGTGCGACAATCAATCTTGCAGCAATTTTGGAAGAGATGGAGCAGATAATATTTAACCCAACTTCAACAAAGACATAAGTGGTTTAAAGAAAACAAAAATGTGTCAGTCAATGACTTAGTGTTTATCAAAGATGACAATTTACCTCCTCTAAAGTGGAAAATGGGACGAGTGAGCGACATTCATCCGGGTCCAGATGGCAGAGTTCGAGTGGTAACTGTTCAAACTAGTCATGGTTACATGAAACGTCCCATAGTGAAAATTTGTCCTCTTCCTACAAACTAATTAAAAAAAACTTTTAACTATAAAGCATATTGAACATTTATTTAGTGTTTATATTAATATTTTTTCTCTTTGTAGTTACAATTTTGATTAATCTTTGTGTAATTTGAAACCTTCCTTAAGGGTTTCAAGGCGGCCGGAATGGTTAAGAGAGTAAGTATTCTCCTCACCAGATGGCGCCACACCTCAGCTGTGAGTATTTTTGTTTTCTCTTCTTGTCAGTTGTTGATTGTGATGTGATATATACGCACGAGTTAGCAGCAAGAGCTGCTCGCAACAAAAATAAATATGTGAGTGAATTACTTTAGTGAGTGAAATTCTTTATATACAGTCCATTATTCTTTAGTAAGTGTAAGAACCAGCGCAATAAGTGTAACAAAACCATGCGCCGCAGAACTAAAGGGGGTAGAGAAGGAATGGGAGCAGAGAAGGAACATTGTTCACAAGCGTTCTTCACGCTACTCAGTGCCACAACAGAATAGATATGACACAGAGGACATA
The DNA here is from genome assembly GCA_963930645.1 of Salticus scenicus. Lineage (NCBI taxonomy): Eukaryota > Metazoa > Arthropoda > Arachnida > Araneae > Salticidae > Salticus > Salticus scenicus. The sequence continues at coordinate 106,769,217 of OZ005649.1, forward strand.
TGCAGATAATTTTTTTACGTGGTAGAATTATCGGCCGACTAGAATGCGGGGGTACTAAGATAGAAATATCGGGGGAACTTGGAATCGCTCAAAGTGTCATCTCTAGGCTTTTGCAACGAATTCAAAATGATGGAAATGCCAGTCGACGTTACAGTACTAATCTGCCCCGAGTTACAATACTGAATGAAGACTGTTATTTGGCAGTAAATGCCAAAATAAGCATATAAAGAACAGCATCAGACCTGTCTCGTCAGCTGTCTGCAGCCACGGGTACCACAGTTTTAAGGCAAATCGTGTATAGACGTTTGGGAGATATTGGTCTATATGCTCGCAAGCCTGTTAGATTTGTTCCGCTCGCGGCAATGCACTGTTGCCTGCAGTTAAATTGGAGTAGAGAACATGCAATGTGGACAGCATCACACTGGGCTTGTGTTGTGTTTTCCAACAAGTCCAGGTTTAGCTTGCAGTGTGATTCACGCCAGACTTTCATATGTAGAACGTCAAGTACACATTACTACAAAAACAACATCATTGAACGACACCGTTACTGTGGGGCAGCAGTGCTCGTTTGGGCGGGGAGGGGGACATATTGGGCACCAGAACAGATCTACATGTTCAAATCGGAACCCTGACAGCCCAAAGTTATCGGGCCATCATTCAGGAACAACTTGTACGTTTGTTTAAAGGTGTCATGGGGTTAGAATTTGTGTTTATGAATGACAATGCGCGTCCTCACCGTGCACACATTGTACACGGATACCTACAATCTGAAGCTATCACCCGCATGGAATGGCCAGCATTCTCACCTGACTAGAATCCGATAGAGCATGTGTAAGACATGCTTTTCCGACGGGTTGTAGTCTGTCAGCCACCTCCTACATGTGTACCGGAACTTCGGATGGCATTGCTTACTGAGTGGATCTTCCCCAAGATCAGATCGATAATTTAATACTCAGCATTCCTAGGCGTTGTAAGGACTGTATTTCACCATCTGAGAGACGTAGGATGTATTAACCATTATACCAACCATGTAATGTTAAGATTTCGTTGGGGAGATATTTTTTGTAATTGCTCCATGGAGCAAAAGTCGTAGTTTTTATAAATGATATCCTACAGGAATTACCTTTTTAACACTTTCCAACAAGGTTGAAAAGTGTTTTTGACTTCGGTTTGTCTGTCTGTCTGTCTGTCTGTCCGTCTGTCTGTCTGTCTGTCCGTCTGTCCGTCTGTCCGTCTGTCTGTCTGTCCGCGCTCTAACTCCCGTAAATATTTATGGAATTTCTTGAAACTGATATATGTTATTCTATTTCACTATCGGACGGTCCCTATTGAAAATGGAGATTATACCTCTACAGGTTTGTGTACAGGGACACCCGAAAGTATTTCAAAGCATTGTGTTCTATGAGAGGTATTTCTATAAACCATAATTTTATACCTTTACTGTAGACATACCTTCATGAAATTTAAATATGTTATTCAAGTTCACTATTTGACGTTCCCAATTGAAAATGGAGATTATACCTCTACTGGTTTGTGTACAGAGACAACCGAAAGTATTTCAAAGCATCGTGTTCTATGAGAGGTATTTCTATAAACCATATTTTCATACCTTTACTCTAGACATATCTTAATGAAATTGAAATATGTTATTCAAGTTCACTATCGGACGTTCCCTATTGAAAATGGAGTTTATACCTCTACTGGCTTGTGTACAGGGACACCCGAAAGTATTTCAAAGCATTGTGTTCTATGAGAGGTATTTCTATAAACCATATTTCCATACCTTTACTCTAGACATATCTTAATGAAATTGAAATATGTTATTCAAGTTCACTATCGGACGTTTCCTATTGAAAATGTAGTTTATACCTCTACTGGTTTGTGTACAGGGACACCCGAAAGTATTTCAAAGCATTGTGTTCTATGAGAGGTATTTCTATAAACCATAATTTTATACCTTTACTGTAGACATACCTTCATGAAATTTAAATATGTTATTCAAGTTCACTATTTGACGTTCCCTATTGAAAATGGAGATTATACCTCTACTGGTTTGTGTACAGAGACAACCGAAAGTATTTCAAAGCATCGTGTTCTATGAGAGGTATTTCTATAAACCATATTTTCATACCTTTACTCTAGACATATCTTAATGAAATTGAAATATGTTATTCAAGTTCACTATCGGACGTTCCCTATTGAAAATGGAGTTTATACCTCTACTGGTTTGTGTACAGGGACACCCGAAAGTATTTCAAAGCATTGTGTTCTATGAGAGGTATTTCTATAAACCATATTTCCATACCTTTACTCTAGACATATCTTAATGAAATTGAAATATGTTATTCAAGTTCACTATCGGACGTTTCCTATTGAAAATGTAGTTTATACCTCTACTGGTTTGTGTACAGGGACACCCGAAAGTATTTGAAAGCATTGTGTTCTATGTGAGAGGTATTTCTATAAACCATATTTTTATACCTTTACTGTAGACATATCTTAATAAAATTGAAATATCTTATTCAAGTTCACTATTGGACATTCCCTATTGAAAATGGAGTTTATAACTCTACTCCGGTTTGTGTACAGGGCCACCCAAAGTATTTTAAAGCGTTGCTTCTATGAGAGATATTTCTATAAATCAAATTTTAATAACTTTACTATCCACGAAGTTTTAGGAAATTGAAATATGTTATTTTCATGCACAAAAGAATGCTTTGTATAGAATATAGCATGATTAGCATTAGATTTACAGGGTGGCACAAAAATATCCAGTTATATTAATAGGTAATAATAAAAAATTGCTAGAATTGTACTTTCGTTTACGTTAAGCGTTTTTAACACTTTCTAGCATTTTTTAAGTGTGAATATGATTTCAGTTTTGTGTATCTGCCTGTCCGTCCGTCCGTCTGTCTGCCTGTCTGTCTGTCCGATCTTTAACTCCCGTAAATCTTTATATATATATTTCTTTTGTGCGTGTGTATGTCACTGAACTCCTCCTAAACGGCTGGACTGAGTTTAATGAAATTTTTTGTGTGTCTTCAGGTGGATTCGAGAGTGGTTTAGATTTACAAATGAAAGTTGTAACTTAATTAGTTCATTCTTAATTAATTTTTAACCAACTCTTTCAACAACTTTTCCACCTAGATGGCGTGAGTTGTCGTAAACACGATGTCAGAATTTATTTAATGTTGAAATGAAAAATGAATTTTTAACCGTATCTTACGAAGTTTTTAAAATATTTTTTCAAAATTAATATTTTTAGAATCGTAACCGTATCATTCGAAGTGTTTAAAATATTTTTTCAAAATTAATATTTTAGAATCGTAAACACGATGTCAGAATTTATTTAATGTTGAAATGAAAAATGAATTTTTAACCGTAAGTGTTTAAAATATTTTTTCAACGTTAATATTGTTAAAATGTTAAAATTAGTTAAAATGGTATATTCTTTTAAAAAATTCGTCAATATCCGACGGAGTTATTTTATGTTAAAATGAAAAATGAATTTTTAGGCCATTATTATTTGTGCAGATGGAAAATGTACTAAAAGTTTTCCGAAAAATTTCACGATCACAAATGTTGAATGATATCCAATATATCGTCGAAGAAATCCCGATAATGGCGGACAATCTTATCATCTATGGCGGTCATCTATGTCAACAACATAGATATTGACATTGATAACCGTTGAATGGTCCCATATTCGCCTCTGCTGAGCAAAACATTCAGTGCTCATATTAATGTTCAGTTCTGCAGTTCAGTGAAGAGCATCAAATACATTTGCAAGTATATGAATAAAGGCAGTGATATGGCTGTGTTTCGAGTTGAAAATACCAATGTGAATGCTCCTCCGGTGAATAACAACGATGAAATAACACTTTACCAAATTGGCCGGTACGTCAGCTCCAATGAAGCTGTTTGGCGTATCTTTGGTTTCCCAATTCATGAACGGGATCCAGCAGTTCTTCATTTAGCCGTCCATCTTGAAAATGGCCAGCGCGTATATTTCACGAGCGAGACAGCGATTGATCGTGCTATAAATCCACCAAAAACTACACTCACCGAATTTTTTGAATTGTGTAATCGTGCGGATGCTTTTGGTGCTTTTGCACGGACATTACTCTATTCAGAAGTACCACGCTATTTCACATGGGCTCCAACAAAAAAAGGGATGCCTCGCAAGCAAGGCACGCCGATTGATGCATGTCCCGGTTTATTCAAATCAAACACCTTGGGACGAGTATTTACAGTCAATCCAAGGCAGACTGAGTGCTTTTATCTTCGACTGTTATTGGTTAATGTCATCGGCCCTTTGTCATTTCAAGATTTACGTAAAGTGAATGGACAACAGTATCCAACGTATAAAGATGCATGCCTTGCACTCGGCTTGCTGGAAGACGACAACCAGTGGGAGTGTATGCTTGCTGAAGTAGGACTGAACTGCACAGCAAAACAAATTCGTCTACTATTTGCTATAGTGTTGACTACATGTTTCCCGGCCTGAGCAGAGACATTATGGGATAATCACAAAGATTCAATGACTGATGACATATTGCATCAGCATCGTTCACGGTGCAACGATCTAACGATAGTATTCAGTGACGCTATGTACAATGAAGCATTGATTGCTATTGAAGATCTTTGCATTATCTATGCCAACTTACCACTCAGTCATTTCGGTATGCATTCAACAAATCGAAATGCATCTGATAAGCACTGAATTGAACCGTGATAAGCACTGAATTGAATCGTGAACTACAATACAATACTGTAGAAATGGCAGCGATTGTTGCTCGCAATGTCCCACTAATGAATGAAGAACAAAGAACCATTTACGACCGCATCATGCTCGCAGTTTTGGCAGGACAAGGTGGATTCTTTTTTATTTTTGGGGTGCACCAGGTGGAACTGGCAAAACATTCCTTATTTCGCTAATTCTCGCCGAAATACGATCAAATAATGGCATCGCATTGGCTGTTGCATCATCTGGCATTGCGGCAACTTTATTGAATGGAGGCAGAACAGCTCATTCATTATTTAAACTGCCACTAAATATTCAAAATAACCCAGACGCAGTGTGCAACATAAAAAAACAATCGTCCATGGCCACAGTGCTGAAATAGTGTAAAATTCTTATCTGGGATGAATGCACTATGGCACACAAACATTCGATTGAGGCGTCGAACCGGACATTGAAAGATATAAAAAACAACGATAAACTATTTGGCGGCACTCTGTTACTCTTTTCAGGTGATTTCAGACAAGCACTTCCCGTTATTCCGCGTTCAACATACGCTGATGAGATCAACGCGTGCTTAAAATCATCATCATTGTAGCGTAATGTTGAAAAAGTACAACTGAAAGTAAATTTGTGCGTTCAAAAGCTTCAAGATCCATCCGCTGAAACATTCTCAAAACAATTGTTAGATATCGGCGATGGAAAAGTTACTACAGATGAAACTGGATGCATAAAATTACCGACCGATTTCTGCACAGTCATTGATTCTCAAGATGCTTTTATTGACCAGATATTTCCTGATGTACACAGACGATACACAAATCATGAGTGGCTGGCAGAAAGAGCAATTTTAGCAGCAAAAAATGTGGACGTCAACGAATTGAATCTCAAGATACAACATTTGTTACCAGGAGACTTGGTGTCATGCAAATCTAATGATACAGTTTGCGATGCCACCGAAGCTGTAAATTATCCAACAAAGTTTTTAAACTCATTGGATTTACCAGGCATGCCACCGCATATTTTACAACTGAAGGTTGGATCTCCGGTTATTTTGCTTCGTAATTTGAACCCACCACGGTTGTGCAACGGCACGCGATTAGTCATAAAAAAATTAATGAAAAATGTTATCGAAGCCATCATTTTAAATGACAAATTCCGAGGTGAAAATATATTACTACTGCGAATTCCTATTATACCCACAGATGTGCCAATTCAATTTAAACGCCCTCAATTTCCAATTAGATTGGCATTTGCAATGACTATCAATATGTCTCGGGGCCAAACGATGTCTGTCTGTGGCTTAGATTTGAGCACATCATGTTTTTCACACGGACAATTATACGTGGCTCTCGAGTGGGCAAACCATCCAGTTTGTTTGTATTGGCGAAAGATGGGATAACAAAAAATATTGTACACTCTGTTGCATTAAGGGATTGATATTGTTTTTTAGTAATATTGTTATAAGTAGCGATATGTATATAATTTTAAGTAATCAATTTTAATAAATTAAAAAAATAAATTATTGGTTTTTTGTTATTTTTATATTCTTTCACCGTTCACAGCGCTCCATACATCTTCCACTTATATACCACATCCTTACACACTTACAAAAAGTTAGTTATTTTTTTCTAGCAAAATATTCTCTAGAAATAATTTATATGACAAAACAACGTTTGTCGGGTCAGCTAGTATTTATGTAATTTCTTGAAACTGATATATGTTATTCAAGTTCACTATCGGATGTTCCCTATTGAAAATGGAGTTTATACCTCTACAGGTTTGTGTACAGGGACACCCGAAAGTATTTAAAAAGCATTGTGTTCTATGAGATTTATTTCTATAAACCATATTTTGATACCTTTTCTGTAGACATATCTTAATGATATTGAAATACGTTATTCAAATTCCCTATTGGATGTGCCCTGTATAAAATGGAGGAAATACCACCACCGATTTATATACAGGGACACTCAAAAGTATTCCAAAGTATTGCGTTCTATGAGGGATATTTCTATAAATCAAATTTTAATAACTTTACTTTCCACGAAGTTTTAGGAAACTGAAATATGTTATTTAAATGCACAAAAAAATTCTTTGCATAGAATGTAGCATGATTAGCATTAGATTTACAGGGTGACCCAAAAATATCTATTTATATTAAGAGTTATTAATAACAAAATGCTAGAATTGTACTTTCGTTTACGTTAAGCGTTTTTAACACTTTCTAACATTTTTATGTGTGAATATGATTTCAGTTTCTGTATCTGTCCATCTGTATGTCTGTCTGTAAGCCCGCGCTTTAACTCCTGTAATTATTTATGGAATTTCTCGAAACTGATATATTTTATTGAAGTTTACTATCGGATGATCCATATTGAAAATGGCGTGAATATCTCTTCTGGTTTGTGTACAGGGACACCCAAAAGTATTTAAAAAGCATTGTGTTCTATGAGATTTATTTCTATAAACCATATTTTCATACCTTTTCTGTAGACATATCTTAATGATATTGAAATACGTTATTCAAATTCCCTATTGGATGAGCCCTGTATAAAATGGAGGAAATACCACCACCGATTTATATACAGGGACACTCAAAAGTATTCCAAAGCATTGCGTTCTATGAGGGATATTTCTATAAATCAAATTTTAATAACTTTACTTTCCACGAAGTTTTAGGAAACTGAAATATGTTATTTAAATGCACAAAAAATTCTTTGCATAGAATGTAGCATGATTAGCATTAGATTTACAGGGTGACCCAAAAATATCTATTTATATTAAGAGTAATTAATAACAAAATGCTAGAATTGTACTTTCGTTTACGTTAAGCGTTTTTAACACTTTCTAACATTTTTAAGTGTGAATATGATTTCAGTTTGTGTATCTGTCAATCTGTATGTCTGTCTGTAAGCCCGCGCTTTAACTCCTGTAATTATTTATGGAATTTCTCGAAACTGATATATTTTATTGAAGTTTACTATCGGATGATCCATATTGAAACTGGAGTGAATATCTCTTCTGGTTTGTGTACAGGGACACCCAAAAGCATTCGAAAGCATTGTGTTCTATGAGTGTTATTTATTTAAACATTATCCGTATAGAATTTTCCCCATTTAAAATGACATTAATAGGTCCTGTACACTTAGTTTGTTTACAGGGACAACAACAACAACAACAACAACAACAAAATCCCAATGCATTGCGTTTTAGGACAAAATTTTTGAATGTTATATTTAAAAGTCTTTCTACTGTAAAAATCATAAAAACATTGAAATTTATTGTTAATACTCTAAAATAATGTTTTGTATAGAATATGATATGATTAACTTTCTGATTTACAGGGCTACACTAAAATATTCAGAGAGATCAGAAACTGTAATTATAATCTAATGGCTACATTTTATTTTGCGTTAAGCCTTTTTAACACTTTCCAAAATGCCTAAGAGTAATTTTAAAATCAATTATTCTATCTGTATATTTTTCAGTCCTTCTGTCTGTTGTGTGATAACTCAGGCAAAGAATATTGAAAGTTATTCGATACAACAATTACGTACAGTTGGAAAGTGTTACTAATCAATGCGTACTGCATGATTTTTCTTTCTTGTTTTTATTCTTGATCTTTCGTTTAATAAATGGGCTTTATGAATAAGTCATGTTTGTTTTGTTTCTGAACCTTTATTTGCCGCAGCTAGCACTATCCTTAATTTATGGACATGAGTGTATATATGAACTTCCATATTATGGTTTAAATGTTAATATATTTTTATCTGTTTTATAATTATTATAAAGATACATACGAATATAGATTTAGGCTTTGAGGGATTTGTAAGGCACTGTGAAAAATAAAGTCTAGTTAGCATATATACATGTATAAAAAAGGAATAAGCATTAAAAATACATATTTACGCAACAAAGTAATATACTAGCACATTAAAATGCATTTACTTGCTAACACAAGAACTATACACATTTAAATTTTAAAATATTTCATACATTTAAAATATAGCTATGTGAATAATGAGCTTGGATATGAGTTTGTAGGTTTTACAAAATAAATTATTAATGAGTAAGAATGCTTAATAACTTCTAGAATGCCTAATTATTAGTTATAATGTTTAATTTCTATAATGTTTCATTTCTGTTTCTTTTTTTTTTTTTTTTTTAACTAAAACCACTTTAAGAGGTTTAGACTTTTTGATGGTTTAGAAAATATTAACTTCAAAGATATATTTTCGTATAAAAAAAAAAAAAAAAAAAAAAAAAAAAAAATTATAAAATAGTTTACAAAATTCTCAGCATGACCATCCTTTTATCTGTTTTTTTTTTTTTTTTTTTTTTTTTTTTTTTTACGGAATATTAAGACAATAAAATTTTATCAATTAAAAGAAACATATCTTGTGTATATATGAATTTGAAAATTTGTGATTGATTGGTGAACACCCATTGATGATATAAATAAATAAATAAATAAATAAAAAGTCTCACATGTTCTTTGGCTCTTGTAAGAAATCGCTGTTCTTTTCAGAAGATTCTTTCATCCAAATTTGAAACTGCTTATGCCAGAAACTTGATATTTGGTACGAAAATCCTTTCAAATCACTAGGCTACTGAAATATTGCTCAACTCTCTTAAAGTGGTGAAAGAGGGTAAATATAAGACATATTCTGTGCATTTTTACAGTGGTTTAATTTATAAACTTGGTAGAGTGTGTAAAAATTCTCCATTTAGGTTTATGTTCTGAACGCTATCAAAAAGTTTCTTTAAAAGTGTGTGAAAAAAAAAAATAATAAAATATAAAATAAAATAAATTTTTTCGATTATGTTTATTTCGAAATTGATTATTATTAATTTTCTTTTTCGTTCAAAAAAAAAAAAAAAAAAAAAAAAGAAAAAAAAACTCTAACAAAAAATTTAATGATATTGTTTTAATTCTTATTTCGTTTTGCACCCGCGCTTTTTATTTCCAAGTTCAAAATTATTATAAAAACTTTGTCGATACTCTCCGTTTCGAAACTGATTATTATAAAATTTCTTTTCTTTTCTTTTTTTCTCTCTCTCTCAAAAAAAAAAAAAAAAAATGAAATTCTGGCAAAAGCTGAATTTAATTTAGTACGGAGGACTATTAGGTTTTTTTTTTTTTTTTTCAAATTATAACATTATTTTCAAATTATTCAATTATATTTTCGATAAATTTTTAATTTCAATAAATGTCCAACTATCGTAAAACTGGTATCGTAAAAATCCGTAGATTGAGAATAATAGTCCTCAGTCCTAAAAAAAACAGATAAAAGGATGGTTATGCTGAACATTTTGTAAACTATTTTATCAAGACATTTTTTATTTCATACGAAAATATATCTTTCAAGTTGATATTTTCTAAACAATCAAAATGATGCTAAACCTCTTAAAGGGGTGAAGAATGAAGTAAAAAGAAAAAATATTATAATGAAAATTCTCCATCCAACCTCCTATTCACTACGCTATCAAAAGAATTCTTAACTTCCAGAAAAGGTATGAATCAGGGGAAAAAAAGTGACCTTTGTGCGATTTGGAAACCATGTTCCACAATCTCTTAAAGGGAAGTAAAATGATGGTTTTTCACTTAATTAAATTTACAGAAATTTATTAAAATAATTGCTTAACCTCCATAAAAAATGGGGAGTAAAGGGAAAAGTAGGTGTCTGTCATACAACTTGGAACCACTTGTCTAGAAACGTGATAATTGCTGATAAAATCTTTATTTAAGTCTATATTTATTATGCTAAGTTTATATTCCCTATGCTAAGTTTATTTACTATGTTGCTCAACGATTTAAAAGTTTATGAAATGAAGGTTAATATATATATATATATATATATATATATATATATATGTATCTTGTAAAATTTCGGAATATTTAATGTTGCATCTTTTATTCTTGTATTATCACGATTTTTTATTTTTGTCTCGGATGAACTTTTGTATTTGTTATTGTTTTCCTTTAACAGTATCATCAAATGTAACGTTGAAAGACGCTTTATATACATTTATTTTATTTTATTTTATTATGCTTTATTGTATATTCCCACTTTACTGTTGCATATAGCATAAATATGAAAAGTAGTAAATACTGTGACAAAATACCCCAGCAGTGGACAAGAGGTTTTGCTCTCGAAGCTAGTAGGTGGGATATGACAGGTTTGTATTCTTCGACTAAGCCGTTTGGAGTTTTCCGTAGTTTTCTTCAAAACTACCGTGAATACGGGATAAGACCCCTGAAAAAGACAGCGACGGAGGCCCTCATTTTAATGCCTAAAACACTTGTGTAAACAATTTGCATTAAATCACAACAGCAAATGTAAAATTAAATGACTAAATAAATGTATATTTTTTTAGATTAAGTCTGTCTATTTTTTATCTATCTGTATTGTCATTTTTATCGTAAAATAATAGAATTAAACAATATTTTAAAGTTAGAATTATTGACCAGAGTAATTCTCACATAAACATAATCAGCTTAAATCAACATACAAAAAAAAAAAAAAAAAAAAAAAAAAAAAAGGTTGCCGAAGTACTTTTATTTTTAATTATATTTAGTTTTACAGAAATTTAAGATTTTATTTTTTTTATTTATTTTTTTTTTTGACACCGATTTGTAATTAAAAAAAATACTTTCTATTAAAACATTTTTTCACATTTTTATTAACAATAATCAAAATATAATTTTAAATATTGAAGTTATAAGTTCGTTTATTGATAACACAGATACATACATAGATTTGTATGCTTGACTCAAAATTCGCTTGTAAATAGTCAGATAAAGACAGATAGCACATGGCAGAATTACAATGCAAAGCGTTGAAAATTTTGTTTCTACAGACACAAAATTAAAAGTAAATAAAGAATATTTTATTAAAAAGAAAGAAGGAAAATATAAAATTTAAGTTTTATGTTAAAAAAATACAGATTATTATTTTTATTATTATTATATTTTTATTAGGTAAAAAATTATAAGATGAATTTTCTCAAGTGTTAGATTTCAATAAATACGATATCAATATTTTATTTTCAGAGTTTAATTTTGTTTATTTAATAATGCTCTTCTGTCAAAACAGTAAAACGGCCTACTTGAAACTTTCCTCAAAACCTGCCTTAAATTCCTCAAAACTAAATGTTTAATTTGTTTATTTCCAATTCATTTTTCATGACAAAAGTAATTGTCTTTTTTCTGCTAAATTTCCTTCTTGCATATTAATTTTAAAATTCTTGCAAGAAGTTAAAAATAAGAGATTGATCTTATTTTTCTTTTCGTTACAATTCAACAAAATGTAAATCAAAATTCGACACTATACTTTATGTTAAGATTGTGTTTACATTATATTAATCTTTTTTTTTTTTTTTTTTTTACACACAAACCTGTGTTTTTCTTTTCACTTGAAAGAAAATGAAATGCTTAAAAATATATCAGATATTCTCAATTAATCATTTGACTGTTTTGGAAAAGGGTAATATTGAAATATTGTTTGCATTTTGTAGCTTTAAATTATACTAAAATGAAGATTAAGTCGTAGTAAAACAAAATAATATCAATACTTATGTGAAACTAAACCTTTTGGCTATCATGCATAAACTCCACAATTAAATATAAACGTTAAAATCACAATATATAATTTTTAATTGTGAATGTGTTACTACTACTACTACTACTACTAATAATAATAATAATAATTTACTGAACGAAAATACCCATTAGTTACGGTCGGTGGGTTAAAAAGTAAAAGAAAGAAAGGAAAGGAAAGAAGGTAAAGTTATATAGCATTGTAGTAATAATTCTGTTATAAACATAATCCTACAACTAAATCGAGCGAAAAAAAAAATAATAATTAAAAAAAAATAAAATTTGTCCAATAATTAGTATTTGGCACAATAAAATGATTAATTAAACGCACGAAATCATCCAGCAGGTTTCTAATATTAGTACCTTGAAAAAGTTCTCCATGTTTCTAACAGACGGCTTTACCAGTATTCCGTGCATGTAATTTCAGGTGATAACTCATCTGCAAGAAAGTACAGTCGGTAAGATTGAACTTCAGTGTAAGTTAGTTCGTCACGGTGTAATCAACATTTTTTTTTCTTTTTTTTAGTTCTAAAAATGTCGAGTTTGTTCCATGTAAAAAGTATTTTCAGGAAATTTTATTACATTATTTTATTCAAAAGAAATCTGCAGCTGAAGCATAATACATAATTCTTGTTGGGACTTACGGTGAGCATGCTCTGTCTGAAACGACATGCAGAGAGTTGTTTCGACGCTTCAAATAAAACTATTTTGATCACCGAGATAAAGAACTCTCTGGAGTACCGAAAAAATTTGAAGACGAAAAATTGAAGAAATTACTTAATGAAGTCCCATGTCAGATACTGAACTTGCAAAATCATAACGAGTAGATGGGTTTACGGAAATGTCGCTCCCAGCATCACGCCCCCGGGATATCTCGCCCCCTGGAAATTTCGCCCGTAGAAATTTCGTCCCCGGAAATTCGCCCCCAAGCAGTGGATTTCGGAAATTTCGCCTTCAGCGTCTCGGCCCCGAGTTCAGGAAAAAATATATGTAATGACGAATGAAAATATAAATATACATGTAGTAATTCTCGATATACTTCTGTTTAATTCACACTATTTTCCCTTTTAATTTCAAAATAAAACATATGAATTAAAATAAGGTTTTCGAATGCAAAAATTAATTAATTAATTAATTTTTATCGCTGATAATTAAAAGTAAGTTCAAGTGTATAGTAATATTATTTATTTATTTATTAAATTTTTAGTGCACACATAATAATTTTATTAATTTATGAAATATTATTTTACTTTGTTTTATTTATTAATCAATTTGATCACTATTGATAAATAAAGAAATAAGATTACAGAAGCAAGAAATTTTCATTACCCTACTACTGTAGAGTAATGAACTTATACTATGGGAGTCGTATTAACCCCGACGATATATTGAGCGCCACAGCCCACCCGTTACCGCTCTCCGATATCTTTTTCTAGTCAATTTTGTCCTTTTATTCTTTCCGGTGTTATCCTTTTTTTTTCACACTTGACATTGTGAGTTTTTTTTGTTTTCATCCCATGCTTTTTTCTATGGAATTTTGACCCCCCCCCCTGTTTCTATGAATTTTCCGCCTTTTCCCCTCGTTTTCTACATTCTAAGGTGCGGTCCGAAAGTTCGATATCGAGTTTTTAACTGATTTATACATTTTAAGGCCTCCTGAGTCCAGAAAAGTAGTTTCTGACAGTTGGTCAGAGTGTGTGTATGTATGTATATGTATGTATGTGTATGTATGTGCGGAATCTTCTGGGTATCATATCTCCGAAGCTAACAAAAATAGAACTACGAAACTTCAGAACTGAGACAGATCTGGTAAACAGATAAATTTTTCAAATTTTGGGGGAATTTGAAAAACCGGAAATGGGAGAGCGGAAAACGGAGGTTCCGTAAGTCCGTATCTCAAAAACGGCTCTATCAATTTTCTTCAAAGTTGCTATATAAACACTCTATTAGAAGAACTTTCAAGTAATATAGTTGGTCAGTTCAGGAAAATTTATAGTCGTCCGGTAAAAATAGCGCAATTCCAGGCTTCGCAAGTGCGTTCCTTAAAAAACAACTGCACGGATTTTTTTTTTTTTTTTAACTCGTTATATTAACTCCTTTCGAAACCTCTTTTTGTATGTAATTATTGTTTTCCGGTCAATAATTGAGTTTGCCAGGTTTTGGTAAAAGTTTGTATCTGAAAAACGGCTCTAACGATTTTCTTGAAAATTATTACATAAATCCATTTTAAATATCCTTTCTCATATATTACGTGGTTATAAGAAGAAAATTAACAGTCATCCTACTTAAGTAGGTCAGTTTTAGATCTCGGAAATTGGTGTTAAAAAAAATGAGTCTACCATTTTTACTTCCTTATACAAAGTATAAGGAAGTTAGTAATCCCGATGTGCGAAATTGATTCTGTATTCTGCATAGCTCAAAAAATGAATGATGATCGTAGAAGGTTGCAAATTTATATGCGTAACTGTTATAATGTCTAGTGGTACACACTTGCAACTTTGGTTTCAATACGAGTTCCCATTTCAGAGATATCAACGATTTTACACGAATTTTCGTGACGCCAAGTATGTAAGTACGTGTGTGTGTGTGGGGGGGGGGGCTTATGTATTTCGCATATTCAAAAACTGTTAGACGTAGAACGTTGAAAATTAGTATATAGGTCTGTTATAACATCTAGTTGTGCACCTCTATTTGTATGATTTATATGATTATGGACAATATGATTTTCGGTTTTGGAGATATTTTGGAAAATTATGTTCATAATGACCAAAAATACAAAGATTTTGGCCATTATATATGACATCATCATAGAGATTTCAAAAAAAGCTAATGGTAGAACCAGTAATGGTATTGTTATGAAACTTGAAGACTTTTTCCGTGTAGAAAGTTATGCTTAAAGATATAAGCATGTTCTTGCCAATGAATGCATTTTTATATTTATTTCATTTTTTTTTAATGAATATTTAGCCCGTAGATAGAGACTGTAATGTATCTCGCATATCTCAATAACGGTTCGACGTAGAACGTTGCAAATTGGTATAAGGGTTTCTTATAACATCTGGCTGTGCACCTCTCTTTTTGGACTTTATATAATTTTCCGTTTTGGAGATATTTAGGAGAATTATATTCATAATGACCAAGAATACAAAGGTTTTGGCCATTAAATATGACCTACCATCATGGAGATTTCAAAAGAAGCTAATGATAGAGCTAGTAATGATATTATTATGAAAGTTGAAGACATTTTTGCGTGCATAAAGTATTATTTAAAGACAAATGCAGGTTCTTGTCGACAAATCACTTTATTTAATGAATATTCAGCCCATAAACAGAGCCTGTAATTTTATTGTAGCGAACGTTTTCGACATTTTAGCGTTTCAAATTTGATTTTTTAAGACAGAATTATGTTCTAGTCGACGAATGGATTTTATTTATGAATATTCAGCCCGTAGATAAAGCCTGCAATGATATTGATAAAAGACGAATTGTTTCCGAAATACGAAACAAACGAAAACTTACTGAGTAAGCCAGCATTATTTATTTTGGCTTAATGTAATTTAATTAATTATATGCTCCATTACTAATAGATAGTGTAAATTAATAAATGTAAACCCATAATAAAACTTTCTACAGTGCGTTGCATGAATATAAACGCAATGTAGCTTTATGAATTAGAATGGTATAGAAGTGTAATAAAAAAATATGAATGGATGACACTTGATGCAAACTGTATGTGTATGATTCAAGAAATGAAAATACGAGTCAAAACAATGAAAGACCAATATTCTTTTTTAGAAAACAATTTCATTGAATTTATGACAAAAGTACATGTTGCATGAATTTAAACGCACATGTAAAAAATAGATAACTGAGTAACAAATACTGCATCTAATACTTTGTAAAGCTACCATGGGCTTCTAGAACAGGTCTAAATGCCTTGGCATTGACTGATATAGTGGCATGAGGTAATCCAAGCTGATTGTCTTCCAAGCTAATTAAATGGCCGATTTTAGTTAATTTTTCGTGTTAAACTGCCTTCCGTTTACGTAAACACGGCGAACCAGAATACCCCATACGTTCTCTATTATGTTTAAATCGGGGCTTTTTAAGGGCCAATCCAGAACTTTAATTTTATTGTCACGGAATCATTTTTTCACGATATGTGCTGTATGTACAGATACACAGTCTTGCTGAAAAATATAATTTCTTCCAACTTTCTTGACTGCTGGACGGCAGAGGATCCTTGTGAGTATCTGGACATAATCTACAGAGTTCATAGTGTTCTCCACGAACTCTAATTTGAAAGTCCCTTTAAAACCTATGGCTGCCCACACCCTGACAGACCCACCTCCAGATTGACATTTTGAACAGTACATTTCTTCGGTTCTCAAATCGTGCCAGTAGCTATGAAATCTGTCCGCGCCATCAAGATTAAACTTTTTTTCATCTTAGAAGATGACTTTTTCCCAATTTAGTCGATCTAGAATCCATTTTCTTCCCCATTCCAACCGCATATCTTTGTGCTTCTGAGTGAGGGGTGCTTTCGCCTTCATTTTCTTAAATTTAATCAATGTTGCAACTTTGATTGTTCTCCATATGGTTGTCCGATGAACACCCAGCTTGTATCGAGCCTTTATCTTCACACAGGAAATATTCTTATTCTTTGCAGCGTTGCATATTCGATGTTTGGCGTAACTGGTGAGCTTTCCTGTTCGCTTCTTATACGCTATTTTCCCATAATTTGCTCATTTCTTTATATAACTTCGCACAACCCTCTCACTTCTTCCTATTCGGCGCCGAATTTCATGATTGCTAAAGCCTTTACCACACACAAAGTCGATTTTTATCCTCTCGTCTACTGCCAAAGTTTTCCCTCTTGCCATCCTAAACAAACTCCGTAAATTTTGCACTCAGGCATTAAAACTATTTTTAGAGAACTTTAGCAACACGACTATGTATGTTTTAATTTAATTCCGGTGGCTCTGTTAAATTTTAAGCGCAAAATACAGAGTGCGTTTAATTTCGCCCAACAAACGAAAAACAGTGAAAATAATAAAATGCTTAGACACTCATTTACATAAGCTTGTATGAGCCTAAGCGTACGTGCTCAAAGCACCTTATTCAGTTGTTAGTCATATGCAATAACTGTAAGTCACATTCCTTCCTTTAAAATTAAAAAAATTCTATTTCTGGTTATTGGAAAAGGTGCGTTTATATTCATGCAACGCACTGTATGCTCTATTAGAGTTAAAAGTTACTTTTGAAAGGTACTTTATTTGAAAACAACCTCAGTTTCGATTCTCAGTTCTTAAACCCTTTGAGGAGCAGAGTTGGTTGGTCGGGTTTTTACATCGCACTAGTGCAGTGCGATGGGCAATTGGCGACGGCCTGCGTCTCGCCCCTAAATTTTGTCCGAAGACATGACATAACATCTTTGACCTCAACGGATAGGATTGGAGATCAGAGTAATTTTGCTTATTGAAAGTTAAAAATGACCAGAATTTATGAACGATGTTAGAAGAGAAATAGTAAATATTTTTAGCGTGCATACTTTTATCGCCATGCTGTTTGTGAACCCTTGTTATGACCAAAATCAAAATATATATCAATATTGTGTAAACTTCATATTTTTATACAACAAATTATTACAAGATAAAAAGAACGAACTTTTTATATATGTTTTTAAATTTTCTGTTAGATCATATAAACGCTACCGAAGGCAGCGGGGACTCGAAATATTTGGCTAAAAGAAACGAAAAAATGCATTGTCACCGTGTTCTGAGCTATTCTGAAACTTTCAAATGTCTAGCTAGTCAGGAAGTAACATGGTTGTTGAATCATATAAACGCTGCCGAAGGTAGCGGAAGCTCGAAAAACATGGTTTAAAAGTATTAAAAAAACTCATAGTCATCGTGTTATAAGCATTTATAAAAGTTTCAAATTTCAAGCTAGTCGGAAAATTATACAATTGTTGATTCATATAAATGCTACCGAAGGCAGCGGGGACCCGAAAAAATTGGCTAAAAGTATTTAAAAAAAAATGCATTGTTATCGTCTTTTGAACTATTATAAAAGATCCAAATGGCTAGCTAGTCGAAAAGTTAGTAAAATAAATTTTCTGTTGAATTATATAAACGCTACCAAAGGCAGCAGGGACCTGAAACAGTTGGCTAAAAGTATTTAAAAATGCATTGCCACCATGTTCTGAACTATTCAGAAAGTTTCAAATGTCTAGCTAGGCGGTAAGTTAATTAAATAAATTTTCTTTTGAATCATATAAACGCTGCTGAAGGCAGCAGGGACCCGAAACAGTTGGCTAAAAATATTTTTAAAATGTATTGTTACTGTGTTCTGAGCTTTCCTGAAAGTTTTAAATGTCTAGCTAGTCGGGAAATTAGTTAAAAGTCGATTGCAAGGTTTTTACTGGTAACGCTACCGAAGGCAGCAGGGACACGGAACAGTTGGCTAAAAGTATTTAAAAAATACATTGTCACTGTTGATTCAATGGGAGCGGGACGGCGACAGTCGAGCAGTGATAGACAATCACGTGACGATAGAGAGAAACCAAACTTTCATTCTTTTCTTCTTTTTTTTATTATTATTATGTTTTTCTCTCTCTGAACATATTCGTAAAAACAGAAGTACTTTATTCTTTAGTGATATCATTCGAACATTCATTCTGAAGTCAAAGTCAAATATAGTAATCAATCGGAGTTCATCTTTATTTCTGTGTGTGGCCTAAAATGTATTTCAAGCGACCAAAGGAAATGCAGGAGAGAGGTGAGTTAGCTTTTTCTTAATATTATGCATGCTAAAATTAGTTTCGTTTTTAATAAAAAATGGCATTTATGCAACTTAAAATTCATTATCCATTAATCTAATTCTAATTTATTCAACATGTTTTGGTCCGTCGAGCCGGAGGCTATCGATGATAAATAAATAATAATAATAATAAATTATATATATTTAATATGTATTTGATATTCTTATTATTTTTCTTATTCATAATCATTTATTCTTAAAATGATTTATTTTTGTTCTTAAATGTTTGTTCTGTAATTCGAAGGCCTATAGTTATGTGTATTTAAACTTATATATTCTAAAATGCCGAAATTATCTAAGCAAGTTTTATTATTTGAAAAATTATGTAAGGAAATCGATAGTTTTAGAGATAGAGTAAAGGGGTGTAGTAAAGATGAACAATCTAAGGTTAAATTATTAAAAACCAAAGTTCAATCGTATGATCATGAAATCGCGGAAATATTTAAAAATTTATCCGCTAAAGAGAATGAGGATTATATGGATATGTATTTGAGATATAAGGGAATGGTTTTTGATTTACTGGTGGAGTTAGAGGACAAAACAGAAGTAAACGCGTGCGATTCAGATACTCACGCGGAAAATAAAGATGAGAAAAATGGTAAATCGTCTCTTATTAAATTACCCAAATTTGATCTTCCGCGATTTTTTGGTGAAACCGAAAATTGGATTTCTTTTAAAGAAATTTTTAATTCCACAATTCTAGAGAATAATCAATTATCCAAAATTGAAAAACTGCAATATTTACATTCTTCAGTGCGCGGAAACGCAGCTAAATTAATTCGAGGATTCGCTCTAAAAGAGGAAAATTTAGATCAGTGTTGGGAAATATTAAATGAAAGATATGAAAATAAAAGACAATTAGCATTGAGTCAAATTAACAAAATATTTTCTATGAAAATTGTAAAAGCAAACAATGCTAAAACTTTACTGGAGTTATTAGATACTTGCAATGAAGACGTCAGAAATTTAAAAACTTTGGGTTTAGATTCTAATGCGTTAAGCGACTTAATTATAATAAAATTCATGATGGGGAAATTGGATGAATCGTTAAAACAGAGATTGGAATTAATGTTGGATAGTGATAAATTGCCTGATCTTGATCGTTTTAGGAAATTCGTTGAGCGCGAAGCGCGCGGTGTTGAAGAGATAAAATGTAAACAAGACGTAAAATTCACTAATTCGAAGAAATCAAACAACGTATTGAGTACAATTGTGAAAAAGGAAAATACGTGCATTCTTTGTAATGAGCGTCATGCGCTATTAAAATGTCTGACATTTAATTCAAAACCGGTTAAAGAAAGATGGAAATTCGTTGAATTAAATAAGTTATGTCAAAATTGCTTACGCCAAAATCATAGGCTGGAGAATTGTAGGATAAACATTAATTGTAAAATTGTGCAGAAAAACATCATACATTACTGCATGTTTATGGTAGAAATTCAAATTCTGAAAGGGCGAATCATGTATCGCCAGACATTTCAGTTTCAAATAGTGCTCAGTTGTATTCTAGTAATGTTTTATTATCAACGGCCCTAATTAAAATTAAATCGAACAAAGGAAAAATTATGCATTGTAAAGCTTTGATAGATAATGCTAGTCAAAATTCATTAATTACTAAGGAATGTGCTAAGCGACTAAATTTGCCCTTACGGAGCACGTCGCATAGTATAATAGGGATTAATTGCGTTTTAGCAGAGACTGCTCTCAACGAAACAGAATTTAAATTCACTCCGCATTTTTCGTCGGAGTCATTTTCAGTCAGCGCTTTTATAGTTGATAGGGTTACCTCACCTCTCCCTAATTTTCAACTAGCGCAACATGATTGGCCACATATACAAGGATTACAACTAGCTGATCCAAATTATTATGTAAGTGGTCCCATAGATATTCTTCTTGGGGCAGAAATAGTCGCATCAATCTGCAATGGCAGTCCCATTCAAGGGCCAGCTGGAACTCCTACAGCATTTCCCACAAAACTGGGTTACCTCCTATCAGGTCGTGTTGATAGCTTTCACTGTACAAATATCAGTTTAACATGTCATACTACTGTTGATGATGATATCAACAACACTTTAAAACAATTTGTTGATACAGAATCAATTCAAAATGTAGAATCAAAAAAGATAGAAAATGATCCTGTGGAAAATATTTATTTGACAACAACTAAAAGGAATAGTCAGGGAAGATATGTAGTTCATCTACCTTTTAAGCCAGATAAGGCACTAGGTGACAGTAAGTCAGGTGCTATTTCAAGATTTCTTTCCATTGAAAATAAACTTAAAGGGAATAGACAATTAAAGACAGCTTATTCTAATTTCATGAACGAATATATATCTTTGGGTCATATGACAAAATTAAATCCAAACAAAATTAATGAAACACCACATTATTATTTACCGCATCATGCGGTGGTAAATGAAAACTCTGAAACAACAAAATTACGTGTAGTATTTGACGCCTCGTTTAAAACAACAAATAACAAATCATTAAATGACATTCTATATATTGGTCCTAAACTACAGTCAAATATTTTTGATAATTTAGTAAAATTTCGAGCCAACCCTGTAGCGTTCAGTGCAGACATCCAGCAAATGTATCGTCAAATTTTAATTGAAAGGAAACATAGAATCTACCAAAGAATTGTTTGGAGAGAATCTCCCAATGACCAATTATCTTTTTACGAATTGAATACTGTCACCTACGGAACAGCTTGTGCACCCTATTTAGCGTTACGCACGCTTAAGCAATTATGTGAGGATGAAAATCAGAACTTCCCATTAGCAACAGAAATTGCCAAAGATAATTTTTACATCGACGACTTATTGTCAGGGGCACAATCCCTTCAATTAGCAAAAGATAGAATAATGGAGCTGCAGGCTCTAATGCATGCTGGAGGGTTTAAACTTAGGAAATGGGCTTGTAGCCATACAGAAGCCCTCTCTGATATTCCAGAAGAAGAGAAGGCTAATTCGGTCATTCATTTTTTTGAGGATAAAGAAAAAATAAATCAAAGAGTATTAGGAATGTTCTGGAATTTAAGTGAAGATGCTCTTCAAGTTAGAACCTTAGCTGATCAGCAAATCCATACTAAGAGAACAGTTGCTCTCCGTAATTGCGCAAATTTATGATCCCCTCGGAATTATTTCACCATCTACTATCATCTTAAAACTCATTCTCCAAAAATTATGGAAACTAAAATCAACGTGGGATGAGCCGATACCCCCAGATATTTTGCAAGAATGGAAAACATTTTATGAAGAAATTGATCAGTTTAAATCTATGTCCATTCCACGCTATTTAGGTTCAAATACTACAGACTGTAGATATGAAATTCATGGGTTTTGTGATGCCTCTCCGAGGGCGTATGCGGCAGTCGCATATTTAAAGGTCATAACAAACACTATCCAGATATTTTTAATTGCTTCGAAAACTAGAGTCGCACCCTTAAAAGAAATCACTTTACCCAAATTGGAACTGTGTGGGTCTGTACTCTTATCAGAGTTAATTTGCAACATTCAAAAATCCCTTAAATTTACTCATTCGATGTACTGGTACACTGACTCTTCTATTGTATTAAACTGGATAAATAACCCTCCAAACAAAGGAAATAGTTTCGTGGCCCATAGAGCCACCAAAATAAGGGCTCTTACTCACTTGGAAGCCTGGAGACATATCCCAGGAAAAGAAAACCCGGCCGATTGTGCCACGCGCGGATTATCTCCAGCTAAGTTGAAAGCTAGAACTGAGTGGTGGGAAGGGCCAAAATGGCTCCATAGTTTTGAGCTACCAGCCATGTGCACTTTACATTCAGTTTCCGTTCAGGAAAAAACTAATCCCCATCCGATAAACTCAAGATCTAAACCTCTACTTGCTAATAACACTTTCATATCACATATTACCAAATATTCTAACTATCTAAAACTTTTAAGAATTCTAGCGTATGTACTAAGATTTATAAATAACTTAAAAACCAAATCCAAGGAAAGTGGTCCTTTAAAGGCCCTAGAACTAAATCAAGCGGAAATGTGTCTTGTAAAAATTATTCAAAATGCCGAATTTAGTGATGAAATTGCCGTACTAAGGAAAATAAAACTTTTAAAACCTTCACACAATCTGTTAGGTCTTGATCCTTTTCTGGATGAAGCGGGCATTCTTCGTGTTGGAGGACGCCTGCGGAACCACCCATCCCTGCGATTTCAAGAAAAACACCCCATATTACTCCCTAAAGCAAATCACGTCACTTCCTTGATAATAACATATTATCATATCTTAAGCTCACATGCTGGTCCCAACTTTGTACTGTCACTCATCAGAAACAAATTCTGGATTCCCCACGGCCGCTCCACGGTTAAGGCAGTTTTAAGAAAATATATACTCTGTTTTCGTCTATCAGCTAAGCCAATAATGCAAAAGATGGGGGATCTACCCTCAGAAAGAATCACACCCATTCGTCCTTTTTCGAAAGTTGGTGTCGATTTCGCGGGACCAGTAATGACAAAATGTCAACATAAACGAAAAGCGACAACCTTTAAATCATATATTGCCCTGTTCATCTGTATGGCTACAAAAGCAGTGCATCTTGAATGTGTGTCAAATCTTTCTACAGAAGCATTTCTCGCAGCCTTGAAACGCTTCATAGGTAGGCGGGGATACCCCTCTGACATATTTTCGGACAATGGCAGAAATTTTGTCGGAGCCCATTCTTACCTCAAACAGTTATTTTCTTTATTCAAAGAAGAAAAATTACAAAATTTTGCTTCCCAACACCAAATAACCTGGCACTTTATTCCCCCGTATGCTCCAAATTTTGGGGGACTCTGGGAAGCGACGATAAAATTAACCAAACATCATTTGGTAAAAATCACACAAGGAGCAATTTTAACTTTTGAGGAACTTTCCACGCTTCTATGTCAAATAGAGGCTGTTATAAATTCGCGGCCTCTAACACCATTGTCCAATGCTTCTAATGATTGCGCAGCTTTAACACCAGGACATTTCTTGATTGGATCTGCATTATTAGAATTGCCAGACCCTTCGTTAACAAACAATTCCCTTAGTCTTTCTTCTAGGTATAAGCTCTTATTGCAGATGAAGGAGACGTTCTGGAAGAGGTGGACATCACAATACCTGCCAACCTTGCTTCCGAGAGCCAAAAGAACCAACAACAGTCACAACTTTTCGCCAGGGCAACTCGTCATTCTGAAAAATAAAGCATCACCACCACTCCATTGGGATCTTGCGAGAGTCATCAAGTTGATTCCCGGAGCTGACGGTATCACCAGAGTCATTGAACTTAAGACATCTTCTGCTGGAACTCTTATTCGACCGGTCTCTCAAGTTATCCGTCTTCCGAGTATTTCGACTCCAGCTTCGGTGCCTCCCCGCCCCCCCCCCCCCCAGTATGTTGATTCAATGGGAGCGGGGACGGCGACAGTCGAGCAGTGATAGACAATCACGTGACCATAGAGAGAAACCAAACTTTCATTCTTTTCTTCTTTTTTTTATTATTATTATGTTTTTCTCTCTCTGAACATATTCGTAAAAACAGAAGTACTTTATTCTTTAGTGATATCCATTCGAACATTCATACTGAAGTCGCAGTAAAATTATTCATTAATTGTTATATTATTCAAATAATAAGTTCTATTCTGTATTATATTTATAATTCATTCAAGGCATAAAAAATGCCTTTATACGTATTCGAAATGTTTTAAACCTGTGCTCAAATACTTGAGAAATTCTGGTTTGTTCATAAAATTCTCAAAGAAAAATCTATGATTAAAGTCAAATATAGTAATCAATCGGAGTTCATCTTTATTTCTGTGTGTGGCCTAAAATGTATTTCAAGCGACCAAAGGAAAAGCAAGAGAGAGGTGAGTTAGCTTTTCCTTAATATTATGCATGCTAAAATTAGTTTCGTTTTTAATAAAAAATGGCATTTATGCAACTTAAAATTCATTATCAATTAATCTAATTCTAATTTTTTCAACAGTCACCGTGTTCTGAACTATTCTGAAAGTTTCAAATGTCTAGCTAGACGGGAAGTTAGTTAAATAAATTTTCTGTTGAACCACATAAATGCTGACGAAGGCAGCAGGAACCCGAAGCAATTAGCTAAAAGTAAAAAACAAAATGCATTGTCACCGTGTTCTGAACTATTCTGAAAGTTTCAAATGTCTAGCTAGTCGGGAAATTAGTTAAAAATAGATTGCAAGATTTGTACACTACACACAAACAAACAAAGAAGAATTGAAGTTAATAAAAACATGGTAATATTTTGGAAAATACCGCATGTATGTTTATATCTTATTTCTAATTACATTTATATTTTACATCACTCGGGGGCTAAATTTCCGGGGGCGAAATGTCTCGGGGGCGAAATTTCCGGGGTGCGAAATTTCCCGGGGGCGAAATGCTCGGGGCGAAATGCCGGGGGCGGAAATTCCGGATCCCGAGTAGATGACACAACAGTTTTGAAACGTTTGAAAACGTTAGGACGTTTGAAAGCATTCGAAATGTTTGAAAACAATGAGAACTTATTCAAGGTTCTAATAACAATCAATAAATCTTCAAATTATTTATGCATTCTGTAAAAATTTCCTTTGTTATACTTTCAGACTATCTATAAAAAGTACCAACTGAAAGACATTTAAAAATAATATATTTTATTTATTTATTTTATTTTTATTTTTATTTATCTATTTTAATTAATTAATTTATTATTATTATAAGTATTATTTTACTGCGAGCATCTCATAAACCATGGATATGTCAAATTTGGAGGCAATGCCAGTTTTACTACGTTCACAAAAATATTCTACATCTATTTTAAACACTTGAACACTCTTTCTCATTAAAAAAAAAAAAAAAAAAAAAAAAAAAAAATGCAGCCAACACTTTTAATGAGATTTAATGTCATTGAAATTTAAACGTCACAATTGTGCTTCTGCGATATACTTTAATTTAGAAACAAAAATTTCAGGCAAATATAACTGATTTTTATCAATGTGGGTAAAACTAGAAACAAGGGTAAAACTACTTAAATATAAAAGTAGAAATATGACGTGATATCTGTATTTACCGCTATAAAAATTTGCCTAATCAACTCAAACAAAACACACACACACACAAAATAAATAAATAAATAAAAATAAATCAAAGCAGTCTTTGGGGACTGCCGATAGAAGTGAAAACTAAATTACTTCTGAATTGTATCGTCAAGCTATTAGATTATTATTTTCGAATTATTTTTGGTTTGTAAAGAAGTGTTTATGATCTGTATTATATGATTCGGCACAATATTTGTAGCTACCCAATTAAATGAACTAAGCCTTATATTAGGTAAAAATATAGATTACTTATGAAATTATTTTAATTAGTAGCTGAGATACAAAAGAAAACCGATTCCGGACACCTCAAAACGTGTAAATCTGGTGAAAACTTTCGATAATTTAAAAGAACTTTAAAATATCTTTCGAATGTTGGATTAAAAATAACTTAATCATAATTAGAATTTGAAATACTGAAATTTTAAAATATTACAGCGCCATCTGGCGGTAGAAATTTCTGTAATCTACTGTTCGATTCCAAATCAACAAAGCTTTCTAACGATGTGTTACTTATGAAATTATTTTAATTAGTAGCTGAAATACAAAAGAAAACCCATTCAGGACACCTCAAAACGTGTAATTCAAGTGAAATCTCGAATTCCATTTTCGATAATATAAAATAACTTTAAAATATCTTTCGAATGATGTATTAAAAAAAAATTTAGCCATAATTATAAATTGAAATATTGAACTTTTAAAATATTACAGCGCCATCTGGCGGTAGAAATTTCTGTAAGCTACTGTTCGATTCCAACTCAACAAAGCTTTCAAATGATGTATTACTTATGAAATTATTTTAATTAGTAGCTGCGATACCAAAGAAAACGCATTCAGGACACCTCAAAACGTATAAATCAGCTGAAATCTCGAATTCCACTTTCGATAATGTAAAAGTACTTTAAAATATCTTTCGAATGATGCATTAAAAATAATTTAATCACAATTAGAAATTAAAATTTTTAAATTTTTAAATATTATAACGCTATCTGGCGGTAGACATTTCTGTAAGCTACTGTTCGATTCCAAATCAACAAAGCTTCCTAATGATGTATTACTTATGAAATTATTTTAATTAGTAGGTGAGATACAAAAGAAAACCTAATCAGGACACCTCATAACGTGTAAATCAGGTGAAATCTCGAATTTCACTTTCGATAATATAAAAGAACTTTAAAATATCTTTCGAATGATGTATTAAAAATAATTTAATCATAATTAGAAATTAAAATTTTGAAATTTTGAAATATTACAGCGCCATCTATCGGTAGAAATTTCTGTAAGCTACTGTTAGATTCCAACTCAACAAAGCTTTCAAATGATGTATTACTTATGAAATTTTTTAATTAGTAACTGAGATACAAAAGAAAACCCATTCAGGACACCTCAAAACGTGTAAATCAGCTGAAATCTCGAATTCCACTTTCGATAATATAAAAGTACTTTAAAATATCTTTCGAATGATGTATTAAAAATAATTTAATCATAATTAGAATTTGAAATACGCGTATTAGTATAAGATTTAATTTCCAATTAAAATGTAACTTTTTTTCCAAAATCGATGAAATTTGAACTGCAACTATACCCTGTGCGCGCACAGAAAGTTTGAAAGAATTTAGAAGAAAATTGAAGCATTTTGAAATTTGCAATTTTTCTTCCTAGTAGAAAAACCACGTAATGTCAATTGGCAAAAATATGTTTCTTCCCGACCAGACGGGGTGAATGGGTTGTCATGGTAACGAACGCCCGCAGAATTTTAAAGTGTTCGCTGACGATGACGCGAGTTCCATGATTTTTCTTCACCCAAAAGTGCTCAACGCGCATAAAGAAGTTTTCACTTCAAATGGAAAGCGTTCGCTGACGATGACGCGAGTTTAATGATTTTTGTTCACCCAAAAGTGCTCAACGCGCCTAAAGAAGTTTTCACTTCAAAAAAATTTTTTTTTCTTTTTAAGTATTTATTTCATAATGAATATATATATGAATTAATATATATATATATATGAATATGAATATATAGTGAACATATTTTTTGTTACGAATTTTCTCGTACATTTCTAAATACTTAAAATATGGTATAAATATGCAATTTTAAAAATAAAATAAATCCTTTTTTGCTTGATAAAATTTATTTGAAAGCAATCTACTATTTCGAACACTATAAATTAAAAAAATAAATCTTCTAAACTCAAAAACTTAAATGTATCTTTTAGCAAGAAATTCTCACTTTAAGGAAATGTAATATCCTTAGTCTTTTTAAAAACACTTCAGACCTTCGAAACATATTACAAAAGATATCTGCTGAAAGTTTTGTCTAGTGTACAATGAGATAGAAATTATTGCTACCCGCAGCCCAAACGACAATTCTGTTTAAATGTGAAATTCTTTTTCAAACTGTATTAAAAACAAATAGTTTGGAAACGTTTTGCTGATTGCAGTTTTTATTTATCGTGAAAATATTGTTTTACAAATATTGTTTAAAAATTTAAAAATCATTACGTCTCGTACAGTTTTATTAAATTTTAATTACATTAAAAATCGAAACAATATACATTAAAAAATATACAATTTAAAACATTAAAACAATTAATTACATATGAATGAATATTTTTTTATGTTTTTTACTGATGAGGAGCCTGTAAAAGATTCGAAACGTTTAAATTTATGTTGGTATGCTTTAATGTTTTAAATTATATATATTTTTATTGTTTAAATGTATTGTTTAAAAAATAAAATTTCTAAAAGTACACCCAGTGACCAGTTTTAAAAATAATACAAAAATTAAAGAAAAGTTCCTTAGTTAAAAAATAATATTTCTATTTTTCAAAAGCATTCACATTTGTTGTAAGAGGCGTGTTAATTTCCGATACTTTCCTCATTTGAAGTAATATAAACTAAGAGACTAAGATATTGTTAAAATTTTCACTACGAAAAATTTAACAGAATAAAAATTATTAGAAATTAAAACCGATATTTTGTGTCAATTTTAAGTGACCTTCTATATAACTAGTTGGGATAGGTGGACTCTGCTCACTTCCCCATCATATTTATGTTCTCATAAATTTCTTGTTTGAGAAATATAATCATGTTAAAAGAAATGAATTTGACAAAAGCTTGATACAGTGACAGAATGAAATCCCCGCCTAATAGACTATCCACCGTTCACTTCGATATATTTATCTTATTCTATTCTATTAATTTATTTTATCAGGGTCAATTCCGTTGTTTAGTTTTCATGCTACTATTTCCAATGCAATAATCCTCAAAATTCATATTTATATGAAAAATTTACAATTTCGCTATGTTGGTAAAATCGTAAATTACGAATAATTTACGAAATTTTCCTATTTGAATATTTGCATTCAATCATGTTCAAACAAATATCATAAATGTAATTTTAAAGTTGTCTAACGTAGTTATGATTCTCAAAATGGAAGTTTATGCTCAAATTTGCCTTATTCTGACATGTCAAGTAAATCGTAAATTTCAAATAACTTACGAATTTTTTAAATTAGAAAAATCATAGTCTAGCCAGTATCCTAAATAATATTTCGAAAGTGGTTTGACATCTTTACGGTGAAAATATCCCTCAAGTTTGACGTTTATGTGAAATTTTGCTCTATTCTGCCATGTTAAGAAATTCGTAAATTTCCAATAATTCCAATAATTCGTAAATTTCCAACTTGCGAAATTTTCAAAGTATCATATTTATAGTTACTGATGTTCCTTCCGGCATAAAAACTGATATTTTAAAACTGTTCTGACATTTTTACAGTAAAAAGTTTCCATTTAATGCACGTTTAAGTGAATTTTTATCCTATTCTCCCCTGTTAAGAAAATCGTAAATTTCTAATAACTTACGAAGTTTTTAAATTCGAATGTTGCAAATGAATAGGATTCTTGCCAGTGTCGAAAGTAATATTTTAAAACTGATTTGATCTCTCTGCGACAATTTGTTCTTGAGATATCGTGTACACTGACTAACGGACTAACGGACTTACACACTAACACACTAACAGACTAACAGACTAACAGACACCTTACAGACAAACACCATAGAAATTTTGCCATTTTCGGATTCCTCACACTTGAAAACGTGTAAAAAAGTCAAAAAACCGAAGTCGAAAATTTTCACGATTACCTAAGTTCCCCATACCTATAGTATGATGGGGAACTAAAAGGTTTTGAATTCGGAAAATATTTTGCATTTTCTTGAATTAAGGGCAAATTTGTTATTTAGTAATCGTTATTGAACACACAATATTTATTTTAGTTCCCCATCATACTATAGATATGGGGAACTTAGGTAATCGTGAAAATTTTCGACCTCAGTTTTTTGACTTTTCTACACGTTTTCAGGTGTGAGGAATCCGAAAATGACAAAATTTGCATTATGTCTGTCTGTAGGGTGTCCGTTAGTGTGTTAGTCCGTTAGTCCGTTAGTTTGTTAGTCTGTGTACACGATATCTCACGAACGAATTGTCGCAGAGAGGTCAGATCAGTTTTAAAATATTACTTCCGACACTGGCAAGAACCCTATTCATTTGCAACATTCGAATTAAAAAACTTCGTAAGTTATTGGAAATTTACGATTTTCATAACGTGGGAGAATAAGACAAAGATTCATTTAAACGTGCATTAAATGGAAACTTTTTACTGTAAAAATTTTAGACCAGTCTTAAAATATCAGTTTGGATGCCGGAATAAACATCAGTAACTATAAATATGCTACTTTGAAAATTTCGCAAGTTATTGGAAATTTACGAACAATAAACAATCTAGGCGTAAAAAACAAACAGCAGTGGTCTTAATTGCATCAGAAAGAAAAAAAAATTATAAAGTAAAAAGACACTGAAAATCGAAAAATGACGGGAAAAGGCAAAATAAATAAATTGAAACTTTCAAAGAAAAAAAAAAAGAATAATAATATTATAGTTTTAAAAAATTAAAGAACACGCTTTTATAGAAATTTGAACTAAAAAGCACAAAATATCTATCTTAGTATTAAAATTCAGGGTAAGAGAAAATCATGTGAGTGACACACTATAATATTTACATACATTTAATTCTTTAATTAAAATAATTTAGAATTAAACAAAACCATTTTGAAAAAATCTCCCCTGACTGGGCTCAGACCTTTAGGTTCGTAGCGCGGAGCTTTACCTCACAGCCGCAGCGCTCACGTAGGGAAAGTGAGTATGTTTTTACAATATAGACTTTTTGTTTGTTCCTAGAGCGGTTACAAACATACATTATACATACAAACATACATACAGGTGAATTTACAAAATCGTGTTAAAAATGGACTATTTTCTTACGAAGAAATTCCTCTTCATGCGAAGAAATTTCTCATGCGAAGAAATTCCTCTGGACACCTGTGGTGATAGTTTCGATGAGGATAATGGTGATTGTTTTTGTGCTGTATGTGAATGAATCTTTTACGCTAAAAGAGGTTCAAATGTAGTTCGATTAAGTGCATCAAATGCAAGAAATTTTGCACGGAGATTGCAATGTTGGTCATTTCCACTAAATGAAATGTTGTGCAGGTTAACATCCAAACTTGTACCCTTATTAGTTTTAGAAAAATAAATTTCTCAGAAAAATAAATGGTTTACAATTTTTTTTTCTTGTTTCTCCATAGTTATTATTAATTCACAGGTAATTTTCCTATATTCGTTTTGTTTTCAATATTTACTACGGTTTCATTTTACCGCATAACTATTTGCATATTCCTCGTATATATGGGAGAAGATGCCACATTTACACGCGTATTTTTTAACATTAAATTGCCAATCGTGTACACATATTGGAAAATGAATTAATAAACATACGTAATTTATTAAACATTGAAGAACATGGTGGATTTTTTTTTTCATTGTCATATCACTTCAATTTTTGACTGAACTGAGCCAAAAATTCTTATACATGGCGTCTTCACCCGATTTATCTTATATTTTAATTATAATCATTCAAACACACAATAACAGGCATTTGCATTTACATAAAAGAATATTGTTTCAAAGGATTACAATACTTTTCTCGCCTTTGAATTGCTGTTGGGGGGAAAAAAAAAGTCAGTTTTACAGGCAAATGAAAAAAGATCAATTGATATCTAATACGATCGGTCTTTTCAATGAATTGAGTATGCAGAAAACCCAATTTTACACGTAAAAATAAAGAAAAACAGCTTCACTGATATCAGATAAGGTCGGTCATTGCGACAAAATTTGTTACGAGGCAGCATTGCGATTAAATTTAGGGTTGCCAATATTTTAAAGCTCTATTGTTTCAAGAAGCTTTGAAAACCAGAATTCGCCAATGAATTAGCAAGGATCTTAGCCAAATTGTAACCAGATGTTTAAAATAGGAGAAGATTCATTTCCAGAGATTTCAGTAGTATTCAGAAAGATGTTTTGAGTGTTTATCTCCAAGAAATCACACTTTAAGCAGTTGGTTATTTTTTGTGATTCTGTGATTATTTATAGATTATTACTATAATCAAATGTTTTATTGGACACTCTTGAGAACATACGTTGAATAAAACACATTCATCGACTAACTCCTGGCTCTTTTTTTACGTCCTATTGTCCTCACACAAGAAAATGCACATTTTCGTAACATTATTATATTTTGTGTATAATATCTATTTTCAATGTTAATAATAGATAATAATGTTAAGAAAAAATAATAATGTTACGAAAATGTACACTTTCTTGTGTGAAGGCAGTAGTTCGTAAAGAAAAAGTCTGGATTTAGTCGATAAATGTGCTTTCTTCAGTGTATATTCCCAAAAGTGATCAAAAAGCCTTTGACTTTACGAATATTTTCTAAATTATTACTGATTCAAAACAAGTAAAATAAACTACTGCTTAAAATACGGTTTTTTAGAGACACTGAAAACAAATGTCTGAACACTTCTGAAATCTCTGGAAATGAATCGCATATATATATATATATATATATATATATATATATATATAAGCGAAATACTTAGTTTAGCGAACAAACCAAAGTTACTTATGTTATTTCTAGAGTTAAGAAGTTAAAATGGTTCTGTGCCAGGCACCTTGTGAGAAGAAATGGTGATAGACGGACCAGTAAAGTCGAGATCGAGACCATTAATCGAGAGAACGGGCCAGCCAAGGAGTGAAAACGAACGGCTACTCTCTCTGTAAGTTTGCAGCAAAATTCTTTGCAAAATGTAAGAATAACAGTTTTAAGCTTCTTAAGGTTTAATGTTATATTGTATATTAACCATTTAATTTCTTCAAACATTACCTATGAGAACTGAGAAACAACGGATGACAGAAGCTTAGTAAAGAGATATAATTTTTATTATCTATAAGGAGAATTTTTACTAACTGCTTAAAATTGCCTTAACAATTTGACTTTGATTAACCCGTTAGCGCCCAGTGTCTTCATTTGAGAACAGCTAATAAAATAGCACATATATATTTTGTGGCTTCTTGGAATGATTTCTGCTTTTTAGTGACAGTTTATAGCGTCACTCTAAATGATCCCTGAAAGTTTTATGTGCCTACTATTAATTATTATTTCATAACTTGGATAGTCATTTTATGATTTTCATTCATCGCACATATATTTGCTTTTTACGCAGGTATACTAACTTAAATCAAGTTGAATAATAACACATAATACTTTACTTTCGAGATCTTTATAAACGTATAACAGGAAATTAATCTTTAACGTACACAAACATTAAACCGTTTCAATTATATATATTAAAAACAAAAACTATTTTTTTACGAGAAAAAAATTAAGTTAAAATACATTTAGAAACAAAATATACATATAAAAATAATTAAAATCTAGACATTTCAAAACCCGTCGAGGTTTCCTCATCAGTATCATTTACAACACAATATGCAAGCATTACATGAATACCCAAGGAATTTTTAGAAGTACAGAATATTGAGGAGTCAGTGCGCATGCTTCATTGATAGTGTGGAGATGGCTGGCTGTGTGCCATCTCTCAAGGAAGTATAAATATTTATAGTATAAATCATTAAACTTGAAGCAAATACAAGATAATCAGAAAAAAACTAATTTAGGAATTGATTCAATATTAAGTTCAAGTTTAATGATTTATACTATAAACAAATTCGTAGCACGCCTATGGGCTCACCTGCTAGTGTTTGCATAGCAGAATTGTTATGCAGTTTTTGGAAGATAAAATAAATGATAGGTTAAGTGAAAAAAATTCCTTTTTGGCGGAGATACGTAGATGACATTTTCTTATTAATTGAAGAAAATCATATAAATGAAGTCGTTACTTTTTCTAATTCGTTATGCCCAGAAATTCAATTTACTTTGGAAATAGAACAAAATAACAGTTTGCCTTTTCTTGATGTTCTTGTTGAACGCACTTCGAATTCACCTAGCATTTTTCAAACTTCTGTTTATTGTAAGGCCACTTTTATAGGTAAATATCTAAATTTTCATTAAGCTAAACCTAATTCTCCTAAAATTGCGGTTTTCCGAACTTTGGTCAATAGAGCGCTTCATTTATAAAGTAACGAGACACTTTTTAAGTTGGAAATTAAAAGAATTTTTCAGGCTACAATAGATAACGACTACCCTCTTAATTGGTTAAAACGAATTTATCGTGAAACAATTATCCGCTGCCCCTCTCCTTCGTTTCCTCAGGCAATTTCTCCCTCTCCTTGAAAAATTCATTAATTAATAAGAAAAAATGAAAAATTCATTAATTAATAAGAAAAATTATATTTCTAAGCCATATTTTGGCTTTCCTTCAGAATTTATTTCTAAATTACTTAACCACATAATATTTATACTGATTAAACAATTAAAAAATATTCTTTTTAACTTTAAACCCATAGCCCCTTCTCTGGATCTAACTGGAGTAATATATTTAATTCCTTGTAAAAATTGTAAATATATTTACATAGGTGAAACTCGCCGTACAGCAAAAATTAGACGACAGAGCACAGACGATCTTTTAAAAATTGCAATCAAAATTCTAAAATTGTAATCCACTCAATAGAAACCGATCATATTCCTGACTTCGATACAGAGCCTGATTAAGGGGGAAGCACACATTATCTCCGCTCTCACCGGAATATTTTTACAATTTTTTTTTTACTTGAAGTCATAGAAATTCCACGCTTTGACGAGGAAATATTTTTTATAAAAAAGGAACGGTGTAAAACAATCTAATTTACTCACCGTTATTAGACACCAGAATTCTTTTAAAATAATTTTTAATGAGCATTTTCTGTTTATTATAGGAGGAAAGTATTTGTTAAAAAATAACGGTGTAAGTATAAATAATGTATACTTCCCCCTTAATCAGGCTCTGCTTCGATAATATAAAAATTCTAAATTCTGGTTTAAATAATTATAATCACGTATTTTCCATGAGAGCTGGCACTCTGCCAGCCATCTTCACACTTCCTGAATATTCTGTACTTCCATAAATTCCTTGAGTATTCATGTATTGCTTGCATATTGTGTTGTAATTGATATTAATGGGGAATCCCGGTTGGGTTTCGAAAGTCTAGATTTTAATTATTTTTATATGTATATTTGGTTTTTAAATGTATTTTAACTTAAGTTTTGTCGCGTAAATAAAAAAGTTTTTGTTTTTAATGAAATTAATCTGTCATCTCAATGTTTTTCTATCTCGACGTTTTCTCGCTAGAACTACACGTCAATAAATGACCATAGGCTTTAAATTTAAAACTATCAGAAGAATTGTTTAAGTTAATATATTTTTCTGTCAGTCTTCTATGTTAATTTAGAAGTGAAATAATCAGCTAATAATATTTTGCAAAATTAATTCGGGAGTAAACAGGTTAAGGAAGAACATAAGAATGAAACAAGCCATGGTATTCTTTAGAAACCGAAAAGATATTATGAGATTTCGCTTGCAGAGAAATTTTCCTTTACATTTATATTTTTACTTTCTCTTACCCATAGGGTCGAGAAAGTATTGTATTAGGGTCAAATTTTCGATCATGAGTTTTTGTTATATTTACATGTTCTGAGGTCCCCTGAATACGAAAATCATGTTTTTAGCGAATGGTCTGTCTGCGTGTCTGTTATCAGCATATCTAGAGAACAAATATTAGCAGAAATTCAAAACTCGGTATTCTAAATGTGTATCATAAAGATGCTACAGTAAGCTTTTCGTTGAGACGAAGCAAATGGTTCGTGTACAGGGATACTCAAAAGTATTCAAATACATTACGTCTATGGGGGAAATTGCAGGTAAGTAGAGTTTAACATCTATAGACTGCACTAAACCAAATGAAACGAATACATATTTTTTGTAATAGAGATAGTCAACAGGGAAAAAATTTTTGTGTGTGTAGGAGCATCGCCTCCCTCCCCTTGGGGGAAGTCCCCCCTCGAGGGGAGTAAATTTTCGTGATGGGTATCTTTCATAAGAGCTCGCCAATACCTTTAAAAAAAATGGTTGAACCATCTATCTTCGATAATTTAAAATAAAGTTATCGCTTTTTTTCATTTTTAACATTTTTTTTTATTGTAATATTGAGAATAAATTCAACTTTTCTTGGATATTTAGTGTTAACTAATTCTCTAATATGGAAATCGTCTATATTATCATAAAAGATAATTTTTTTAAATAATAATTCTAATAAATTATTTTTTAAAAACAAAATTATTTTTTAATAACCGAATTATGTTCTATATAAATGTAGGTGCATCAATGAAAAGGGGGGTTGAGGGGGGCTACCGCCCCCCTCACACAGAACTAATTATCATATAAAACTCTTCCGAAACCTAATTTGAATTGTT
Organism: Salticus scenicus; assembly: GCA_963930645.1. NCBI lineage: Eukaryota > Metazoa > Arthropoda > Arachnida > Araneae > Salticidae > Salticus > Salticus scenicus. The sequence goes on from OZ005649.1 coordinate 106,806,292, forward strand.
TAACATAAGTTTACATAACAGGTACTCGTTATCTTACCTCTTAATCTCCAACCTGTATTTATAGTATTAAATTTCAGGGTAAGAGAAAGTCGTGTGAGTGACACACCAGATTATTTCTTTTATTGATGTATGAAGAATTCAGGGGTTGTTTAACCCTTTCCTTTTCGCTCCCGTGAAAATGACGGGGTGAGTTTTTGCTCTATATTTCTCGTGCCCGTGACATTTCCGTGCTGGAGTGCTCAAAAGTAATGCACTAAAAAGACTTGAAAACAAACCATTTTCGATACCCGAACAAATTTTTATTTCTTATTTTACGCTGTAGATGGAAGTAGCAGACTATTTAAAATACAATTGGCGATAGTAAGTTTATTTTAAACTGTCAACGCTATCCAGTTTTAAATATTTGTAACAGTTATTTTTTAATCTTAACTCAGCTAGGCATTTTAATGCACGTGGTTTTGTGCTCTGTAGTAAAAAATATATATATTTTTTATATTGTGACCATTATGTAGTCAGAATCACAAAGTTTCTCGGATTCTAATTTTAGTATAAATGCATTTGACAGTGATTCGGAAATAAATGATGTTTATGAAATTTCAGTTGGCGAATCTGTGAAAAATGTATTATACGTATAGTGTTGTGTAATCGGCAATAAAAGTATACGAGCACTAGCAAAAATTCCTATATAAAAAAAAGTACACTTAATACTGTTTCGTTAAGTAAATCCTTGTCGAATCATGTTCTTAGTCAGTCTGAGAACATGATTCGACAAGGATTTATTTAACGAAACAGTATTAAGTTTACTTTTTTTACATAGGAATTTTTGCTAGTGTTCGGATACTTTTGCTGGCGACTGTATTATATGTACAGTCGGTAACAAAAGTTTCCGAACACTAGCAAAAATTCCTATTTAAAAAATTCACACTTCATACGGTTGTGTTAAATAAATCCTTGTCGAATCCTCTTCTTAGTCAGTCTAAGAACATGATTCGATAAGGATTTATTTAACAGACCCGTATGAAGTGTACTTTTTTTGCATAGGAATTTTTGCTAGTGTTCGGACACTTTTGTTACCGACTGTAAAATTCTGCTTTAATGTTTAAAACACATATTTTTTATTTTTTCTAATTCCTGGGAAATCAATATTCAGACATAATTACCCTGCTTGTTGGTTTTTCCACAAACTGAAATTTTAATGATTTCGAGCTTTAAAAAAAAAAAAAAAAAAAAATAAATAAAAAAAAAAAAAATAAACGTAAATGCATATTTTCTCATACACTTTTTTAAAAAATTATTTTCTTGAAAAAAAAAAAAAAAAAAGAAAAGAAAGAAAGAAAAAGGCACTTTTTTTTATGATTTTCTTGAAAATTACGAGATCGTTAAAGGGTTAAAGATTAATATTGAATGCACGAGTAAATTATTATATAAAACATTAAAATAGATTTCGATTAAAATTAAATAGAAAAATTTAAAAATATATTTGATTTTTACATCACATATTTCTCTATGTATACATAAGATGAGACTTATTACTTCAAAATATTCGTTTACATGAGTTTTATCAAAATTATGGTAATAATCGCTGGAATTAAAAATTATTTTATCTTCAGAAATAATGCATTGCATATTCATGAATTTCTCACAATAATCTCTGATTTACATAAAGAATTACTTTCTCTTTAATATCTTAAACATTCAAGGAAACATATGTAAAGAATATTATTCAAACTTTCCTGAACAGATGTTTGAAAAAATTTGAATAAATTGTTAAAATTAATGTTTATAAAAGAGCTTTATTAATTACACCCATAACTAAAAGAAAAAAATAACCTTACACGTTCTTTTGAAATGAAAAGTTAAACTGTTTTAGACATCAACTAAAAGCATAATTAATTATTTAAGCTATTTTTAATTACTCTTTATATTTAAATATTTAAAGTTAGATTATAGGAAAGACAAAGAAAAAAAATATTTAAAGTAATTTAATCTTAATAACAACTACTTAAAATACTTAAAATAAGTTTTATTCTTGATAAAAAAGATTTATAAAGAAAAGTTATTTGTCATCAGATCCTTAATTAAAATAAATGATGGGAATATATATATATATTTAATTTATGTTATTATTATTTTTTACGTTTTTGTAACAGGTAAATACAACGGCTCATATACTAATATATATATATATATATATATATATATATATATATATAAATGTTTTATTTCTATTTAAATGAATGTTTCTCTTTTTTTTTAATATATAAAATCAAAGATTGTAAATTTTTTAAGAAAAAAATTAGTAATAATTTAATAACTAAAATAGTAATAGTAATAAAGTAAGAATTTAAGATGTTTAAGAATAATCTAAGTTGTTTAAGAACAAATATATTGTATATTTCTGTTCTTAAACATTTGTTCTTAGAGTTTCATCCAACCTCGTATAGCAAACTATATATTATAAGAATTCATCTTTCAATTAGTGGCCAAAGCAATATTTCGAAAGCTGTTTATTACTAAAAATTAATCATATACACGGTGGCCATAATTATACTTGGCCTATGCAGTGCTCTCTGTAGTTGTAACTAAAATGCATATTGAGTGAAAAATTTGTAAATTTGACAAATCAAAGAATTCGCTCAAATAATCTGCAAAATAAATAGATAAATAAATAAAGTTTAAAAAAAAAATCCACTAGGAATTTATACATGAACATACAAACAAGCTACGAATTTCAAGCCAAACATCTTTATTTATTATTAGAGACATTTTTGTCATTTTGTAGAGGCTGTGTTAACACTGTGTAGATTTGTGTTAGCCCCCTTCTTCAAAGGGTATTTTCTTACTTGCTTTCCTGCCCCGATGGAGAAAAGTGTTTAGAAGTGATCTTGAAATAGAGGAACAAGGTATTTGATCCCGGCTTGTGCCGAAGTGAAACATATTTTTATTTAGCTTTAAAGGATATGAACCAAATGTATATTATCCGTTATTTATGTGTTTGTGTGTTTGTGTGTCTAATATTAAAGTATTCGTAACCTTAAAAAACTGCTTAATACTACACAAGGTCTGCTATACACATCATAGTATTTGATTTTACGGATTGTTACAGACTGTTTAGTGATGTAAAGCACATTCTTAAAAGTTGGCTCTATCATTATATGTTTTACAATCTGCAGCAATGAACAGTGCCATGTGATATAAGATTCGAATGGAACGTTTGACCACTGCAGATATGTTTTACAATGCGATGTTTTTCACCCTTCCGTCTCGTTCTTGATGAGTTTTCGTTATCCTGTGCATTTTCCACATCTGCCGAAGCTTTCTTTAGTTACCTATAAAAACTGTATCATCTACATTAAATTATTTTACATCATGATAAAATTAGCATTTTTAAGTTGAAAAAGATATTCATTCCCCTTTCCAACATTGTCAAAATTGGTTTATTAAACTTTAGTGGCACATATATCTTTTAATAAGAAATTTTTTGTTGCTCCTTGGAGATTCATTATATGCAGCTTTCAGGTTTAAAGTCGTTAATATTTTGCCCGTCAAAAAATTGGCTGGGTGAGAGGGATGGGTTTCATGTTGTTCATTATAGATGTGGACAAAGGATCGTGAAATAATTATGGATTCAATTCCAGCCAGAACTGTTTGCTGTTCTTCAAAACCGATTAATGCTTTCAATAGTATTTTTCTAAGGGTGTGTTTTGTCCCCCGAAATATTCTCTCCCAGTATCCCCCCTCCCACTACCACCAAGCTTCGTGTTCCCCAATGAACCTCCAAGAAATACCTCTTTTACCTAGGCTGACCATTTGTTCTCGAATCTCAAGGATAGTCTCCGAATCTCGAGGGCAAAACTACCTTCGTCCCCAAAAAATTACAACACATTTGGGGACGCCGGTTATAAAGTTATTAATTTTGTGTTATAGTAATTTATTATATGTATAATAAATAAGCTGAAATAAGTTCTTTTAGGTGCTTTATACATAAAAATTACTAAAATTTTACAATTTAAGGAGATTTAATTAGTTTTTTTTATTTTTTAGTCCTCGAAATTCGAGGATACCGCCATCTTTTTCCCCAAATTCAACGCAAAATATATGGTCACTCTACTTTTACCAAAAAAATTATAAACTATGAATTCAGTCAGGTTTAAGTAATTTTTTTCAGCTCGTTATCAGCACTCAAATCGTTATCTGAGCGAAACGTTTTAGGGATACCCCGTCTGGACATAAATCATCTAAACTCTAATAAGAAATGTTCCGTACTTAAACTGAACACAATTTCCAGATGAATTGAACTGGTCACAGCACACGTGAACAATGCAATATAATTTTTTTCAATGTTTTTGGTAAATAAAGGCCCTGCAAAATCAACACCCACTATTTAAAATGAATTCTTGGCTTTTTATCTATCAGTAGGTAGCAGAGCTAAAACCTGTTTTGTTTGTTGTGCTCTGTAGCATCGGCAGACGAGACATTTACTTAAATATGCTTTCACCGTCTGACTGCCACGGAGAATCCAATATCTTTCTTCCTGCTTAGTAAGTGTCTCCGAAACACCACCGTGGCCTATGTTTTGATGCTATTTCATTATTAAAAGTTCTGTGAATTTAGATTTTTCGGACAAAATTCACAGATGTCTCTCAGCTAAATGAAAATCAGAGTTTTCCAGACGCCTGCCATGAAATTTTCATAAGATAAATTTGGACTAAGTCCATATAATCTGTAATCACGAGAGATAGTTGAATCTTGAATCAACTGAAAATATTCATTTTCAATTTGGACAGTAAACTTACCTTATAAATATCTTGGATGACTCCGTTAAACATGTTGCTCCGCCATTTTCTTTTCAAGTGGAGACGTCTTGAAAAATTTCAAATTTCAAATGTAAAAAGGGTATTTAAGCCCAGATGATGCTGAATTTTGATGTATACATAAACCATATAATGGTCTCAACCAAGTTTATTAATGAATTCCATCTGCCTTTTTTTTTTTTTTTTTTTTTTAACAAAGTAGCGGATGTTTTAAACGATCGAGGACAACTAGAAATCAGCTACCACTTAAAAATTTATAATCATGACGACGTTTTAAATACTGATTAAATTCAAACAATGTTGGTCAGTGAACTTATCATACAAATATCGTGGATGAGTTTATTGTGCAACTTGTTCCGACAATTTGTTTCGAAGTTGCAGCCAATTCAAATGAGGCTGCCACTTGAAAATATCATTACAGCTTTTGAAATACTAAACTGATTCAAACCAAAGTTGGATAGTGAAATTTCGGTTCAAATATCTTTAATAATGTTGTTAGGAAACTTGCTTCGCCATTTTATCTCCAAGTGGCGGTGGTCATTTGAAAATTTGTCATTACAATAACTTTTGTAATACTGAATCAATTCGTATCAAATTTGGATAATGAATTTATCATTCAAATATTTCAGATAAGTTCGCTAGGCATCTCACTCCATTATTTGGTGGCCACTTGAAATCACGGTGCCACTTAAAAATTTCTTATCACGATAACTTTTGAAATACTGAATAAGTTTAAACCAAAGTTGGACACTTATCATACAAATATTTTAGATGATTTTGCTGGGGAATTTACTCCGCCATTTCGTTTCCAAGTTGCGGACACTTAAATCAAATTGTCACCTGAAAATTTGTCATAACAATAACTTTTGAAATTTTGCACTGATTCGAACGGAGTTAGCTTCAAATATCTTGGATGAGTTTGACGGGCAACTTTCTCCGCCATATTGTTTCAAAATGGTGGCCACATGAAAATTTGTTATCACGGTAACATTTGAAATACTTAATTATCTCGAATCACAGTTGAACGATGGATTTATCATTGAAATATCTATGATATTGGTGGGCATGTTTCCCCGCAATTTTTTTTTCCAAGTTGCGGCCACTTAACGCTACTAATCGAGAATTTGATATCACGGTAATTTTTGGAATACAAAATTTAATCGAACTAAATTTTAACAGTGGTCTTATCTTAGATTAGTTCGCTAAGCAACTTGCTCCGCCATTTTGTAATTCTGAATTAATTCCGACTAAATATATAGAGTAGACTTATCTCAAAAATGCATTTAATATCCCAGCTAAAACAAAATCTTCAGAAAAACCTTAAAAAAGAAAAAAAAAAAAAACTGCAGATAATCTGAAGATATTTGGTACAGTAAAAAGTACTTGCTTCCAAACTGCAAATATGTTGCTTTTAAACTGCAGTTATTCTGTAGATTTTATTATTTCTGTTCCAAATACCTTCAGAATATCTGTATATTTTTCTGCAGATTTTTTAGATGGGATATTTCTTAGCCAACTTGATCCGCCATTTTCTTTCCAAGTGCCGACCACTTGGAATTTCAAATTCACATAATAAGGTAGTTAAGGAACCGATTTGCTTAAAACTCCATACATACATAACCCACATGAATATTTCTACCAAGACCATTAATAATTTGTAGCCTCCATTTAGTTTTAAAATGGCGGCTACTTGATAAGGGAAAAGAAATCAACGTACTTTTCCGAATAAGCCGGAAGGACATGTTTTTAATTTATAATCTCTGTTAATTTGTAATTTTATTTAGATTTATTACAAAATTTCAGTTGCATATAAATTAATTTTTAGACTCATTTGTTAGTTCACTATCACCATATAAATGCAAAAAAAATAACTGTTATGTAATTGTTCATAAAATGGAAAAAAAAGAAAGAAATACTTTTTTTTCCCTTTGAGAATATTATCATAATAAATACAACTTATTCTTATTTTAAAAAGAGTTTAACTTTATATTATTTTTAACAAAATTAAAAAAAAAAAAAAAAAAAAAAAATGTGTTTTTAGTTCACAAATTATACATTATTATTGATAAAAAATTAACGCATTTAAAATTTGAATTTTCCTTAAATTATTATTATTTAAAAAATATTCTCAAAGAGTAAACTATGTTAGCTAAGTAAGCATACACGTTGCATGGAATGTAATATACGAGACACAGTCAATAAATTCTGGGACATTATTTACTACAACAACCAATACCTTTACAAAGTAATCTAATTATAATCACATTCAAAATAATCTCTTTCCTCAACGATACACTTCTGCCAGTTTTAATACAATTTGAATAAACAGTCGAGGAAATCATTGCGTAAGAGATATCGTAAAGCAGTTGTTGTTGTTACCATGACATTTATAAACCACTTCTTCGACATTTGCAAATCACCTGCTTTCAATGTAATCTTTCAGTTATTGGAACACCTGGGAATGGCTGTGAGCCAGACCTGGAAAATATGGAAGATATGTCAGAACCTTTTTGCCATGCATTGTAAGAGCTTGCTACACCATTATGAATTGGAACGCTGGGGCAATACCATGCTAAAATCACCTACGTCTTGGATTTTCAAATAGTCTGGACGAATGTGACGAATTGGCTCCTGCAGACAATGAAGAATCCGTATAAGCTGTTCTTTTTTCTTTCGGTAGGATATTGCGGGATCAACTTGTAATGTATAGTGCCATGTTAAAAAAAAAAAAAAAAAAAAAAAAAAAAAAACACTTCAGCTTGATTTTCTCCTTCCATTGAGACATTCGAAACGTTTTTGACCGTCGTGACTGAGACAATTTTCATGACTCCTGACGTTTGGTTTAGCGATTGTACACGAAACACCGTGCTTCGTCTATATACATTTGTTTCAGTAAACGTAACGTTTCGACAGCATTTTTTCCTAATTTGTGGCAGAATTTAATATTAGAATGTTGCTCCAAAAAGGACATTTCGCTAAATCGACATTATCGACTAACAATCTGCAGCGGAATGGTGAGCAGCACGCCTTATGTGTTTCGCAAAGCATCATTTGGCATTTTAGCATTTTCAAGATCACAAATTCATGAAAAAATACAAACTGTGAAAACATAATTTAAATATTTAAAAACGACAAAAAATATATGAAAAACCATAAGAATCAGTTCTTGAATATATATTTCATTAAAAAAATCCATTATAGTTAAATTTATAAATTTTAAATGGAAAAATAAGCTTTTATATGAAATCTACTTCATTCATGTCGTTAATGGGGATAGATAAAAAATGAATATTTCATGTTTTGAACGAATGTATTTGATACTGACAAAAATTACTTAAAAAATTTCCTCCCTAAACAACATACCCAAAGCCATTTTAAAGGAAAACATTTAACTGAAACATTTTCTCTTATACGTACTTAATTAAGTTAGTGCTAAAATCAAAATTGAAAAACATGTTTCTTAATTTTTTGTTTTAAGTTAACGAACATTCATGTTGAAATTATATATCATTTAACACACAGAAAAGAAAATTTTTTTTTTTATGTTTGATAAGCTAATAATTAAACATCGAGAATCGTTTAATTATACTAAACAAACACGAAACAGACATATGTTTCAAATCTACCCTTCAGCTATTAATTTATTAAAATTAATTATGTCTTAAATTATGTAAGAAACCTATTTTTTTATTTTATATTTTGAATGTCAATTTGCATAAGGACTCAATATTATCGTTGATAAAAAAAAAAAAAATAGGATTCAACAAATATTTGACTTTTGCCAGGCAGTAAAGTCCGAAAAACATTTTAATTACTTTCATTAATCAATGTTGATAAAGGACTTTTTTCATTAATCAATATGAAGTTAACTAATCATTATTTAGGTAGTAATATTTAAAACTAGTTTATTCCACTTATATATTAAAGCAAATAGTAAAATTAAAAATTTAACCTTCTATGATTTAAATGTAAATGAATATCTCCTGAAACGCAAAAAGTAAAATGAAATCTTTAAGTGTAAATTGGTTATATATTTAAACATTGTTATACGTGAGCTCATGTGCTTTTAGGTACATGTGTAACATGTTAAATAACGCCCCCCCCCCAAAAAAAAAGAAAAAAAAAAAAAAAAAAAAGGAACTTAAGTCATAGAGCTAAACAATTTCAAAGTAAACACCATTAACTATAGAAATATTAATTATATTGATAATTATGTATTAATTATATCAATAAATGTTTTCTAGACGAATTATTTAACACGTTGAGCGCCATGCGAATCCTTAAAATCCATTAAAATTCCATAATGATTCATCCTGTAATAAATAAAAATTAAGCAAATTTTCAATGAATTTTCAATAATTACTTAAAACAATGTAATATTTTTAGTTTTATATCCTATTTTACACTGTCAACCACCGATGGTTGACGCGGCTTTACATCATATTTGACACTGTCAGACACCGATGGCTGACATGGCGCTTAACATGCTAATTTTATATTCATACTGCTTTTACTTTCAGGGTAAAACTTTTACTGAAATATTTGAAGTATAACATGTTCTGCACACTCCTAAAATTTCAAGATGATTCCTTCAGTACTTTAAGAGATATATGACAAAATGTCTAGAATCTAGAATGGCTGACATGGCGCTACGCAAAAAGTACAGACTTGGATTCAACCTGAAGTTAGCTATATACTAATGTTTAAATCGTCTGCATTGATAAATTTTACTGAATCTAAGTCACATTCATTTATTTGTATTTTAATTTATTTAATTTATTTATTTTATTTGTATTTTATTTATTTTATTTTACTTTTCTTTAGTTCTTTTTTTTATAATTCCGGTTTTGTTTTTAATAAAAATCTAGAACTGTTTTTAATGTATTGCGTAGCATTTTTACTACCTTTTATTACTTTCTCTTACCCATAAGGTAGAGAAAGTATTGTTTTTGGCTCAAATTTTCGAACGCGAGATTTAGTTATATTTACACGTTTTGAGGTCCCCTGAATACGAAAATCATGTTTTTAGCAAATGGTCTGTGTATGTGTGTGTGTGTGTGTGTCTGTGTGTGTGTCTGTGTGTCTGTCTGTTATCAGCGTATTTCAAAAACAAACTATGGCAGAAAGTTCAAACTTGATATTCTAAATGTGTATCATATAGGGATGCTACAGTAAGCTTTTCGTTAAGATCAAGCAAATGGTTCGTGTACAGGGACTATCAAGAGTATTCTAATACATTACGTCTATGGGGGAAATTGCAAGAAAATAGAGTTTAACGTCTATAGACTGCACTAAACCAAATGAAACAAATATATATTTTTTGTAATAGAGACAGTTAACTGGGAATTTTTTTTTGTGTATGTAGGAGCCTCGCCTCCCCCCTGGGGGGGAAGTCCCCCCTCGAGAGAAGTAAATTTTCATGTTGGGTTTTTTTCAAAAGAGCTCGAAAATACCTTTAAAACGAATGGTTGAACCATCGATCTGCGATAATTTAAAACAAAGTTATCGATTTTTTTTACTTTTAACGAAAAAAAAACCGGAAAAAAAAATCGTTTTTTTTTTCTCCTTCTTTTTAATGATGAGAATAAAATGGACTTTTTTTGGATATTTGGTGTTAACCTACTTCTCTAATATGGAAATCGTCTGCCTTATCATAAAAGATAAATTTTTTAAATAATAATTTTAATAAATTATTTTTTAAAAAGAGAAATATTTTTTAATAACCGAATTAAATTCTATATAAATGTAGGTGCATTAATGAAACGGGGGGTTGAGGGGGGGGGGTAGCCCCCCTCACACAGAACTAATTATCATATAAAACTCTTCGGAAGCCTAATATGAATTGTTTAACATAGGTTTACATAACAGTACTCGTTATCTTACCTCTTAATCACCAACCTGTATTTATAGTATTAAATTTCAGGGCTAGAGAAAGTCGTGTGAGTGACCCACCAGATTATTTTTACTTTCTCTTACCCATAAGGTAGAGAAAGTATTGTTTTTGGGTCAAATTTTCGAACGCGAGATTTTGTTATATTTACACGTTTTGAGGTCCCCTGAATACGAAAATCATGTTTTTAGCAAATGGTCTGTGTGTATGTCTGTGTGCATGTCTGTGTGTCTGTGTGTGTGTCTGTATGTCTGTGTGTGTGTCTGTCTGTTATCAGCATATCTCAAAAACAAATTATCGCAGAAAGTTCAAACTTGGTATTCTAAATGTGTATCATATACGGATGCTACAGTAAGCTTTTCGTTAAGATCAAGCAAATGGTTCGTGTACAGGGACAATCAAGAGAATTCTAATACATTACGTATATGGGGAAAATTGCAGGTAAGTAGAGTTTAACGTCTATAGACTGCACTAAACCAAATGAAACAAATATATATTTTTTGTAATAGAGATAGTTAACTGGGAAAATTTTTTTTGTGTATGTTGGAGCTTCGCCTCCCCCCCTGGGGGGGAAGCCCCCCTCGAGGGAAGTAAATTTTCATGATGGGTATCGTCCAAAAGAGCTTGCTAATACCTTTAAGACGAATGGTTGAACCATCGATCTACGATAATTTAAAACAAAGGTATGGATTTTTTTTACTTTTAACGAAAAAAAAACTTAGAAAAAAATCGTATTTTGTTTTTTTAAATATTGAGAATAAAATGGACTTTTTTTTTTTATATTAGGTGTTAAACTACTTCTCTAATATGGAAATCGTCTGCCTTATCATAAAAGATAATTTTTTTAAATAATAATTTTAATAAATTATTTTTTAAAAAGAGAAATATTTTTTAATAACCGAATTAAATTCTATATAAATGTAGGTGCATTAATGAAACGGGGGGTTGAGGGGGGGGGGGGTAGCCCCCCTCACACAGAACTAATTACCATATAAAACTCTTCGGAAGCCTAATATGAATTGTTTAACATAGGTTTACATAACAGTACTCGTTATCTTACCTCTTAATCTCCAACCTGTATTTATAGTATTAAATTTCAGGGCTAGAGAAAGTCGTGTGAGTGACCCACCAGATTATTTTTACTTTCTCTTACCCATAAGGTAGAGAAAGTATTGTTTTTGGGTCAAATTTTCGAACGCGAGATTTTGTTATATTTACACGTTTTGAGGTCCCCTGAATACGAAAATCATGTTTTTAGCAAATGGTCTGTGTGTATGTCTGTGTGCATGTCTGTGTGTCTGTGTGTGTGTCTGTATGTCTGTGTGTGTGTCTGTCTGTTATCAGCATATCTCAAAAACAAATTATCGCAGAAAGTTCAAACTTGGTATTCTAAATGTGTATCATATACGGATGCTACAGTAAGCTTTTCGTTAAGATCAAGCAAATGGTTCGTGTACAGGGACAGTCAAGAGAATTCTAATACATTACGTATATGGGGAAAATTGCAGGTAAAGAGAGTTTAACGTCTATAGACTGCACTAAACCAAATGAAACAAATATATATTTTTTGTAATAGAGATAGTTAACTGGGAAAATTTTTTTTGTGCATGTTGGAGCTTCGCCTCCCACCCTGGGGGGGGGAAGCCCCCCTCGAGGGAAGTAAATTTTCATGATGGGTATCGTTCAAAAGAGCTCGCTAATACCTTTAAGACGAATGGTTGAACCATCGATCTACGATAATTTAAAACAAAGTTATGGATTTTTTTTACTTTTAACGAAAAAACGTATTTTGTTTTTTTAAATATTGAGAATAAAATGGACTTTTTTTTTTATATTTGGTGTTATACTACTTCTCTAAGATGGAAATCGTCTGCATTATCATAAAAGATAATTTTTTTAAATAATAATTTTAATAAATTATTTTTTAAAAACAGAATTATTTTTTAATAACCGAATAAAATTCTACATAAATGTAGGTGCATTAATGAAACGGGGGGTTGAGGGGGCGGTAGCCCCCCTCATACAGAACTAATTATCACAAAAAACTCTTCAGAAGCCTAATATGAATTGTTTAACACAGGTTTACATAACAGTACTCGTTATCTTACCTTTTAATCTGCAACCTGTATTTATAGTATTAAATTTCAGGGTAAGAGAAAGTCGTGTGAGTGACACACCATATTATTTTTTTTTCTTTTAATACCACTTTTTTAGAAGAGAAATTTTCCTCTTATTTAACTGTAATTACATATTAGAGAAAATTCCTATTCAAAGAAAGCAATGGGGAAAAAGGGTAGATACTATTGCTAAGAGATAAATTAAAATCTGGCAGCTTATATTATATATAAAAAAATATATAATATATATAATACGGCTATATAAAAGAATGTCTACTGTCATCAGATTTTCTTAGTGCTTTTTTTTTTTTTATTTATTGTAAAATGTTGAAGCACACTGAACATCTTCAAGCAAATGAAATATTTGTTTTAATGCATTATTTTATTGTACACTGCGAAAAAAAAAAGTATAACGATTCTATCTAGAAAAAATAGTCATTTTTTTTAATTCTTAAACTAGTAATGTGTATGTCGAAATTCAATTGCTATATGTTAAATTTGCCCCATTATAAAAATTTTGAAATCTATTTTTATAGATGATTTATATTTTTTTTATTGATGAAAATGAATTATATTTTTTATCAGACAGTAAATTTCCATGATTGTTTTTAAAGGTTTAACCATTTTTAATATTATTAATATATTTTTATAGATATTAACAATGAATATTCATAGTTTAAACCTTAATGTAATATATTAATTTTATATTTTAATAAGTAAAGAAAAAACGTATTTCGTTTTAAATATAATTTCCGATATTATACGTTAGAAAAAATATCAAGCAGATTTAATTTTCTGTTACATGTTAGATGCTAAAAACTTCATAAAATCGAACAATTTTTTTTTAATATCGGAAAATAAGTTTTTTTTTTTTTTCAAAATATTTGTTAATTAGTTTTTTATTAATTTTGATCTGTTAAAAATAGTTTTTGCTAGTTGATTTCAATTATTTGAGAAATGCAATCTGTTAAAACAAAAGTAATTATAATTTCCTGGTAATTTTCATATATTTAAACTTCAAACATATCTACACACACACACACACATATATATATATCAATAGATAGATAGATATGTGTTTATCATCCACAAATTCTTAAAGAATTACTTATTTTTAGAAAATACAAGTATTTTTTTTATACACAGTTTAAAGAAATTCCGTATGTTATAAATAATAAAGATAATTATTTGAAAAGTAATGATTACAAATTAATAAATCATTAATATATTTCCACTTATTTTATGGTAATTTAGTATATCTTTTATATTCATTATGGTATTCATATTCCCTCGTTATTATTAAAATTAATAAGTTAGGTAGAATTGAACTAGATTAAACATCCAGTTGAAAATATTCATACAATTCTTCTCTAGAAATTGATATATTTTGTCTTGCATTTTGCAGAACATATTTTTTTAATCAAATCAAAAGATGGTATACATGATTATACTTTTATAAAAACGCAACAGTAACCTAATAAAGAAATAGCATATCATTTATAATATTTATATGTGTGATATATTTATTGTTATTTACTTATTATTATTTTTTAAGTAGAAAATAAAGATATTGCAATCGTTTCGGTGTGATATGTCAAATGATGATGTCAATGCTAATTGTTAGACATTCTTCGCTTCAGTAATATATTATCGAGCAATAGTAGAACTTTGTTTCCCGTTTCTTTCAAATCACACACACACACACAAAAAAAAAAAAAAAAAAAAATTAAGCAAAGCCAATTTTTACTTTCTCTTACCCATAAGGTAGAGAGAAAGTATTGTTTTAGGGTCAAATTTTCGAGAGTGAGGTTTTGTTATAGTTAAACGTTTTGAGATCTCCTGAATCCAAAAATCATGTTTTTAGCGGTTGGTCTGTGCGTGTGTCTGTGTGTCTTTGTGTCTGTGTGTGTGTCTGTGTATCTTTGTGTCCGTCTGTATGTGTGTCTGTTATCAGCATATCTCAAAACCAAATTATAGCAGAAAGTACAAACTTGGTATTCTAAATGTGTATGATATAGGGATATTACGCTAACCTTTCCGTTTAGATAAAGCAAATGGTTCGTGTACAGCGACACCCAAGATAATTCAAATACATTACGTCTATGGAGTAAATTGCAGGTAAGTTTAACAACTATGAATATAACATCTAACCAAATGAAACGAATATATATTTTTTATGCGCATAAAAACATGTCTAATGTAGAATATGGTAGAGAAATCATTCACTGTTTGTTTACAGGGCTACAAAAAAGAACTATGTAGATAAAAGTGCAGCAATAGTTGCAAATTCATGGAAGTGTATTTCAGGCTGGACCGTGTATTATTACTATAAGATTATATTTTGGCAATGAAATAGCTGATTCGCTGGCAAAGGCCGCGACGGAGTCGGAAGAGATAGCCGTCTCCCTCCCCGCTCCCCCCTCTATCGTCAAAAGAAAAATCAAAAATTTATTTCAGCAAAAATGGCAAGACCTATGGTCAACCTCTGAAAAAGGAAGGCACACTTTCGATTTGATTCCAATTGCAAGCTCCAACACATGGACCCTGACACCCCCTATCACCGCCTTCTTAAGTGGTCACGGTCCATTCCCATCGTACCTTAACAGATTTCATTGCCGGCGCTCGCCTCTGTGTCCATGTGGAGAGGAGGGAACTCCGGCTCATTATTACTTCTCCTGCCCCCTCACAGTAAATTTCCATCTAAGGAATCCTAATCCAAGGCCAATAAATTGGCTGCCCAATATTTTATCCAGGAAACATCTAATTCATAAACTTAATAAAATTTACTCCCACTTAAATGACATCTCTAATCGAACCAATTAATACCTATTCTTTTTAGTTTTGTTTTGTTTCTTTTTGTTTCTTTTTCAACTTTTTCCTCCCCCCCCCTTCCCTCCTTGTGGCGTCAGCAGCACAGCAAAGATCACCAAGACAAGCAATACAGCAAAAGCCTAGCCAACAGAGCAAAATCACAAGATCCAGTTTCCAGAAATGTTTAAGAGTCAAACCTCAACTGCTGGAGTCAACCCATCAATGCCACAGACCAATCAGCATGCCACTTGTCGCGGGGGGCCGGCTGGGCCCGGCATACTGATCAAAAACATGTAAATATATTCTTATGCTACCCCTCATCGCCCCGTGTCGCGAGTAGGCGTCTAGCCTGGCGGCGATGAACAATGTACAATTTATTTATTTATTTTTTTTTTTTTTTGCTTCATTAAATGTTCGGGACAGCCCTACTTGGACTTCGGTCCTTGTACAGCTCAACACCGCTCTTCGAGCGGTGAGCCGGGGCTGCTCCCCTGTTAAAATGTTAAAATGTATAAGATTATATTTAAGTGCACCATGTAGTCTGTACATAACCTTCAAAGGATATACAGGTCTGCAAATACTTAAGCGATAACATTCTTTTGTGTTGTTAGTGGATGTGCTTTACTATAATATTTTAACAAATCCAGGAATGCTGTTAAGGTATTGAAATAAATTTCTCATAGAAATGTGGTAAATAATGTATGTTTTTAAGCTAAATATTCATCGCATTTTTTTTGTATATTTACACGTTTTGAGGCTTCCTGATTACCGAAGTCAAATTTTTCAACGTTTGATATTTGTCTCTGTCTCTTAGAGTAACTTAAAAACGAATAATTTTAGGAGATTGAAATGTTGTATATTGAAGTTAATATCAGTTTGTTGCAGGAAAAGTTTGATCAAGATTGAAGTTTCAAGAAATGTTGCGTGTGAAAGTTGTCTTAATAATTTTAAGTAAACTTTTAATTTTAATAAGAGATTTAAATTTTATATAAATGTAGGTGCAGTAATGAAACGGGGTTTGACGCGGCGGTATCTCCCTCACTCTGAACTATATCATATAAAACTCTACTATCTAAACTATCATATAAAACTCTTCCAAAGCCTAATTTGAATTGTTTTAACATAGGTTTACATAACAGAACTCGTTATCTTACCCCTTAATCTGCAACCTGTATTTATAGTATTAAATTCCAGTGTAAGAGAAAGTCGTGTGAGTGACACACCAGATTATTTTATTTAAAAATATATTTTTAAACAAATATAAAAATTATTTGAAGTAAATTAATTATCTATAATAATAAAAAAAAATGTTTGTCTGTCTGTTTATGATCATACTCCACGAAACCGAGATGTAGAAAATTTTAAGCACGCGTGCATAGAAACCTGCGGGAGGGAATAGTGAAAAAAAAATTAAACTGTACTTAGTTTTTTTAGATATTAATTAAAAAGAAATTTCCACAGGCGTCATCTTTACAATTCGGATGGTAACTATTTCGTTCTTCTGTTTTTCAACTAAATGCTTCCGAAGTTCAGATGATGTGTCTTAAAATATTTATTTTCGAGTTTCATACCCATGTGAGCTTATATTAGAAATAAAAGAGCAGTTTTTAAATTTCATAATTTTTATAGAGATTTTTAACAGAAAATGGTAATTTGGCACAGTTAGTTTTCATAAATATGCGGTTCGAATTTGCTTTATTCTGTTAAGCAATAAGAATTTTAGACAATTAAATATTTTGTTTAATTGTATTTTTCTTGCACAGACATTTCCAAGAATTCACATCAGAAATTATCGATCTGAAACATTTACAATTCCGTTTTATACTCATGTGACCCTATACTAGTAATAAAATTAGCAGTTTTTGAAGTTTCCAGTTTAAGACCGACTTAAACAGAAATTGGTACATGGCCACGGTTCGTTATCATAAATAAACAGTCTAAAATAATCCGTTAAGAAATAACAACTTTAGACACTTAAATATTCAATAATTAGGGCGTTGAAAAACCGTGTACAGAGTTTTCGGGAATGTGGAATAATTTACGCATTGAGCGGTGCTTAACAAAATGGTTATTTTATGTACGGATCGTAAAATTTACCCTGTGTAAAATTGTAGTTATTGATTGACGGCAGTACCAGCTATCGGCTATTATACACAAAAATTAAAACTGGAGTAATTGCACATATTAGGATATGAGATATATCCTTTCTATAAAGAAGGGAAAATTACGGAATACATAATCCTCTAGAAAGGTGATTCAAGAGATTTTTTTTTTTTTTTTTTTTTTTACGTTTTTTGTTTTTGTATATGAAGTGATGCACATATATACACACATATGTATAATATAATATGAATTATATTCACATATATATACTATATATACACTGGTGTTCAAAATTAAAGCAACAATATAGTTCGAATTTTCTTCTTTTGCTTATAAATTTTAAACAAATAAAAATATAAACATAAAGTTTGGAACGCAAGTTCGTAATAATATCATTAATTAAATTTTGTATAATTTCAGCATAAGTAATTATTTTTACTCAAAAATAAGCTTTGGAAAAAATGAAAATTTTCATCAATTTTGGAAAAGAAAACTTAATGAAGAATGATCATAAGCATGCATTACTGATAGCTGAAGATGCACATGCATCCATGTGTTAGATTGAAACCGGATTTTTCTTCCTGTAATTATTTTTCTGTTTCATTTTTTTTTTCTTCACATGTGAATAACGTTCTAAAAAATATACATACAAACATGAAAATTGGATAATACGTTCATTATAAAATTATTTATCGAAATTTTTATTATTCTACTGATGCTCATGGTTTACAAATTAATAATTTCATTTTTTCAAAAAGTCCGCTATAAAAGTAAAAGAAAAATGAATACAAATAGAAAAATCTTAGCTTGATATTTGAAAGCATGTGCATTATCATCAATCTGCAATACATCCTTAACACTTCTAAAATTATTGATTTTTTTCTTTTTTTCCAAAACTTACTTTTGAGAAAAATTGAATAATTATAAGTTCAAAAATTATTACTTTTCTAAAGTTATATACAATTTGATTAATGATATAATAAGAAACATGTCATACACATTTTGTGTTTATATGTTTATATGCTTAAAAATTATGCGCAAAAGAAGAAAACGAGAAAACAGGTTGTTGCTTTAATTTTGAACACCAGTGTATATTTTTATATAAAGTGGTATATATATATATATATATATAATGATAATAATTCATCGTTAAAATTATCAAACACCGGGAAGGAAGACGTGAATGACCGAACGAAAAACAATTTATGGAAATGAAGTCTTATACAAATAGTTTTTTTTTCTTTTTTAAGTTAACATAAATTGCTTCTGAAACATTGATAAATGTAATCTTATATAGCAAATATGATCAAAGAATAACAGAAATAATAATAACTGAAATACGAAAAAGGAGGAGCAGAGGCCAACACTGCTTATATATATATATATATATTAATTCATTTAAATTTAAAAATTAACGAAGATGGCAAAGCCTGCTAGTATTACTTTAAAAGTTAAAGAAAGAAAATTTTAGAACTAAATATCAGTAATGAGATATTTATATAAAGAAACAAATAACAGTGAAATCAATAATCCATAGTTCAATTAGAATATTTAAACTATTAAGTATCAGTGATTAAAACCTTTTTTTTGTGTGTGTGTGATTTGGCTTCGAGTAAAAGTAGCTTTAAACGATAATATGATTTGAAATATCTTTATCGCATTATAACCTCTTTAAAAATAAATGAATGGGAATATAATTCGAAACCTGTGGGACGTTCGATATCATTCAATTCTATTGTATTAAACATTCAAAGACTCGTTAATCCTTTCAGTCGCAGTGTTCCCGCTGATGGAACACATAATTTTAATTCTCAAGTGCAAAAACTCATCCCGGAATTTTTTTAACAAAAATTTACATTTATAATATCGCAGAAGACGCATTTTTTTTTAACCTGAAAATTTGAAAAATTTCTTTTATTTTAATTTCGTTCGTAAATTCCGGTGGCAGTGTAATTTAAATGATCCGAATTACACAGCGCCGTAAAGGGTTAAAACATGCTTAAGTGTTTCTGTCAGATTTCAATGAGATTGAGCATTTTTCGTGCTTAAGTTATCCAATTTAATATAAAATTTCCTTTTTTTTTTCCTAATCTTTTATATGGATAGCTCTTTTCTATAAAATAAGAAATAATTTACACACATTACAATTATATTAGGACTATTATTGTACATGTATAGAGGGTACAGAATTTGAGATAAGGTGAACTCAAAATGATCTCTCGAAGACGAGTTTCCTGTCTTTCATACTGGAGAATCAATTTGCATTCATACGCAACCTAGTTTCCAACAAACTTATTAAAAAATAATTAACTGCTTAATTCTGGAAAACCGAAATTTCACCTCCTAAACTCGTAAATACTGGTTGTACTTCGTAGAGTATCATTCTAAATCAGATTTAAAATTTCTAACCATTGAACATTGATAGGAATTAGAGAACGAATCCCTATACTGGCTATGAAGGAAAATTCTGCAATCATCATCACTGTTTTTGGGTGAATGGGCGATTTCGTTTGGCGATAAACGCTTTCTTGTCAACTGATTCGTTGGATTTTGCATCTTTTCAATGGTTTGTCCCTTGTACTGTTAAAATTCCAAAGAAAATACTTATATTATGAAATTACAATAAGAATATAATATAAGACGCTGAAATAAAAAAAATAAAAAAATAAAACTGTTTAAATATGTCACTGTCAAATTGAAAAGCACACAGCACAGAAAATCTGTGACGTGAGAGGTGGAGGAAAACTCATTTGGTGGAAGTGGAATATCGGTTTGACGAATGAATCGGTGGGTTGGTGGGGATGTAATGTTCGTGAACAGATGGGTTACTCGTCCGTGGTCTATTCGAATATAAGAAGTCAATGCTTCTAACCCACCACGACCTCTTTGCAACTTTTGATTTACGAATTTTCTACAGAAATTCCGTGGGGAAACGCAATGATAACACAGGTCCACGATGAAAAATTTTTCTTCAAGGTAATATGTTTTTATGATGTATTTTTGGAAGCTGATTAAGCAAAAAAAAAAATCAAAAATTTTCATCACGTACAGGTTTAATAAAAAAATTGGGATTGTTTGAGTTTGAACTCCATTTTTTTCCAACTCCCGTCTAAGTTATATATCAGAAAAAAGTGGATAATGTGACTGAAGAACAAGAAGACCTATTTTATTAAGTCATCAATGATATAGAAAGCAGATATCAATGTCAGTGGATTGTTACTATATTAGGTCATTGTTGCACGCTGCATAGAGAATCCACCCCCTCATCCCTCCCCCCCCCATCAAAGGTCTCAAACCATGCACAAGGTAAATTGTTCTAAAATAAGCTTCTATGTAAAGAAACACATATTTAAAAGATAATGTGTAAATAGTAGCCGATTTTAATGTGTTTTATGAATAGTGTTTTGAATTTGTAATAGTCTGTGGGTGAATTTTTCCGATCTACATCTTTAATTTGTTAAAATTCCTTTCGTGATAGGAAGAAAGGTACACATTTTTGAATTCAAAGTACCAGAACATACTATAGACACACAATGCAGTGATAGAAAAAAAATTAGACAGTGCGGTTTTGCAGACCTGTGTAATTAATGCAGATGATGAAACGTCTGTAGAAGTTAAGTTTTTTGGTGAACCAGTGAAATATAAAAGAACTATTTCAAATAGGTTAAGCAATATAGGGCTATTAAAAGTATATGTAACGGGTGTACCAGAATAAAATAGACTTATATAAATTGATGTATAACTAAATTTATTTAAGTTAAACCCAACTTGGTTTTACACATAAACAATATAGGTAGAATAATAAACAAAATGCAACATATTATTTTATGTAAATAATCCCTGTTGCTGTTTGCCATTCGATGTATGCGTCTGGTCAAAGTTAGACAACTTTCCATTATTACGTCCTTTCTTATCCTCTTTACAGCTCGTTTTAGTTCTGAAATCATTATTTTTTAACATTTTTTTCTTTTTATCCCTGTTCATCTGCTGTACAAATTCATCTTAAATCGAGCAGCCCAGGGGATTTAAATATTTTTTCATCAGAAAAAATGATTCTCTTACTCTAACCTTTTTTGAAATTGTGTCGCACACAATTAGTGAACTTGATTCTTTTCTGCTTTTGGGTTTCTATAAGTTTAGGTTGTATTCGTTTTTTGTAAGGTCTTAATCCAATGTCATTTTTCAGTATTCGCTGTACAGATTGTTTTGATACTTTCAGTTCCCTAACAAGTTTCCTTATGGATATGCTCTTCTTACGTGTCAAGGGATTCTTCACTTTTTGAATCAAGTTTTTGGTACGGATAATGCGTGGAAAATCTGGAGGTTAGGATGTTTTAATATTGTCACTCTTTCTAATCATATTACACCACTTAAAAACAGTTGCACAGCTTAAACACCTTTGCAATGACGAAATATTTTGCTTCTGGATTCTCTACTTTTGAACTTGGAAAGTACCAATTTTTGTACTTCTTTGCTCTTCATACTATCCTGTAATTGCAATGTAATTTTTGCTTTTGAGTTGTTGCACAGCTTTTATCCATGTAATTGAGAATCTATAAAAAAGTATATGTCTATATATAATATAAAATTTCCATGCATACATACAAATAGTAATAGTCTATTTTATTTTGGTACACCCGTTATATTTTATTCTTTACTTGTGATACGTATATGTTACTTATGAATATTTTATTATTTTCTTATGAATATTTCAGTCTTTACTATTTAAAAATTACTAAAACAAAAACTATAATTACTACCAATACAATATAACATTTAAAAAATAATAACACCTTAGATGTATTAGCGAACTATGATTAAAGAATATGTTTTTACTATATATATATATATATATATATATATATATATATATATATATCCATTTATGTGTCATGAAAAACATGTAACTATCCAAGTCTTATTGCAAAAGGTTTCAATTTTTTTACGGAGATTTCGAGTTTTATCTGGGATACTTTACAATGAAAGTACTGCTACCCACATGACAATTCAAAATACAGCTTAAATGTACAGTACTTTGACTTCTATATCTTTATAAACAAGAATCACTTATATATATATATATATATATATATATATATATATATATTAATGTGTTTTTATTTTATTTATTTTTATTTATTTATTTATTTTTTTTCAGCCTGGAAATTTTATAATTTAACTAAAATATATTACAAAAAACATGTTACTATAATATTGAGTTAGTAATAATAGAAAAGAATAAAACATAAAACATTTTGTTACATAAATTGCAAAAGAAAGATATTTTTGCAAAAAAATATGTCTGCTTCTTCCTTTCTGTACACATAAATATAAATATATATATACATACACACACACACATTCACACACACACACATATATATATATAACTATAGCATATTTCTAAAGAGAGATAAAATAAACAAAACCAATTAAAATTGTCAAAGTATTACAATATTCAATGTTTCATAAGAGGCAAAAATTTAAATGTTGTATGCAACCAAGACAATTCATTTTTGCTTACATGTAATATATATATATATATATATATATATGCCATAAGTTCTGTCCACCAATTAGAAAAGTCTAGGTGTTATGTAAAGCAAAACAAAGTTTAAATTTTACATACATGTTATTTATTACTTGTAATATACATGGTGTTGCATAAGACTGTAGCCATTTTAAAAATTCATAACTATTGAATGGAATTGACAGAACTGAATGCAGTTTGCGAAAAAATCATTCTTGTAAAGGGGGATTTTTTTGGGGTAGGTAAAGAAAAAATAATAATTAAGCTATTTGTCAATAAAGGACGCTGTGCATGACCAGATCATACATTTTCGTGAAAAACTGTATTTATTTCCATGCAAATGTTTACAGGCTTATAAATCCTATTCTATGTGCCCATCTTAACCCCAAATTGCACTTTGAAAACGAGTTATAACATTCCTAACTGCAGCTTCAGTCGACGGTTCTAACCTGAGGGTAAATGGTTTCACCAATAACACTTTATCCACCAAGTATCACAATTAAAACTTCATGTATGCACAAGTAAGAGGCAAAATAAGAAATAAACAGTTCTAGTCGCAAAAATTGTTCAATTTATAGGACGTTCATTTGCATATTTTTCTTTCACATCCGTGTGAAAAATTTAACTATTTGTCTAACTATAATCGACAAAAAAATTAACTACGCTTTTTTCTTTATCCCCTCCCCCCCCCCCAAAAAAAAAAAAAAAAAAAAAAAAAAAAAAGAAGAAAATCCTCCTTCACGAGATTGATTTTTCCGCAAACGCAATGTTTATATATATAACACAGACTATTTATTTAATTTCGCTTGAAAAATATAATTTTGAAATACAGTTCAGTTATGAGCACATTTACTCTTGTACTTTATATTTTTTATGTACTCTTTAAAATACAATACTTACTTCAATAAATAAAATGACAATCATTTTAATGCGATTATAACAAATTTCTGTCAGTGATCACCTTTTTCCATAATTTGTTAACGTCATTTTAGCCTTCTTAAAAAAAAAAAAAAAAAAAAAAGAAAAAGAAAAAGAAAAAAGAAAAGAAATCATTTTTTAGAAATTATTTTGATATATAACACAAAGTATAAAATTACGAACTGCCTTTATCTTTTAAATTTTATCTCAAGTTGTTCTTAAAAATTTGATCTGGTTGACATTTGTATGCTGCAATTTGCCAAATTATAAATAAAAACTGCGTGTTGACTTTAAAAGCGGATGACAGTTAAATTATATAGAGAAAAAACAATAGTTTTTTTTTTTTTTTTTTCCTACATACTTAGGATTTGTCAATAAATGTTTAGCGTAAATGTTTCCACCTGAATTTCTTTATATATATATATATATATGTGTGTGTGTTGTG
Source organism: Salticus scenicus (assembly GCA_963930645.1). Classification (NCBI taxonomy): domain Eukaryota; kingdom Metazoa; phylum Arthropoda; class Arachnida; order Araneae; family Salticidae; genus Salticus; species Salticus scenicus. The sequence continues at coordinate 106,830,920 of OZ005649.1, forward strand.
TGTGTGTGTGTGTGTGTGTGTGTGTGTGTGTGTGTGCGTGTGATGTGTAGCATTAAAAAGAATAATTTTATAGAAGTATAAAATAAAGGTTATTATCATGATTCAATGTAATACTTATTGGCTAAAAACCGTCGATTTCTGACTACTAATAGACTTAAATGTAAAAGGAGTTATTCTGAACCCAAAACGAAATTAGTCTGATTGTGAGTTAAACGATTAAACACTTTAAATGGAATGCTTTTAAACTCCTAATTTCCATTGAAATTAAATTGCCCATCTGCTCAGCACTAGTGCGACGTAAAAACCCAACCAACCAACCATTCAAATTTATAAGAATTTTCTCGAGTATTAATCTCAATATTTAAATACTAATCAACTTAAAATGATTTACTCCGCCTATTAACCAGATTTCCGCACTCCTGACCACAACACAAGAGTTCCCTTCCCAGTAGCTATGAACCGTAACTATAATGATGTTTATTGACATTATTACAAAATGTTTCATTAAATGATTTACTTTCTATTATATTACACATCTCTGCTTGAATTAATAATAATAATTATGCAGAATGAATTGCCTGGTGTAATACGAAAGGCCGCTTGAATAGCGAGCCCCTCTTTTCAATGTTTTTCCACTAAGATTTAGATTTCGACTGACTGGAATAGTGACCCATTCGAAATAGGAGAAGGATTCTTCTGCGCAACACTCGAATTGGAATAAAAAAGGCCACTGAATTGCATAGTGCTGACATCTATTGACAGTCTTTGACTAACTCTCTACTCTTTCCGTTAGTTATGATATACAAAACTTAAGGATAGATAACGTATTTAAGACTAGTACTTTTTCATTTAATTTTATTCACTGTAACTTTTAAATGAAAAAATAAATAAATGAAACAGGAAAAACAGTAATATCTATCATAGTAATTTATTATTTTAATACATTTAAATTGAAAAAAAATTTCTGACAATAATTATACGTATACGTATACATATATATATATATATATATATATATATATATATTTTTTTTTTTTTTTTTTCACAGAAGAAAATAGGTAATAATTTGCAATTTCTTATTACGTAGAAGCATAATTACGCAAAATTTAAATGCATCCATTTTTCATTTTTAGAAAAAAAAAAAAAAAAAAAAAAGAACTATAAATGTGATACAAAAGATGTCTTAGTATGTATTTTTTCAATACTGCAATATGATACTATAAAAAGGTTAATAAAACGTTTTTCTTTCTTCTCGCATATCACATAAAAATTCCTGGTCGGAATTCATTGACACTTCTCAAGGGTATAGGGATATACCCAAATTAAAATTACAACTTTCGATTCTTTCAAAATTTCATACTCATTTAGAAATATAGGCAAAATTACTTCTACACGCGTAATAAAAATTTTGTGAGTAAAACGCCTAGAATAGGCGATATCTTAACATTTTAGATATGAAGAAAGACAAAAATATCTTCAGACGTTTTTGGAAAGTGTATAGTTTTTGCGTATGCGCAGTAAGACTTTTGACGGTAAAGCACGCAGAACGGAAATATATCGCGATATTTTTAGACACCTGATTTCAAGGGAGCTAAAAATATCTGCAGAATATTTCCTGTAGGGAAAGGGCCCAGAGAGTCGATTTAGACAGATATCATATAAAAATGGTTGGGCGAAATAGAATGATAATTCGATGTGGTTTAAGCATATACCCAACCCAACATAACATAATATGTTTCGACAATTTTAAAATTATTATTAGTTTTGGAGTTTTGAAAAAAAAAAAAAAAAAAGAAGAAGAAGAAGAAGAAGAAGTAAGTAAATAAATAAATAAATTACACACAGGTATGTAAGTAATAAATCAAACAGAGAATTTGCAAGTAAATCACACAGGATGGCAAACTTTTGCAATATCATTAAGTTTAAGATATCGTATCAAGAAAACCAAAAATGACTGCAAAATGGAAAACAATTTCATTTTCTCATGTATTTAATTCAATAAAATAGCAACGTTCTTTCATTTTTAGACATTTTTAACTAATTTGGTTGCTTTGTTAAATCTTGCAGAAGATATAAAAACAAATTCTGATTTCACTCAAAATTTTTAATCAATAACCACAAATGTAATATTTCACAGGGGTTTTTCTCGCCTGTGGTAGGTTTCATGGTTAAAAATCTCTCTGCCTGTAAAAATAATGTAATTCGTATACTTCTGCCTATTTAAAACTTCAGACAAGGGTCTTTTGTTCGTAACAATACTGTACGGAAGGTTTTTCTGAATTGTATCTTATCAGTGGAAATTTCAAGAGTAAATTTGTGTGCCTGTGTCAAATCTTGCTGTTACTTTTTTAAATATTTCAATTGTGTTGGAGTTTTTATTATATATGGAGTGAAATCGACATTTTATTCATTTATTTTGTTATTTATTTGGTATGATTTTTATTTAATTTGTTATAATATTCTATAACCATTGATGGTTTTTTCAGTAAACTTTTTTAATAATAGTATAATTCATTCTTCTGATCTATTTGTATTTATAATTTATAACTATCAGTTTTTTTTTTTCATTAACACATTATATTTACACATTATGTAATAACTGATTCCTTTTAAAACTGCTATTACTTATCGTTGACGGTTTAATCAAACTCTTTCAATTATGTACAATTCTCTCTTGTACTTCAAAGTTAAGTTTAAATTTAAGATTTTAAACAAATTTGTGTTTAAAAATAATTGCTGTTGATTTTAAGCTGTGTTCGAAAAAACATATTACAGGATAATTCAAAATGAATACCGCGATTATATAAGGCTATAACTATTTAGCTTAAAATAATTTATCGATGAGAAGTACACATAATTTCAAAATTTTGTTTACATACTTTATAAATGTTCTATGTAACTACCCTTAACATTTCTTCCATAAACTTGATTTTACATGCTTTTAAAACTAATGATACTTTAAAGTACCCTCGGTACATAAAGGTTAAGCAAGTTTATAATCGTGGTGCTTAAGATTTAGGACACTGAGACACGCAGTGTTGCGAGATTAGGGGTTTTTTTTATTCAATAGCCACCAATAAATTTGAGAAGTGGTATTTGGCATACATGAGAGATGATTAATCTGCGAAGTGATTAGGCAACGGCAGCAATTAATATTTAGTGGTGGCTACTGGATTAAAAAAAAAAAAAAAAAAAAAAAAAAAAAATCCCCAATCTCGAAACACTGGCGACACGTCCATATGTCATTTTTGTTATTATGAAAAAAAAAGTCTGACATTAGAAATTATGATAAATAATTTGGATATATTTTCATATATAGTATTTTAGACTATCATATCATTTAATAGTTTCTAAATGAATATATCTGAGGTGCAAAGACAAGACTTTATATTTTCTGAATATATACATATATAAAGACATTATATTTGATCACTTATTATGGAAAACTTAATGTGTAAAAAGCTATTCAAATTTAATTTCGATTTTACATACTAAAATTTCTTTTCTTTTCTTTCGTAATCGCCTATACTCTAAAAAAACGTTTTGTGAATTTTTCAGTTATATCTAGCTTTTTTCAAGTATTTAACTGAATAATTCATTCTTTTACTAAAATAAATAAAATTAAAGAAAATTTACTACAACGAAAATTACAATGCTTCAGAGAACACTTAAGATCAAAAGAAATTTCAAGACGCATTCTGGAGATAATTCGGCATAAAAATTTACATTTTGTTTTCAGAAGAAGAAAAAAAAAACTTATCTTTTAGCATTCTTTCATCTACTTAATAGCTACTTTTTCTTTCTTTTGAATTCTAAAGAATTCAAAAACAAAATTTATTTCTACAATTAAGAAAAAAAAAATAACTGCCTGTAATTATTACTTCAAAGTCTTTTCAACTTAATTTACTACTTTGACTTTTTTGGATGTGCTTTTTTATTTCTTTTAGTTTTTAAAACTACATTTCAATTTTTATTCCATTTTAGATAATTTAGTTTTTTTTTTTTTTTTTTTTTTTTTTTTTTTTTTTTGAAAATTCTTGTCATTAACATTTTCAATTTAAATAACAATATATCTTTAAAATATGTGCTATACTGTCAAACTCTTCAATTTTTGATTACGTTTTAAACAATACTCATATTAAATTTTTACTCATGCAGGTATTCTCTGCACTTTATAGCTTTAGCAGTTAAAGATTTATTTGTAGATATTAACTTTATATTAGATTAAATTTTAGAGCTAATCTTTATCACAAAAAATAAAAAATAATTAGTACTAAAATCGAAACTTTAATGAACACGTTTGCGATTGCATTTTTAAAGAATGCATTAATTATAGAAATAAGGTAAAGAAAAAGAAGGTAAAGAAAAAGAAAAAAAAAAAGAAGAAAGAAAGAGAGAAACCCATATTTATTTTATTTTAATAAAAAACATGCCATAGTAAACTTGAATAGCACATATTAGTTAGAAAAAATTCTGAATATATTTACGGAAGTTAGATTTCGTACAAACCGACTTGTAGATAAAAATATAATATCAATCATATCATATTTAAAAAATAACACAAATTTGTGCGCATTGGCATTTTCATTAGGATTTCTACTGTGCAAAAGTAATTTAAATATTATTTATGAAAAATTTCTAATGTAGTGCAATCCCTTACTAAAATTTTAAGGTTTTATTTAAGGTTTTTTTTAGGTTTCTTTAAACAGGTATTTTACAGGTTTTAGAGGTATTTAAAATAAGGTATTATCAAGGCTTTAATGGTGCAAAATAAAGCCATAATAAAAGCTCCATCAGTACCTCTATAGGTTAAGGTATTTCTATAAAATTTATTTCAGGTTTTTTATAAATAACCATGAAGTGACGGGTTTGGTATCATTTTGTATGTTTGATGCTGCCATCTAGTGAGAAATTGCTGAACTTCTGTACTTTCAAACATTTTCTTCCACGCTTGCTCCCGGAGAGGATCGAACTGAAGGCCTTCGGGTTTGCAGTTGCGTGCTTTCACCAATCGGCCGACGGGCTCTGATTACTTTGTTCTTGATTATTTAAAGTAGCGTTTTGAGATTAACCTATTGCCCGCTGGTGTTGCGTTCACGCAAGACCAGAAATAATCGCGCTTAATAGTTGACTAAAAAACGTATTTTTTTAGTATTGTTTTTTAGTGAGAAAAGAATAGATTTTTTTTTATGACAAAAAAAAAAAAAAAAAAAAAAAAAAAAGATCTGAAAAATAGTTTTAAGTTTAAAATGGATTTCAAACGTGAAACACTGTTCAAACAAAAAAATTTCAATATCTTCATATCTGAATGAGTTTAAATAACTTGTAAAATAAAATTTATGTAAAAAACAATTTTTTACCGTTAGAAGCTTTTTATTGTGAAGCCCTAAAAAGCACAAAATAAAAATTTATTCTGGCAAAGAAATGCTACAAAGAAATGAAAGTTTCAACACTAAGAAAATTTTAGAGAAAAATATAGGTATTTCCCTTTTGCAAGGGATGAAAATTTTTAATGTTCAAAATATTTTAAAAAGCTTTCGAGACCAATATTCTTAGTTATTAGTTTTTGTATAATCATTAGTTAGGCTATAAATTTCAAATGTCTCGAAAGCTTTTAATAATATTTTGAACATTAAAAAAATTCATCTCTTATAAAAGGGAAATACCTATATTTTTCTCTAAAATTTTTTAGTTTTATAATTTTCATTTCTTTGTAGCATGTCTCTGCCAGAATAAATTTTTATTTTATGCTTTTAAGGGCTTCACAATAAAAAACTTCTAACTTTAAAAAATGGTTTTTTTACTTAAATTTTATTTTGTGCATTTTAGTTAAAAAAAAAAAAAAAAAAAAAAAAAAGCTTCTTAAAAAAAAAAATAATCAAAATTACTGAGGATATTGTGTAGACAACGGAACATTTTCTTTTATCAATTGACATTTTTTTTTATTATTATTTTCTGCAAAAAAGTACCATATCGTCTTTCGAGGACCGAATCCGGGACCATCGAGTTATCAGCATGACGCTCTAACCAAAAGTTTAAGAACTTTCAAGAAAAGTCATAGAACATTCTAGAAAAATCTATCAAATACTGATAAAAAAAGATAACAAAAAATTTTCTTTTATCAATTGACACATTTTTTACTAATTGTCTGTAAAAATTAACCAGTTGGCCAAGAAGCGACAAACTGAGCAACTTATATTTAATTTAAAATGGAGGCGCTTTGTTTATTAGCGTGAGACAAAGACACGATGAGAAAGTCAATTTCATATAAAAAACTTCTAAAAATGTTGTCGAAATAAAATAATTACTTTTTTAGTCATCTGTAGTTTTTTCTGTTTTATGCGCCCTCAAGGAAATTTCCGTAAACATTTATATTTTTTAATCCTATATTCTTATTCCACTGACATTGTACAAATATAACACTCTATTTTTAGTAAGATAAGACTAATTTTTATAATTTTATTTTAAATTATTGTTATATATGATTAAAACAATGAACTTTACTGTTTTTATTCAGAAAAAAAAAAAAAAAAAAAAAAATCATTATTTCTAGTTTCGGGGGTTAATGGGTTAAAACTGAAATTAATTTCAAATGCGTGTTATTTTATTATTTATGAGATATATGTATTAATATTTATTATGTTTTTGATAAATTAATGGAAGAATATTAATGAATCTCAGATTAATTTTGAGTACAAAATAATTGTTTTATAGGTTTTTTTTCTTTATTATTATTATTATTATTATTATTATTATGTTTTGTTCCGTAGAAATTGAAACTGATAATTATTAATAATAATACACAAAATTGTTATTATTTTACTAATTAAAATATTTAGTCAATGAGTAATAATAAGTTAATGAGTAATAATAAATTTAAAAAAAAAAAAAAAAAAAAAAAAAAAAAAAAAGTTTTTGATTGCAAGTATAATGGAGGTATTACCTGAATAATATAAGAAAACTTATTATCAGCGATGTATTTAACCGAAACCTTGGAAAACTTCTATAAACCTAAAAACATGTAAAATTTCAAGAGATTTTTTAAAAAAACCTAAAAGAAACTTAGATGACGTTTCTTTTCGGAAGGTATTTTTTAATCAAACTTCAATAAAAGCTTTTAAATGCCTGAAAACATATATTAAACCATAAAAAAGGCTTTAGAAAACCTTAACCCTTTCTTTACCGTAGCTGGAATTTCAGTATGTGCTTAAAATACCAAAACGCCCGGAATTTTTTTGTCCACTTCTTTGCATGTCAAATGTCATCGCAAAAGGATCTATGGGAGGGGTAGAATCTAGGTTTTTCTATGGGAGAGGTAGAATCAAGTGAAACATCAGCAGTTTCCCTGGAGTAGGGTTTAAGAGAGAAATTCCATAGAAGACAACTTTGAAAGGGGAAATTAAATACTTTTCCAGAAGCAAATGTTAATCTCTTTGTTCATTGAATATGGTATCTCGGAGATATAGTATAGTATACTATCTTACTGTTGAACAGATAGTTTTCTCTGCAGATTGAAACATACAGATAATACTATCTAAAGAATTTAGAAGTTTTACTTGGAACAATCTTTACTATGCAAATCCATTGAACTTGAAAATAATGAATTAGAGCTTGAGATATGAAAGCATTGAAGGGCTTTAAAACTCGGATTTTAATCACTTTCAAAAAAAAAAAAAAAAAAAAAAAAAAGAAAAGAAAAGAAAAGAAATATATGTATTGTATGTATATACAGAGAGATTGTACAATGCAGGTTAAATTCTAAATGTACTTTTTCTTTTAAATTCTGAATGAAACAAAAAATAAATAAATAAATAAAAAGTTACATGAAAAATGTACTCAAGAATTTTGATGGAAAATATTTTAAAGGAAATAAAAAAATTATCTTTTTTAATGTAAAAGATTTTAAGTTAGCAATATCGGAATGAAATAAAAATGTTAACCGTAATAATAGTAAATAAAATAAATATTTTGAATAGAAAACAATACACTCTTTTCTTTTCTTTAAGAAATGTATTATATTAGATACCAAATGTTTTGTTTATCATGTATTATATTTTTGAGTCTCTTCATAATTTTTATGTAAAAGAAATAAACGAATAAAAAAATCAGAAATAAAGAAGAAGGGAAAAAAAAAAAAAAAAAAAAAAAAAAAACTTTAAAGCTAATATAAATGTTTCTTGTGAATTAATATGAAATTGTAAAATATTGGTTCAGCTGCCATTTTTAATTTTAAGACCTAAATTTTTATTCCTAATTTCATTATTGGAACGGAGGACTATAAGTTTCAGTCTGGAGTTTTTATAGACCAGTTTTTTGTAACACCAAAATAAATTAGAAATATCAGTCCTATCGTTAAAAATTCGGTACCGAACGAAAGGGGCGATTTCTCTGAATCCAGAGGAACAAACAGTTTTTCGACACGACAGTCAATATTCTTTTTCGATTAACTAAAGTATGAAATTTAGGTGGAAACACTTCGTTTTAATTCATTTCTGTCATTTTAAAAAGTACGTGGCTCGGTACAAATTCAGTACCAAACGAAAGGGGCGATTTTTCTGAATCTGAGGGGTACAAAAAATTTTTCGACGCAACAATTATTTATATTTATTTTTATAATTATTTTTTTTTATTATAACTAAAGTATGAAATGTAGGTGGCAACACTTCGTTTTAATTCATTTCTGTCATTTTAAAAAGTACGTGGCTCGGTACAAATTCTGTACCAAACGAAAGGGGCGATTTTTCCGAATCTGAGGGGTACAAAAAAAATTTCGACGCAACAATTATTTATATTTATTTTTATTATTATTTATTTTTAATTATCTAAAGTATGAAATGTAGGTGGCAACACTTCGTTTTAATTCATTTCTGTCATTTTAAAAAGTACGCGGCTCGGTACAAATTCAGTACCAAACGAAAGGGACGGTTTTTCTGAATCTGAGGGGTACAAAAAATTTTTCGACGCAACAATTATTTATATTTATTTATTTTATTTCATTTTTTTTAATTAACTAAAGTATGAAATTTAGGTGGTAACACTTCATTTTAATTCATTTCAGTCATTTTAAAAAGTACGTGTCCCAGTTTTTCGGTCAAAAAATGAGATTAAAAATAATATTAACCCTTTCACGGTCATGAACGTGTATACACGGTCAGAGTTTTTTTTATTTCTGAATCATTTATTTATTGCTACGAATTTGCTAAATAGAAAACAATCAGTTTCTCAGTATTCCTGATAAATTTGTAATATTATTAGTACTTAATGACTTAAAAATATATAAAACACATCCCACTAAAATGGCTTCGAAACAAAAAAATTAAAAATGGCGTGACCATGAATGGGTTAAAAAATAAGAACAAAAATAAAATTTTTATAGATTGAAATTAATAGTCCTCCGTGCTAAACTAAATTCTTCCTTTGACAGAATTCTTAATTTATTTTATTTCATAATTAATTTATTTTTTTTTCTCTCCCCGTACCAATTAAAATGTTTGGGGAATACACTGTAAGCAATCACTAATAAGATTAATCAATGCTGTAAAATTCCTTCTGTAAATTTTAATTTACCATTTATTCATAACTTTAATCATAACTTCTCTATTTTATCATAATTATTATTATTTATTACTTACGTTATAGGTGTTTACTTCTAAATATTTAAAAGATTATAATTTAAAAGGAAGTATTCAAGAAATAAGTTCATTCAGTTATTCCCCCCACTCCCCCCTCCCCCCGAAAAAAAAGGTGATTTTTTTTAATGCATATTTTTTTTATTTATATCTTACATCAATATCGTAACATGATCTCTTTTGTTAGTGAATTTAGTTTGACATATCTTTTCATTGACGAAAGACTTATAAAATAAATTTAAATATAGTTTTTCAGATACATATGTGAAATATAAGATTTATTGTGTTTTAATTTAATTGTTTTATAATTTATTTATTAAAAAAATATCTCATTTATGTATTCATCAAAAATATTTTTAAATTTAGATTGTTATTATTATTATTATTATTTTATTTTTTAATTGAAATCTAAAATGTTTAAATTTTCCTTAAATGTAGAAGAGAATTTTATTGCTAAAAACCTACTCTAAGTTGTTAGGTACAAGTTTAGAAATATATTATCATTATTAGAAATATAAATTTTAGTAAGGGAGGTTTCTGATGTTTTAAAAATAAAACCTAAATAAAACCATTTTTGATTGAGGTATAACGTATAGCGGAGGTATTTTCTGAATATCATGGAAAAACTTATTATCATCGATGTATTTATCCGAATCCTTGGGAAATTTCTATAAAACCTAAAAAAGTGCAGGTTTTCAAAGGTTCAAAAACTAAAACTAAAAAAATACGTTTTTGGTTGCAGGTATAGTGGTGGTATTATTTAAATACAATAGGAAAACTTATTATCATCGATGTATTTATTTGAAACCTTTGGAAGCCTCTATAAGACCTAAAACAGTGCAGGTTTTAAAAGGTTTTAAAATTAAAACCTTTAAAAAACATTTTTGATTGTAGGTATAGTGGAGGTGTTATCTAAATACCATAGGAAAACTTACTATTCTCGATGTATTTATCTGAAACCTTGGGAAACATCTATAAGACCTAAAACAGTGCAGGTTTTAAAAGGTTTTAAAAATAAAACGTTTAAAAAACGTTTTTGACTGTAGATATTATCCAAATGCCATAGGGAAACTTATTATCACCGATGTATTTATCCGAAACCTTAGGAAACCTCTAGAAAACATAAAACCACGTAGGTTTTCAGGAGGTTTTAAGAATAAAACCTAAAGAAAACTTAGATAAGGTTTCTTTTCAGGAAGTATTTTTTAGCGAAACTTCAAAGAAACCTTTTAAATACCTGAAAACCTAGATAAAACCATAAAAAAAGTTTTAGAAAACCTTAAATTTTAGTAAGGGATGTACTGGAATTCTTTTAGATGACACTGTAAACGAACCATTTGTGCCCTTATACCATATTTATAAGAGAAAGGCCCAAGTAAATCAACATATATCCGTTAGAAGATATTTTACTTTCCGAACTTACATATGTAAGGAAAGTACTGAACATCATTATAAAAATTCGATTCTGAGATTTTGATCTATCAATATTTTTTGAGGTGCCCTGTCTTTATTTTTACTATTTTTACGATGATGTATGTATGTGTGCGTGTATTGTATGTGTATGTGTGGGAGTGAACATGATTGTGTCTAAATGATTTATTCAAATGAGCCGAAAATCGGTACGTATTTTATAAACCACCGTAGTATGAACCCTATTGATTTTGGTGAAGCTAGCATTCATACTATTTTTACAAGGACACAAAGAAAAATTCTTTATTATTGTGGCATATCGGCTCAAATTGTTTAAAGCTCGATAGCGTCTAAACCTCTTATTTGAATAATCTGAAAATTCAAATACATGTTATAGGTCATCATTGCACAAACTCTATAGATTTCGGTGAATCTCTAGCCCTTATAGTTTTTGTCAGGGACGCAAAGAAACATTATTCATCATTATGATTTATGGACTCAAATTATTTAAAAAGCAATAACGTCTAAATACCTCTATTGAATGAACTGAAAATTTATACACATATCATGTGTTATCGTCGCATGAGTTTTATATGTATCGGAGAATCTAGCACTTACACTTTTTTTACAGGGGCACAAAGAAAAATTCTTTATCATTATTGCCTGTGGGCTCAAATAACTTAAAGCGTGGTAGTGTTATAAAATGCCTTTTAAGACTGAACTGAAATTTTATGCGCAAGTTATAAGTCACTGTCGTATGAACTGTGTAGATTTTGGTGAAATAATCTAGTACTTGTAGATTTGTACAGGGACACAAAGAAAAATTATTCATCATTATGAGCTGTGGGTTCAAATTATTTGGAGTGCGATTGCATTAAATTAATCAACATTTTATATGGAGAAAAATACTCAAACATCCTATTATAATTTTCTCTTTTATTTCTTTAACGACTTATCTCAATTTAGTTTATTTAACGTTAATTATTAAATGTTCGGAATGTCGTGTGGAGTCACTCCAGATTTTTCAATATACTTAACAGTCGTTAGAGTATAGAAGACAGACATACAGATAGATGGATGCACACACAGGCAAATCAAATTCATAAACAAATTTTAACTTTTTTGTAAAATGTTAAAAATATAAAAAATATGTGAATGGCTTGCAGATCAAACCTAAATATGCAAAACAAATGTTTTTAATGTAAATATTATGATCTATATCATATATATAAGACGTATTTCTTTTTTTTAATATTATGTTACAAATTTACATGTCTGCTTTCTAATGGGATAACAATGCCAAGCGTTTAATTATCATTTAAATATAATTTTCTCAACTTTAAAGATTTAAGTATGCATTTCGTAATGATGCTGCTACATTGAAATGTAAAATCTCTTTTATTGACCATATTTTTCAAACGAAAACTTTATATTTTTAAAATTTCAATGTTATCCGGAAGCAATAATTATTAATCTTCTTTAATATCTTTTATAATTTTAAAATAGTTTTGCATACTGAATTACTCATTTACCTTGCAACGAATTTAGAACACCTGTATATGAATTTCTATATACATTTATATTAAAGTATCAAAATTTGAAAAAAAAAATCAAATAAATGTCTTTCAACACAAATCGTTATAAATTTAATAAATTTTAATGTCCTATATTATGTGATGCTTCACATAAGTTTCCGCAACGGAAATGGATCTTGCGGAGATTTTCTGCGTTTTAATTAATTTGTATTGTTTTACCTTTTAAATTAGTAAGCAGAATGAAGGAGTTAAAATAAATCGGGATAAAATCCCCACTGTAAAAAATATGTCCTATTTGCTGCCAGAAATTTTCTGTAATTTGAGAAAATACGTTCTGATAAGGTATTTTCTGCGTAAATTACGCATATTTTCTCAAATTACAGATAATTTGTGGCAGCAATTAGGACATATTTTTTACAGTGCTCGAAAACTGCAATTTCACGTGTCTTAAATTCCGACACATAAATGTCTTAAATGGGTGTCCTTATTTTCAGACACGCAATCGTGTCTTAAATTTTTAGACACGTAAGATATGTTAAGTTAAGGCATGAATGTGGCTAGATTTAAGACACTTGAAGCGACTTAAAGCAGCCATTTTTAACCCTAATTTTTCATAAATTATTTATTAAAAAATAAAGAAATAAATACATAAGATTGCGTGTAGTTTAGGTGCCTGTTAAAAGATGGATACAGAATATCCAACAGCATACATAAAATGCTTATGAGAAAATTTCCACACACAGCGAACATCGCCGACAGGCTGTACTGAAGAACTATGGATTGAACTGAAAGAACTATGGATTCACAAACCAACGACAAACCGACTGAGCTACAATCATCGACATTGCGCCGGCTTTGGTTAGTAGTATAGATATGTAGCATTTGTCTAACAAATCGTAATTTTATCTTCTAATTTTTTTTTAAATAAAATTATTGACAAAATATCTAAAGTTTAATATTCATTCCTATTTTAATGTTTATGTGTAGATTTTTAGTACTTTCTTTCTGTAAAATGTATGACAAATGTGCGAAAAGTGCAGTTTATGATATTTTGAAAACGGTATGTTTTTTCTTTCTTCTCTCTCTCTCTATTTCTTTTTATTGTTATTATTTAAGGTGCCTGCCTACCTTTAAAACGCAATTTTCGTTCAAAACTCCGATTTTCTATTTTTGTGTTAGTATTAAAGCCTGACATTTTAGCTTTCTAAATCAGTTTGAATTTTGTTTCTATCTTACTTAGAACTTGAGTTACAGGCATTTTAATATTAGTCACTTGCAAGTTTTTGAAACCGGAAGTGACCGGAAATGACCCGTAAATGTCTGTTTACATAAATGTTTTACTCAATATAAGCCTAAAAATTTTTTACTGAATATAAAATGAATTTAAAAAAGAAAATAAAAAGATTTGAAATAAATCAGGAACTTATTAAAATTACTTTTTGTTTAATAGGAAAAATCTTGTTTTTATATTTGTTTTCTGCTTTTTCTCAAAATGAGATTTTTAGCATTTTGCTTTATCCCAAAATATCATAACTCCAAAAGTTATAATTGAAACGTTATGAAACTTTGACAAAATAATCTAGAGGAGTTGTTTATGGGATTGAACTACGACAATAAATCTAGCTAAATTATTTATTTATGTATTTATGTATTTATTTATTTATTTTATTTTATTTTATTATTTATTTATTTATTTATTTATTTATTTATTTATTTATTTTTTTTTTTTTTTTTGTCGATAGAAATTATGAACTGCCATGTACATTCATGATTTTTTCAGCATGTAAAAATGTTATATTCTCTAAAATATTAAACAACATGGTTATAGTTTTGAGAGCAGTTCACTCCCTTAAGGACTTTTCAATAATCTAAATAAAATTTACAGAATAAAAATATCTTTATTTAAACTTGACTTATGATGTTTTGTAAAAGTGCTTTTTTTCCCGCAATTTTTATGTATATATTAAGCCTAAATATCAAAATATTTTAAAATTTGCATTTTTTCCCCAGGTTATTCACTGTTTTTTACTGTATTCTATCGTATAATGCACATAAATAGGCAATTTTTCAATTATTAAAAATAATCACCTCTGATGTTAGGCAGGCACCTTTAAGGAAAACAAACTATTTACATTAAAACCAGAGAATTAGTTGTTTTACACGGATGTGTAGAAACTCATGCGGTTTTTTTTTTTTATCAAATTAAAAAATTTAGCAGCAGTCGCGTACAAATCGTTCAAGTTTGCTCGTTTACAAATTCGACTTCCTTTTCTTTGAAAAATCAGTTTCATAAAGCTAAAAAGGTCTAAATAGCTTAAGCACTTATTATATAAAATATTATTAAATGAAGCGGACGTGAAAGGAAACTTATACTCCTTATGCATATTATAGAATCCGTGTAAAAAATTTGCTAAGTTAATACAAGTGTTTGAAATTCTAACTGTCTGAACTATGAAATGTCTTAATTTTCATGTGTCTGATATTGGGACATATGAATATTATTTAGACACTTAACTTAGTCTATTTTTATAAAGACATTTATGTGCCTCAAATTCAGACGTATGTGTTGTCTGAAAATTTGAATCCTTACGTGTTTCAGACATTTTTGTGTCTAAATTAGTATTTCAGACACATTTCTGTCTGAATTTAAGACACTTCTATTTGCAGTGAATGAAGAAATAATTTGTTAAGGGAATAATATGGGTCAGTAATGTAAATTGAATGTATATGTAAAACTGATTACGCAGTGGCATTTATATTTAATGATAAATGCAATGTCAGGAAAATATTAGAGATAAATTGGTTAAACAGAGTGACTAACCTGTCTTAAATTTATCAATTTTAAGGAAAGTAAATATTTTATAATTCTACATCATTAAATATGTTGCCCACATTTGATCTGTAAGAAAATAATAATCCAGTAGCTTTTATCAGCTATTCTAAATTAGAATAAAGTCCGTATTGTTCAGGAACAAGCTGAGATTATTCAAGCTAGTGAGACATCACAAATCTGAAATGGGTTCGTTATGAAGTTTATTTTGAATACTTTAAAAAATATATTTAATAATTTGATTTTAAAGTAATTAAACAATCTTATTTTTCTTTAATTAACACAAATTGAAATGTCTCATTTAAAGTCCAAAAATGTGTTTATAGTTATTTTTCAAATTTTCCTCTGAAATATTGATTTATGCAGAAATAAAATCAAGGGATTTTATAAAAATTTTAACTTATAATAAATTTACATAAGAATATCAATTTACCTTGAGTGGTAATCTATTATTTTAAAATTATAATCAAATTTAAGATATTTCTGTGGAAATAGATTAAGCTACTGAAGTTAAAATTCATCTAATGAAACCGTTAAAAGCTTTAAAAATGATAAACTTGTTGTTTTCAATTTCTGTATAAAGAATTCCTCTGGACAGCAATTTTCCTTTGTGAATTGCTGAACTTTGACATAATATTTAATCTGAAATTCCAATAAACTAAGTTTTAAGCTATTCAGGGGAATAAAATTTGGAAAATTCCGCTTTTGTTAAAACTAAGTAGAAGACACAAACTGAGTTTTAGTGAAAGGTTTAACCGAAAATTTTATCTCTTCAATAATTATTTTTATATATTTTACTAAACAAATACAGTACAATAAAGTGTATTTAACGAGCGTTTGTAAAGAGATACATTGGATTAAGTTTGAAATTCAAAATATAAAATAATTGATATGTTTATTTTCAATTGCTTAAAAGTATACATAAAATTTAAAGTCCAGAACTGTAAAATACATTGGTTTCGAAAAGAGTTTTCAATTTCATTTTTTTTTAACTTAACTTATAAACAAAAGTTCCTATAATGACGGAATTTTGATCCAATGATTTTTACAATGTTATGAATTGAACTTTGTATTGAGAGATCGCGATAAAGTTGTATATTTCTTTTATTTATATTTTTATCAAAAATAGTTTTACTTTAATGAAAATTGCAAACGTTTGTACATATAACTTGGAGGAATGATGATGTTGAGGTCACGGGCAAAAGTGAACACATTTTCGAAAGTTAACTTTCTTTTTTGTTATAACTTCCAATGTTTTGTTGTTTTCTGTATAAATTAAAACAAGAAAGAAAAATCATGCAGTACGCATTGATTAGTAACACTTTCCAAATGTACGTAATTGTTGTATCGAATAACTTTTAATAATCTTTGCCTACGTTATCACACAACAGACAAAAGGACTGAAAAATATACAGACAGACTAATTGATTTTAAAATTACTCTTAGGCATTTTGGAAAAAGTTAAGTACATACAGAATACTTATTATATAAAGCTCTTCCGAAGCCTAATTTGAATTGTTTAACACAGGTTTATAAAACAGTACTCGTTATCTTACCTCTTAATCTGCAACCTGTATTGATAGTATTAAATTTCAGGGTAAGAAAAAGTCGTGTGAGTGACACAGCAGATTATTTTTTTTTATTATTATTCTTTTTTTTTTTTTCAAAATGTAAAGCGTTTTGATATAATCCAACAATATAGTTACATAATTTGGCAGCAGCTTAAAAGATCTTTCGTAGAGCTGTCGTAGAGCTTTCAATCAAAATCAATATTTCCTGACATATGTAATATAGTTTGACAGATATGTCAAACATAAATTAATTTAATTATTACAAATTAAAACTGTTTTTCTTCTAGTTCCATAAACTAATAGAAATCAACTGTTTTATTTCAGTTAAATATCAACCTGTTGTAGAGGTAAGATGAAACAAAAGACAACTTTAAAACGTTAAAATTGTCAAATAATTATTCTCCAGGATAATATAAAAGTATATCTAATAGATAACAGCCATTACTATTATAAAATAATTTCGTGATAAATGGAAAATAAACTGTAATCACAGACCCCAAATAGTCCTAATTTTAATCTGTTATTTAGTTTTTTTTTTTTTTTTTTCAACTCAATGGGGTCACTATTTAATCAAAACTATTGCGCCCGATATTATTGATAAATCAATAAAAGCAATAAGCATAGCAAGTTCAAAGTATAGCTTCTGAAATTATGAATAAAACGTATCTTTAAACTCAACAAGTTATGTTGAAAACAATAAACAATGACACCCTACTGACACATATAAGAAACAAAGCTTTGCAACCAGAAGATTTTACCTACAACTTTAAAACTCAGTAAATAAAGTATTGAAAAATCTAAAAAACTATCTGAGCAAACACTAAAAGTCAGGTGTGAAACAACCACGCGGCTTCCATTAACTACTATTACATTTTTTGGAGGTAATGTGATCAGAAGACATAAAATTGACCTAACAAAATAGACACCTGGCACTTTTCCGGTAAGAGAAACATGATACACGTGTAAAGGCAAACAAAAAATACTTAAATAGTGAATTTAAAAATAAGAAGAAGAAAAAATTGGTTGAAAAATTTTTTGAAACATTAATTCCCGAAATCAAAAATTGACCTACCTAATTAGGATGACTGTTAAATTTCCTGGAATAACCACGTAATTCATTAGAAAGAATATCTAAAATGGGTTTATATAACAATTTTCAAGAAAATCGTCAGAGCCGTTTTTGAGATACCGACTTTTACTTAAACTTGGCATACTCAATCGTTGACCGGAAACCAATAATAACATAATGAAGGATATCTAAACGGTTAATATGGCGAGTTTGAAAACAACCTGTACAGCAGTTTTTAAGGGAACGCACTTGCGAGACCCGAAATTGAGCTATTTATACAGGACATCTATCATTTTTCCACTAATTAATTCATACGAAAAGACATCTAATAGAATGTTTATACAGTAACATTGACGAAAATCATTAGAACAGTTTTTGAGATACAGATTTACCACCCCACTTCCTGTTCCCGATGTCCTACTTCCGGTTTTCCAATTTTCACCAAAAGTTAAAAAGATCAGCTATACACCAGAGCTGTCTCAATTCTGAAGTTTCGTAATTCTATATTTATTAGTTTTGGAGATATGAAAGACAGAAAATATCCCTCCCCCCCATCCCTCCCCCCCCCACACACACATACACACACACTGACCAACCGGCGAAAACCATTTTTGTTTGCGACTCAGAAGACCTTAAAACATGTGAATCAGGTGAAAACTCGATGTCGAATTTTCCAACTGAATACAATACTTCCATTACTTACCGTAGTCGGTTAATGAAAGTAAAAATGAGCAGTAAAATTTTTAATTTTTGTTTACTATTATCTACATAATAAAACAGTATTTTTTGCATATCACTTAAACAATTAAACTTATAATTATAACAGATTATTCATTAATCATTCAAAATATATCAGAAGCTAAAATATGTTTAATATGTACACTAAGCGACAAAAAAAAAAAAAAAAAAAAAAAAAAGCAGCACTTGGATATTTTCCTTTTCGCCTTCTATACAACCGCCAATTTTATTGTTTAAAAAGCAAATTTTAGAACAGATTTTATTATGTTGTCCTCCACATACACATAGCTTTGAGACCAGTGTTAAAAACAAAATGCAATTGTCAGGAAAATTGTAATTTTAGAATTTATTTCAAAAACGCTAAGAATAACGCAGTTAACGATGGCACAAAAAGTATTAATTTTTGAATGAAAATCAAAAAATATTTTAATACGTGAGATGGCAAAGTAATTGAATGTTAACGAAATATTTGTAAAAGGGTTTTCAGCAAGATATTAAATTTTATTGCCGTTTAAACTGGAAATTTGGTTTTAGGCGGCCACGTTTCTCATCCAAGCGAGAGGACCGTAAGTTAAAAAGCAATTACTTATAAAACCGGTTTGTATTACATTTAGATCATAAAAGAGATTCCGAAAAAGTGTTTAGCAGCATAATTTCTTTAAATACAGTACAGAAACTATTAAACAAAACAGGTTTAAATGACAGAAAATTTGAAAAAAATTCATTCTTAGTGAAGAGAATTAGGAAAGCAAGACCTCAGATGGCTAAAAAAAATTTAAAAATGATTACTTAATTATTGGTCTGAACTGGTTTTCTTTGATGAGTCAAGTTTAACTTATTTCGAGCTAAAGAAAACAAGCAGATCTGACAACGAAAATATGACCGACTTAATGAAAATCGCACTTTTAAAACAGTGACACATTCTCCGTACATTATGGTACGGAGGTGCATAACTTTTCAAAGAATCAGATAAATTTTCATGCTCAAGGGACCAATTAACTCTAAATAAAACACGATCTTCATGAAAGTGGTACCTGACCGACTATTTTGGAGGTCTCTTGGACATTTCCGCAAACAGCATTCCAAGATGATAATGCACCTTACTACACGGCGTCTGTGGTAAGTTTATTCGCTTCAAATTGTCAAAATTTCCTATCCATTCCCATGAGAACCTATAATTCTGTAAGTAATCATATATTTTTTCACTTTAAGTTAAATTCCGCAAAGGATATAGTAGAATTTCCTCTTTACCAGACATGGAAATAGTCCTTATCGCCATCAGCTAGAAAATGTTTCGTCTATAAAATATCGGGGAGAGGGGAGAGGATTCTAAATTTGTAGCCTATAATTCTGTCAGAACTAGAAAAAAAAAATATTTGTGATATTTGGAACATTGAAATTTCTGAGATTTATATTAAATCACTGTATAAATCTATGCCATTGTGTTTTAAAGCAGTAATTCCACATAAAGGTGGGATTAACCCAATGCAGAATACATATTTTTAATAAAAAATTGCTAAAATCTAACAAATAAATAGTTTTTTTTTTTTTTTTTTTTTTTCATGTATTAAGATATAACATGTTTATTTCATATAATAAATCATAATAGAATACAAAGTGTATGGTTATTGCATTATGTTTAAAAGAAAGTTTTATGTAGATTTTTATAAAGTACTTCGAGGAGAGTAATAAAGCGAATTATTAAATCGAAAATGTACATAGGTGTCACTTCATTCCTTTGGTATTATGCAAACAAGACCGTTTTATTTGTTTCAACCCTTAATTTTAAAGTTATTACAAATAAAAAAGGTATAAGCCATTTTTTCCGCAGTGCGGCTATTTTTTATTTTTTTGTCGCTTAGTGTATATATCAGTGTTGGGCATAATTGATTAAAAGGTAATTGAATTACGATTCAATTACAATTCAATTATAATTATAGTTATTTTACTGTCAATTAATTAAGAAGTATTTGATTACAAATAAATTGAATTACTTATTCAATTTAGTTGTAATAATTCAATTTATTTGTAATTAATTACTTGTTAATCGATTGGTAGTAAAATAATTATAATTGCAATTGAATTGTAATTGAATTACTTTTTAATCAATTATGCCCAACACTGGTATATATATATATATATATATATATATATATATAACAAAACGGAAAATCAAACGAAATTTCTGAACACCGTTGAATTTCTATTTTAAAAATTTGTTGCAAAATTAATGTAAAATTTATTTTTCGTAATTTAATCATATATATATAAAAAAAAGCATTTTTTTTTCTAAATGTTTATTCTTTACTAATAAATAGTTTTATTCAGAATAAATAAATAAATAAATAAATACCATTACGAAAAACTGACACAAATTGTTGTCGAATAGGAAGCCGTTAAAAACGACATGTGGAAAAAAAAAAAAAAAAAAAAAAAAAAAGATAAATTATAAAAGAATTCAACAAAACGAAATAAAAGAACGCTAATATGAACAGGAACTTAAAGACAGACAAGTAAATAAATGCTGCTTATTAATCTTTATCAAATAAGTCTTTTTTTCATTTGGAAAAATGATTTATCACGAAAAAAATTATTCTTTATGAAAAAGATGAACTATTACAATACATACATAAAAAAAAAAAAAAAAAAAAAATAGTAAGCAGAAAAATTTAAGTTACAATGATAAATAATATGAAATAATTTTTGAATAAATATATTACTTTGTTATGTTATCACTAAACTAGAAAAAATATTATGAAGTGAACAAATATTGTTACAACTAATTAATTTTAAAGCTATGAAGGAAAAAGCTGAGAACTCAAAATAATAATTAAATACATTCAAACATTTTCTGAAGGTAAATACAAAATAATTTTGTCAAAGGAGAAAAAATAAACTGCAACTTTCTACCAAATTACTTTAAAACTGTCTTTAAAATTTACATTAGTTCTAATTTTGGTTATTTTAAATATATTTGAAATTCTTATGCACATATTTGCTGAGAAAATATTTTTTTATATTTTTATGCACTATCTAAACTTTATATCGCGAATATAATACATACAATCATACGCAAACATTGTAAGTATTTGAAAAAAATAAATATTAAAATTTCAATATTTTAAATACTGATATTTACTAAATGTTTTAAAAATTAACAATAGAAAATGAAAAGTATTTTAAAGATAAAGCTATAGGAAATATGAAAAAGGAGACATATATATGTTTTGATAGTCACATATAGAATAATATATATATATATATATATATGTGTGTGTATGTATGTTTTACCGTCAACAAAAAAATAATAAAAAAAATTAGACAGACACGACATTAATTCATTATTTAAAACATGAAAATCTGACATTGACAGATTTCAATTTAGTGCCAGAGGCCTATTGCTAAACTTGTTAATATCGACAAATTCTTCTTTAGTTCATTCGTGACGATCTAAATTCCATGATAAAGTTTTCATTAAATCAAACCAATGTGTTTCAACTGCAGATACTGTAAAAAATAACGTTGGAAGTCCAAACTGTCTTATAGCCGCAAAACAACGTTTTTTCTCTTTTTCCCAATGAGGGGGAGGTGTGCCTTGGGGGGGGACTCATGTCAAAGGTGTGCCTTGGGGGGGGACTCATGTCAAAGTTGTACCTTGGGGGGACTCATGTCAAAGTTGGGCCTTGGGGGGACTCATGTCAAAGTTGGGCCTTGGGGGGACTCATGTCAAAGTTGTACCATGGGGGGGGACTCATATCAAAGTTGGGCCGGGGGGGGACTCATGTCAAAGTTGTGCCTTGGGGGGACTTCATTCAATAAATCCCCATTCAATAAACCGACTGAAATAGGCCCTTAGTACTATTAAGAGTGACGTATAAAAATTCGACAACGCTGTACCGACTGAAATAGGGGTACCTTGGGGGGGGGGCCTCATGTCAAAGTTGGGCCTGGGGGGAGACTCATGTCAAAGTTGTGCCTTGGGGGGACTTCATTCAATAAATCCCCATTCAATAAACCGACTGAAAAAGGCCCTTAGCACTATTAAGAGTGACGTATAAAAATTCAACAACGCTGTACCGACTGAAATAGGGGTACCTTGGGGGGGACTCATGTCAAAGTTGTGCCTTGGGGGGACGTCATTCAATAAATCCCCATACAATAAACCGACTGAAATAGGCCCTTAGCACTATTAAGAGTGACGTATAAAAATTCGACAACGCTGTACCGACTGAAATAGGCCTCTAGCACTAATAATAAATAAATAAATAAATAAAATAAAATAAAATATCGCGAATTTCGGAAATGTATAAACCATTAAACATTTTAAACAAATATATTGATACCTAATAATTGTATTGATTACTATTTATTTTTTTGTTGTTATTATTATTATTGTTATCATTATTATTATATATTATTAAATCTTTCCTGGCAGGGATTAGTCTGAGCAACTTAGCTGAGAACATAGAATTACTATCAACTTTTGACAAGTGAGAAAAATGAAATGCTAATTTTAATTCATTAATTGGTTAAGGATAGAAATTAAATTCATCAGTTTATACCCTTAATTATTTTTTTTTAACGTTATAGCTGTCAACATTTATTTATTTATTTACACACCTTTCTTTGTTAAAACTATTTTCCAAAGATTTCTCATGGTGAATTTTAAAATCGAAGTAGGCCGGATATTTCTCGCCAAATTATTAACTTACGCAATTGCAAAAAACATTTGAATTCATCGCCAAAATGGCAAAAAATATTTAAAGTCGCCAGTGGGGTCTCATACTAAAGCTATGCCGTTTAATTACATCATATATTTTTAATGGCGACCATCTAATATCGCAATATTAAATTTGACTTCCTATTGTTTTCATTTTAAAATCCATTAAATTATACAAAGGTAAATGAAATATTTCCATAATAAGTTACAGTTGTAAGTATATAAAATTCGCATTTATCTATCTATCTATCTATCTATCTATCTATCTATCTATATATATATATATGTATCAAGCTATATCTGTTAACGTTAGAAAAAATTATATCTGACCAAAAACAAAATTAGCTTACTCATAAATTAAATGATCTTTTAACTATAACCTATAAAAAAGCATTTTATATTATAAAAAATACTAAGTACTTGCACATGTATTATTTATATGCTTATTGCTTTCTTTTATTGTTCTAACAAGCTAGCTAAGTTCCCTTTACTGGTCACTATATTTAAATGAATTTTCAAAAAAGATTGAATGACTGTTTTATATACTGCTTTATAAATAAAAACTTTTTTTAAAATTATATTGAAATCACATTAAACCTCGCTTCGAGTACCCATTGCCTACGGCAACTCTTTTCTCGCCCGCAATTCATTGACTCCAGATTCCCACTGCCTGCATAAAGATCCTTCCTGGGCACTTCAATTTAGGTATTTATCGACAACAAGTGGAGGTACTACTGTTCAAGAACTACGATTTAAGATGCATCTATTAAATGTTTGAACTTTTGAACAAAATATTTTATATCCCTCACTTTTTACACTATATTACGATACATAATAAATAAAGTAAAATGTAGATTTTCCATTATAAGGAATAAAAGAAACAAAAAATAAATAAATTTTAATTAAATTTATTATATTATCATATTTTCCAGTAATTGCAATAAACGAAAAAAAAAACTTTTAAAGAATTATTTAAATAAATGAAAAAAAAAATTGTCGTTCGGTGTAAAAATCATACACAAACATAAGTGTAATAAATCGTTGTTTTTTAATTTAAAAATTAATGTACTTAATTTTTTCTATTGATTTACCATTTCATTTCAATAAATATAATAAACTTTATATATATATATATATATATATATATATATTTCGCCTTTAAATGAATGAATTAAATTAATAAATAAATAAGGAGTTTAATATCCATTGTCAAGGTACACAGACGATTGAAATGAAAGAATAAATTTTAGAAAATGAAACAAAAGATGTTCTAATATGTTATTAAGGTTTTTCTTTTGTCTAATTTCTGAACGGTTTGAATTTTTTTCTCTGAAATAGGAGAATTTTGTTATGGTAGCAAAATGCACCTCCTTTGAAAGTTTGAACAAAATTCAACACTTTTTTTTTTTTTTTTTAATTATCGTGAATGAAAGAGCTTGATATTCATCGCGCAGCTATAGAGGATCAGGAATTACAGACCCAGATAAAAACGCAGTGTATTAATTTTCGCCGCTGTCGCTCAGACAATTATTATTTTTGTTAAGTTTGTTGGAAGAGAACATTCCTCTCAAAATGTCCATTAAATGATTTCTATTAGTAATTAATTAATTAATTTTGGAATAAATCCTCATACGTTATTTGTTCATTACTTATAAAAGAATTTGTTTTTATATTTTATATGCTTTCTTTACAACTTTTTTATCAACGAGAATAGCGTGTATTTCACTTCATAATAAATCTTTCTATGAGACTTTAATCTCAGAGAAAATATCGCTTTTCGTGTTCTTAAAATCCGGAATTAGACTGGGTTTCAAAATGATATTAACACCTAGTAATTACCAAGACAAAAGTTCCTAAATGATTATCCGAAAACGCTATTATGAGGACAAGTGCGATAATCTCACCTAATACATTACTATAAAAAGGATGCAAACTTTAAATTTATTGAAAATTCATTTTTTTTTTTTAACAGTGTCGCAAAATGATATGAACATTAATCGAATTTACTACTAAACGACCATATAAACTGCTTAACTGCCCTTGGATGCTACCCTTAACTGCTCTTGGATAAGACGCGCTCTCTCATACATCCATTTTATAACCTACTAATGAATACATGGCATGTAGATTTCGGCAGTTTATTAAAATAATACATTCCTCCCAGTCACTCGTTATCACCGCATATTATCAAAATTGCATACTTGCCAACATACTAATTAATATTCCGTAGTATTGTTAACCCCGCCTTCTTTTTCACACCAGTGCCTTTTTAGAGTATTTTTCTTCTTATTTAATTGCAATTTCATTTGGAGAATATTACTCTAAAAATTTACTGGTGTAAAAAAAAGGGCGGGACTAACAACACTACGGAATATTAATTAGGATGTTGGCAAGTATGTAAAAACTAACAAAACACGCGTCTTTTTAAGATCGGGTGGTGCGGTGGTAGCGTTCTTAACTTGTGATGCGGGGGTCCTGAGATCGAGTTTCCGCAAGAGCATTTTGTATTTTATTTTATTTTTTAACTTCAATTACTTTATTTTATTTTATTTTAATAAAATTAAATTATTAATTTAAGAAAAAAATATTTATTATATTAAGTTTTTTTTTTTTTTTTTTTTTTTTTTTTGAGTATTGATTGACCGTGAATTTAAGAGATATATATTTTTATGTATCTACTTATTAAAAAAAAATTCATGTTTAAAGCTACGAATATAGTTTCCAATTAATAACAATTATGATTAAAAACAGAAAAATCATAAAACCATAAGTATTTTTTACAATGAGAACAAGAAATATAAGATGATTGATCACAATTATTTGAATAGCAATTTTGTTCACCGTCAATTATTGTTCATCTCGAACATTTTGTTAAATATTTGGCTTTTTCGTCGAGATCACCAGATTTGTAAAATTCATATTTAGCCAGATTTTGAATTTCTTGAGATGTAAACTAATTATAAATTAGTGAAATCATTTTGACGAAAGTTGTCATTGTGTTCAGATTTATTGTCAGTTCTTCCGACACCACCAAATTTGACAATTGTTGAATGAAATATTTGAAATAAATGTTAAATGCGACGTCGAATAGGTAAGCAACAGCTGTTGTTCATTCAGGATTTTTCATGTAAAAAATTGCATGAATAATAATAGAATTGAGAGAAGACGATTAACTCTTGCTATTAATGACGTCAATAAAAAATAGTAATTAAAATTTTACATAAAACACTAGCACAAATCATTAACAAAATTTTATCTAAATGTAATATAAAAGCATTTCCCATTGAATTATTAATTTCTTTTAATTTAATAAATAAATAAATAAATAAATTGGATGGGAATTTAAATATATATATATATATATATATTAAATTGCCCACACTGTTTTTTTTTTCATTTAATTACTACCTACTTTTCCTTAAAAAATAATAATTTAATTAAAAATATAAAAATATAAATATTTCAAGTGAAATAAAAAATTGAAATACTTATTCTTTTTAATTTTTTAACACGTTGATTATAAAAATTTCAACGAAGGCCATTATAAAAAAAATTAAATAGGGAAAATTTTTGTATAGCATTTAATAAATTATATTAACTTTGAAAAAAAAAATACATACTATTTAATCGGTAATAAGTAAATGAAAGAAAAACGCTAATTGTTTTAATTGACAATTTAAAATGAATTCTTTATAAAGACACCAACGGGTTTCGAAACACCCGTTCTAAAACGTATATAGTATATATACAGTCGGCAACAAAAGTGTCCGAACACTAGCAAAAATTCCTATATAAAAAAAAGCACACTTAATACTGTTTTGTTAAATAAATCCTTGTCGAATCCTGTTCTTAGTAAGTGTAAGAACATAATTCGATAAGGATTTATTTTACAAAACCGTATGAAGTGTACTTTTTTTACATAGGAATTTTTGCTAGTGTTCGGACACTTTTGTTACCGACTGTATATATGTAACAATATTATACCCAACGATATCCTATTTCTAATAAATGTAATACCTAAATCCAAACATATATATTTATATATATTTAAAGCAGAGATGATAATTCGTAAAAAATAATAACATATTATATATATATAAATTATTTTAACACAGATTTTTAACAGGGAGTATAATATTAATGAATACATATTTTAGCTTAAAATGAAAATAAAGACATAAAGTCGATTTTATGTTATTGTTGTTATGTTATTTATGTTATTCTTATCCTCTCTACTCTCTGTAAATACCTTCATATTTACCATCTGTATAATTATTCTAAACTAACTGGCTAGGAACTTTTGTACCATACAGCATATATTTACTTGGTGTCCCATGCAATCAGCAAGGATTTATGTTTTATTCCGATTTTCCTATTTCACCTAAATTCAAAAAGATTGTTATTATTATTTTTTAAAGATTTAAGTTTAATATTATATTGTTTCCATGAAAAATTTGAAATTATCTTCTTCTCGAAACTTTTGGTCTCCCAATCCCTTAAATAATAATAATAAATAAATAAATAAATAAATAAACTAAAGCTTTTGATATCTAATAAGTATTAGTTTTGTTACAGTCTTACAAATTCAAAAACAACGAAAGTATAAACATGATAAAATAAATTTTATATACGAAATTTTAGGTTTTGTAAGATAACAGTTAAAAAACAACAACAGTAGTACAATTGAATAATGAAGTGCTAAATAATTTTGTAAATTATTACTTGTATAGAATAATATTTTTATAATTTATCTATGTCTGTCCTATGTTAATGTTATCTATGCCCATCCTTCCACCAATAGCTGTATAAATATTTCATAATGTTATGGATGGGAATAAATTGCAGTTATCTTTTGATGCAACATAAAAATAAATTAATCAGTGAACCTGTTTAAATTATAGTACGTACTTTTATTTCAAATGGTAAACAAGGAGTTTAATATAGGTACTAAACATGCACACGGGGAGGTCTACAACTTGCCCATATTATCCCTACTATGGAGAAGATGGGCATACACATAATTTACTCCCATAAACCACAAACAAAGTATGTGCAACTGTTCACTTTAGCGTACAAATCGTAAATCCAAATACTACAAAATCAGCAATCAGTACGCTTTTAGTCATTTGAAAGGACATATGTTCTGCGACGCCACAGTAAGTTCCTAGAATCATTGTTCAAACATTTTTTCTCAGACATCGAAGGACCTGCATCAGGACCGAAAAGAAGAGATGTGTTCTGGGATTTTTATATATATATATACAGTCGGTAACAAAAGTGTCCGAACACTAGCAAAAATTTTATACAACTTTTGAAAACTTTTAAATTTAAAATTCCTAAGTAAAAAAGTACACTTCATACGGTTTTGTTAAATAAATCCTTGTCGAATTCTGTTCTTAGTCAGTGTAAGAACATGATTCGATAAGGATTTATTTAACAAAACCGTATGAAGTGTACTTTTTTTACATAGGAATTTTTGCTAGTGTTCGGACACTTTTGTTACCGACTGTATATACAGATATCCTCATTTTGAAATTTTGATAGTCTTGGGCAGTTTCCATAGCAAACTGTAGGACCTTCTGTGAAGTAATAATCGTAACTATCTAACGTTTCCTACCGGTTGCCTTTATTTTCAGCGGCTCTAAAGCAGAAATAGGCAAAAGTATTCGTAACTTCTCGTAAATGGGAGTGGTAGACTATCTTTAAGACTTGTTAGTTCTACATTTTTAGCGGTAAAGGGACAGGGTGGGATAAATGAGCCGATTTCCCAGCAACCTCAAACAATTTGAACGAGTACCAGTTGCAGCCTTCTGTAATGTGAAATGCATCTTCAGTATATCAAAACGATCAACAAAAATGCCCAACATGCCTAGAAGTTGCAACATGCATCAGTTGCTCCTCCAGCGTTACCCAATTCATGCCCAAAACCGAACGAGGTGTGCTTATCTTTCCCCAAACGGTACTTTTAAATGCACTGCAACAATCATAGCAAACTAAAAACCCACAGTTTGCCAAAAAACATTTAAAAATATACTTTCATTCCCGCCTGACTAAATTTCTTTTCAACTTTATAAACACCCAAATGCACTCGCGTCTATACTTTACCAAACTTAATTATAACTTAATAAAAGGATCTAAACTTACTGATTCGTACAACAGTATCATGTTTCTTAGAAAATTCCATTTTTTTTATGTCTGCCTCCTGCTGAGATGTAGTTTTTTTATTACTTCTTCATCGAGCGTCAAATCCAATATGGTGTATGTGTCCCTCTTCTTCATATGTCCATTTTATTCCCTCATACCCTAAATAGTTACTATTTTAATACTGGAATCTGAAACAAGTTAAATATTATTTTGATCTGCAGAAAAATTAATAATTAAATTTCTTTACTTTTAAGAGACAATTTTTTTTTTTTTGCAGGACATGGAACTACCACAATAAATCTCTGTTTGAATTTCGTGGAGTATCTTTGTGAATAATTTTCAGCGATTTTTCAAATATGTTTGATAGTAAATAAAAACCTTTATTTATTTAAATATTTTTTAATATAAGATTACAATATTATATAGATGACAACATTTAAATTTATTACGGAGTTTTTTTAGTCGCACCTCAATTTCGTACCACGTTATTTATAGAAAAATTTTCTCCAGTAGTATCTTCGATAAAATAAGAAAAATTACCTCTTAAAATATAAGTGGTATGAAATAGAGACGGAGCTTAAAATACTTCGGAATAATTAAAATGTTGGCATCTATGCACATGAAAGCTTTGTTGAAATTAACGTATCATAGTTCTTATATCAATAAATGTTTTAAACCAAATTAAATAAAACTAAACGGTTCTATTTGTACATTTATTTTTAATATTTTTAACCTATATTTTAAGTGTTATTAAATGAAAATTTTAATTTTTTAAAAGTATTTCATGTCTTATTGTTGAATACATTTATTTTGAAATTAAACTAAAATACAATTTACAGTGAAAGTTAATCATGCATATGAATCATTACAAATATTTCAACGTAAAAACTATATAATAATTTTAACTGCTTTCTACCGAACACATTTCTCAACACATTTCATATATATGCTAAGTGATCTCTTTTCATAAGTTTAAAGCATTCCTATGCATACAAAAGAGAATTAAACAGAAAATTCATTTTTTCAACACTTTTCATGTTTAATGAATTATTTATCATTTGGCTTGACAAAAGCTATTTCCCAAATTTAAAACAAACAAAAATTTACTTTAATATTCTTTCCTTGATGGTCCAACTTCAAAAAAGGAAGAAAAAAAATATAAAGTTATACGTAATATACAAATTTAATTTAATTGCTTTTTTTTTTTTTTTTTTTTTTTTTTTTTTTTTAACTATTTCATATTTCGTTGGAATTATAAAAATACACTGCAGTTAAATTTCTAAAGTATTTCCTTATACATGTTTACAGTGCGTGATAGTCACATGTGAGCATTTTACGCTTTGCATTCACTGTATATGTTAATGTTTAAATAAAATAACTATAGTATTAAACGGTTTCAAACATTCAAAAATATACAGTCAAACCTCGTTAACGTAAACACTGCTAACGCGGATTACTTTTAACATGAACTGTTTCCCCAATCCCGTCAAATGCAGATTAGTTTAATTATATGAAGATTAGTTACTGATAGCACGAACTGCGGATAACATGAATTTTTTTTTTTTTTCTTTTATCCCTGTTGAGGTTCACGTTAACGAGGTTCGACTGCACATACTAATTCAATGAAAAGTTTGCAAAATATTTCAAAAGTGTTTGCTCAAAACACTTATACATAAATAATTTTATTTTTTTATATAATCTGTATAAAAATTTGGATAGCTTTACATAAACTAATGATTGTCAATTTTTAACCCTAGATAACGTAACTTAAATCAGTGCTACTCTGTAGCTAATCATTCGACTCTTAGACTACGAATTAAAAACAAGTATACAGGGTGATTCAAAAAAACGTGGACAAAACGATATGACAGATCAGTCGAACAACAAGGATCAAAAATTACATAGGGACAGAGTGTCATAAACGCCTGTAGAAGGCGCTAGAGCCACGAGTAGGCGATGCATTACAAACACGAACTGAGCAAACGGAGATTGTCTTCATTCGAGTTCTGGATGCGTTGGGCCTAACATGGCTAGTTACACGCACCGCAAAATGGCTGACATGCCTTTAATTTACGGTATGACTAAGTGCAATGGACGAGCAGCCTTGCTAATGTATCGTGAGAAATATCCTGGTATAAAGGTGCCTAGCCGCTCATTCTTTGCCAGTCTGCATCGACGATTGTGTGAAACCGGCTCGTTCGACGTGCCCAAGCCGGATGCTGGTCGCCAACGAATAACTCCGACAGTTGATGTTGAAGAAAGAGTTGTCCAAGAACTCCAGCGTAATCCTTCAATGAGTACACGAGTTGTATCCCGAAAGACCCATATCCCCCAAGCTACCGTCTGGCGCGTTGTACATGACGAAGGACTACATCTTTATCATTTACAACGCGTCCAGGCACTGGTTGGTTGGTTGAGTTTTACGTCGAACTAGTGCTGCGCAGATGGGCAATTAGCGACGGTAAGAAAGTGCAGCAGACCAAAACTTCGCAGCAAGTGTTCTCTTTACGGATGAGGCTGTGGTCTCATTAGAATGTGTGATGAACTTTCACAACCTGCATACGTGGGCGGATGAAAACCCGGTGCTTCATGTCCGCATGGAGCACAACGAAAATTTTCCGTTAACGTGTGGGCTGGCATTGTAGTAGACTGTTTACTTGGTCCGTACATTCTCCTAGAAAGACTTAACGGTCCCATTTATCTAACATTCTTGCAAGAGATTCTACCAGAAATGCTGAAATGTTCCGATGCCTATTCGTCAACGCATTCGATTTCAACACAACGGAGCTCTTGCACATTTCAGCACAGATGTCAGAGCACATCTGCAGGCTACTTTTCCTGGCGGCTGGATTGGTTGCGGTGGACCAATCACATGGCCACCACGATCACCAGATCTATCTCCCTTGGATTTTTTCTTATGGTGATTTTTAAAAGGACTTGTGTATGAAACACTTGTTGTAATGCCGGAAGACTTGGTAGGAAGAATCGTTGTGGCAGCAGGATGTGTTCGAGATTGAGAAGGTGCGGCGTTCTATTCAACGTAGATGCGAGGCGTGTCTCGATGCATCTGACAAAAACTTTGAGCATCTCCTGTAAGCTAAACATTTGGCTTGCATAAGTTGCATGTGGGTGAGTAATTATCAATAAAATGATTTGTAATGTTTTGTTTCTTCTCTTTGTGTTATGAATTATTTTAGACGCCCTGTAGCGGCTCCGGATCGCTGTTGCGACCCTTTATTCCTATGCGATTTTTTATCCTTGTTGTATGACTGATCTACCATGTCATTTTGTCCACGTTTTTTTTTAATCACCCTGTATTTTTATATTTTATTTATTTATTTCAAATAAATTAGTAAAACTTAAAGTATTATAATATTTCAATTACAAAATAGAAAAGTGGAAAAAAATAGCGTTTGCACTCTTGGGAGATGTTAAAATTGTGCTCACCACAAATAGACTTATTGCAATAGGTGCATACGTATTTTTGTCATTCTGCATTTCTTAGATGGGCAGAAAGTACAAAATTCTGCTTTTAATCGCCGCATATTTAGTCGTGCCTTCTGTAGGCTTTTCAATGTTTAAACTATCTTCAATATTTATTTTAATGATCGCTAAACATTCGACTGTTAGACGACAATTACAGTATAGCCTCCTGAACTAGATGCCTTCCGCGTGGCTCAGAAACTTAGCAACAGTTCAAGCGGTAGACAGCGCCACCTGGTACAGATTGCGCGACTTTTTTATTCTACAGCCACCAAAAATTTTTAAAAGTGGGATTTGATATACATAAAAGGCGAATAGAATCGAAGAAACGTCGATTATATATATATAATTTATCACTTCTTAAAATGATTGGTAACAGTTGAATAAAAAAAGTCGCGTAATCTGTACCAGGTGGCGATGTCTACCGCTTGAACTTTTGCCAAGTTTCCGAGCTACGCGGAAGGCATCTAGTTTAGGAGGCTATGATTACAGCAAATCTCGAAAAGTGTGTAGAGCCGTGCTTATCACCTTCGGATAACTCATTTTGCTAATTATAAAGATACTGTGAGTGAGGTGGTATGAGTGCAACAGGAACATATTCAATTCCCAAAACTGGCAGGGGTCGGTAGTCTATTACACGGAGACAAAAATCTGTAACTGACATCTAGAATCTAAATTATGGCTCTAGTAAAAATATTTCCATGTCATCTTTATAAATTCTAGTCCATTTTGAAAGCGAGTTCTAAAAACCTCTCTTAGAATTCTACAATGTTTGCCTATATTATCGAGGTCAAATTTATTTAAAAATCTCTACAAATAAATGCGAATAGAAGAGTCGAGTTTTAGCAACTATACTCTTGGTTTATGACCGCATTCTAGAAAATCAATCAAGCATTTCTTGCAATGCAAAGGATTCATAATATTCAGATTATTCAAAATATTGTTTTTTCATCTAGAAATGTATAGACTAGAAATTCTCGATCATTTCGTCTATTCAGGTTATTGGCGTGCTTTATGTGCATAGATCGAATATGTATATTTCTAGTTTAGGGATTTTGAAAATGGCCACTTATTCTTTCGAGATGAAGGCGATATATATATATTTTTTTTTTTTTCCCTCAGTATATAGACGAATGTTTACATTTTAATTTCTTAGAGAAAACAATTTATTCAATTCGGTTTAAAGTGTATCTATTGTACACAATTTTCTTCTTTTCAAATACATCACCATGATATACTGTGGAATAACTTTTTAAAAATAGTTTTTTTCATTTGAGGCTAGAAAACAAAGAGGCAAATAGCATAACCTATATCAAATCGTAAAATTGTGTACACAGTTTTAAGATTTATATGTTACAAATAAACAATTATACAAAGTAACAATTTTTTTCATAATATAACAAAAAAATATATATATACACTTCAGAATAAAAATAAATGTATCTCTCTTACAAAAGAATGATAAAATAATCAGTTATTGTGACACAAACCATTCATTTGTGACGTTTGCTTTTTTCTAAAGCATAATTGCCGTATAAAATGATTAATTTGCGCTATCTGTTCTCAAAAGAAGTAATTAATGAAGTGAAAATAGAAAAAAAATATTTTATGTATCATTCTCATCACAACATCTCAAAGTGCAGCTTTTTTTTTTTTTTTTTTTTAGAAACAGAAAATTAATTACAAGTTCATAAAACGCTTAAGTTTAATATAAATGCTAAATAATAGAAATACCAGAATTTATAAAACAAAATAACAGTTTTTATCTTGAATTTATCACCATAAATTTAAAAAATCGTTGTAACATTATATATAAAGCTCAGTACAGCATACTTATACGCAAAATTTACATTATCATACTTTTATGCATATTTATTACACCAAAAAACCGTTTCAAAAATATAATTGAGTACATCTAGGTATTTAAATTATTCTACTTGGATAAGGCGGCTGATATTTTCTAAAGGAAAAGTCGGGACAAATTAGCACAGTGTCTCCAACTTCAAATTAAGAAATGGGAGAAAAAGTAATTAAAAAAAAAAAAAAAAAAGCGACATCAACAATTTTAAATTAACCCTTTCATTCACAATTTTTTTCCATCCATAAAACAATAAATCTTATCTTTAGTCATAAATTTATTTCAAATGTAATATGTATAAATATTTTTTTAAATAGAAGTAATAGCAGAGTACGAATTAAAAAGCAACTGAGAGTGTTTATTTATGTTTAATATAACCACTGATGCCATTTAAAATCATAACTTTGCAATAAATAAAAATATCAAAATTTTGAAGAAACACATATCGCAATTAATTAAAATACAAATTATGAACATTAAAAAATAAAATAAAAAATATTTCAAAAAGTGAATGCACTTAACACGTTCGCTGCCGATCCCGCGCCAGCGCGGTTGGTTGGTTGTAGGATTTAAGGCCGATTGACTCCTGATGTGTCCTAGGCCTAGGGGGGGAATGCCCTCCGTGGGGGTCTTTCTAAGGGGTCCTAGCCCGTATTTACCGCGCCAGCGCGGGATGAGACGTATTGCTTTACAGGTGAAAGTTTA
The DNA here is from genome assembly GCA_963930645.1 of Salticus scenicus. Lineage (NCBI taxonomy): Eukaryota > Metazoa > Arthropoda > Arachnida > Araneae > Salticidae > Salticus > Salticus scenicus. The sequence continues at coordinate 106,866,612 of OZ005649.1, forward strand.
CTTTAGGCTGCCGCTTGGCGAAATTTTGAATATCGCCAAGACGGCGCCATTTCGCATCGTGTTCCGAATAGCAACCTTACACCGGCGGCATACGAAATCGAGCTTTTCGGCGATCTAACCTAAATAGAAAACGAGTCTTGAAAAAAAAAAAAAAAAAAAATCCGAATAATAAGAATACATAGGACAAAAGGAAAATTTTCATAAAATAGAATTAAAAGAAAAAAAAAAAAAAAAAAAAAAAAACGAAATAATTATGAATTTATAACTAATCACAAATAAAAAATTAAACTTAGATTATACAATCACACCAAATGTCCCTGAAAAGTGTGTTGCTTTAGTAATTGATGATAAGTGTTTAGATGATAGTTTTTTATTTCCAATAGTTTAACAGCTATAAGTACAGTCGGTAACAAAAGTGTCTGAACACTAGCAAAAATTCCTATGTAAAAAAATACACTTCATAAGACAGGAATAAACTACTACGTCAGAAACGCCAAAGAAAAATTATTGAGGTGCATACAGCTGTTTCGGTAGCCTAAAGCGTACCGTCATCAGTGCAAAAAAATAATTCTGAATCTGGAGAAGTACTCGTATATATAGGAGAGGGACCGGATTTAGTACAACCAATAGGATTACGGAAGAGGTGGGGAGTGTGGCCAATAGGAATTAAGGAATGTGTAGCTGTGTAAACAGTAGAAAATTTAAGGAAATGTGGACTGAATGTAAAATTCCCAACAATCAGACAAATAGGGAACAGCGAAATCACAATTTACAAGGTTTTTAAAGTTTTTATAAATATGAAAAGCTTCAAAGAAATCGAGTTCATGAATGGATTTAGGTCTGCAAATTATTTTAGCTGAATTAAATTTAAAATTATGATTTTCCTCCCAGCAATGTTTAGAAATAGCCGATTTATTGGTTTCTTGTTTGCGGACGTAATTCATATGTTCTTTAGACGAAATTTAAGACTGCGTTTAGTTTGGCCAATATATGATAAACCACACTGACAGGATATACTATAAATGCCCCAAGAATTATGCATATCAATAGGATCTTTTAACTGAGAAAAGGTGAGTTTATTGGAAGGCGAAAATATTATTTTAAAATCATATTGTTTCAGAATTTTAGCTATGGTTTGACTGGTTTTAGAAAAATAGGGTAAAACAATACTGATATTAGAAGTGACTGATTTAGTAGACGAAATACGAGGGAGTTGTAATTTTTGGATAGCTTTGTCTATAATGGAAGGGTCATAACCTCTGTCAATTGCGATGGCTTTCAGGTATTTAATTTCAGACCGTTTTCATTCCGTGCCCTTAATATTTGTTCAAATCCTATTTTATTGAAATCTGAAATTAAATACCTGAAAGCCATCGCAATTGACAGAGTTTATGACCCTTCCATTATAGACAAAGCTATCCAAAAATTACAACTCCCTCGTATTTCGTCTACTAAATCAGTCACTTCTAATATCAGTATTGTTTTACCCTATTTTTCTAAAACCAGTCAAACCATAGCTAAAATTCTCAAACAATATGATTTTAAAATAATATTTTCGCCTTCCAATAAACTCACCTTTTCTCAGTTAAAAGATCCTATTGATATGCATAATTCTTGGGGCATTTATAGTATATCCTGTCAGTGTGGTTTATCATATATTGGCCAAACTAAACGCAGTCTTAAATTTCGTCTAAAAGAACATATGAATTACGTCCGCAAACAAGAAACCAATAAATCGGCTATTTCTAAACATTGCTGGGAGGAAAATCATAATTTTAAATTTAATTCAGCTAAAATAATTTGCAGACCTAAATCCATTCATGAACTCGATTTCTTTGAAGCTTTTCATATTTATAAAGACTTTAAAAACCTTGTAAATTGTGATTTCGCTGTTCCCTATTTGTCTGATTGTTGGAAATTTTACATTCAGTCCACATTTCCTTAAATTTTCTACTGTTTACACAGCTACACATTCCTTAATTCCTATTGGCCACACTCCCCACCTCTTCCGTAATCCTATTGGTTGTACTAAATCCGGTCCCTCTCCTATATATACGAGTACTTCTCCAGATTCAGAATTATTTTTTTGCACTGATGACGGTACGCTTTAGGCTACCGAAACAGCTGTATGCACCTCAATAATTTTTCTTTGGCGTTTCTGACGTAGTAGTTTATTCCTGTTTTAATATCCCAACGCCAAGTCTCCTACTATTACACTTCATAAGGTTTTGTTAAATAAATCCTTATCGAATCATGTTTTTACACTGACTAAGAACAGGATTCGACAAGGATTTATTTAACAAAACCGTATGAAGTATACTTTTTTACTTAGGAATTTTAAATTTAAAAGTTTTCAAAAGTTGTATAAAGTAAATTATTTATCATTAATATTTTATTTATAGTCCTCATTCATTAGAAATGAAAAAATAAATCCGCAACTGGATAATTATAGCAAATTTTAACGATTCTCTATTATAATGGTACTCTGATCTGTTCACTATACCCCTATCTCAAAATGCATGAAATTAGAAAGTATACAAAATTTTGTACTGTAGCAACCAGTATTGGCATGAAACTCAAAAATATGCCTCTAAAATTCAGGACCGTGGTTGCTCAGACGGTAGAGCGCCGGGCTCGGAATTGGAAGATTGCAGGTTCGGTACTCGAGCCTGCCAAAAACCATTGTGTATACTAATGGTGGCTGGTGCTCATAAAATCTGTCGTGCCCGCAATGTTTTCCACGTTACCATATTAATTATACCTCTGGGTGTCTACGAAGCAAGAGAGTCATCCCTTCCGTGGAGGATCAAAATTGTGATGGCATGTCCCTGGACCACTCTAGGGGTGAGACACAGACCATCGCCAATTGTCCATTGCGCAGCACTAGTCTGACGTAAAACACAATCAACAAACCAACCTCTTAAATTCAAAAGTACCTCTTAAATTCCAACTCTATTCAACCAGCCAAACAGTACTAACGCAAACATCACAAATATTCATATTTCAAAATAGTGCTGCGCAATGGGCGATTGGCAACGGTCGGGGACTCACCCCTAGAAGTGGTCCGGAAATATGCGATCAAAAATTTGATCCTCCATGGAAGGGTATTTCAAAATAGAATACTTTCTCTCTAATAAAACACGTATCATCAATATGCAACCGAAGTGACGGCGTCAGCGAGATATTTTATCTGCTCAGTACAAACGAAACTATTTGCTATGGAAATTTAACATATTACTCATTAACTCCAGAGTTTGCTTGTAACGAGCAGATGAATTTTTACACGTTTGACGTAATACAGCGTATTGGCGTAACACATGACGCAAACAAGCAAAGGTAAACACAAAGCCTATAACATCTGGCGATGTAGCGCTCTTGTGCAACACGTCAAACATATTCGGCGGGTTAAAGGAAAAAAATGTCATTTCAAATTTTAGTCACATGAAACCGGCAGCGAACGTGTTAACGTCCCTCTTCACTTATCGTCGCCGGAAGCCCGAGCCAATGTTATTCTATGGGGAAATTTTCTTTACAAATAACTTATTAACTAATACATATTTTTAAATTCTGTTTTCACATTCAGAAAATTCCCAACTGTTAAATGGACGGACCTTTTTTAAAAATTTATTTTTTTAATTTTTAATATATATTTTGAATTTGCCAAATGAAAAAAATTCACATATTGAAAATTCGTATTTTGCAGCTTCAAAATAAAATATGAAAAATTTAAAAAATAATTTTTTGAAAAAGGTCCGTCCATTTAACAGCTGGGAATTTTCAGAATGGGAAAACAGAATTTAAAAATATGTATTAGGTGATAAGTTATTTGTAAAGAAAAATTTCCTATAGAATAACATTAGCTTCGGCTTCTGGCGGCAGTGAGCGAAGCGGGCCCTTAAATTGCCCAAAACTGGAAACTGATTCCGATAGTATTATCAAAATAGATTAAAACATACATTCATTTATCAACAAGGATAGCGAAATCATCTAAAATATATATTTATCGGTGGTAAAATGTATATAGTTTTTAATATTGTTCATTCCGAATCAGCGGGAGTGTTAGATGGTAAGAAAGAAAATCTGAAATGTTATGATCCCAACTGGCATCGCGGGGAATGAAAGGGTTAAAAACTGTGATAAAAACTTTACTTAGAAAAATAATTCATGTGGGAGGGGGGGGGGGGGACAAACAACCAAATTGAGATTATTTCCAAAAAAATGGGAACATTTGAAAGCATTATGCTTTCATGGTTGTTTGGTAGGGTTTAACATCGCATTACTACAGCACAATGATTAATTATGTATGCACGGAAATTATTATACGCATTAATCGATAAGAAGATCTGGATAATAGGTTTCAGTTTCAAATTACAGACATATGCTACTAAACATTTGCTATCTACTATTTACAATTAATAGTCTATACATAATGAGAAGGTACCATGGATAAGTTTTTCAGAATATACATGTCACACAAAACCACTCAAGACAGATATATATGCATCAACAGTTTTAAATTTGCACGTGGTCTATAAAACATTTTCTTCTTGAAGTACTGTCTTTTTAATGGGTAGAAAACAAGTTTTATTGAATTAAATAAAATTGCAACTTTTTAAAACTTAAAAAAAAGTATATAAATGTTAAATAAAATAATAAAGAGAATTTATAAAATGATGTAAACCCTTTTATTTCAATCGTCGGAAAATTTGGGATGCCAGCAAAAAACTTTCCGTACAAACACACTTATAAACAAACCATTTATATTATCCGAGACTACCATTTATATTATCAGAAAAAGAAAGATTGAAGTTGAGGATCAGTGGATTTAAATTCGCACTATAGCTAAGCAGTTATCAATAAGCGATGGTTTGTCGTTTAAAGTCACCACTAAGAGTCAGAGGCTTGAAAGTGGCCACTAAGAGTAAGAGGCTTGAAAGTGGCCACTAAGATTAAGAGGCTTGTCACCACTAAGAGTGGTCTGGAGGCATATCAACATCTTTGTGATCCTCTACAGAGAATAATCCGAAAAACAAAGACAAAGATAATTCATCTTGTTTTTGGAATTATATTTTTTAACAGAAATTATAAAAATACAAATTTAAACATATATTTTCAAAAATATTAAAAGAAAAACTATTAATAATAAATTTAAATACTATTTTCAATTTGTAAATTGAATAAAAAAATTTAAGAAACAGTAAAGCTTTTGAATTTGAAGACTCAAAGCTACGTATTAATATTTAGATAATTTTTATATTTACTCGAATAACTGTTTCTTGTTACATTTTTTTTTATTAATTCTTCATATAAATAATTATTTCAATTATACTAAAATATTAATGCAATCGAAACTGAAGAAACAATAACAATAAATATAACCATTTTAAAGTATAAATGAAGAGCTTGTTTCCAAATGGCGTTAAGTCTTTTTTTTTTTTTTTCCCATTTTTGAAAAAACGCGATTTTGTTATGTAAGATTTATTATTATATTTAAGGAAAATATATTTTTTTCCAGTAGTCTATGGATGGTATGGTATGGATGGTATGGATGGTAAAATTATATGGTTAAAAAAATCCTCACAGTATAGTTATTGAGAAATAAAAAAAGAAACAAAATGACTTAACCCCTTTTGGAACAAAACTATGACTTACGCCCTTTTGGCACAAACAAAAAACGAAATGAAATGACTTACTTCAATTTAAAAGTAATCCAAGTTTTTTTTTTTTTTTTTTTTTTTTTTTTTCCGTGTAATTACAACATAAATTTAAGATACACAATTTTTGGAAGATAGTTTGTTACCACAAATCTCCATTTACAAATTCGCTTCATTATTTTCACTTATGTTAGCGTTAGGTGTATCGTTGTAAGATTGTTCATAAAAATAAAAACATTGTTAATTCCCAAATATTCAAGAAATTTCAAAACATTTGATTTTTTTTTTTTCTTGTTTCTTATTGCTTTTTGTTTTTATTTCGGAAGGGGCTTCTGATGGCAAAACGAACCACAGTATGTTGTCTGGATTCCTACATACATCTCGCTTCATAATTTCCCGTACTTTTGCCTCTGAAAAAAAAAATTGTTTGCTTTTCAGATGACTATACGCAAAATTTTTCTAATCTAAAATATTCCACTGCTTCTTATACTCGTAAAAATTTCCATTGTTAGAGAAATGCTCAAAATATTTATTAGGGAGTAAAATTGTATCCAATTTCTTTAAGCTTGTTTCCACTCGGCTGAATGCTCTATCTGCTGGTAAATATGAGTGACCACGCTCTGGGAAGTAGTATGTGAAGGTGAGATCCTTTTGCTGAAAGCATTCCTAACATAGTACATTTTTTATTTGCGTGGTAATTCCTGATTTTGCATCAGGACACTCCATTTTCCTCAATACACTCCTTCTTTTTTATTTTTTTATTAATATTTTCCACATTTTTCTAACGTTAAGGAAGGTATTTTCTGTGAGGTGTCTTTCTTCTCCCATAATGACTAGAACGACAACGAAAACTTAGTATTTGCTCACGTATCAATTTCTTCTTGACTTCAACATTAAATTCGATGCGTTTTCCACTTGCAGGTTCTGATCTCCCAGTTTTATTCTTGACGAAATAATTTGCAATATTTCCAACTCTTTTTGCTCCCACAGAGAACATGGATCGGGATGTGATAGCACATGCGGTAACATCTGCATCATCATTAGGAATAAAGTAATTTATACTTATCTGTCTTAGATTTGCTGCATTTTTCCATGGACGATATGCTTTCTTAGGTATAATTTTCATATGAGAATACAAAAAATTCTCTTGTCGCCGTTTATCAGTATCGCTGTACATGGCCTTAAATACACCTTCGATAATATCGTTTAATAAAAAAAAAAAAAAAAAAAAAAAATTCAATGTGATAACCTACAACGACATTCTTTTCGGTACTTTTGACTTTTCACCCAAGGTCAGACAAACCACGTGATCTCAAGGCATGCTACAATTGGTTAAACTTGACTTAATCCCTTTTGGCACAAAACTTACTTGTGACTTAATTCTTCAGGGGTGTTTGTAGCCCCGGAAATTGCCACCAGAATTTTTTAATAGTGGTACTATTGGCAGTTTTCTAGTAAAGTTTAGCAAATTGATATAACCAAAAATATAATTCCTAATTACTGGTGGGAAATAAAATAAAAAACCCGGAACGCAAACACCCCTGAATTATTTTCGGGAAAAAACACCAATTTCACCATCTGTTTTCAATACGACTAAACTTTGTTTGGAGCTTCTACTTATTGAAAATACATTGTTAGACGTGTGCTGCGACCTTTTGCATCGAAAAGTCAATTTTTGAAAATTTTGACTTAATGCCTTTTGGAAACAAGCTCTTCAAATGTAAATGCAGCATTTGCTTGAATTTTAGTGAATGTTTAGTTATGTTTTTTAATAGTTAAATCTTTTCCTGCGCTAATTGAAAACGGTTAAAGGGGAGAAATAGTTCTTCAATTGTTCCGCTACTGTCTAATCTACCAATTTTTAATTCGTTTATGGTGAAATAAATTTCTGCTAAAGCATAAAAATAGTTAAATCAATCAACGTTTTCTGAATTTTAAAGTACAGATTAAATTGCAGAAAAGTCGAATACCTTTCTGTTTGTATACCCAATAAAAATAAATATTTTTCTGATGATATAAAAAGTGTTTGTTTCTTACTATCTTTCAAATTTTATATTTATTTTGTTACATATTGATTAAAGCTACTATATACAGTATACATTAACATATTTTGATAAATTTTAACTTGATTATTCAGTTAGAAAATCGATAGAAAGTGCAAATTGAGATAATAAAATCATAATGTAAAAAAGATATTGTGAAGTGACATACTTTGATACAGAAATTATCAAAAATAAGATAAATTAAATTTTCTTTAAAAAAAATTGTAGAAGCAAATGTTTTTTTTTTTTTTTTTTTTTTTTTTTTTTTTCAAAATACTGTTTTGTAAACGTTAAATACTGTAAAATATTGTTTAATAAATTATAATTTCTGTGAAGTATTGTATCTTAACATTGCACACATATACATTTAAATACAGCAATGTTAAGTACATTCAAAAGTATGGTAACCTATTCCAATTAAAAGATTTTTAAAAATATACATAAAAATTTAAACTATTTCTAAAAAATAATTATTAATTTCACCTGTCAATTTTACATTATAATAGTATTATAACCTTGCATTTCAAACATATTTAGATATTACTTCGTGATATCATTGAAGTTCAGTTTTTAAAAAATATTTCAATAACATTCAAAAGCCACATTGAATTTCGATGCTACAGACGCTTCTATTAATATCTTGAAACATGTATATTTAAAACCATCAAATTTAAATAAATCAGTGTTAATCAAAAATGCCTAACATTTTGAAATCTTTGAAAAAAAGTTAATTGCGTTTGCTTTGTACACTCTTTATTTCAGTCTTATTTTAGTATTTACTGCATCCCAGTGCTCAATGATGTTACAGTCACCAAAGTTCCAGAAAGTGCCCCGTACTGGTACAATTATCTTACACTTATATTAGTTATATAGTATACATTTATCTGATAAAAAAAAATGAAAATTATATCATCTTACATAAAGTTCAAGAAAGGATTTTGTATTCCTTCAAGTTTATTTCTGTTAACGAATTCCAAATGCATACAAAGAATCGTCCCATTTAAACTTTAAATTATAACAGCTTTATTTTAAAATATTGCATTTCCTATTTAAATAATCTATTATCACGAAAATATTGCCAAATTTTCGATACTTCTAGGTAAATATATTATCTTTTCAAGGTAAAACTCAGCTTATAAAACCGTTAAAAGATTCGAAGTAATAAACTTATTGTTTTAAAGTTTTGAGAAAAGAAATTACTTAAACAGAAGTTTCCATTGTGAAATGCAAAACCTTTATATAATATTTAATCCGGAATTCCAGGAAAGAGAGTTTTCAGTAATTCATGGAGATAAAATTTCAAAAATTTCGCCTTTGAATTTAGTTATTGTATTAATGCAAAATGTTATTTATTTATATTTATCTATATTTAGTTTTTCGTGATACAAACAAGGTGTATTTACAACATTAAGGTTTATTAGAAGATCTCTTAGGGTTATTTTTTTGGGGGGGAAGTGTAAAACAAAAGTTCTTTTTTTTTTTCTTTTTTGTGTTAAATTGCTCTCAAGAAAGAGTATCTTATACTATTAAAGTAAGTAAATACAACGATTTCCGAAAATTAAGCAACAACATTTTTTCTTCCTTCTATCGCACTTAAGTTTTTAGCAAATAAACTTTAAGACAAAATCTAAATACGAAAACTGGCGTACAGTCAATTGAAAGAAATTAAAACTTCTTCACACACCATAAATTTTAAGTCAGCACAACCGGTTTCGAAAGGACGTAGCCTTTCTTCATCAGGTGCAAACAAGTGCTGCTGCCTTGGAGCAGCACGTGTTTGCACCTGATGAAGAAAGGCTACGTCCTTTCGAAACCGGTTGTGCTGACTTAAAATTTATGGTGTGTGAAGAAGTTTTAAACTTTAAGACATCGCATGTTCGATATCAAATTCTTAATGGAGTTTTATAATGGGTGTCACAAAAGTTTAAGCAAATTATAGATTTGTGGGTTGTACAGAAAAAAAAAAATGAATAATGCTCTGTAATATCTTTAGTTTAATATATTACCTTAAGATAGAGAAATTTACATTGCCTTTAACGGTTCACTATCTTAGATTTTTCGGAAGTTTTTTTTTTTTTTTTTTTTTCTTTGTGTTCTTCATCCTAGCATGGATGACAGATACCTTAACTACTTTCAAATTTCTAGTAATTTTATTCACTAATTGCCACTCAAATTTAACTTCCTATTCATAGTCAGACACAAAATCGGTAAGAACACTCAGAAATCCCGAAATCCTAAAACGCTAGCCCAGATTTTTTCGTATCATGTTTTGGAACGAAAAATATTTTATTTTTCTCAGTGAGAAAATACAGCGTCTTTTATTTTTATTTATTTAGTTAGTTAATAGGAATAATGTCTTCTGGCGAGAAATGGCCAGAAATTATTCTATCGTTTTAATGGTAGGTATCTATGATTTATTTCAGTTTCAGCAGGCATTTATTGATTCCTTTGTCCGAATTTATTTCTTGTCTCAGGACATTTGTAACAACCGTTAATACTTTGCCATCGGATATTTTTCCTTTCAAATATACACTACCTTTCCTTAAATGAACGGCACTTTCTATTTCAGATGTTTTGTCAAATAACAAAAAAATTATAAATTAAAATAAGATAAAATGTTGAAGAATTATCCTGAAACTTTCTTCGTGTAAAAACATGTTATACCTCATATATTTAAGCAATAGTTTTTCTCTAAGAGTAAAAAGGGAACCATTAAAAGTTTAAATCAAAAACAAAATGCTTGGGATTACGCTAAAACAAGTAGTGCTTGAAAATGCATTCTGGTTGAAACATGTAGTTATAAGGCTTCTTCTAATTACATGTAATCACTTATGAGAGTGGCATATATATTAAGGTAGACTGAAAGATTTTTACTGGAAAATTGCAAAAAGAAAATTTACTTTATTATAACATGCAGGGCATTAACCACAACGAAAGACATTTTCAGAAAACTTAATTAAAATGCTATTTTAGGCATAATATACAGCAATCGAAATACTTAATGGAATATGTGAATTTTTTCTAAATAATTTTCAACTGCTCATGAGCAAGATTTGACAAAATTCCATTTGTATAACTTGAGGTGAGCCAGGTGAGCTAATTATAAGAAAACTCTAAGCAAATAACGGGAAAAATGAAAAGACAGACTATCTCCCATAGAATGAAATGAATTTCAGTTCCCATAAAAATAAAAATAAAATATATAAGGAGTTTAAAAAAGAAAAATAATTTTATGCAATCAGTGGTTGATAACACAATGTTCGTTGATTATAAAAAACTATTGGTAAAATATTCCAAAACTTTTTTTTTTTTTTTTTTTTTTTTTTTTTTTTTTTTTTAGGACTGAGGGCCTATTAGTCTCAATCTGGGATTTTTGCGTTGTCGATTTCGATAGTTGGACATTTGTCGAAATCTAAAATTTATCGAAAATATAATTGAATAATTTGAAAGCGATGTTATAATTTGAAAAAAAAAAAAAAAAAAAAAAAAAAAAACTAATAGTCCTCCGTCCTAAACTAAACTTATTATTATTATTATTATTATTATTGAAAGAAAAAGAAAAGAAAATTAATAATAATCAGTATCGTTACAAGCGATATCGAAAAAGGATTTTTTTTTTTCGCGTGAAATAACATGAAATAAAGATAAGTAAAACAATGAATTTAATGATTTAATGATTTTGTTTTTCGGGGGTTGCTCATGCATATAAAAAATGCGTATTAAAACGAGTCGAAGAAGGAAGCGAAATAAGTATTGAGTTATATTACGATAAATACGATATATAATATGATACGATATATTAGACCTATCGTCCAGGGTTAGTAGGCATTTTTTTTTTATTATTATTTTATTAAAATAATAATAATAATAATAATAATAATAAGACATTTAATATTCAGAATTCTATTCTAATTTTGCCATTTTATTTAACGAAAGATAGGTCTATTTTCGGAAAAGAAGGTGAATGCATTAGAATCTTTTTTTAAGTCAGTTCTTTAGAGAGGGAGATATGTTTTTGGAATTTTTGAAAAAATGTGGAGTACAAGTGTAGTGTTGGTTCACAACTGGATTTAGCGATTTTTCTTTGGCGCCGATTTGAAAGATAATGGCATATATAATTAAAAATAATCTTAATTAACTTTGTACATTAGTTATGACGCAATTTTGAAAAACGCGTTTTGCTTTCGTTTACGCTTGGAACCCATGGCAACCATTTACGAAAATAACATTTCAGCATAATCAACAAAGAAAAATCGCCAAATGCACTTGTGGACCAACACTATATTAGTTCCGAAAGGAAAGCTAATTTTAAATATTTATTTTATTGCTATTAAAAATAGACTTTTTTTTTTTTTTTTTTTTTTTTTTAACAAAGTTCAAATTTAATTCATTCTATCATCGACTTTTTTTTTACTTTCTGGACATATATATGTAAGAATAATATTGTAATCATATCAAAAATCCGATTATTTATCATTATGGTCTGTGGGTCCAAATTTTTAAAAGTGTGATACCATTTAAACGCCTTACTAAACTGAGTAAAATAATTATACACATATTATAGGTGTAGTTGCACTAACTGTATAGATTTTGGTGAATTTAGCACATACACAAAGAAAAAATCTGTATCATTATGGCCTATGGAACCAAATTTTTAAAAATGTAATAGCGTCTACATGCTTAATTCAACTGAGCTGAAAATTTATATGAGTATTATAAGTCACTATTGCACTAACTATTAGCATTTTGGTGAATCTAGCATCAATAAGTTTTTACAGGGACAGAACGAAAACTTCTTTATCATTATGAACTATGGGCTCAAATTTCAGTAGCGTTAAATTAAACATCGTATACTATATGGAGAAAAATACTCAAACACCCTATTATAATTTTCTCTCTTTTGTTTATTTAACAACTCTTCTTACTTTACTTTGTCTACAAAGTCCTTAATTACACAATGTTGGGAAAGCCAAGTGGAGTCACTCCAGCCTTAATATATATATAACATGATATTTTCTTGGGGTTTCCGTAAAAGTCGCCCAAAACATTTCGATAAGATAATGATGAATATTAATGATAGATATATAGAAAAAGGTACACATTAGAGTATTTTCAGATTACTATTACTAATAATAACATTTTAATTAATTTGTGTGTATATATATATGTTATCACTTTTATTAGTATACGGTTACTTTAATCTCAGTAATTTTAAAATCCCATTTTAAAGTAATGGTGTTACAAAAATATTTCTTTTAAGTTTACAAATGCCGAAGTCGAGTCCAAAATATATAAAATACAACAGAAGTTTATGATTGAGTTATATCTATACATAATTAAACTGCATAGATCATTTAATTATAATACACAAATGCATCATGAATCTAACACTTTAACAATTAATTTATAGAAAAATTTAAATATGTCATTGAACTATATGATATATATGGCTTTTTTTTTCATTCTTAAATTTCAGTTTGCTTAAGATTTCAGTTTTATCGCTCAATGAAAATGAAATTACTACTTAACAAATATTTGATATTGGTCAGGCTGTAAATTAGTTAAAAAAAAAAGAAATAAAGAAAAGGAAGAAAGAAAATTGAGAAAAATCTTGTTAAAGAAATGCATCAGATTTAATATAGGGCCTCTTGGCGAAATTTGAAATTTAGCACCGTAGTAGTTTGGACATTTCTCGCCAAGATCTTCACTTACGCAATTGCAAAAGACATTTTAATTCATTGCAATAATAAATAAATAAATAAATAAATAAATATATATATATATATATATATATATATAAGATAAGCTCATTAGACTAATGTCGTCATTTTTTCTTATTAAATCACTGAACTGAGGCAACTAGCTTAAATACTGTCCATTTATAAATCTTATTTTATATTTTATTTCATTTTGCACGCGCGCTTTTTATTTCCTAATTCAAAATTATTAAAAAAAAAATTTTCAATACTGTTCATTTCAAAATTAATTATTGTTAATTTTCTTTTCTTTTTCTTTCAAAAAATAAAGAAAGAAAATAAAGAAAAAAAAATAAAGAAAAAGGTTTTGCTGAAATTCTGGCAAAAGCAGAATTTAGTTTAGTACGGAGTACTATTAGTTTTCTTTTTTTTTTTTTTTTTTTCCAAATTATAACATCGTTTTCAAATTTTATTCAATTATATTTTCGATAAATTTTCGATTTCGATAAATGTCCAACTATCGTAAAACTGTTATCCGAAAAACCCGTAGATTGAGACTAATAGTTACTTCGTCCTAAAAATAAAATAGAAAAAGTCATCAAATTTTACTACTGTCAAAGTTGAGAGATGAATACATAATTTTTATTTTTATACACCACCATTTTTTTTTACTAAAACAATCATTTTAAATAAAGAACAAATATATGTGATTAAACTAATAGATTGACACTTTTAAAAAATAGTGGTGTTAAAAAATAAAAATGTAGTGTTTATCTGGCATCTCTGACTACAGTTAGTATCAATAAAAGGCCATTCCTTTAACCTTTAACAAAGCAATTAATTTTAAAAATTTATATGTTTGATTTTGTATTTAAACAAATGGTAAAAACAGAATTTGAGTTCGAGTAAATTTAAGGTAAATTTAAGGAATAAAGTATATCACAAAATTCAAAAGAACACAGGAATTTTATAATAGACATCATTAAAAACTATAAAATTACATGTGTTAAAGGTGCATTTCTGCATGAAACACATAAATGGTTTAATGACAAAAATCTGCAATAGTGCAGTAAAATGCACCGGAATAGATATGAAAACTAAAAACATTATAAGAAAATTTATTAAATTATGAAAATACGTGTAACAGCTGTTTTCTTTTAAAATAATTAAACACAACATTTCATTATAAAAAAAAGGGGGGGGGGATTTTCCAATTCATCCTTATAAGTACCAAGGAATTAAAATCTACATTGAAATCTATTCATAACTTTCCTATATATATATAAGATTTTAAGTTCATTTTCCATATTCGAAATGTTGCAGGGTTTTTTCCTATTTCAAGTTATGTTTGCCTCTAAATTAAACCTCTTAATTCTCTATTGCCACGATGGGATTTCTTCAGTTTCATTTCATACATCTATTGCACAAATATCTATTATAGCGCACACAATATTCATGCTAAAAGAATTAATACAAAAGATCTCAAAATACGGTCCGGACTAAAATTACACAGCGCCATTTTCTATTTGGTACATTTACCTAATATGCAACGAATTGATTAGAATCAATATCGTATTTTATTTTCTGCGTTATTCTATACGGTATCGAATGCAATATTCCTTATAATGCACGCCTACCTGAAATTTTGACCTAATTCCCTATATTTATTGAAATTTTTATTTTTCCGACTGAGTGAAAATAATGCCTGGACCGGGACTCGAACCCCGGATATTTGACTTACAAGGTCACGGCTCTACCAATTGAGCTATCCAGGTCGACACCCCGGTCAGCATATAATTCCCTATGTTAAGAAAAATCTTAAATTTTGAATAACTTACGAATTTTCCATATAAGGATGTTAAAAGTCAATAATATTGTTCATACTCATAAATTTCATCGAGTCCCATACTTTACATTTAACAACTGGTCTGATATAAAATTTGTGACTTTATCAACATACAAAAATTTAGTTTATTATATAAAGCAAAACAAGTTGCATGAATTTTTTGAAAAATCAAATCATTAATATTATTCAATATTAATTACACTTATCATTATTTTTTTCTTAAAACCTAAGAAAAATACGAAATTAAAGTATCATAACTGACACATTCTATTTAACATATTCACTCTTCAGTAAAATTTAAACAATGGACCATATTCCCACTTTGGGTTCGAGGCTACAAGAATGTCAGCTGGTTAGGCAAACAATCCTCAACTCTACCATAGCAAAGCATTATGGCTTGCAAATTTTTATCTTGCAATATTATTTATAAGAGTTACGGATTATATGAAATTGAAGTAAGAGTGATATAGTGATACCTTTGTTTTGTTTTTAATCCAGTTTTAGTAATATACTTTAATATTAATCAACATATGTAATATTAAAAGTTGCCATGTGAACTGTAGCGATGTTAACAAATTTAAATGGATGTTCCATTCCTTTATTAAATTCCTTTATTAAAGTGATTGAAATTCTAATAATTTAAGCTTTGATGTCTGTATATATATATATGTTTGTGAATAAAATGTTCTTATCAATCTTTTATTCATTATATATGTGTGTGTGTATACATAAAATGTTCTGCAATTTTACGATATGGAATAGTCTTAACTTTATCATTCGATTCAGTTGTTTACATTTCTCTTTTGTTCTTGTTTGAACAGATATCCGATTATTAAGTTTCACTGTAGAAATATTTAGGAAAATGTTATGCGTAACAATAAAATGGCATCTTGAATCTAATTTGTTTACAAAATATCGGCCACGTGTCGGCGATTTTACCTACTGTGACATCACAGGAATATTGTCCATTTAATTGGCAGGCGGACAGAGTGAAAGAATGTGATAAATGGTTCTTACAAAAACTCAGTTTTATATAAATACATAATTGGTATTTCCACTTTTCTTTCTTTTCTTAATAAGTTAGGCTTAAAAATGTGCTAAAATTATATGAATTAAAATAAATTCTACAGGTTGTTCGAGCGATTTTATTTAGTCAAAGCTCAGGAACGCACGAATAAATGTTTAGCTAAAATTTTAGTATATTTTTAAGTTCTTAACACTTTCGAGGAAAATTAAACAAAACAAAAAAAAAAAAAAAAAAAAAAAAAAAATTCTTACTCTAGTCTGTCTCGCTGAATGTCTGACCGTCAGATATCTGCGTTCTGATTTTATCAAATATTGTTAGAATGGATTTGAACTCATATATGTTATTCAATTTTCCTATGACATACTTTTTACTTAAAAAGGTAAAACAGAACTTGTTGGTGTACAACATAAACCAAAGACATTCAAAACATTGCATACCATTTTTATAAAGTGTATTATAATGTCTTTTCACTTCACAGAACACAGGGAAATTAATTTCCATTTATTATTTATGTTTACAAAAGAATGATTTCTAAAGAATATTGAATGGTTAATATTAACGATTGTTTTACAGTGCCATGCAACAACATTAGCTTGTTCTCTATTAGTCAATATTCCAAGATTTGGAATATTTTGGAATATTTGTCTTTAGGATCAAAGGTCAGTTTTCAGTTTACTTTTATTAGTTTAAAATAATTGTTTGTCATGTATAAATATTAAAGTTTAGAAAAATATTCTCCCAAATTGCTATGATTGCAACAATTGCGATATTCTTGAAGATTCGTTTCATAATATATTCGATACTGCGAAATCAAGCATTTATCTGTCGTATATTATAACTGTTATACGTAGCTGTCAAAAATTTATAAATGTATTTATTTTGGGGTTCAAAGTTTCTCCGTTTTTCATTCTTAATATTTAGTCGGTTTCGGTAAGTGTTTTCACAATCTTTTATAAGCTTTTATATTTGTATATATCGTTATGGGGTTTATACATTTCTTTTTTCTTCTTCTTTTTTTTTTTTTTTTTTCTTTTTTTCTTTAAATAATTTTCCATTTGCATTCAGATCTGCAGTGGTTGGGCTCTTTTATCTTGGTAAGATGCAGGGGACTTTATTATTTAAAATTTTTCTTGAAACTCTTGAAACAGCTTCCTGTTCCCCATCCTGCTTTGAGGGGTTTGCCTAATGATGACCTTAATGCTTTTTGGGTTAATTAGAATGTTCTGACTAATTTCACTTTTTAAGTTTTCTGCTTGCATAAAAAATGTCAAAATTTTTACATTATATACAGGGTGGTTATAATTAAACTTCCCCTATAAACAGCATCCTACAGCGCAAACGGGTGAACGGAATGCAACGAAATTTGGTATATAGACTATACACAAGATGCGCTCACGGAATTTCGAAAAAAAAATTTTATTTCCAAAATGTCCACCAGACTCCGCCTTTTCCGGAAAAAAATTAAATTTAACAAAATAAACGACCAAAACGGAATGCCGAAACAATGTTATCAATCCAGAACAAGAATTATGATTAATAAAATGCAAAACCGGAAAAAGCTGTCAGTTCTAGGAAATAATGTCGAGATTTGCATGCTTGCGAAGAAGAAGAAGCTTTGTGCAAAACAGATATTACTTAATGTGGTTCGATGACAAGTTGATCAGAAACTAGTCGATAAAGGTTAGTATTGTTTCTGTATTCCATTTTCGTCGTTTATTGTGTTAAATTTATTTTTTTTTCCGGAAAAAGCGCCCTCTGGTGAACATTGTGGAACTTTTTTTTTTTTTTTTTTTTTTAATTCCGTGAGCGCATCTCGTGTATAGTCTATATACTAAATTTCACTGCATTCCGTTCGCACGTTTGCACTGTAGGATGTGGTTTATAGGGGAAGTTTAATTATAACCACCTTGTACAGTCGGTAACAAAAGTGTTCGAACACTAGCAAAAATTCCTATGTAAAAAAAGTACACTTCATACGGTTTTGTTAAATAAATCCTTGTCGAAACCTGTTCTTAGTCAGTGTAAGAACATAATTCGATAATGATTTATTTAACAAAACCGCATGAAGTGCACATTTTTACATAGGAATTTTTGCTAGTGTTCGGACACTTTTGTTACCGACGGTATATACACTCTACACACTAAGACATAAAGAAAACACGCCGTGAAGAATATATCCGAATGGGACAAAAATTGGCATATTTGATGTACATGTACAGAAAAATATATTACAAATTCAGAAAAAGTGGACAATTTATTAAAGAGAACGAGCTTCACAAAGTGAAGTTGATAACAGGTTGGTCCACTTCTGCTCCTTATTCAAGTAGTTATTCAGCTTCGTATTTGTTAATGAAGTTCACGGGTGTCCTCTTCCGGGATATCGTGCCTCATTCTGTCCAAAAGGCACGTTAGATAGGCAAAATATAGAGCTGGTTGGGGGGGGTCTTTTCATAATGCTTTCAACGTTCTCAGTGGGCGAGAGATCCGGTGACCTTTCTGGTGAAGGTAGAATTGGGCAAGCACAAACACTATCAGTAGAAACTATCGTCATATGAGGTCGGGCATTATCGTGCTATGATGTAAACCCATGGTGGCACGATATAAAGGGAAATACAGCGGAGTGTAGATTATAGTCGACGAACCACTGTACTGTAAGAGTGACTCTGAAGGCAACCAAAGAAGTTCTGCTATGAAATGAAATGTCATTCCAGAGCATTACTCCTGTTTGTCGGGCCATATGGCGAGCGACAGTTAGTTTAGTATCCCACTGCGGTCCGATTCGTCTCCAGACTCGTCTTTTCTGACCATCGGGGCTCAGTTTGAAGCAGAACGCATTATTGAAGGGTCTGACAAATGGACCTGATACCACTGCAAACGGGATTGTCGGTGTACAGCAGTCGGCGCAAGAGTTGTCAAAAACTCAGCCCTCTCTTTTTCTGAGCCTCCTATTAATGGTACTTGCAATCACTGAAGTACCAGTTGCACGTAGGATCAGTGATAAAGATGAATCTGTGACTCGGAGTGCCGCTCTAACGATTGATCTGTCCTCATGTTTTGTCGTCTCTCTGGATTAGTCACTTTCTTCTCTACGCTGTGTTTGGCCATTTCAGCCATTCATGCAAACATCGTCTAATAGTGGCTTCGCTTCTATCCAAATCTCAAACGATTTGCCAATTAGGCTAACCGACTCCTTTGAGTCCAACGGCACATCCTCTCTCAAATCGAAATTTCTCTTTTATAATGTAGCGGCTGCAGCGTCACATGTTCATTCATTCGCCGCCAATCTTTAAAACTTTGGATTTTCTGTAGAAACCTGTATGCATATTAATTTGTGTCAAGTTTTCATTACTCCCTCCTTGTGCATTTTTTTTCAAGAGTGCGTATATATATATATATATATATATATATATATGATTGTTGGCAGATGCCTTGTATAATAAAAAAAACACAAAGTCTATTTATAACACAAATGGAGAGAATAAAACATTTCAGTCATAAGGATCAATAAAGAAATAAACACTTTCTAAGACATCAGCGCCTTCATGTAGCATCTAAGGTCATAAATTGTAGTCAAAGTAAATTACCTACGTTCAATTTTTCAAGTATCTTTCTAATTCCTTTTACGAATGTTACATGCTTTTTAATTTAACGAAAGTTTAAAGCACTGTCGAATGATAAAAAGAATGACTAAGTATGCATTTGATAATTTTAAAAAGTTTGCTTTAATTTACATTTGTTACCAGAAATTTTTCTCATCATTTTAATGCCTTTTGTTAGTTCCCCATCATACTATAGGTATGGGGAACTTAGGTAATCGTGAAAATTTTCGACCTCGGTTTTTTGACTTTTTTACACGTTTTCAGGTGTGAGGAATCTGAAAATGACAAAATTTCTATGGTGTCTGTCTGTAGGGTGTCTGTTAGTCTGATAGTTTGTTAGTCTGTTAGTGTGTAAGTCCGTTAATTTGTTAGTCTTTGTACACGATATCTGAAGAACAAATTGTCGCAGAGAGGTCAGATCAGTTTTAAAATATTACTTTCGACACTGGCAAGAACCCTATTTATTTGCAATATTCGAATTTAAAAACTTCGTAAGTTATTAGAAATTTACGATTTTCTTAACATGGGAGAATAGGACAAAAATTCACTTAAACGTGCATTAAATGGAAACTTTTTACTGTAAAAATGTCAGACCAGTTTTAAAATATCAGCTTTGATGCCGGAAGGAACATCAGTAACTGTAAATATGCTACTTTGAAAATTTCGCAAGTAAATGGAAATTTATGAATTTCTTAACATGGCAGTATAGGGCAAAATTTCACATAAACGTTAATTTTGAGAGATATTTTCATCGTAAAGATGTCAGACTACTTTTGAAATATTATTTAGGACACTGGTATGAATATTAATGACTATGAATTTTCCAATATAAAAATTTCGTAAGTTATTGGAAATTTACGAATTTCTTTAACATGGCATCATAGAGCAAAATTTCACATAAACGTCAATCTTGAGGGATATTTTCATCGTAAAGATGTCAAACCACTTTCGAAATATTATTTAGGATACTGGCATGAATATCATAGACTATGATTTTTTCCAATTTAAAAAAATTCGTAAGTTATTTGGAATTTACGATTTACTTAACATGCCAGAATAAGGTAAAATTGAGCATAAACTTTCATTTTGAGGCTCATAAATACATTAGACAACTTCAAAATTACATTTATGATATTTGTTTGAACATGATTGAATACAAATATTCTAATAGGAAAATTTCGTAAATTATTCGTAATTTACGATTTTACCAACATAGCGAAATTGTAAATTTTTCATATAAATATGAATTTTGAGGATTATTGCATTGGAAATAGTAGCATGAAAACTAAACAACGGAATTGACCCTGATAAAATAAATTAATAGATTAGAATAAGATAAATATATCGAAGTGAACGGTGGATAGCCTATTAGGAGGGGTATTTATTCTGTCACTGTATCAAGCTTTTGTCGAATTCATTTCTTTTAACATGATTATATCTTTCAAACTAGAAATTTATGAGAACATAAATATGATGGGGAACTGAGCAGAGTCCACCTATGCCAACTAGTTTTGTTTTGTATGTGCATATGTTTTCATTTACGAATGCGCATTTTTTCTCCTTTCTTTCTTTGAAAAATCATTTTTATTACTATTATTTTTAATTCAATCGTAATAATTTCTTTTAAGCTAGTATAAGATATGGAGGTTTAATTTAAAAGTTTTTTATAATTAGCCTAACTGCATAAGGAAAAAATCAGAAATGCTCACCTTACGTGAATCAGCTGTGTTATCAATTTTGTCAAAACGAACATGAGAATTTCATCATACAAAAAAAAAAAAAGAAAAAGAAAAAGAAAAAAAGAAGAGAAAAAGAAAGAAAAAATTTAAAAAGAAAAAAAAAATTAAATGAATGAATATTTTCGAGTGTAAATTTGAAATTTAGAAGTCTTTCTTTCGTTCTTTCTTTTTTTGTGATTTGCTGCCAAATAAATAAATAAATCTGCATATATAAAATCGTTTATCCTGAGTTAGTTCGTGAGTGAGTGAGTAAGCGACTGAATGATTCATCATCGCCCAGTTTAAACCCCTGGACCTAGAAGCCTGAAATTTGTGACAGTGTCCTTTTATTACGTAGATATCCATTAAGAAGCGATTTTGCAAAATTCGCCCTCAACCACACAGGGGGAAGGGAGGGCAAAGCGTGATTTCACTTAATTCTTCATATCTGAAACAAAAAAACAGATATCAGTAAAATTTTGGCTTTAAAATATAGCTAACACAAATATCTAAAAATTATTTTCTGGAATTTTAGAAATTAGTCGCCAAAAGGGTGGAATAGAGCAAAACGTGATTTCACATATACCTATATATCTCAAAGAAAAAAAAAACTCTCTAAAATATAGGTAGACACGCACGCACGGCGTGTCTACCTATATACACCGTGTCTACCTACCTAAAATATACGCGCTCACGGCGCGCGTGTATAAGCTGCCTAAGGCAGTGGGATCCCAGACCGATTATTCCACCGATGAGAGATGATTTTTTTTTTTTTTTTTTTTTTTTTTTTTTTTGTATTTTGTATTTTGTATTTATATTTTTCCCTTACTATAATATAGTGATTTATTTAGAGTGTCAAACACAAATGTGTGTGCGCAGCGCACAATGGCCTGCGCGGCCGAAGGCAGTGAGTACCCGTAGCGACAATTTTCCAGAGCAAATTATTTTTTCTCTTTTTTTTTTTCACATGATAAAAATTAATGCAATTTTGAATATTCATTAATTAGAGTGATTCATTTAAAAGTAGTGACCATCCAAAGGCATAGGCTGCTAGTAAATAAATAAAACAAAAAAGGCCACATGTAAAAACTTTTCTAAAATTATATACTTTAATATATATTTTAGGTGTCCTTGCGCATATAAAAGAAATGTATTATAATTCTGAAAATTAACAGGAATTTATCTAGTCAATGCAAACACATATAACATGTGAAATTCTAATATATTTCTTATTTATTTTCAATTATTCAATCATTTATTTAACACAATATATGTAAACAACCTTTTACAATATACCCCTTTAATTATTGAAACAATATTTACAACGTGTTTAAAATTTAAACCTTTAAAAAATACATTAACGGGAGCTATATGCTTTTTGTGTGTGTGTGTGCGTAATTATCAAATGAAAAAAAAAAGTAAAGAAAACATTGAACGCCATCAATTTCTTTATAAAAAAAGTGAATTTGGAAACTAAAGTAAGAATTCTTTGCCGTAATCTAATCATACAAAATGAAATATCAAATATTTCTTTTTAAACATAGAACTAACTGTCTGTGAATCTTTTATTCTTTGCCAGAAAATATTTTTATTCGGAAAAAAAAAAGCTGACACAAATCGTAATCGCAAGACACTAAAATAGCAAGACACTAAAATGACAGCCAATGAAAAAATAAATAAATAAATAAAGAAGATAAATTACAAAAGGAAACAACAAAATGAAATAAAAATGACAAATATGAACAAGAAATAAAAAGAAAACAAGTAAATAAATGTAACTTATTAATCTTAGTCAAACGAGATTTTTTTTAAAGATTTTTCACGAAAAGAAAATTCTTTCTTCGTGAAAAGAATAAACAATTAAGAATACATACATACAAAAAAAAAAAAAAAAAAAAAAATGCAGCGCTAAATAGCAAATTGTGAGTTTCAGTGATGGATAATGTGAAACATTTTTTGTACAAATATATTCTTTTGTTATTTTCTCACTAAAGAAGAACAAAATATTATCAAGTGGGTAAATATTGAAACAACTAATTAATTTTTATAGTTGTAAGTGGAATAGTGGTGTGTTCAAAGATAATTAAATCTACTCAATTTTTGCTACAAATAAATACGAAATAAGAGATGTCATAACCAAAATAAATATAAATACTTGGATCATTTTTACATATCTTATTCAACTACTGTAAGTATTGGGATCGATCAAAAATTACGGTAGGGAATTTTCATCCGATTTAGAAGCTTCAAAGATTCCTACGTACAGTTTTTATTTATTATTTTTTTAATTATTTATAATTATTATTATCTGTAAACTGGATTTAGCGCGCATGTATTGTGGGATGAAAATTTTGATATGTGTAATAAAAAAATAAATAAAACTGTAAGATAACGAACCGTAATAAATAAATGAGACCCGGTGTACAGAATAATTATCTAGTTTTCGAGGAAAATTAAGTAATCGGAACTGGGGCGGAAAGAGGGAAGTGATATTAAAATTCAGAAACTGAGAAGCTATTCTAACAGTATTTATCCTATTTTATATATAAACCCTTTTTTCAGTTATTCATTCGTACGTTTTACATCCTATTAGGCAGTGGCGGCTCGTGCACCGAAAATTGGTGAAGAGGTACGCTTTATTTTACACTGTATTCATATATAGAGTATGAATTTACATTTAAATAAGTATTTTTAATTAATTTTAGTTAAGATCATGTTTTATAAAAATTATGATTAAAAATAATTAAATATTATTTTTGAGCTCTTCACCTATTTTCGGTTCACGAGCCGCCACTGCTATTAGGGAACATATTATTACGGGGGGGGGGGGGGGAATGAGTAGACTGAGTCAAAACCTTGAAGTGGGTGTTTTAGGTGCTTTTTTTTTTTTTTTCAAGCCTGCTATATTAATTTCCTTTTTATATGCTCTTGCGCATATATTATTTTTTGTCCAGAATATAGATAAGCACGTAAAACTTTTATGTAAATTGGGAAATTGGAAATGGAACTGAGAATGCCGAAAGTAGAATAAAAATGTGTAATGTCTTCATACCGCCTTACTAATGTGAATTAGTTTAAGTTTAAAACTAACACGTTAGTTAACGATAACAAATTTTAATGATTAAAAAATAATCATAAATATATACACCATGTCCATACCGGACATATGTATATCACATGCATCATTCGTGTGATTATAGGCCTGTCTCTAACTCTCTCAAAGAGAAGTATATAAAACGATCTTTCTACATGAAACTCAAAATCCAAGTCACTGAAAGTTCTTTTACAGTTGTCCATTTTTTTTTTTTAATGAGGTGTAAGTGTGTGTGGGGGGGGGATTTTTTTCCCCACAAAACGATGGCAAATTGGACAGTTCTCTGTCACGTGAGAAAACTGAGTTCTTCACCCATTTTATAGTTCATTGGGTGGTTGCTTAGCGTCATTTTGACCAAGTACATCCCAACACCAAAGTGAGCAGCGAAATTTCGGTGCTTCCGAAACTGGCGGGAGGAATGAGCACTTGAAATGTATGCTTCTTTGTGCTCTCAGACAAACTGGCACCTCGAGAACCCACACGAAACAGGAGAGTACAAAAGAAAGTCCTTGACGATGTCAGAAATTCATAAACGGCTCTAGAGATTTTATTCGAGTTCGCTATTTAAATCTCCTTTTCGATGTTCGATCAGCATGTTGATAGTTGTAAATACAGTTTAAGAATCCTAATAAGAAGGATTCGTAAACTGTATCCCTAAAACTGACTTCTAACCTAAGTCAGTTTTAGGTCTTAGAAGTACGTGTATCAAAAAAAAAAAAAAAAAAAAAAACTTAAACGATTTTCTTAAAATTTGCTATATAAACTTCATTTATGTTTTTTTTACAGTGTTCATATTAGTTATGTAACTAAAATGAAAATATGTTGAATGCGCATAGGATTTTTTTTTTCAATTGACATTATCAGCCAGCGTAAACACTTAAGTACATTTCTAGTAAATTTTGGTCTAAAAAAACTAAGTATTGTATTAATATTTATTTAAAAAAATGTATACCTATAATGTAACTAAATAAGAATGTAAATTTAGTACTAAATATATGTATTAGGTGTGATGGAAAGTTCTGTCGTTTACGAACACGTTCACTTTTATGCGTTGTCGATTATCGACTGAAACCGGTTTAAACAGTTAGGTTAGAGTATGATTGGTGATTTACACACATTTTTTCGTATTTTAGTCGGTTTTTTCAAACTTGTGGAACTGTCACCATGGATGAAGAAAAAGTGTTGTGATATCTAATCTCAGAACAATTTTATTAACTTTCGTTTTCATGTTCCAGACTTTTTTGCTTCCCGCCAAACTGATTGTTTAATGCACCTGCCTCATCACGTGACGATATGTCGCGTCTCTCTACGACTACTGTAATACTTTTTTATCATGTAACTTTTCTTATATGGGACAGACGTTCCATTTTTTTATTCTACTTAATCGTATTTTATTCCTAAGAAACATTAAATAAATTTTAAAAAGTAAAATTCTGAGCAATCCTTTATCATGCAGTTAATATCTAAATTATTAAACAAATATTAACCCACATTTTATTACAGAAAACAAGTTGTTCTGTTTTTAAACCATAAGTGATTTCAACATAATATGTGGGTAATTTATCCTGCATTTTCAAGCATCAATTTCAATACTGCTGACTACATTACGAGATTATTTTCAATGAAATGGAATACCAATTACCTGTGCAGACCCAGGTAAGTCAATCTTCTTTTAATAATTTGACTGTTCAATATTAAATAAAGAATATCTATTATTAAATATGTTATATAACTTACTGAGGAAATTAACGTATTCATAGCCTTCACATATATAGTTTTTTCTAATAGATTATGAGGCCTGACACTAAATCGAAAGTATTGAAAAGTACTTAGAAAGTTATTTAAGCTTATTTTCTTCTTCAAGTACTTAATTTTATTTTCTTCTTCAAGTACTATTTTATCCAAACTGTGTTGATTTAAAATATTAAATAAATGTTTACGTATTGAACAAATATTAACAAAACTGTTACAAAAATTTTGTTTAAGTATGTCAGCAACAAAAGATATCCAAATCGAACCGCTGAACTCCACAAATTATAATGTGTGGAAGTTCCGAATGGAAATGTATTTACAAAAAGAGGATCTTTTTACAGTCATTACTGACGATCCTCCTAACCCAATTACGGATCAGTGGCGTTCTAAAAATAGAAAAGCCAGAGCTATTATTAATTTACTTATTGATAATGACCAGATAGTGTACGTTATGAATCTAGATACAGCACGAGAGTGCTGGAATGCTCTGCGCCAAGTCCACGAAAGATCGTCACTTACAAGTAAGCTTTTCTTACTTAGGAAACTTTATTCCATAAAATTAATTGAAGGTGGTGACATAAATCAACATATATCTAACATATATAAAACACGCGACAGACTCACTGCCATAGGTGAAGTCATAGATGAATCGCACCTAGCTGCATTGATGCTATGCTCACTCCCTCCTTCGTATGACGTTCTCATAAGAAGTCTCGAATCGAGAGACGAAGCGCAATTGACACCTGAATATATACGAAACAAATTGGCTGATGAATATGCCAAATGGCTAGAAAACAAAACTGGTTGATTTAGGGTCGTCTTCACATATCTGCAATGATAAACTAAAAATAACGTTTCTAACGTCACTATCGCGAACGGCACGCAGCTAAAATCCTTGGGTTCCGGTACTGTGGATTTGTATACCGTAAATTCGGAAAACACACAGAACAAAATAACACTTAAAAATGTTCTTTATGTCCCTGAAATAGAAACCAATTTAATTTCTATAAAAAGAGCGACAGAGAATGACTGTACCGCTGTATTTGATGATAAAACCTGTAAAATTGTAAATCAGGGTAATATATGCATTGAGGGATATGTGAAAAATAACTTATATGAATGTCAATTAAATTATTATGAAAACAAACACACAGCGAACATTGTAATACAAACTTGTGATAACGAAAATTGTATAAACAAGTGGCATGTGAAACTTGGCCACAGAAACACTAACCACATTAAAGATTTAGTTAACAAAGGACATGGCTGTGGGTATAAAATTAAATGATTGCAGACATAATACTAATTGTAAAACATGCATAATGTCTAAATTGGTCGATTCACCTTACCCCAAAGCTGCACAATTCAGAGCCTCCGTACCACTCGAACAAGTCCACACAGACTTATGTGGCCCTATGAAAACCCCCACTGTAGGTGGAAAATATTACTTTCTTACATTTATCGATGATTTTAGTCGTTATACTATTATATATTTGCTAAGAAATAAGTTTGAGGTATTTTCTAAGTTAAAGGAATATGTGGCTATGACCGCAAACAAATTTGGCCGAAAAGTGCAAGCAATTCGCTCCGATAACGGGGGTGAATACACTAGTATGGAAGTAAATGAATTTTTGAATAAAGAAGGAATTGAGCACCAGTTTACCGTTCCTTACTCTAGTGCTTAGAACGGCGTGGCAGAACGTAAAAATCGTACGCTGACCGAAATGGCACGCTGTCTGCTTAAAGACAGTAATTTACCGAATTCCTTTTGGGGGGAAGCCGTAAATACTGCAAATTACATACAAAATAGGCTCCCGACCTCCTCATGCGACTCAACTCCTTACGAAAAATGGACCGGCCGTAAACCCGATTTATCAAATATAAAAACATTCGGATGTCGCGCATACGCATATGTACATAAAATACATAGGGGAAAACTGGATAACACCGCTCAAGAAGGAATTTTTGTGGGATATGATAATCGTAGCAAAGGCTACAGAATTTGCACAAATAATAAAAATGTAATAATTAGCAGAACAGTAAAATTCTTGGAAGATGAGAATAGAGAATCCCACAATAATGAAACATCACAAATCAAGAATGAAAATTCAAATGATGAAATTCCGGTGTCCAAATTACCAATATTAGATACTGATATAGATATAGCGGGGGATAACGATAGTCCGGATGACACGCAAACTCTGCCGCGACGATCACAACGATTAAGGTCTTCCGGCCAACAGATTTGCATTTGCAGTAAATGACAAAAGAATTGATGAGCCTAAGTATTTTGATGGTATACTAAAAATTCAAAACCCAGCTGAAAAAGAAAATTGGCTGAATGCCACACTCGACGAAATGAATTCACTCAGACAAAACAATACTTGGGAACTTGTTGAAGTTCAACCAGAGACCAAAGTAGTAGGGTGTAAGTGGGCGTTCAAGGCCAAATACAATAGCCAAGGACAAGTCGAGAAACATAAAGCCAGGCTTGTCGCCAAAGGTTTTTCTCAAAAATACGGGGTGGACTATGACGAAACTTTTGCACCAGTTGCATCGCATACCACTTTAAGAAGTTTCTTGGCCATATCACTATATAAAAATTTGAATCTGAGGCATGTGGATATCAAAACTGCTTTCCTACATGGAAATTTGCAAGAAGATGTATACATGCATCAGCCCGAGGGTTATGTTGTCCAAGGCGAAGAAAATAAAATATGTAAGTTAAAGAAAGCGATATATGGCTTGAAACAAGCCGCTAGAGCGTGGAATTTGAAAATAAATGAATCATTGTGTAAATTAGGATTTAAACAAAGTCAGCATGACAAATGTATATATATCTGTAACAAAGATAATACAGAAACTTATATTCTTGTTTACGTCGATGACTTACTTATAGCTGGTAAAAATCACAATATTGACATATTAATTGATCAACTTAGGGAAGAATATCCATTAACTGACCTTGGGGAAGCCAAATATTACCTCGGCATAAACATAGAAAGACCTTGTAAAGGGGTAATTACGCTTGATCAAAGTAATAAAATACAAGACATTGTAACCAAATTTGGGCTAGATAACGCACGGCCCTTTGACACACCGATGGAACCAGGGTATATAAAATTAACTGATAATGACAATCTCTTACCAAACAACACAATGTACAGACAGGCTATAGGCGCGTTACTTTACATTTCTACAGTATCGCGACCTGATATAAGTGTTGCCGTTGGCATCTTAAGCCGAAGAAACGAAAATCCTAGAGCGAAAGACTGGGAGGCAGTTAAAAGGGTTATTAGATATTTGAAAAATACCCAAGATATTGAATTAAAACTTTGTAACTCTGGTGAACCTGTTCTTAGAGCATATTCGGATTCGGATTGGGCAAACGATCCAAATGATCGAAAATCTATATCTGGAAATTTATTTATATTGGGTAAAAATCCAATTTTTTGGACTTCGAAGAAACAGTCCTGTGTGTCCATGTCTTCAGCAGAGGCTGAGTACGTCGCAGCTGCGAGTGCTGCACTTGAAATACAGTGGCTCAAGAAGCTACTAGATGATTTAAATTTGCCGCAACAATGTCCTATAGTATTGTACCAGGACAATCAATCAGCAATCAAGATTGCTGAAAATGACAAGTTCTACTCCAAAACAAAACACTTACAGCTGAGATTTCATCTTCTGCGAAACCTGATACAGGAAGGCCTAATCAAGCTTCAATACAAACCTACCAATGAAATGACAGCCGACACCCTCACAAAGGCTCTACCTAAAACTGCGTTTAACAGACATAGACATTGTCTTATGAACAATTGAAAATTTCTGAGCTTAAGAGGGGGTGTTGTGATATCTAATCTCAGAATACTTTTATTAACTTTCGTTTTCATGTTCCAGACTTTTTTGCTTCCCGCCAAACTGATTGTTTAATGCACCTGCCTCATCACGTGACGATATGTCGCGTCTCTTTACGACTACTGTAATACTTTTTTAATCATGTAACTTTTCTTATATGGGACAGACGTTCCATTTTTTTATTCTACTTAATCGTATTTTATTCCTAAGAAACATTAAATAAATTTTAAAAAGTAAAATTCTAGGCAATCCTTTATCATGCAGTTAATATCTAAATTATTAAACAAATATTAACCCACATTTTATTACAGAAAAACAAGTTGTTCTGTTTTTAAACCATAAGTGATTTCAACATAATATGTGGGTAATTTATCCTGCATTTTCAAGCATCAATACTGCTGACTACATTACGAGATTATTTTCAATGAAATGGAATACCAATTAGCTGTGCAGACCCAGGTACTTCTTTTAATAATTTGAGTGTTCAATATTAAATAAAGAATATCTATTATTAAATATATTATATAACTTACTGAGGAAATTAACGTATTCATAGCCTTCACATATATAGTTTTTTCTAATAAAAAGTGCACTAAGACATTGTATGTTGTACGAGTTCTAAAAGGGAATAACGCGATGGAGGCAACAAAAAACTTATATGACGTGTTTGGACAGGACGCAGTAACAGATCGAACATGCCAAAGATTGTTTGCGAAGTTTCGTTTGGGTAATTTTTCTTTGAACGATCAACCCAGATCAGGAAGTCCATGTGTCAATGACGAAGTGCTACGGTATGATCAGGACAAATCCCACGTTAACTTCCACAGAAGTGAACTTCAAGCTCGGAATTCATCAGACTACTGCTTTGGATCACATTAAAAGGCTTGGTTTAGTGTCCAAACTCTATGTTTGGATGACACACAATGGCAGTTATTTCCCTTACGCCTAATATATACATATGTTGAACTATTCAACAAATGTTTAACATTAGGTGATATTCCCAAGGACTGGACAAATGCTTTCATAATCTTACTTTTTAAGAAAGGAGAAAAGAAAATATTAATATCTATTGTCCAATCAGCCTGCTTTCAATCCTGTATGAAATTCTGATGGAAGTTCTGATAAATAGGTTACAGAAACAATAATGTGCGGCGAAACCTAAAGGACAAGCAGTATTTCTAAGTGGTTTTTGCACCATCGACCCTATTCGTACAATTAGAGAAATCATCGAAAGAAGTGATGAATATGAACTACCTTTCCGAGTGGAATTCTAGACTATGAAAAAGCTTCTGACTCTGTATAATAATAAGCAGTTATGGATGCATTAAAGAATACTGATATTAATTCAGGATAGATTCACCTTACTGAAAACATTTACAAGGAAGCAACAGCCAAATTAAAGCTCCCCAAAACGAGTAATGCATTAAAAATCAGAAATAGTGTAAGACTAGGGGTACAATTTTACCTGGACAGTTCAACGTAGTACGTCAAGAAACTTTTAAGAAACAAAATTTGGAAAAGAAAGGCATAAGAAAAGATGGCGAATTTATAAATCATTTGAAATTTGCGGATGTCTTTGCACTGTATTTTTCTCATATGAGGATTAACATGAAATGCTCCAAAAATTAATCAGAGAAAGCAAGCTCATTGGAATAAAAATGTACCTCAGTAAGACGAAAGTTTTGTCTAAATCCTTTGTTTCTCCACTGAAGATCATGCACTGTAAAAAAAAAAAAAAAAATGTAAAATCACAGTATTTGACCGTATAATTTTAGTGGAAATGACCGTTTTGCTACCTAAATGGTCATAATCCGTAAATTAATGTTTTGGAAGCATAATTTAGGAAATAACCGTATAATTTTACGGAAAATGACCATTTTGCTAGTTAAACGGTCGTAGTCCATAAATTGATGTTTCGAAAGTATAATTTTTTGAATTTTTGCGAGAAAAAGCCGTTAACATCAGAAAACTGCACTTATCTTTCACCAAACCATTTTCTTATGAGAAAATCTTTTCAAATGCTATCATTTCAATGACATTAAGAGAGAATTCCATTTTCTTCCATTTTCAAACTGAAACTACGATTGTTATTTATACTAATTGAATGTAATTAATTATGCACGCATGACGCATAGAAACATCCATTGGTTTTAATAAGCTATTGTTTTCTTAATTTAATTCAAAAAAATTCCATCTGACTGAAACTGAGTAATTGATATTGATGAAATTGATTTTCTTTGTCTATTAACACGAAAGCATTAAAAAAGAAAGCTAAAATGGTTTCTTGATTTGAAACCAGATTTCTAAAACACAAACTACAAACTAATAAATGTTTTATCCACTAAACGCATTTTTTTAATTTTAGTTCTTTTTTTTTGTTGTTGTTTTGTTTAAAGCATACAGCATTCTAATTGCTCTTAACCCTTTAGTTAAGCCTTAGAAAACGGAAAATTTAAATGTTTCCACAATGCATTTTTTACAATATGCTAAAATAAAGTTTATTTCAATATGGAATGAATATGTAATTAACCATTTGAAGTTAAGTCTTATGATTATTATGTATGATTTTCACTGTTTAAAAACAAAGCTGTTTTATGTGAATATGACCATCAGATACGTACATTGCATCATATATAACAGGTTCTGCTCTCGAAATACTTCAGTCTTTTCTTCATTCAATGGATTTGGATTTTGGGAATAAGGCCGATTGACTGCTATAGGTTCTAGACCAGAGTGGGAGTGCCCTCCATGGGGGTCTTTCTAAAGGGTCCTAGCCCGTATTTACTCAAGTTTCGAAGAAAACCACGGAAAACTCCGAACGGCTAGGCCGACGAGAGCGACTTGGATCGAACCCGGGACCCTATATCTGCCAGCTTTGAGCGCAGAACTTCTCGGCCGCTGGTGGGATCCCTTTAATGGAATACAGCTTTAAAAAAAAAAAAAAAAAAAAAAAAAAACTCTTCTGCTGTTCTAAGAAGTGCAAATACGCCTAACACTTCATAAACACAGTTTGAAAACGGCCTTACTATAAAAACCTGTTTGAATGAATAAGAATTAGGTTCTAGCTATTTCTTCTTTGCACCCACTATTGAAACCATAAAGATCGAAAACCATGAAAAATATCGTATTAATTGGAGATACAAATTCTCTGTATTTATGTAAAAGATTTATTATTATTATTCAAAGTTTATTCTGCGTCTCGGTTAATTTTCAGAGATCTCACATAGTTTTCAAAAGTTTCATTTTGTTTTTGAAAAAGGCTGAGAAATTCTCACCCATCATTTACCTCTAATGAGAACCTTGAACATCTGGTTCAGCGCTCAAAGCTGGTAGACGTGAGGTGCCGAGCTCAATCACAGGTCGCACTCGTCGGCCTAGCCGTTCGGAGTTTTCCGTGGATTACTCCGAAACTTGTGTAAATACGGCTAGGATCCCTCAGAAAGACCCCTCGGAGGACACTCCTCCTCAGGCCTAGGACCTACAGCAGGCAATCGGCCTTATTTCCAAATCCAATCCAGTCCATTTACAAATAAAAATGATTTCTAAAAATAGTTAGATTTTCTTTCACAAAATTCAGTATCGTAGTCTTTATAGGGGGAAAGAAAAAGCTTTTGTTTTTTCAATATGAGAATTGTCTGACTTCTTAATTTTGTCAAGAATAGCTCAGATGTTAAAATAGCCTTAAAATAAAATAATTTGTATGCATAGTTTGAATGTTAACAATTTAATCACTGTAAAAAAATTATGTAAAAATAAAGCACTTTTTTTAACATAAATACAGCATAGGTTGCTGTAAATTTGTATAGCTAGTTCTGTAAAAATAATTGAACATTTGTTACTTCACATTGTGCTGTAAATCGTTTTAAAAATTTTACCAGAAGTCTTTTGGTGCGTATAACAAGATTTATTAACTAGTCAGTTCTGATGTTGACTTTATCTGTTTTTTTAAAGAAAAGTGTTTGTGATCCCAACGGCGCAGCTGGCAAAGCGCTGGCCTCTGACACAGGCGATTGCGAGTTCGAATCCCGGGCTACCCAAGACGGTTTGCTTCGCATGAAAATTAATAATTTAGCTTTTGCGTGTAAAAAAATAAATAAGTTTTTTAGTGGTGTGGATTTCTCCCTGCACGCATGTGTAATAATTGCAAGAAACTTTTTTAAAGCTTTCGAGAAACTCAAACTTTAACTTTTAATTTTACGGTCAATGCTACTTTTTTTGCAGCTTGGTTGTATGTTTCATCACAACATAAAATTACTGGCGATACACCATTCATCGTCTAAATGTATTTTTACCGGCTTTGACTGGAATCTCTGCTGCCGGGCTTTGCCCGTAATTTTGCTGCAGCATTTTTTACAGTGTGGCTGAAAGGGATGAATTGGAAACGGTATGCAGTTATACTTATTTGGGATAAGTCATTACGATGAACAGAAATGTCATGGCAAAAATTATCAAACAAGTTAAAATTGCATAGAGAGTATTCGTAAGAAATAATACTATATTCATAAATGACCTCTCAGTTTGTTTGCAAAGAAGAGATTTTGATCAGTGTATTTTGCCTGTATTAACTTATGCCTCAGAAATTTGGACTTTAATATGTAAAACTGTGCAAAAGCTTCAAACAACTCAGAGAAGCATGGAGAGATGCATGTTAGGATTTACCCAAACGGACAGAAAGCAAAATATATAGATTAGAGAGCGAATCAAAGTACTGATGCTATTTGTAGAATCTAGAAGTCAAAATGGAGTTGGACTAGCCAGAAGAAACATTGATGGATAAACCACCAAAGTCCTATTTTAGATACCGAAACATAAGGAAAAACCGAGGAAGAGACCACAGTGCCGTTAGAGAGATGAATTTGTGAAGTTTGGAAGAGCACAATGTTGAAATATTTCTGAAAACAGGGTAGATTTTGACAAGGTCGAGGAGGCCGCTCACCTCTCTAGGAGCAGTGTCGAGCGATTATAGTCCCCTCCTCCGGAATGTTTATTTAAAAAAAAAGAAGCCAGAGATAGGTCTACCACGCGACAAGGAGCGGCAGGATGAACTAAAAGATTTGCACAGAAAGTTCATATTTAAATTACGGATAGGGAGATTGTTCTTTGATTGTTCATTTATAATTCATTGATAGTTCGTTGGTTTTCATTGACAATACTTTGATAACACTAACATGTGTTTAGGAGGGGCGGACGAGTTACCCTGCGCGGCAAGGGGCACCATTAAAAGCTGTTGGTATCAGTGGGCAGCAAAGCTGTTGGTAGCATCAGTGGGTTATTGCCACTGCAATTCCAGATAAAGGCAGAAGGTAAGTTTGAGAGAAGAGAAAAAAATGGAGTCACCTAAGAGAGACTTTCGTTCTGCATTGTATTGATAAAAGCTGAAAATTATGATGATTATGATTGTGATATAGTACATGCAGGCCTCCAAAATGCTGCGAACAGTTTTTTTTTTTATTTTATAAACTTCAAAATAAATTAATTAATTTAATTCAATTAAATAAGGTCATGGAATTCGATAATTTTAAAGTTTCTTGTTTTAATATCATGCAATTTTCGGAAGAATGTTCTTATTTGGATAATTAATTTTTTACCATCATTCGGATTTTTTTTTTTTTTTTTTTTTTTTTTTTTTTTTTTTTTTTTAAGTAATTGTCAGCATTTTTCTTACACTTGTTATATATATATATATATATATATACCGCCTTTCTCTAGAATGAATAAGTGGCCATTTTCTAAATCCCTTAACTAGAAATATAGATTTCCGAACTATGCGCATAAGGCACGGCAGTAAACTGAATAGACGCAATGGTCGAGAATTTCTTGTTTACACATTTCTAGATGGTGAAACAATATTCTGAATATTCCAAATATTCTGAATCTTTTGTATTGCGAGAAATTCTCGCTTGATTTTCTAGAATTGGGTCATACACCAAGATTATAGTTGCTGAAACCCGCCTCTTGTAGTCATATTTATTTGCAGAGATTTTTAAATAACTTTGCCCTCGAGAATATAGGCAAACGCTCCAGATTTCTAATAGGGGCTTCTAGAACTCACTTTTCAAGGGGACTAGAATTTATAAGGATGACATAGAACTATTTTTTCTAGAGCCAGAATTTAGATTCTAGATGTCAGTTACAGAATTTCTTCTCAGTGTACCGCATTGATTATTTCCCAGTTACTCTTTTAAGGATCCTTACAGTCTAATAATAATATATATATTTTTTTAATTTAAGAATATGAGGATTAATTTTTAGAAAGTGATAATCACAAATTAATTCACAAGTAAAAACAAAATCATTTGTGGCTGACCTAAAATAACTTATCCGATATGTAAGCTATATATGTAAGATGATTATATTTAATACAGGAAATATATTAACTGAAAAAAAAAAAAAAAAAAAACCTTCTTAATATCATAAATATTTTCTCTTAAATTAATAATATAACCCCTTCCTTCTCGCTCTTGTGAAAATGAAGGGGTGAGATTTCGCTCTCTATTTCTCGTGCCCGTGATATTTCCGGGCTGGAGTGTTCCAATGCAACGCACTAAAAAGGTTTAAAAACAAACCATTTCTGATACGCGGAATTTTTTTTATTTCTTATTTTGCACTCTAGATGGAAGTAGCAGACAATTTTAAATGTAATTTGAGATAGGTTTATCTTATTTTAAACTGTCAGCACTATCCAATTTTAAATATTTCTAATACTTATTTTGCAATCTTAGCTCTGTTAGGTTTTTGAATGCACATGGTTTTGTGCTCTGTGGTAGTATATATATATATATATATAACATTGTAAATATTAAATAGTAAGAATCACAAAGTGATTCGGAAATAAGTGATATTTATGAAAGTTCGAATAGCGAAACTGAGAACAATGTATCATACGTATAGTGTTGTATCATAGCCTCCTAAACTAGACGCCTGTCGCGTGGAAACTTAGCATCAGTTGAAGCGGTAGACAGCACCACCTGGTACAGATTGTGCGACTTTTTTATTCAACAGCCACCAAAAGGTTTTGAATTTGGGATTTGCTATACACCGCGACCAATAAGTTCTCATACAACTTTTGAAGCACGTTAAAAAATTGTACATATGTGTTACTGTAGATTATTTTGCAGGCAATTTAGTGTAAGGTATAAAACTCATGCATGTGTAATTCTTGTACTGATCATATTTTTTTTTTTTTTTTTTTTTACCTAGGTACAATGAAGAAATTGAGAGAAAGTGTGATAAAAAAATTCATCAAAGAACAGCAGCCAGTTAAATTTTCAGACACTTGAAAGCCATGGGGGTGAAGAGAGATTTCATTTACAGAACTATCAGAAGGTATAATGAGACTTCCTCTGTCGATGACAGAAAAAGATCTGGCATAAAAAGATCTGTGAAAAAGGTCAGGGAAAGGATACGACGAAATGGACAAAGATCTGGTAGAAAACTAGCACAAGAGCTTAAAATATCGAGGGGAACAATGTTAAATATTCTGAAAAAGGACCTTAAGTCCTTGGGTGCAAGGCTTATAGAAAATGTAAAATTTACGGAGTTCCGGTGTCTGCTAAGATGAAAAGGAAGCAAAGGGTGGAAGAAATTTTTGCTTGGCACGCTGGGGATGAATTTGTCTTTTTAGGCGAAAAACTATTCATTTTACAGCAAAGGCTTAACTCCCAAAATGACAGGGCCGCGGTAGCCCAGTCGGTAGAGCGTCGGCCTCGTAATTGGAAGATTGCGGGTTCGGTACTCCAGCCGGCCAAAGACCGTCGTGTACACTAATGGTGGCTGGTGCACGTAAAATCTGTCATGGCCGCAATGTCCTCTATGTTCCCATCAAAAATTATACCGCTGGGGGTCACCGAAGCGGGAGAGCCATCCCTTCTGTGGAGGATCAAAATTGTGATGGCATGTCTCCGGACCACCTCTAGGGGTGTGTCCCAGACCGTCGCCAATTGCCCATCTGCGCAGCAGTAGTGCGACGTAAAACCCAACCATCCAACCATCCCAAAATGACAGAGTATGGTCAGTTTCTATTGATAACATCCGTGAGAGCCAGCATTACTTCCGCGTTATCAAAATGCTTCGTCTTTGATGGTTTTGGGCCGCTATTTCCGAAAGAGGAAAATTCCTGCTAGTCTTTATTGATAAGGGGGTAAAAATCAATGCCCAATATTATAAAACTGAGGTTTTGGAAAAGGTTTTACTCCCAGATGTCCATAGTATGTATGGGGCGGAATATTTCTGCTTCCAACAAGATGGTGCCCATTCTCATACCACACGTGTGATTCAGGAGTGGTGCAGTCAAAATTTAGTTCGCCTTGTCCAAAGAACGAATGGTCCCCCAACTCTCAGGATCTGAACCCGCTGGATTATTTTGTGTGATCATATATGCTCTTCCAACTGAATAACTATAACATGACCGATTTCAGCAAATTCAAAAATATAATTCAAATGATAGGTCAGGAAATGTCAATGGAAGCCGTGCGTGCCGCATGTGATGGATTTGAAAAGACTTCAGCTCGTTAAGAAACTAAAAGGCGGAATTGTCCCAAAGCATTTATTGTAAAGATGCTGAATGATTGCTACATTAATTTGATGCAAACATTTTTTGTATGATTTATTTTGTGTTATTGTAATAAAAATTTGAAAGTGTATAAGAAGTTATTGGTCACGGTGTACATAAAAGGCGAATAGAATCGAAGAAACGTCGATTATATATATGAAATATGACTTCTTAAAATTATTGATGACAATTGAATAAAAAAGTCGAGCAATCTGGTGGCGCTTTCGGCCGCTTGGACTGTTGCCAAGTTCCCGAGCCACGCGTCAGGCATGTAGTTTAGAAGGCTATGGTTGTATTAACAAAAAAAATTCTTTTCATAAAATTCTCTTTTAATGTTTTAAACACGTATCTTTTATTTTTTTCTACTTATTGGAAAACCAACATCCAGTCATAATAACACACATGTTGTATCTGCATTTTTTTAAATTCTTTTTCATTTCAAGCTAAAAAAAAATGAATACTTATATTGTTCATACATTTCATTTTATACAATTTTCTTGAATAAAAAAATAGGCTCTTTTTTTACCGTTTTCTTGAAAATTTCGAGATCGTTAAGGAGTTAATTTAATTTTAAAAAAATTGAAAAAAAAAAATAAAATACAAAACGCCATTGCTAGGTTTCGATCACAGGACCTCCGTATACCAGGTCAAGCACGCTACCACTGTACCACCTGTTCTCTCACTAATGCGTGTTTTATTAGTTTTTATAGAAATAATTAAAATTATTAGGAGATCATATCTCGCCCCATGGGTCGTTGTTGCGACACGTTTGCCCTCTACCTCATGTTTTCGACCATGCTCTTTAATTTAAGCTTGGTTTCAATAGTAATTTTACTGATTTATGCTTCCCTTGTACAGTCAGTAATAAAAGTGTCCAAACACTAGCAACAATTCCTATGTAAAAAAAGTTCACTTCATGCGGTTTTGATAAATAAATCCTTATCGAATCGTGTTCTTACACTGACTAAGAACAGAATTCGACAAGGATTTATTTAACAAAACTGTATGAAGTGTACTTTTTTTACATAGTAATTGTTGCTAGTGTTCGGACACTTTTGTTACCGACTGTAAGTATATCATTAAAACCTGGACGTTATTATTAATTTATCAGCACCAACCACCACTACGACGATTTGTCGCAGAATTAGCTGAAAGGAGGACATTTTTTCTGGCTGTAATTTAATGTATGTACATTCCATTAACGATTTTTGAAAAGAAATGGTTAAAATTTAACTTTTAATTTACCAAAAAGCACAGAATAATATTATCCACTTTTTGAGAACCACCCAAATAGAACATTTATAAAATAGAAACAGAAATTATATATTATATATATATACTAGCAGACCCGGCCACGCGTTGCTGTGACTAAGTTATACGTTGAATTATACGGCTGTAAACTATTTAGTACAGTCAAATTATTATTTACGAACAAAGACGAAAACGTTGCAGCCGATGTAAAAACCCACAGGGTTGAGATTTGAAACTTAGGTCAAAATTTGGAAGCGATTGATAAAAATTTTCGTAGTGTTGATATTAAGCACAAATTAATTTTATTGTAGGGTCCTATAAATTTTAATGGAGAAGTGATATATATTATTTCCAATGCTACTTTGGATAAAATTGCTAAAATGACTAATATATAAATTAAATTCTATTAAAATTCTATTAAAATAAAAGTATAAAAGAAACAGACGATTTTAAAATCAATTTTTATGGAGGAGTGAAATATAATATATGCTATAATGGATAATTTTACTATAAAATGACCTCATCATTTTAAATATTTTAAAGAGGGCAACAGCTGTAGTTATAAAAAGGAAAACAATAAAACTAAACCAGAAAAATAAGTAAATTTGATAAATATTTTAAAACTTTAAAATTGGAAATCTTATGAAATATTGGACATTTAAAGTAAATACATGTATCATTTTAAATAGAAAAAGATTTTGGAAAAGTTTAGTATATTTTAACGAAGTGATGAGAAGTTTTTGAGTATGTTAAAATTTTAATAGTAAATTCAAGTTAATAAAGATGGGAAACATTGAGGATTAAGATAAGAATAATTATAAGATAAAAAAAAAAAAAAAAAAAAAAAAAAAAAACTTTTTTATATACCATGCTTTTCAATTTTAATATACTAATAATATACTAATTAAAAAGAAAATGATAAATATTCTATCATAGTTTGAAGTCAAATTTGTTTTCAAATGTCTAAATAAAATATCTGATGTAAGATACTAATATTTTGCAGCGGAATAGATTTCATTTCTGTCATCCTTGGCGAAAACAAAAGAATATCGCCAAATTATCTGGCGAAAATATTTAATTCCTTTCAAAAATCATGGTTATTTTAACAACTTATATTAAAAGAGTAATGAATAATATGAAACAGTATTTCGTACAATACATATTACATGTCATACATACGTACAATGAATAATACATATTACATTTCGTACAATGCATACATCTGGCATGTATATTTTCGTGTTACGCTTTTGATCGCCAAATAATAATAATAATAATAAAAAAAGCCAAGGGCGACAGAGTTTTGAAATTTAAAATTAAAATTTTGTCAATTTGACAGCAAAATAATTCAATCTAACACCCGCGATAACTAATACATATCTATACCCAAATATAAGGATTAAAATCGGGAAATAAATTTCCTCGATTTTTAATAATTTCTTACAAAAATCCAGTGGGCAATTAACATAGGAAATCTTTTTCTTGGCTGCACAGACGGTCAGTGAGTCACACTTCGCTTGCGTATAGAACTCATAGATATAGTATAGCATATATAGAATAGAGTGATCATTGGGGAGAAAAAAGTTATTCCTTTTCATTTGGGAAAAGACGACGTTTTTACCAAAATATGGCCGTCTTTCCCCGAGTGAATACACACGGGAATACATACTAATATTTTAGCAAATAAAATTTATGAATAATTTATTTTCTAAAGGGGAATGGAAGACTCCAGATACAGTTTCAAATTCATATTTCTTTCTTTCTTTTCTTTTCTTTTTTTTTTCAATACCACTTAATGGCTGTTTCTAAAGCTTTTATTTATTTTTTTTTTCGGCATCAAAAATCTTTGTACGATAACATGGGGATGAGAGATCTATATATATTACTATATCTATGATAGAACTACATTAGCACTTTATCAATGTGTATAAAATCTTTAAATTGATTATGACGTCAATTTTCGTGAGATGCATAATTTAACTTTTTATAATTTTTTAACGTTCACGTTTGATTAAATGTATTTATTTTTATGTCGAAAGAAAATGGACTCGTATTTTTTTTTTTTTTTTTTTTTTTTTTTGTGGCAACAATTAAATTAATGGAACTCACAGATATTTTGGAGCAACTTTAATAAAGGTCTATAATTA
The DNA here is from genome assembly GCA_963930645.1 of Salticus scenicus. NCBI lineage: Eukaryota > Metazoa > Arthropoda > Arachnida > Araneae > Salticidae > Salticus > Salticus scenicus. Next base: position 106,908,844 of record OZ005649.1, read on the forward strand.
ACAAATAATTGCAATAAAACAATATTGTGACAATAAATTGAGATTAAAAACTATCCTATCTCACAAGTTGGACCAAACTGCACACAGTGTGCGAAATTTCATTAAAATCGGTTCCTTAGTTTAGGAGTTTACCCCGGACAAACATCGTGACACGTAATATATACAGATGAAGCACAAATAAGTAAAAAACAGGATTAATTTCACTGTATTATCTTCATTATAATATGAATTCAATTTACACTTCAGTCTAAGTAACACGTGGCCGGCTATGCTAACACCAAAAATTTAAAAAGTGGAAATAATTGAATTATACGAAATTTATTAATAGGTTAAAAAGTTGAAGATTCTTTGTGTAGATGGCAGCACCAAATATATTTCAGCTTTCATTTTCATATGAAACAGAGTAATTGCTCCACGCTCTACTTTCCCCGTTTCATTTTTGAAAGGAAATATGAAAGTTGAAAGTAATCTGTTACAAATAAAGCCTGTAAATATTTTGAGGAGAATTTTATAGCGGCAACAACACGTGGTAATTATGCTGTTAAAATGTAGCTTATATGACACGTTCGTAGATTTACCATAGCAGCGCCATCTGTTAGAATCATTTGGAGTTAACAGATAATTGTGACTGTCAAATAATAACAGACAAATAATTAGCAATAAATTAAAATTGCGACTATAATTTGAGATTTAAACTATCCTATCTCTCAAGTTGGATCGAACTGCACATGGTGTGCGAATTTTATTATAATCGGTTAAGTGGTTTAGGAGTCCATTGAGGACAAACATTGTGACACGAGATTTATATATATATTAAGATATATTTATTTGCTTACTTACTTCGACTTCATCTAATAAATAAAACAAATAAATTTTCCGAATATTTACAAATAAATTTTCAGAAAATATGTCACCGTTCAAAGTTCTAAGAACTTAAACACATGTAAGTTAAAACATCTTTTTACCAGGAAATTAGAACGACTGCTCCTTTAAACTGAAATCACTGCCTGAAATGGCGGTCGATCAAGATAATCTCTTTAAATTAAGTAGATATATATATTTCAACTGAAAACAAATTGTTGATCTTTAAATCTAAGAATAAAAAACTGTAAACATATTATTTTTGATACAAAATACGAAAGAAAAAATATAGAAATTCATTATGGTTTGTAGTTCTTCTTCTATTTTTTTTAAAAGTAAATTTAAAAAGATTTCTTCCATTTACTGAGAAATATTTTACTTAGATAAAAGTCCTTTTCTCTTGTAAAAAGAAAAAACATTAATAATTAAAACTCCTGCCATTAAAACTCTGACTTTTTAAATAATAGTCAACAAATCAGGTATATCAAGCACATCTTTCTTGCGCGGAAATATTTTATTTTGTGAATATTTCAGCACTTTTAAATAATTAATTAATAAATGGAATGCATTTATGTTTATTCAAAGAAAAGGTGAAATATATGTTATTTGTATGTGTAAACAAATTTCTTAACGAAAACAGAATATTTTTATGATAACATAATAAATAATGCATTATCAGGATTAATTTATTATTTAAAATTTCATAAGCTTAACTGAATATTTTCTTTTATATTTTCCGCATATACTGAGTAGCAAAAACCCTATTTTAAGCCCAATATTGCATCTGCATTGAGAGTTCTTTTGGAATAAACAAGAAAATTTACTTTGATTGTTCCCAATTGCTGTACCCTTGCAGTTAAGTTTAAAACAAACGAATTTTTATGAAGAAATTTTGTGTTTTTTTAATAGCAGTGTCATTAAAATTTTAAATCGTTCTCCTTCATATAACAAAAAAAAAAAAAAAGATAAAATATAAATAAAATTATATATACAATGTATATGTAAAAACTCTTGACTTTTTTACATTATTTTTAAATCAAATTTTAAGTTTTTTCAAATTAATTTATAAATTTGAATCGAGTATTGAATAGAAGTTAAATCTATTTTAAAGTTCAACATGGCGATATTTTTAATAGATGATTTATATTAATTATTCGATTATCCTTTTACAAATGTATATATATATATATATATAGATAATAAAATTAATGCACATTTTAATTTAGCTTAGCAATTCATAAAAAATATATGGTAATGGTAATAAACCCTCATAAGAAGAAAAATTATATATTTTTGCTCCTTGCGGTCAATGCCCTCACAGATAGGAGAGAAAACACATTAAGCTTTTTTTTTCAAGCACTATATTATTATTATGAATTTTTAAATGGTTTTTACGTATCTGTGTTTAATTTCTTAGATTCCGTCGATTAATGGCATCTACCGCATCGATTTCTGAGAAAAATATTTAAATGATTAAAACAGGAATAATTAAAACTGTGTTGTTGTAAAGTAAAATTTTTGAGGAATGTTTTTTTTTTTTTTTTTTTTTTTTTAATGAATTTTCGCTTTGAAACAATATTATTCTTTATATATCATAAATCTTCCCTAAACAAAATATCTGTATAAAATAAAATTATCTTTTTGCAAAGGGAAAGATTCTGTACATTTACGTAAAAGTTTTTAAATTTTATCACATATTAGTGTCTAAAGATTGTAAAAAAAAAAAAAAAAAAAAAAAAAAAAAAAAAAAAAAAATCCCTAAAAGGTACTGAAATTTTACGAAAACGATTCAAAATTCATACTGTAAGTTTATATACGAAAGTCAGAAATGAATTCTTTTTATATCGCGACATGTTTAAAGGATTTGAGGGTACAACTAATTCATGCATAAATACAATTGTGTAGCTTAAATACCATAACCGTTTTCCACGTAATAATAAAAAAATATTATAGAGGAAACATTTTAAATAAGAATAAACGCTAATAATCTTTTATTGTCCCAATTAATTGTAAATCATGTTTATTTTCTGTTATGTGTTTCATGTTACAGACTACTTTTGCTCAGTGACTTGATTTCAAAATGACTGTTATAGTAATATTTGGAAATCACATTTTATGTGGTGGTGAGTGAAGTACCATTAAGCATCATTACTTATTCACTTGAGTTACAATAACAGGTAATTGAAGCTGAAATTAATTTCCAATTTCACTGTAAAACATTTTTGTCGAAAATCACAGCCCAATGTTCTAGATAAAATGTTGCCATCCCACTATATTGAAGAATTTTTAAAATGCGCAGTGAAATAAATTTGCTATAATTTTAACTCACATTTGCTGTGATTTTTAGTTTAATATAGAAAAAGTTTTCTGCACAATTGGCACATATGTGTACAATGTTCAATACATATTTATTAGATATTTTTTAAATTTATTTTACAAATATTATTACCAAACATCCATTATTTGTCCACAATGCAACCTAGACCAATAAGATCACAAGGTGTTGCCCGCCTTTCGCTTTATAAAAACAAATATGGTCAACATTGATGCTGAGTGGTTAATAAATCATACGATACACGCCAAAAGACTTCTGGGAAATTTTCGTTACCAATTTACGTCCGAAGGAGAAGTAAACAGTCTTCCATTGTTTTTGCAGTGCTAGTTGTAAACATTTAAAGAAATTGCACTATATTTATGTTAATATCTATTTTTTACAAAGTACATAATGAAACAATTGAAACTCACAGAAGGGCTAAGGGAAAAAAATTCTAAGATATAAGTATAAAGGAAAAGTTGTAGGGTAAAAGATTTTCCAGTAAGACATTTAAATATATAACTTAAAAGATGTAGATAAATTATCCAAATAACTTTTATTATCTTTTTAATACTACTTAATTATTTTTTCTGTCTACTTTTATCTTATTTAAACAACGCTGTAACATTTTTTATAATAAAAGAAATAATCCCTTTAAACCTTTTCTCATTAGGTATTTTAATATTTCCTTAATAAGAAGAGGCGCAGAACTTTTTTAAATAATATAAATATATATTTTAATTTCTTCGACAAGTATTACACGAGTTATTTAAATCTTTTATTCTGGAATCAAAAAGAAAAACACTCAATCGGAGTTTCTGTGATCCTTGTTTTTTTTTTTTTTGTTTTTTTTTTTTGTAATACCCACAACTACGTCTCCTAACTCAGATCATCCTGTGAGGCTGCTTTTCCAGCGAAGGCCAATAACGAAACGCTTATGTAGAAATGTTGGTCATAAAAGAAACACGTGACCTCGCATCTAATGAAATTTAATAAGAAACTAAATCAATTGGTAGCAGTCTTTGTTTCAGGAAGGTTCGCAGAGCTTCCTCTGCGTGTTTATTTCTTTTGAAATGTTCTAAAGTATAAAATGTTGGGCCGCTTTGGCAGCGCTGTTTATGCCTTTTATTTAAAACGTAATCCTTGTGCTCTGTATATATTGTGTTTCTGTCTTCATTAAAGTTTGTCAAGTGCTACACTCGTTGGAAAATTACTGTGTCCAGTTTTTCCCTGTCATCGTTTTGATATATAACTGGTTTTATGGAAAAGCAAAAATAGTAAATCCTATGTTTATTTTACGTGCTCTACCAAGCTAAGCTAGCTGCCAGCAACATATCATTATTATTACTATACTATATGTATATTATTATATATAATATTCTATTATGTGATTCCTATGATCAATTAAAAGAAATATATATAAATGTAAAGTTGGATGCATCAGTATCGATATATATATATATATATATATATATACAGATGTTGGACAAAATAATGTGAACCTTTTCGCTTTTTTTATATTTTGCTGAATATCTTGAAAATTACTTAATATGTTGTTCTTGAATTTTAGGAATAAGGAAAACATGTCTTTTCTCATATTTTTCAGTAAAGATTTTGTTACGAAGGCCCTTAGGGAACGAACAACAAATCCAACGAAATAAAAAGTAATAATCCTGAATATGGAAAAGCTTCTGTTGATCTGCAAGTGTTAGATATGGTTATAAATGTTATATTTTATACGTGTGTCGCGTTTTCTGAGGATATCTTGAATATTTAAGGAGTTATTAATATTTTATTAAAAATGCTAAAATTTTTCGCAAGTTTTTACTTTATAACTCCAAAGAATTTTCTTCAAATTTCGAGAAACTTTCGGGAAACATGACAACATATGCCTAAGTCATTATACTGTACTTTAAAATAAATATATTTAATATTCATAGAGATATGGACAGTTGTGGTAAATAGTTTATGACTGTGCATCCGCCATCTGTAGCAAAAAAACCTTGACATAGTTTAATTCTCAACTGTACAGAGCACCTTATAAAAAAATCCAGTTGAATATTACAAAAATACTAGATATACCGGTGATTAAATAAGCTGTTTATCAGCGGTTTTCTAAAGAGCTCTTTACGGTAAGGGGTAATTAACAAATAAAAATGTGTATCAGAAAAAAAAAAAATAATAATTTTTCTTCACAAACATTTAATTTTTCTTTTTTTTTATATATATATAGTTATGTAGTACATACTTAAAAAAAAAAAATCACAAATATTGTACAAACTTTATGTAACACAGTTTTTATTTCTGGATGACAACTTATCGTAAAGGCATTTTTAGGAAACAGTTGAGAAAAGGCTTATTTAATTACAGATATCTCTGTGTGTTTTTGTGATATTCAACTGGATGTTTTTTATAAAGTGTTCTATACAGTTATGTACCAAACTATGACAAAGTTTTTTTGTTATAGTCTATGCATGCGCAGTAATAAATTTTTTAATACAACTGACCATACCTCTTTGAATATTGAATATATTTGTTTTAAAATATTGAATAATGATTTAGGCATACGTTGTCGTATTTTTCAAAAGTTTCATGAAATTTGAAGAAAATACTTTGGAGTTATAAAGTAAAAACTTGCAAAAAATGTTTGATTTTTTAATAAAATATTAAAAACTCCTTAAATATTCAAGCTATCCTCACAAAACTTTACAACGTATAAAACAAAATATTTATATCTAAAATTTACAGACCAATCAAAACTTTACCATCTACAGGGTTATTACAAATTCTTTTCATATTATTGGACTTGTTGTTCGTACCCTAACGACCTTCGTTGCAAAATCTTTGCTGAAAAACATGAGGAAAGATATATTTTTCTTATTCCTTAAATTCAAGAACAAAATATTAAATGTTTTTCAGGATATTCGACAAAACGTAAAAAAGCGAAAGTGTTCCCATTATTTTGTCCAACACTTGCATATATACATATTTATACATACACTCATGTTTGCGAAAATTGCGACACCATGAAGGGATTATGCAAATTGAACCGAACTTACAGGAAATGTAAAGTGAGGTAAGGCATGCAAATGGTTAGAATTACAAAGTGATTGCGCATGCGTGGAACGAGAACAACTCCTTATCTGTCGCTTGTTTTAGGTATATAAAAGACTGTAAAGGCGTTGAAATCTGTTTATCGTCCTTTGTCTGCGGTAAACGTTTCATTGGTTGTCAATATGCCTCGACAAAAGTGGAGAGTGCCATACCAACAAGTAACGGAGTTCGTACGAAGTCGCATCGTTGGTATGCGAGAGGATGGATTTTTGTATCGAGAAATCGCAGCCGCACGCAGTGTAATGCCACAACAGTGGTGCGTGTTTGGTAGAAATGAACATAGGAGAATAAACAAGCCGAAACCTGGCAGTGGGGCACGCAATAGAACAACGGCAAGAGACGACAGACACTTCCTCCGCATGGCTGTGACAGACCGTACAGCGGCCTCTCGTCTGTTAGCACATCGTTGAAGCGCGGCTACAGGTGTTTTGTTGTCTAGCTCCACGGTTTGTCACCGTTTGCTGCAGCCTTAACTGCGTGAAAAGGTTCTTCTTCGAAGGATTCCCCTCTCGCTGAATCACAGACGCCTCCGACTTCAATGTGCTCAGCAAGACCGCACGTGGCGTGCCCCAATGCCAACAATTTGTTTTCTCCGATGAATGTCGCTACAATCTGGAGTACAATGATGGAAGAGTACGCGTCAGACGTTACAGGGTGGAACGTCTGCTCCCACAGTGTGTTATCCAGCGTCATACTTCACAAACGCTATCATGGTGTGTGGAGCTATTGGGTATAATTGTGGATCCCATCTACTGCACATTGTGGGTAACCTCAACAGTGATCGCTACATAAGGGACATTTTGGAGCCAGAGGCCCTTCCCATTCTTTGACTCATTCCGAGTGCTCTATTTCAGCAGGATCATGCCCGTGCACATGTTTATCAGACTGTACAAGCCTTCTTCAGTGCACAACAGGTTTCGCTTCTTCCATGGCCTGCTTATTCTCCGGATATGTCGTCCATAGACCATGTCTGGGATTTCATAGGTCGGCGACTCGCTCGTACAACGGTGGGGCGCACAGTAAGATTGAACTTTGGCGTCAAGTCGAAGCCGTCTGGAATGCCATTCCGCAGGATTACGTTCAGAGCCTGTATCATTCAATGCCATGACGCGACGTGTACAGGCTCTCATTGCTCAGCATGGCGGACACACAAAGTACTGATTTCAGTCTTTTTTTTTTTTTTTTTTTTTTGTCTTGTACACGATTGTTTATTTGCACCACTATCAATAATATATGGAATAAACTTCATTAATTTTTGCCAAGAAACTAGAATTTATAATTATCACATGGAACTATTTATATTAGAGACACGATTCAGTTTCTAGATGAGAGTCACAGAATTTTTTTGTCAGCATAAACTTCTTTTGACACAATAAAAAAAATTATGTATACCTATACTAATCCACCAAAATTACAAAAATATAAAATAAAGAAAAAAAAAAAAAAAAAAAAAAAACATGCTTTACGCAGTGAATGGAAAAATGTATAAGTAATTTAATCTAATGTATATGTGACACCACACAACATTTATATATCTATCGGGTGTAAAAAAATTACTATAATTCAGAGATTGTATTGATGAATGTTTATTGATTCCAAGTTGTTATAGGTAATGTAATGGCACAAAAGCATTGTATAGAAAATCATACTGAATTTAGAATATTATGTGTTAAATGTGCAATCTCTAATTATTGATCGCGTGACGGACACGAACGTTCTAATTGGAAGCCGCGTTTTTCAGCACATGCATGGATATCAACAAAAATTCAGTTTTGATATTGTCAATTAAATCAGCGAGATCACTTGTTTTTCTTGCATACCCTCTGTCCCGGATAAAATCCCATCGGAGTAAATCATACTAATTGCGACTGAGTAAGATATACTTGCCAATAAATGTTTGCACTGTAAACGTTACTGCAATGAAGCGTAAAGCAATCTGAAAAATTATTATTTCCTTGTGATTACTCTTTTATCCTGTATATATAAAATTTCGACACTCTGTTAATTTGCTTTTAAAATTTAGTGACTTTAATTCCGAAGGAAAGAAAAAATTTATTTGTGCACAGTCCTTTTTTTTTTTGGGGGGGGGGGGTGTACTACACCTTAATGTGTGTGTGTTTGTATGTATATACAAATATCAAAAATAGTATAAATCGTATCAAGAAAATTTTAAAATGTAGGATTCCCACTGGGACAATATTTTTTAAATTTCATAAACATTCAAACATACTTGTATAAAACATTAAATGATCTTTTCTTTCATGTTCTTAGAACGCAATACTGGGTTAGTAAACTATTCAAATTCCAGTTTTTTCTGGATTTTCTTTTCTTTCTTTTTTTTTTATTAATGTCCTACTAACTCACAGAATCCCATATAAATTTGTATATCACATTTTGGTGCAAATCTTTCAAAATATGGCGCTGTTCTGCTGCAGTTTCTCCCAATTTTGGGAAAACTATATCTCAAATCCTGTTGTGTATAGTTGCACAAAAGTTAATACGTGAGAGGTCAATATGAATCAACAAACCAATTTAATTCGGATGCATACAGACTGATAGGTTGCACTCCCATTGCTGCAATTCTCTCCGTTATCTCAATTTTTATAGCTTACACATGCATTAAATTTGATATCTGAGATGGCCATTATAACGAAGAATTGTGACATAAACACCGAGCTAGAACACTAGAAGGAGTGAATACTGAGAAATCTGTTGTCTGCTTTGAAATTCAGGAATGAACATGTCAAAAAGTTGTGCAGTATACAAAAGTTGGTTAATACGCACCTTTTTCATGTGTTCGATTCCAAACTAATATGTTCCTCGAAGACCGCTGTCTTTCTTTGTAATTCCGTAGGCTTTTAAAGCACTCCTTTTATTCTAACAGCCTACAGTTCGCGCTGCTATGACACATTTTTTATGTTTTCTATGTAATTAAACTTACACAAAACCGTATGTGTAAAATCATTTTTGTTAAAAACATACAACTAAAATTTTTTCTGTGTGACAAAGTTACACGCGCTATTATATTGAATATCATAAATGAAAGTTTTGCGATAACCACTACATTCTAATTTTATTTCATTTTCTGAGTATTTTTTATTTATATTTATAAGCCATGAAATGAATTTAAGATTTCAAGATGTAAGATTCCATTTTCTGTGAAAAATCATTTATGAACACACAGATCTATATAAATAAATAAAAATATATTAGAGTTAAAAGCCCACAAAGGGTTTTTCACAAGATAAGAAGTTTCTCAGTTTGGTTGAAAAAATTGGATTTCCAAACTAAATACAGGGTATGTGAAAAACCCTTTATGAAATTTCAAATCTGGAAAATATCTGAAATATTGCTCGTTCTTTTGCCGACAATATGCTTAATTTTTACTCTGTTCAAATAAGTTTCGACATTAGTTGCCCAACCTTCATACTCCCGTAATAAAATAAATTATATTTTTCGCGTATGCGTAAAAAAAAAAAAAAAAAAAAAAAAAGAAAAAATAAAGAAAATTACTAAAAATGCACATATCGGAACGAATATTTAGCATGGGAATTTTATGTTTCAAAATAATGTTGCTCTAATGCATTGTCAATTTTTCTGTAAGTTTTGTAAAATTTGTTGAAATCCATTCATGTTATAAACAAAAAACTTACTGCTAAAATTAAGAAATTTAAAACAAAAAGTTATATCTCCCTAATTAATTATGTCATTCCCACAAAAATACATACATATATTGTACATAGTAAGTGTAACAATGTACTAAAATTAAAAGTCATTTGTAGCTTTTTATAGAACAGGCTGATCCAAAGTATATTAGTGATTTTCATCAATTCGTAGTTGGCCCAGTATTTGCACTTGTGATTAAATCGATAGCGGGAAATGCGAGTTTAAAAATGTTCTTTGCATGCCTATAATTCATGCTCATTTAGTCCCGCGTTTCATTTTAGAAAATCGAAAAATTGTCAAAATAATAATAATAATTAAAAATTTCTAATAATTTGATCGCCTATTGTAAATAAATAAATATCTATATATTTATACGTACTTATATATATAAATATATATTATGGTAGCAATAAGAATGAGATTAGAAAATAAACAGATAAATGATTTGCCACAACATCCCACAAAAGCCAATTTGATAACTAGTTAACTTAATTAAATTATTTAAATAGTTTTTTAATATATATATATGAAAAAGAAGAAGAATACTCACTTTAAATTAATTCCAATAAGAATACAAAACATATAGAAACATAAAAAGAAGGAGTTTTTTCTTGGTTATAATCAAAAGTTTTCTATATAAACTGGCAATAACAAAATGAACCAAAAACGAAATATGAGAAAAGCTGAATATAAGGATCAGACACAAATAACGAAATAATAAGGTAATAATAAATTACTCAGGATGTGTAGGTAAATCGTTAGAAGTATTTATCCCCGCATTAACCTAAAAAATGCAAGGTTTCATTTTTTTGGTAAGCGATATTGTGTAAAATACACAAAAGGTGGCCCAAAAAATATTACTTTAAGTGTAAAGAAAAAAAAAAAAAGAGGAATAAGATAGATTACATCTTGCGTTTAGAATCATATATAAAATACTTGATACAATGTAATATATATATTTTTTACATATTGTCTTATTTCCTAAATATGAAAGAATGTATTATAGGTCAAAATTTAGCATTAAGTTCCAACGTCATCGTATTAAAATGTAAGTCAATTAAAAAAGATTTGTCATAAATATGGAAGTTACCTATTAGAAAATTTAATTCCAAAAATGTTTATATTAACTAAGCCCATGTAGAAATCTAAAACTCTAGATTATTATTTCTTTAAATCCCTCAATTTTCTAAAATGACAAATTGCCAATTCTTTTCAAAGGCTTTTAATTACACTAAAATTAAAAAAATCGAAAATTTTAAGTGCATTATATGTAAGATTTTTATTTTAGTTGGATGAGATTTTTTTTTTTTTTTTTTTTTTTTTTTTTTCCAGAAGTAATAAAAAAATATTTTTTTTTTTAATGTTTGTTTAAACATCAGAAAATCAAAATGAAAATATAATGCTTTATTTTTTATTTTTCTGTTAAATATGTGAAAAATATCAACAAGAATATTTCTCAAAATTCCTTCATCCTATACATTTTTTTCCCTGTATTTCTCGTTATATGATAATTAACAAATTAAGTCGGAGGAAAAACAGATAATTATGTACTAAAAGAACAACATGTACAAAAAAGAAGAAAAAATAAATGAGCACGCTATTTTTTATCGTAATAACAGGATATATTTTTGTTTCTGCTTTTACAGATGAAGTCTTTTCATTTCAATCTACTATATAAAAAAACATTCTCAAATATCAACAATAGTGACATTTTATTTCATTTTTTAATATTATAACACTGAATATTTACTTTACTGTTTACAATTATTTTAATTAAGAAACAATTGTTATTTAAATAGTCTATCTAATTACATTTTATTTTTGTTTCAGTTCTACATAATTTTTTCTACTTATTATAAGATCTTTAGTAATCTCAGAATCTAACATAAAGATACATCATATTTATTTATTTATTTATTTACATTTTATTTATTTATTTATTTATTTTTTGTTGTTAAAATGAGCGAAAAATAAAATAATAATAATTTTTTTTTTCGGTATGTAGAACAATTGTTCTCTTTTCTTTAAGTAAAATTTACATTTTATCAACATGCTATTGTTTAGAATTATTCTTGTTCTAAATTTTTTAAAAGCATGTGCCAGAAAATTTAAATATTTCTAAACGTTATTTATCAATAATAATACCTAAATAAATATTATTAATATATGCAGCAGTTATAAATTAACCGCAGTGATGAGTTCAATAAAATAATTATGTTATTCAACAACAAATTGTAAATTAAGTTAAACGTGCCAAATTCGTATGGTTTCAATATTGCTGTAAATGACGATGATAATAAAAAGTGAAAATTAACTGGAATCATTTTTTGCAAGTAATCATTATGGAGAAATGTAATGCATTTAATATTTTGTAATGAAACAACGATTTTCCACCATGAGATGCAATAGAGAAAAGTCAGTATATGCAAGTAATTGTTGTTTGATTAAATTTTATAAATAAATATTTACAATTAATTACTTGTTATCTTTTGTTTAATAGCTTGGGGACATAGTTTTCCTGTTTTAGATTGCCTCTAGTATGTGCGAACACTCCTGAAAACTTCTGCCTTATTTGTGAGTAAGGTATCCTGTCATGTCAGAAACACGTTATGGCGTTACTGATTGAAACAGCATAATCATTGATAATTTAGTTGTCGAATTCAAATTAAAATGAATCATGAGCATTTCCAACTATTTGTAGTACTTATGCCAGTTGTTTGCAAAACTGTATTAATGGTAAAGATCGTTCAATACTCTTTGCTTTGCACATGGTATTGAGATAATCCACGAATCATTCAATATGTTGGTTGGTTGAGAATAACGTTACGCTAGCACTGCGCAATGGGTAATTGACGACGGTCTTGAACGCACCCCGAAGGTTGGTTACAATTTTGATCCTCCCCGTAAGGTATGGCTCCCCCGCTTTAGTGATCCCCAGACGTATAATTTGGATGGGAACATGGAGGACACTGCGGCCACGGCAATTTTACGCGCAAAAGTCACCATTAGTGTACATGACGATCTTTGACCTGCTAGAGTATGGAACCCCATGCGAAAACTTTATATATTGTGTAAGCAACAGAAGAGTATCTAGATGCATCAGAAGGAACAATTATTACTATCGAAAAGTGTTTAAATGAACAGGTTTTATCCAAAATTCCTTTGTAACTATGAATTGTGAATTTCATTAATTTCATTACGCCATACCAGAATTAATTATTTAATGGTGTGGTAATATTCTGTCTTTTAATTGTAGTACAAATGTAAATAATCTTACTTGTATAGATTTATAAAAACGTGATCGAATTTTGTGAACAGTGATAGGGTGTATTTGTTTTACTAAATTAAAGTTTGGTAATTTCAATAATCATATTTAAAGAAGAAAAGGAAATATACTCGTAATCATTTTGATTTTAACTTATACATAAATGCACAGTAACTATTTATTTTACGATATTAGAGGAGAGGGAGTTTTTTCATGGGAAATTATTAAATGAAAATAGAGATTATAGTAATAACAATGTTCACGAATAAATAGCTACAGAATGGAAGACATTGTATAATATGCTTTCATGAAAAAGATTAAACAATTTTTTAATGCATGATTTTTTAATAATAAAATTATATAGATAGATAGACAGATTATAAGTATTTTTTAGAACATTTTTAATATTAACAATGAATCAGAAAATAACATAAACGGGGACTTAAAATTTACTAAACACTTAACTAAAGTTTTGAAAAAATAAACAGAAAGAAGATTTGAAAATTCGATGGATACTTAAAGTAATAATGTTTATTTAATTACTTATTTTATTTATTTATTTAAAATATATATTTTGAAGAAGACTATTCTAATTTAAATTAGAAGATAAAGTAAGCGCTTTTATATAGTATATATCTTTGATAAAGTACCACATACGTAGTTAATTAGTAATATACGATCATTCACCATATGAATTTTGTGATTGTTTCACTCACAACTTAAAACCTATAAAAACATTAAAAAAAGAAAAAAAAAGAGAAAGAGAAAGAGAGAGGGAGGGAGAGAGCGGAGAGCGAGAGAGAGATTAAAAAAGTTTTAGAATATCTAAATTCCTACACCTATATAATAGGATGGGGAACTAAAAAAAGCTTCTTAAGTGACTTTCATTCATCCCACGTAAAATAAACTCGGTTTAGGGTGGGAAAAAAGATCAGATTTAATAAGTTTTTTTCTCTTGTTTAATTTAATATTAGCATGTAAATTAATTAGATCATCTTAGTGAAAATATTTGCATGTGATATATGCGGATTGTGTAAGATAATGAAGTTGAGGAAATAATTGAATTTCAGTAGCAGGTAATCAAAAACTAAAACCGTAAGAATATGTAGCTTCGTGATACATTTGACGTTTATCAAGTCTTTCATAAAATTATTTGTTATTTTAACAGATTCAGTTCACAATGTAAAGTCCAAATACAGAGTGTGTTCGCATATTTTGTAACGATTTTCACTTTCTTCATCATTTTAAATTTAAATTTTCAAATAAAAGCGTGAAAGTCATCAAATTGAAGGTAGTTTAATTATCGTATGAAGCATTAACTATATTATTCGCTTTAAAATGTCACTGAAAAACAAACAATGTATTTTAGACTTTATTTTTTGCGCCTTTCGGTGGAAAATATTGTTATTCCATTAATAGAAAAAGATTTGCAAAGCATTGTTTTATTATTTCTACTCGTAAATTAAGTGACATAATTAATAAAAAAGAAAAGAAACTAATATTTTACATTTGACTGAAAAAAGGCAAAATATGCATAACCAACAAAGGTACGCACACCGCACACCTCTTATTAAATCTATTGTAACATCTGATGTTTTAAAAGCAAATATAACCACCAAAAGAACTGTCGAAAAATCTGTATGAACTGTTAACAAAATTACAAAATCAGATTTAAAGCTAATTAAAAAAATAATAATAATAAAAAGAAATCTGAAAACACCAGTCTAAATAATCAGAAAATATTCAGCCAAGACCCGTTGACTTCGTGGTCAGAGTACACAACTATGAACCCGATGGTTGTGAGTTCGATCCTCACCGATGGGAAATAAAAAAAAATTCTGTAAACACTAGTTTAAATAATTAGGAAATGTTCAGCAAAGAACCGTTGGCTCTGTGCTCAGAGTACACAACTGCGAACCCGAAGGTCGTGAGTTCGATCCTCACCGATGGAAAGTGAAAAAAAAAATGTATATATATAAGTTATTACGGATTTCAATAAATATTTTAAGATCGAGTAAGGATTTAAATGGTAAAATTGGATATTGGCAGGCATTTTCAAACTGTAATACTATAAATTGGTAAAGACGCAAAATGCCAGATTGAAAGAAATAGTCCTGTCGTACTTTAAAAAAAAAAGCTTGACATTCACTGTCTAACGCCAAAAAATATTGCTCAGCATAAGACTATGTGCAGATTGTTGTATGAAAATTATTTGGCACAGTTGTGAGGAATTAGTGGATGTCATCCTCATTTAACTTAGATTAAGCTTAACTTAATTACTTAATGAAGTAGCTAAAGGGTAAGTAAAAGAGTACTAGACTTGAATTATAAAATAAATAAAGAGCTTTTATTTAGAGCTTAATGAAAAGGTGGGCGTTGGACTATATACACATTCAATACCTTTATAAACTTAAAGGGGCAGCCTTCATAAATACTTTAACTATCCATAGGTAACCTCAAATAATCTCAACAGCTTCACTTAACGTCGTTTATTTTCACGACTCTATTAATCTTTCGTTAGTGGGAGTATTCCCTAAGCCACTATACTACTCGACTAACTAACTTCTAATACAGCCGCTCGCTACTAACTCCTTTGACCTCCTACTACTTCTAGTTCATTATCACTAACTCTCTTCCAAGCAGCTTGCTAAGCAGCTACCTTAGCACTTAGCAGCTTCTCCTCTAACTCTAAACAGACCGCTAAGCCCCAAGTCACTACCATCCTTCCACTTTTATATCCATCACGTTATAAAATTAACATATTGCAAATTATCATTTAGATCATCCTAGGAACTAACTCCATTCATCAACTGAATCCTAAAACTCTACACATTCACGTGTTATTCGTAAAGTGCGAACTTCATTTGTAGCGTTACGCTAACATTACTTTACCTCACAGTTCCTCCCCAACAGACAAAAATTTCACGTAAAAATCGACAACGGGTTTTTACCCGTGAAAATTTTAAAATATTGCTATACAATACAACTGAAAAATAGTTGCAGGGACTTACTGCTTAAAATTAAACTCCATAATACATTAGAAAAGGAGGGGGGAAAGCTTAAATTAAACTGCCCAACAATAACTATTTGCTTTGAAAATCTAATAGTGAAAAAAAAAATTAAGAGCGTCGGGCTGAAAAACCATTCACTTAGAAAAATTTATGGTAAGAAATTTTAAGCTCAGTCTAAGTTGCTTTATAATGGAAAACCCTTGCGCTCAAACTTAGTGAAAGATAGTCCAACGGTACAGCGGGGGTGACAAGTACATATTTCCTTAAACGAAAAGGTAAAAACTTAATTTTAAACTTGCAATATTAAGAAAATAATTTTATTGAAAACTTGAAATGTCGTTAGCGATCTGAAGGCCAGTCTAGGCCCAGAATTATCAGCTAGGAAAAGTAACTTGAGAGTGCAAAAAAATTTTCCAGTCGTCTACTATCAGATGTATCTTGAAAGGGATGCGCTGGAATGCGTCCAAGAAAACACTTTCTACTTCAGAACTCAAAAATAGCTGGCAAAGTTCCAGAAATACCTCCTTCTGCATTTCAAAGTAACAATTGAAGAAATCAGACTGTATGTTCAGATTAACGACTGGACATCAGAACAAGGGACTGGACTGAGGGTTTTAATCATCAGAGTACTTCTAAAATACAAAACTTTTTTTACCGTATAAATAAAAAAATAAGGGAAATTAAAATACAGCTTAAAATTAAAATCCCGCATTAAAATTTTATCTGTGTGAGAAAGATACACGCGCTGTTATATTGAATATCATAAATGAAAGTTTTGAGATAACCACTACATTCTAATTTTATTTCATTTTCTGAGTATTTTTTATTTATATTTATAAGCCATGAAATGAATTTAAGATTTCAAGATGTAAGGTTCCATTTTCTGTGAAAAATCATTTATGAACACACAGATCTAAATAAATAAATAAAAATATATTAGAGTTAAAAGCCCACAAAGATTTTTTCACAAGATAAGAAGTTTCTCAGTTTGGTTGAAAAAATTGGATTTCCAAACTAAATACAGGGTATGTGAAAAACCCTTTATGAAATTTCAAATCTGGAAAATATCTGAAATATTGCTCGTTCTTTTGCCGACAATATGCTTAATTTTTACTCTGTTCAAATAATTTTCGACATTAGTTGCCCAACATATCTACCTTCATACTCCCGTAATAAAATAAATTATATTTTTCGCGTATGCGAAAAAAAAAAAAAAAAAAAAAAAAAGAAAAGAAAAAAAAAAAAAAAAGAAAGAAAGAAAATTACTAAAAATGCACATATCGGAACGAATATTTAACGTGGGAATTTTATGTTTCAAAATAATGTTGCTCTAATGCATTGTCAATTTTTCTGTAAGTTTTGTAAAATTTGTTGAAATCCATTCATGTTATAAACAAAAAACTTACTGCTAAAATTAAGAAATTTAAAACAAAAAGTTATATCTTCCTAATTAATTATGTCATTCCCACAAAAATACATACATATATTGTACATAGTAAGTGTAACAATGTACTAAAATTAAAAGTCATTTATAGCTTTTTATAGAACAGGCTGATCCAAAGTATATTAGTGATTTTCATCAATTCGTAGTTGGCCCAGTATTTGCACTTGTGATTAAATCGATAGCGGGAAATGCGAGTTTAAAAATGTTCTTTGCATGCCTATAATTCATGCTCATTTAGTCCCGCGTTTCATTTTAGAAAATCGAAAAATTGTCAAAATAATAATAATAATTAAAAATTTCTAATAATTTGATCGCCTACTGTAAATAAATAAATATCTATATATTTATACGTACTTATATATATATAAATATATATTATGGTAGCAATAAGAATGAGATTAGAACATAAACAGATAAATGATTTGCCACAACATCCCACAAAAGCCAATTTGATAACTAGTTAACTTAATTAAATTATTTAAATAGTTTTTTAATATATATATATGAAAAAGAAGAAGAATACTCACTTTAAATTATTTCCAATAAGAATACAAAACATATAGAAACATAAAAAGAAGGAGTTTTTTATTGGTTATAATCAAAAGTTTTCTATATAAACTGGCAATAACAAAATGAACGAAAAACGAAATATGAGAAAAGCTGAATATAAGGATCAGACACAAATAACGAAATAATAAGGTAATAATAAATTACTCAGGATGTGTAGGTAAATCGTTAGAAGTATTTATCCCCGCATTAACCTAAAAAATGCAAGGTTTCATTTTTTTGGTAAGCGATATTGTGTAATATACACAAAAGTTGGCCCAAAAAATATTACTTTAAGTGGAAAGAAAAAAAAAAAAAAGAGGAATAAGATAGATTACATCTTGCGTTTAGAATCATATATAAAATACTTGATACAATGTAATATATATATTTTTTACATATTGTCTTATTTCCTAAATATGAAAGAATGTATTATAGGTCAAAATTTAGCATTAAGTTCCAACGTCATCGTATTAAAATGTAAGTCAATTAAAAAAGATTTGTCATAAATATGGAAGTTACCTATTAGAAAATATCAAAATTTAATTCCAAAAAGGTTTTTATTAACTAAGCCCATGTAGAAATCTAAAACTCTAGATTATTATTTCTTTAAATCCCTCAATTTTCTAAAATGACAAAATTGCCAATTCTTTTCAAAGGCTTTTAATTACAGTAAAATTAAAAAAAATCGAAAATTTTAAGTGCATTATATGTAAGATTTTTATTTTAGTTGGATGAGATTTTTTTTTTTTTTTTTCCAGAAGTAATAAAAAAATATTTTTTTTTTTTTAATGTTTGTTTAAACATCAGAAAATCAAAATGAAAATATAATGCTTTATTTTTTATTTTTATGTTAAATATGTGAAAAATATCAACAAGAATATTTTTCAAAATTCCTTCATCCTATGCATTTTTTTCCCTGTATTTCTCGTTATATGATAATTAACAAATTAAGTCGGAGGAAAAACAGATAATTATGTACTAAAAGAACAACATGTACAAAAAAGAAGAAAAAATAAATGAGCACGCTATTTTTTATCGTAATAACAGGATATATTTTTGTTTCTGCTTTTACAGATGAAGTCTTTTCATTTCAATCTACTATATAAAAAAACATTCTCAAATATCAACAATAGTGACATTTTATTTCATTTTTTAATATTATAACACTGAATATTTACTTTACTGTTTACAATTATTTTAATTAAGAAACAATTGTTATTTAAATAGTCTATCTAATTACATTTTATTTTTGTTTCAGTTCTACATAATTTTTTCTACTTATTATAAGATCTTTAGTAATCTCAGAATCTAACATAAAGATACATCATATTTATTTACATTTTATTTATTTATTTATTTATTTTTTGTTGTTAAAATGAGCGAAAAATAAAATAATAATAATTTTTTTTTTCGGTATGTAGAACAATTGTTCTCTTTTCTTTAAGTAAAATTTACATTTTATCAACATGCTATTGTTTAGAATTATTCTTGTTCTAAATTTTTTAAAAGCATGTGCCAGAAAATTTAAATATTTCTAAACGTTATTTATCAATAATAATACCTAAATAAATATTATTAATATATGCAGCAGTTATAAATTAACCGCAGTGATGAGTTCAATAAAATAATTATGTTATTCAACAACAAATTGTAAATTAAGTTAAACGTGCCAAATTCGTATGGTTTCAATGTTGCTGTAAATGACGATGATAATAAAAAGTGAAAATTAACTGGAATCATTTTTTGCAAGTAATCATTATGGAGAAATGTAATGCATTTAATATTTTGTAATGAAACAACGATTTTCCACCATGAGATGCAATAGAGAAAAGTCAGTATATGCAAGTAATTGTTGTTTGATTAAATTTTATAAATAAATATTTACAATTAATTACTTGTTATCTTTTGTTTAATAGCTTGGGGACATAGTTTTCCTGTTTTAGATTGCCTCTAGTATGTGCGAACACTCCTGAAAACTTCTGCCTTATTTGTGAGTAAGGTATCCTGTCATGTCAGAAACACGTTATGACGTTACTGATTGAAACAGCATAATCATTGATAATTTAGTTGTCGAATTCAAATTAAAATGAATCATGAGCATTTCCAACTATTTGTAGTACTTATGCCAGTTGTTTGCAAAACTGTATTAATGGTAAAGATCGTTCAATACTCTTTGCTTTGCACATGGTATTGAGATAATCCACGAATCATTCAATATGTTGGTTGGTTGAGAATAACGTTACGCTAGCACTGCGCAATGGGTAATTGACGACGGTCTTGAACGCACCCCGAAGGTTGGTTACAATTTTGATCCTCCCCGTAAGGTATGGCTCCCCCGCTTTAGTGATCCCCAGACGTATAATTTGGATGGGAACATGGAGGACACTGCGGCCACGGCAATTTTACGCGCAAAAGTCACCATTAGTGTACATGACGATCTTTGACCTGCTAGAGTATGGAACCCCATGCGAAAACTTTATATATTGTGTAAGCAACAGAAGAGTATCTAGATGCATCAGAAGGAACAATTATTACTATCGAAAAGTGTTTAAATGAACAGGTTTTATCCAAAATTCCTTTGTAACTATGAATTGTGAATTTCATTAATTTCATTACGCCATACCAGAATTAATTATTTAATGGTGTGGTAATATTCTGTCTTTTAATTGTAGTACAAATGTAAATAATCTTACTTGTATAGATTTATAAAAACGTGATCGAATTTTGTGAACAGTGATAGGGTGTATTTGTTTTACTAAATTAAAGTTTGGTAATTTCAATAATCATATTTAAAGAAGAAAAGGAAATATACTCGTAATCATTTTGATTTTAACTTATACATAAATGCACAGTAACTATTTATTTTACGATATTAGAGGAGAGGGAGTTTTTTCATGGGAAATTATTAAATGAAAATAGAGATTATAGTAATAACAATGTTCACGAATAAATAGCTACAGAATGGAAGACATTGTATAATATGCTTTCATGAAAAAGATTAAACAATTTTTTAATGCATGATTTTTTAATAATAAAATTATATAGATAGATAGACAGATTATAAGTATTTTTTAGAACATTTTTAATATTAACAATGAATCAGAAAATAACATAAACGGGGACTTAAAATTTACTAAACACTTAACTAAAGTTTTGAAAAAATAAACAGAAAGAAGATTTGAAAATTCGATGGATACTTAAAGTAATAATGTTTATTTAATTACTTATTTTATTTATTTATTTAAAATATATATTTTGAAGAAGACTATTCTAATTTAAATTAGAAGATAAAGTAAGCGCTTTTATATAGTATATATCTTTGATAAAGTACCACATACTTAGTTAATTAGTAATATACGATCATTCACCATATGAATTTTGTGATTGTTTCACTCACAACTTAAAACCTATAAAAACATTAAAAAAAGAAAAAAAAAGAGAAAGAGAAAGAGAGAGGGAGGGAGAGAGCGGAGAGCGAGAGAGAGATTAAAAAAGTTTTAGAATATCTAAATTCCTACACCTATATAATAGGATGGGGAACTAAAAAAAGCTTCTTAAGTGA
The DNA here is from genome assembly GCA_963930645.1 of Salticus scenicus. Lineage (NCBI taxonomy): Eukaryota > Metazoa > Arthropoda > Arachnida > Araneae > Salticidae > Salticus > Salticus scenicus. Next base: position 106,930,630 of record OZ005649.1, read on the forward strand.
CTTTCATTCATCCCACGTAAAATAAACTCGGTTTAGGGTGGGAAAAAAGATCAGATTTAATAAGTTTTTTTCTCTTGTTTAATTTAATATTAGCATGTAAATTAATTAGATCATCTTAGTGAAAATATTTGCATGTGATATATGCGGATTGTGTAAGATAATGAAGTTGAGGAAATAATTGAATTTCAGTAGCAGGTAATCAAAAACTAAAACCGTAAGAATATGTAGCTTCGTGATACATTTGACGTTTATCAAGTCTTTCATAAAATTATTTGTTGTTTTAACAGATTCAGTTCACAATGTAAAGTCCAAATACAGAGTGTGTTCGCATATTTTGTAACGATTTTCACTTTCTTCATCATTTTAAATTTAAATTTTTAAATAAAAGCGTGAAAGTCATCAAATTGAAGGTAGTTTAATTATCGTATGCAGCATTAACTATATTACTCGCTTTAAAATGTCACTGGAAAACAAACAATGTATTTTAGACTTTATTTTTTGCGCCTTTCGGTGGAAAATATTGTTATTCCATTAATAGAAAAAGATTTGCAAAGCATTGTTTTATTATTTCTACTCGTAAATTAAGTGACATAATTAATAAAAAAGAAAAGAAACTAATATTTTACATTTGACTGAAAAAAGGCAAAATATGCATAACCAACAAAGGTACGCACACCGCACACCTCTTATTAAATCTATTGTAACATCTGATGTTTTAAAAGCAAATATAACCACCAAAAGAACTGTCGAAAAATCTGTATGAACTGTTAACAAAATTACAAAATCTGATTTAAAGCTAATTAAAAAAATAATAATAAAAAAAAAAAATCTGAAAACACCAGTCTAAATAATCAGAAAATATTCAGCCAAGACCCGTTGACTTCGTGGTCAGAGTACACAACTATGAACCCGATGGTTGTGAGTTCGATCCTCACCGATGGGAAATAAAAAAAAAATTCTGTAAACACTAGTTTAAATAATTAGGAAATGTTCAGCAAAGAACCGTTGGCTCTGTGCTCAGAGTACACAACTGCGAACCCGAAGGTCGTGAGTTCGATCGTCACCGATGGAAAGTGAAAAAAAAAATGTATATATATAAGTTATTACGGATTTCAATAAATATTTTAAGATCGAGTAAGGATTTAAATGGTAAAATTGGATATTGGCAGGCATTTTCAAAGTGTAATACTATAAATTGGTAAAGACGTAAAATGCCAGATTGAAAGAAATAGTCCTGTCGTACTTTAAAAAAAAAGCTTGACATTCACTGTCTAACGCCAAAAAATATTGCTCAGCATAAGACTATGTGCAGATTGTTGTATGAAAATTATTTGGCACAGTTGTGAGGAATTAGTGGATGTCATCCTCATTTAACTTAGATTAAGCTTAACTTAATTACTTAATGAAGTAGCTAAAGTGTAAGTAAAAGAGTACTAGACTTGAATTATAAAATAAATAAAGAGCTTTTATTTAGAGCTTAATGAAAAGGTGGGCGTTGGACTATATACACATTCAATACCTTTATAAACTTAAAGGGGCAGCCTTCATAAATACTTTAACTATCCATAGGTAACCTCAAATAATCTCAACAGCTTCACTTAACGTCGTTTATTTTCACGACTCTATTAATCTTTCGTTAGTGGGAGTATTCCCTAAGCCACTATACTACTCGACTAACTAACTTCTAATACAGCCGCTCGCTACTAACTCCTTTGACCTCCTACTACTTCTAGTTCATTATCACTAACTCTCTTCCAAGCAGCTTGCTAAGCAGCTACCTTAGCACTTAGCAGCTTCTCCTCTAACTCTAAACAGACCGCTAAGCCCCAAGTCACTACCATCCTTCCACTTTTATATCCATCACGTTATAAAATTAACATATTGCAAATTATCATTTAGATCATCCTAGGAACTAACTCCATTCATCAACTGAATCCTAAAACTCTACACATTCACGTGTTATTCGTAAAGTGCGAACTTCATTTGTAGCGTTACGCTAACATTACTTTACCTCACAGTTCCTCCCCAACAGACAAAAATTTCACGTAAAAATCGACAACGGGTTTTTACCCGTGAAAATTTTAAAATATTGCTATACAATACAACTGAAAAATAGTTGCAGGGACTTACTGCTTAAAATTAAACTCCATAATACTTTAGAAAAGGAGGGGGGAAAGCTTAAATTAAACTGCCCAACAATAACTATTTGCTTTGAAAATCTAATAGTGAAAAAAAAAAATTTAAGAGCGTCGGGCTGAAAAACCATTCACTTAGAAAAATTTATGGTAAGAAATTTTAAGTTCAGTCTAAGTTGCTTTATAATGGAAAACCCTTGCGCTCAAACTTAGTGAAAGATAGTCCAACGGTACAGCGGGGGTGACAAGTACATATTTCCTTGAACGGAAAGGTAAAAACTTAATTTTAAACTTGCAACATTAAGAAAATAATTTTATTGAAAACTTGAAATGTCGTTAGCGATCTGAAGGCCAGTCTAGGCCCAGAATTATCAGCTAGGAAAAGTAACTTGAGAGTGCAAAAAAATTTTCCAGTCGTCTACTATCAGATGTATCTTGAAAGGGATGCGCTGGAATGCGTCCAAGAAAACACTTTCTACTTCAGAACTCAAAAATAGCTGGCAAAGTTCCAGAAATACCTCCTTCTGCATTTCAAAGTAACAATTGAAGAAATCAGACTGTATGTTCAGATTAACGACTGGACATCAGAACAAGGGACTGGACTGAGGGTTTTAATCATCAGAGTACTTCTAAAATACAAAACTTTTTTTACCGTATAAATAAAAAAATAAGGGAAATTAAAATACAGCTTAAAATTAAAATCCCGCATTAAAATTTTATCTGTGTGAGAAAGTTACACGCGCTGTTATATTGAATATCATAAATGAAAGTTTTGCGATAACCACTACATTCTAATTTTATTTCATTTTCTGAGTATTTTTTATTTATATTTATAAGCCATGAAATGAATTTAAGATTTCAAGATGTAAGGTTCCATTTTCTGTGAAAAATCATTTATGAACACACAGATCTAAATAAATAAATAAAAATATATTAGAGTTAAAAGCCCACAAAGATTTTTTCACAAGATAAGAAGTTTCTCAGTTTGGTTGAAAAAATTGGATTTCCAAACTAAATACAGGGTATGTGAAAAACCCTTTATGAAATTTCAAATCTGGAAAATATCTGAAATATTGCTCGTTCTTTTGCCGACAATATGCTTAATTTTTACTCTGTTCAAATAATTTTCGACATTAGTTGCCCAACATATCTACCTTCATACTCCCGTAATAAAATAAATTATATTTTTCGCGTATGCGAAAAAAAAAAAAAAAAAAAAAAAAAAAGAAAAGAAAAAAAAAAAAAAAGAAAGAAAGAAAATTACTAAAAATGCACATATCGGAACGAATATTTAACGTGGGAATTTTATGTTTCAAAATAATGTTGCTCTAATGCATTGTCAATTTTTCTGTAAGTTTTGTAAAATTTGTTGAAATCCATTCATGTTATAAACAAAAAACTTACTGCTAAAATTAAGAAATTTAAAACAAAAAGTTATATCTTCCTAATTAATTATGTCATTCCCACAAAAATACATACATATATTGTACATAGTAAGTGTAACAATGTACTAAATTTAAAAGTCATTTGTAGCTTTTTATAGAACAGGCTGATCCAAAGTATATTAGTGATTTTCATCAATTCGTAGTTGGCCCAGTATTTGCACTTGTGATTAAATCGATAGCGGGAAATGCGAGTTTAAAAATGTTCTTTGCATGCCTATAATTCATGCTCATTTAGTCCTGCGTTTCATTTTAGAAAATCGAAAAATTGTCAAAATAATAATAATAATTAAAAATTTCTAATAATTTGATCGCCTACTGTAAATAAATAAATATCTATATATTTATACGTACTTATATATATATAAATATATATTATGGTAGCAATAAGAATGAGATTAGAACATAAACAGATAAATGATTTGCCACAACATCCCACAAAAGCCAATTTGATAACTAGTTAACTTAATTAAATTATTTAAATAGTTTTTTAATATATATATATGAAAAAGAAGAAGAATACTCACTTTAAATTAATTCCAATAAGAATACAAAACATATAGAATCATAAAAAGAAGGAGTTTTTTATTGGTTATAATCAAAAGCTTTCTATATAAACTGGCAATAACAAAATGAACCAAAAACGAAATATGAGAAAAGCTGAATATAAGGATCAGACACAAATAACGAAATAATAAGGTAATAATAAATTACTCAGGATGTGTAGGTAAATCGTTAGAAGTATTTATCCCCGCATTAACCTAAAAAATGCAAGGTTTCATTTTTTTGGTAAGCGATATTGTGTAAAATACACAAAAGGTGGCCCAAAAAATATTACTTTAAGTGGAAAGAAAAAAAAAAAAAAAGAGGAATAAGATAGATTACATCTTGCGTTTAGAATCATATATAAAATACTTGATACAAAGTAATATATATGTTTTTTACATATTGTCTTATTTCCTAAATATGAAAGAATGTATTGTAGGTCAGAATTTAGTATTAAGTTCCAACGCCATCGTATTAAAATGTAAGTCAATTTAAAAAGATTTGTCATAAATATGGAAGTTACCTAGTAGAAAATATCAAAATTTAATTCCAAAAAAGTTTATATTAACTAAGCCCATGTTGAAATGTAAAACTCTAGATTATTATTTTTTTAAACCCCACGATTTCTAAAATGACAAAATTGCCAATTCCTTTCAAAGGCTTTTAATTACAGTAAAATTTAAAAATCTAAAATTTTAAGTGCATTACATGTAAGATTTTCATTTTAGTTGGATGAGATTTTTTTTTTTTTTTTTTTTGTTAATGTTTGTTTAAACATCAGAATATCAAAATGAAAATATAATGTTTTACTTTTTATTTTTCTATTAAATATGTGAAAAATATCAACAAGTATATTTCTCAAAATTCCTTCATCCTATGCATTTTTTGCCCTGTATTTCTCGTTATATGATAATTAACAAATTAAGTCGGAGGAAAAACAGATAATTATGTACTAAAAGAACAACATGTACAAAAAAGAAGAAAAAATAAATGAGCACGCTATTTTTTATCGTAATAACAGAATATATTTTTGTTTCTGCTTTTACAGATGAAGTCTTTTCATTTCAATCTACTATATAAAAAAAACTTTCTCAAATGACAACAATAGTGAAATTTTATTTCATTTTTTAATATTATAACACTGAATTTTTACTTTACTGTTTACAGTTATTTTAATTAAGAAACAATTGTTATTTAAATAGTCTATCTAATTACATTTTATTTTTGTTTGAGTTCTACATAATTTTTTCTACTTATTATAAGATCTTTAGTAATCTCAGAATCTAACATAAAGATACATCATAATTATTTATTTATTTATTTACATTTTTTTTTTTTTTTTTTTTTTGTTAAAATGAGGGAAAAATATAATAATAATAATTATTTTTTTTTCGGTATGTAGAACAATTGTTCTCTTTTCTTTAAGTAAAATTTACATTTTATCAACATGCTATTGTTTAGAATTATACTTGTTCTAAATTTTTTAAAAGCATGTGCCAAAAAATTTAAATATTTCTAACCTTTATTTATCAATAATAATACCTAAATAAATATTATTAATATATGCAGCAGTTATAAATTAACCGCAGTGATGAGTTTAATAAAATAATTATGTTATTCAAGTTGTAAATTAAGTTAAATGTGCCAAATTCGTATGGTTTCAATGTTGTTGTAAATGACGATGATAACAAAAAGTGAAAATTAACTAGAATCATTTTTTGCAAGAAATCATTATGGAGAAATCTAATGCATTTAATATTTTGTATTGAAACAACGATTTTCCACCATGAGATGCAAAAGAGAAAAGTCAGTAACAAGTAAATTGTTGTTTGATTAAATTTTATAAGTAAATATTTACAATTAATTACTTGTTATCTTTTGTTTAATAGCTTGGGGACATAGTTTTCCTGTTTTAGATTGCCTCTAGTATGTGGGAACACTCCTGAAAACTTTTGCCTTATTTGTGAGTAAGGTATCCTGTCATGTCAGAAACACGTTATGACGTTACTGATTGAAACAGCATAATCATAGATAATTTAGTTGTCGAATTCAAATTAAAATGAATCATGGGCATTTCCAACTATTTGTAATACTTATGCCAGTTGTTTGCAAAACTGTGTTAATGGTAAAGATCGTTCAATACTCTTTGCTTTGCACATGGTATTGAGATAATCCACGAATCATTCAATAGGTTAGTTGGTTGAGAATAACGTTGAGCTAGCACTGCGCAATGGGTAATTGACGACGGTCTTGAACTCACCCCGAAGGTTGGTTACAATTTTGATCCTCCCCGTAAGGTATGGCTCCCCCGCTTCAGTGTTCCCCAGACGTATAATTTGGATGGGAACATGGAGGACACTGTGGCCACGGCAATTTTACGCGCAAAAGTCACCATTAGTGTACATGACGATCTTTGGCCTGCTAGAGTATGGAACCCCATGCGAAAACTTTATATATTGTGTAAGCAACAGAAGAGTATCTAGAAGCATCAGAAGGAACAATTATTACTATCGAAAAGTGTTTAAATGAACAGGTTTTATCCAAAATTCCTTTGTAACTATGAATTGTGAATTTCATTAATTTCATTACGCCATACCAGAATTAATTATTTAATGGTGTGGTAATATTCTGTCTTTTAATTGTAGTACAAATGTAAATAATCTAACTTGAATAGATTTATAAAAACGTGATCGGAATTTTGTGAACATTGATAGGGTGTATATGTTTTACTAAATTAAAGTTTGGTAATTTCAATAATCATATTTAAAGAAGAAAAGGAAATATACTCGTAATCATTTTGATTTCAACTTATACATAAATGCACAGTAACTATTTATTTTACGATATTAGAGGAGAGGGAGTTTTTTCATGGGAAATTATTAAATGAAAATAGAGATTATAGTAATAACAATGTTCACGAATAAATAGCTACAGAATGGAAGACATTGTATAATATGCTTTCATGAAAAAGATTAAACAATTTTTTAATGCATGATTTTTTAATAATAAAATTATATAGATAGATAGACAGATTATAAGTATTTTTTAGAACATATTTAATATTAACAATGAATCAGAAAATAACATAAACGGGGACTTAAAATTTACTAAACACTTAACTAAAGTTTTGAAAAAATAAACAGAAAGAAGATTTGAAAATTCGATGGATACTTAAAGTAATAATGTTTATTTAATTACTTATTTTATTTATTTATTTAAAATATATATTTTGAAGAAGACTATTCTAATTTAAATTAGAAGATAAAGTAAGCGCTTTTATATAGTATATATCTTTGATAAAGTACCACATACTTAGTTAATTAGTAATATACGATCATTCACCATATGAATTTTGTGATTGTTTCACTCACAACTTAAAACCTATAAAAAAAGAGAGAGAGAGAGAGAGAGAGAGGGGGAGGGAGGGAGGGAGGGAGGGAGAGAGAGGAGAGAGAGAGAGAGATTAAAAAAGTTTTAGAATATCTAAATTCCTACACCTATATAATAGGATGGGGAAATAAAAAAAGCTTCATAAGTGACTCTCATTCATTCCACGTAAAATAAACTCAGTTTAGGGTGGGAAAAAAGATCAGATTTAATAAGTTTTTTTTTTTCTCTTGTTTAATTTAATATTAGTATGTAAATTAATTAGATCATCTTAGTGAAAATATTTGCATGTGATATATGCGGATTGTGTAAGATAATGAAGTTGAGGAAATAATTGAATTTCAGTAGCAGGTAATCAAAAACTAAAACAGTAAAAATATGTAGCTTCGTGATACATTTGACGTTTATCAAGACTTTCATAAAATTATTTGTGTTTTAACAGATTCAGTTCACAATGTAAAGTCCAAATACAGAGTGTGTTCGCATATTTTGTAACGATTTTCACTTTCTTCATCATTTTAAATTTAAATTTTCAAATAAAAGCGTGAAAGTCATCAAATTGAAGGTAGTTTAATTATCGTATGCAGCATTAACTATATTATTCGCTTTAAAATGTCACTGGAAAACAAACAATGTATTTTTGACTTTATTTTTTGCACCTTTCGGTGGAAAATATTGTTATTCCATTAATGGAAAAAGATTTGCAAAGCATTGTTTTATTATTTCTACTCGTAAATTAAGTGACATAATATAAAAAAAGAAAAGAAACGTAATATTTTACATTTGACTGGAAAAAAGGCAAAATATGCATAACCAACAAAGGTACGCACACCTCTTATTAAATCTATTGTAACATCTGATGTTTCTAAAGCAAATATAACCACCAAAAGAACTGTCGAAAAATCTGTATGAACTGTGAACAAAATTACAAAATCTGATTTAAAGCTAATTAAAAAAAAAAAAAAAAAAATCTGAAAACATCAGTCTAAATAATCAGAAAATATTCAGCCAAGAACCGTTGACTTCTTGGTCAGACTACACAACTACGAACCTGAAGGTTGTGAGTTCGATCCTCACCGATGGGAAGTGAAAAAATATATCTGAAAATACTACTCTAAATAATCAGAAAATAATCAGCCGAGGCCGGTTGGCTCTGTGGTCAGACTACACAACTATGAACCCGATGGATGTGAGTTCGATCTTCACCGATGGGAAGTGAAAAACAAATTCTGGAAACACTAGTTTAAACAATTAGGAGATGTTCAACCAAGAACCGTTGGCTCTGTGCTCAGAGTACACAACTACGAACCTGAAGGTCGTGAGTTCGATCCTCATCGATGGAAAGTGAAAAAAAAATGTATATATATAAGTTTTTACGGATTTCGATAAATATTTTAAGATCGAGTAAGAATTTAAATGGTAAAATTGGATATTGGCAGGCATTTTCAAAGTGTAACACTATAAATTGGTAAAGACGCAAAATGCCAGATTGAAAGAAATAGTCCTGTCGTACTTAAAAAAAAAAAAAGCTTGACATTCATTGCCTAACGCCAAAAAATATTGCTCAGCATAAGACTATGTGCAGATTGTTGTATGAAAATTATTTGCACAGTGAAAAATGGAAATATAGAGTTGCTATTGATGAGGGTTGATGCACTTTTCTAACTAGTTAGCATAGGTGGACTCTGCTCAGTTCACTATGATGTATATGGTCTCACAAATTTCTAGCACAGAACATACTATATTAACGTTGAACGAAATGAATTTGACCGATTGTTCGACACGATAACAAGCTAATATAGCCCATATAAAAGGCTGACTTCCGTTCAGTTCGATGTATTTATGTTATCCTAAATTGTTAATTTGCTTTACAGGACTCAGTTTTGTAGTTTAGTTTCCGTTCAATCCCATGCTATTTCCAATACAACAGTCCCCATAATGCAATTTTCTATGAAATATTGCTCTATTGTGCTGTGTTGAGAAAATATTAAATTTCAAAACTCGTACGAATTTTTTAAATCAGAATATTTGTAGTCAATGATATTCATGCTGGTATCCTAAACATTACTTTAAATGTGGTCTGATATCTTTACGATGAAAATATCTCTCAAAATTGACATTTATGTGAAACTTTGCTCTATTCTGCAAAGTTAAGAAATTCGAAAGTTAAGAATTTCAAATACCTGACGAAGTTCTTAAACTATAATGTTGTAAATCGATAGAGTTCTTGCCAGTATCATAAGTAATATTTTAAAATTTGTACCACCTCTCTGCAGTTTTTTTTTCTTGCGATATCGTGTACACAAATTAACAAACTAAAAAACAAACAATTTAAACAGACGGACATCACATTATTTTTGTCATTTTCGGGTTCCTCCCCACAACAAAAAAGGTAAAAATGGAAAAAATTCGAGGTCAAAAATTTTCAAGATTATCTAAGTTCCCCATACCTATAGTATGATGCGGAACTAAAAGATCGATTTACTACCGGAAAAGGCGGAGGGAAATCCACTTTAGAATGTTGGTTTGGGAAAAACAAGGAAAGTCTTGCTAAAAGATTTATGTTTATTACTGGATTCTTTCATAACGAAAAGCTTAAAATTAGAAATGTAGGAGAAAATGTCAAAATTGACTTGACTTTTTATCAGAAATATCTTTTAACATATATGTTCAAAGAAGAAATTCCAAGTCTTTAGCTAAACAATTTTCACTGTGTTAATCTCCATCGAGATAAGGCTACAAGCCATATCTCAAAATGTACTACTCTATTTTGTGAAAAAATGAGAAATGAAATCATGATTGGAGCTATTCCCTTTAAATACATGCCCTAAATCATTAATATTTTAAAAAATGCTCTGTTATCTTGGAAATCAAGATGTGATATGATAGTCAAACAAAAGGGTTATCAGACATGTTAGAACATATTATAATCACTGACAGGCCACATATTATGATAAACCACGTATTTTTCCGTACACTGAGCAGCAGTTTTTTTACTAATACATTTATAATTCAAAAATACGTAACTATAGATTCTTAACTTTTTTTTTTTTAAGTATTAAAGTCATACATAATAGACATGAGGTTTATCTTTAAATCAGTAGTCATTTTTTTTTTTCAATTTTAAACTGAAATAATTGTAGTTCTAGCACATTTTAAAAAACATGCAGTGAACACAACATTAAAAATTTTCCCTTTTACAAGATGTTCAATGTGTTAATATTCAAAACAACTACAAGAACCCTTTGCCGGAAATTAGTGCCCATACAGCACAGAATGTTTCAGTTATGTTCCAAAAAGCTTACAATCTTTCAAAAACGTAACGCATTTAACTATGCTATCTAATACCTTTCTAAAACATTCGCCCTTTTCAAAGCTTTATCTGTTAAGTGATTGAAACGTTTCTGTTACGTATCCGATTTCTTGTTACGAATGCAGACATTTCTACGTTTTTGAAAATAATCGGAAAGCAAGCAGAACGTTTTGAAACGTTTCTGCAATGTTTACAATGTTTCGATGTTATATGATTGTCAAATTTCTGGGACATTTTGTGCTGTTAGGGATAAGCATTCAGTGGGATTCATCAGGATTTAATACATAAAGAAACATATGTCCTTTAACCCTTTTCGAAATTTCTCGTTCGATTTAAAAGTAAATTTCATTCAATGTATTTTGCAGTAATTGCAAGTAATTTGTCTTTAGATTTGAGATTATATATAGGACTACAGATACGATTTAAAAAAAAAAAATCTGGAGTGACTCCACTCGACTTTCCACACATTGAGTAATTAACAGTTTTGTAGATAAAGTAAAGAAAGAGGAATTGTTAAACAAACAAAAGAGAGAAAACCATAATAGAGTGTTTGAGTATTTTTCTCCATCTATTACACGATGTTTTATTTAACGCTACTGAACTTTGAGCCCATAGATCATAATGATAAAGAATTTTTCGTTGTGTCCCTGTAAAAACCTATAAATGCTAAATTCACCAAAATGCTTATAGTTAGTGCAACAGTGATTTATAATACTCATATAAATTTTCAGCTCAATTCAATAAGGCGTTTAGATGCTATCGTACTTTTAAAAATTTAGTCCCATAGGCCATAATGATAAAGAATTTTTCTTTGTGTCCCTGTACAAAAACTGTAAGTGCTAGATTCACCAAAGTCTATACAGTTAGTTCAACTGTGATCTATAACATGTGTACAAATTTTTTGCTCAGATTAATAAGGCGTTTAGGCGCTATCACACTTTTAAAAATTTGGCCCCATAGGCATAATGATAAAGAATTTTTCTTTGTGTCCCTGTAAAAAAACTATAAGTGCTAGATTCTCCAAAATCTATACAGATTGAGTATTTGTGACCTATAATACGTGTATAAAATTTTTGCTCAATTGAATAAGGCGTTTAGATGCTATCGCACTTTTAAGATTTTGCTCCCATAGGCCATAATGATAAAGAATTTTTCTTTGTGTCCCTGTAAAAAAACTATAAGTGCTAGATTCACCAAAATCTATAGGGTTCGTACTAGGGTGACTTACAATATGCGTACCAACTTTCAGGTTAATTGAACAAAGCGTTTAGACGCTAGCGTGTTCACTCACAGACATACACACATACATACACACATACACACATACACACACACATACATACATCATCGTAAAAATAGTGAAAACGGACTCAGGGGACCTCAAAACGTATAGAAACATCAAAATCTCGAATTCGGATTTTTGACATGATTACAATACTTTCCTCACTATAGTGTTCGGAAAGTAATAAGTGCAATAAGTGCGAACTTGAGAGAATTTGGTGTATTGCCGTCACTGATAGACCTATATGACGACAACATCCAACAAATTGCAGATGCAGTTATATGCAGTTATGCAGTTATCCATGGTTTAATCTAATTCGACTACGTCATAGACACGACAAAAAAAAAAAAAAAAAAAAAAAAAAACGATTTAAATAACTGATTATATAATACATTATTTTAGCCGGCTGACCCCTTTAAATTTTAATAAAGTAAAACTAAATTGGATATAGAAAATATTACAAAATGTAAACGAAACAGTGCAATATATATATATATATATATGTGTGTGTGTGTGTGTGTGTGTGTGTGTGTGTGTGTACAGTGCACTCTCATACAATGCGGGAGGTACGTTCCTCGTAATAGGAAATCGCGTTATAGGAGACACATATTGAGCAGACGGTTTCAATCCATAATGAGACCAAAAGCGTCGTGTGTTGGCATAGTAACGGGGCAACCCTTATCTGCAGTCAAAAGTAAGTAAATTTGAACAGGTTGAAAGTAGAAAAGATGTCGTCACGTGCTTCCTTTATCTTACGCGTTATACGAGACTCTTTATCGCATTGTATAGATTTTTTGTCGCGTTTTGCGAGAGCGCGTTATACGAGAGTTCACTGTATATATGTATATTATTCTTAAACATATAAATATTATGCTTATTATAAATAAATGCTCATTGATATGACACTGTGTGTTTCACATTTTATGAATTAACATAATTTTACATTTAATATATTCCTTTTAAAACAGAAAAAATGCTAAATACATCATATTTTTGAAAGATAGATTAATATGGGATATTTTTCTTTGAATCTAAAAACTCCTAAGTAAGTGTGGACTTTTTTTTTTTTCTTTCAACTTCAAAAGCCATAAAACAGCTTTTTAAATTTTTTTAAGAAAAAATGACATAAATTGACTACATGAAACCATTCGGGTTTCATCTTATATGCAACTTTAATGAAAAGCTCTTTAAAATTGGTTATTCGTACGTAATGTTATAGTAAATTTAACTTTCTTTCATTTCATTCTCTGAATTACATGATGCTAACAAAACCCATTTAAATTCTAGTAATTTTACTCAGTATTTTTTGTACTCAGACAGCATTCAAATAATTAACTTTTTATGATACAGTATTCGATTTTTAGGAAAACATCTTAATGCATTCTTGACATTTCTCAAACATTATAACACTTGAAATAGAATATTTAAAGATACCACGTTTAGATCTTAATATTTGAACATCAAGTAATGTTTTATTAACGTAACTCTAAAATTGTCACAAAATATTTGCTGTAAATAAACAAGTTATAAATATTTATATAACTGAATGTTTCAAGAAATGTTCAATAAATAATTAAGAGATTTCAGTAAGTAATTAATAAAGTGATCACAGTACTTTTAAATAGCGAGATTAGAAATTTAAGTTGAAATCATGTTGTAAAATAGTGGGTGATTCAATATATATGTACAGCGATTATCTCTTAAACAAAGAGACACAGAAATGTACTTCCAAACTTTGTTGAAATTAAAAGTAGTTTTTTGATATGGCAACTTTTGAACAGAAATATTTATACAAATTGAAATATAAAATGTAAATTGTATATGGTCCCAATTTTCCTATCACATATATTTAAGGAAATATTGCTGATTTATCTAAAAAGATTTAAGAAAAAATAACCCATTTTTCTAAGTTAACAATTTGTTTAGTTATCGCATTTTGAAAATTTGCACATTTATTACAACATTTTAACAACAAAATTGAACGGGTACTCTTTTAAACTGACCACCCTCTATATTCTATTAAAATCTTTTCAAACATTGCACAGGTGAAATGAAAATTATCACACAAAGAAGTGGGAAAAAAGAATTGTATATATATATATATATGCATGATGTTAATTTAAATGATGAAAGCATACAATATCAATACTTAATCGGCGGCTTTGACTAAATATTGTATATAAAATAAGTGTATTTACTGTTACTCTATAAGCCTATTGTCAAAATTTTACAGAGTTCATAGCCCGATTACTCCTGAAGCGGCGTTACAAATAAAACTGAGAAGTAAGACTTCAAAAATAAAATTCATAGAAAAATAAAAAACTTAAAAAGATAAAACTTCATACGTAAGAAATTTACAGGATAAAATCTACATTCATGAAAAATTTCAGAAAAATTCGAAAAGCCATGATAAAATTGTGTGTGTGATTGTATCTATGGAATAAAAACGTAGATGATTCTGACTACGCATGTTAATATTACTAATGACATTGAAATACCAAATGTTTGCAACTGGATTGTCAGTATAACAATCTCAGGATGTCTTAGGAAAAATATGCGCTACGTGTGATGTAAATGGTATTTATTAATGTATAATAATGTAACATTGTATTTTAACGGTTTAAATTTTCGTCATTTATCATTTTAAAATGATTAATGAAATGTCTTATTTTCAACAATTTCAAACAAAATGATAAAAATATATTTGTTTTATTGGCTGTTAATTCATTTAACTTGAAACACTCCAAGTTTGTTTAATTTCACCAAATTTCGTTTTTACCTCCTGCTTTTTGGAATAAAGTTAATTTCAGGTAAAAGTATACAATTAAAAAAATTATGCAAACGCCATAAACTGAAAAAAATATAATTTTTCAAACAAATTAATGTAAAATTTAATAAACGGCTTAAATATAAATAAACATTTATACATTTAACTTTATATTACACTCTGTACATAATGATAGATTACACAAAATTAAGTAGAACTAATTTAATATTTATTACCTTTATATATATATATATAAGGCAATGTTTGTGTGTATGCCTGTCTGTCCGCGCTCTAACTCCAGTAAATATTCATGGAATTTCTTGAAACTGATATATGTTATTCAAGTTCCCATCGGATGTTTCCTATTGAAAATGAAGTAAATACCTTTACTGGTTTGTGTACAGGAACACCCGAAAATACTCCAAAGCATTGCGTTCTATGAGATGTATTTCTACAAACCACATTTTAATACTGTTATTTTTCACAAACCTTAATAAAATTGAAATATGTTGTTCAAATACACTATTGGATGTTCTCCATTGAAAATGGAGTCAATACCATCGTTTGTATATAGGGATACCCGAAGGTATTCCAAAGCATTCGTTCTATGAGAAGTATTTCTATAAACCAAGTTTTAAGAAATTTACTTTGCACATATCTTAATAAAAATAAAATACATTATTCATATGCACAAAAGAATGCTTTCCATAGAATACAGTATGATTAGTATTAGGCTTACAAGGCAACACAAAAATATTGTATTTAATTAATAGGTATTATTAGAAATATGCTGGAATTTTATTTTCATTTATATTAATCGTTTATATCACTTTCTAAATGTTTTTAACACTTTCCAATAAAGTTGAAAAGTATTAATGATTTTGGTCTCTCTGTCTATCCGCGCTCTTACTCCCGTAAATATTCATGCGATTTCTTTAAACTGATATAAGATAGTCAAATGCAATGTCAGATATTCCCTTTTGAAAATGGAGTAAATACCACCACTGGTTTGTGTACGGGAACACCCAAATTGTTTCAAAGCATTCGTTCTTTGAGAGGTATTTCTATAAACCAAATTTTAATAACTTTACTTTGAATAAATGTTAATAAAATTGAAATATGCTATTCATACGTACAAAAGAATGTTTTCTACAGAATGCACTATGATTAGCATTAGATTTTCAGGGCCGCACAAAAATAATAAGTTACATTGAGGTCTTTTATTGGGAATTTCCTGGAATTGCATTTTCGTTTACATTAAGCTTTTTAATACTTTTTAACATTTTATAAGTGTGAATATGATTTCAATTGGTGTATTCTATGTGTCCGACAATTCATCTGTCTATCTATCTGTCTGTCCACCCCCAGCGTCCGTAAATAGTTTCAGAAATTTTAGAAAATTATGTATGTCATTCAAATTCAGTATGGAATGTTCCCTATTTTAAATGGCCTGTGCAACTGGTTTGTGTACAGGGACACTCAAAAAAAAAAAAAAAAGCCAATGCATTGGGACATTTTTGGACAGACATTTTTACAAATTAAATTTAAAGAACTTTCTATTGTAAAAATCATAAAGAAATTGACATTTATTGTTAAAACTCTAAAATAATATTTTGTATAGAATATGATTTTGCTAACCTTCAGATTTACAGGGCAACACTAAAATATTCAGTTACATTAAGGGCTGCAATTAGAATATAAGGGCTACGTCTTAAGCATTTTTAACACTTTCTAACAATGTTTAAGAATGATTAGGAATTCAATTAGTGTATCTGTATGCCTTTCAGAACTACTGTCTGTCCGTTGTGTGATTACGTAGGCAAAGAGCATTGAAGGTTATACGATACAACCAAGTGAAAAGTGATAATAACCAATGCGTACCACATGATTTTTCGTTCTTGTGTTTGCATTTAAAATGCTATTAAATTGATATTTTTTAACAGCAGCGGCCTGTATTACTTTCTTCTTAAGGAATTAATGATAATATTTCAGTAAGACATATTTATTAATAAAGTCGAAACGAAAAACTTTTTAACACATTTTCGTATGTTAATAGTCAGGTGAATGTAGTTAATTGCTACCAATGTTATTTATTGCGAACAGATTATTATAATTTAGTTAATGTTAGATGAATTCTAATATGTGAATAGATCTCCTCTCTAATAACTTCAGCTTAACCTCTTACACAATCAGTCTCATTAATACTAGAATGAGTGAGAACCGAACTAACTCGAAAATTAGTATTCCTTTACACAACATTGTTGCTATAGTGTTGAAAAGCTGTCAGCGAAATCTAATAAAGGATTCAGTGAATATTCATCTGGAATTCTAAATGATGCCTCATCAAAATGCATTAATATATGTGAGAAAACAGTAGTTCAAAATATGCTTTAGAGTCTTATATTTGATAAATCACTATTCGAAACACTTATAGTTTCGCTAAACAATTCGGAGTTTAATTTATGTTTTATTTATTTATTCGTTTTTTAAGTGTAAGAGAAAAGTGCAATACATATATAAATATTCCTTGTAAATTAAATATGCCTATAACATATATAAGTTCGAGGAATTTTAAATTTATACGAGCAATACATAATTCATATTGTGCAATTTCAGTTTTTATAAATTATAATAAAGTTACACTTGCTGATTTTAATTTTATTTTGGAGCAACATTTTATGTTCTAAAGAAAATGTTACCTTTCATATAATATTTTTTAATAATTTAAAGAATTTTTTTTTATATAAAAATGTAATTAAGGTTTAATAATAGAACTGTATTTATTAATAAAAATATTAATAAATTTATTTTAATTAATGTATGGGGCTAAAAATTGATGTTGCATTTATTCCTAAATTTTATAAAATATTAAAATACGGATGTGAAGGGATGTGTAAGTATGTATGTATGTATATGTGATTATAAATATAAAATTCTATGTTCAGCTTAGAAAGCTTCAGTGTGTATCAAAATGATAGGTCTACACACTTTTTTCAAAGTTGAGTCATGTATAAGAATAAGAATAAGATTAAGAAATGCTATGAATAATTATGCAATAATCGTTACAGCTATTAACTGCCAGCTTTTTTTTTTTTTTTTTTTTTTTTACCGGAAATTTTCAGTAGGAACGCTCTATACATTTTCTAAAAGTTTTCAACGATTACATAAGGACATTTGTTTTCTTTATCAGAGAAAGTGGTGTGAAAAAAACGTACAAGTTGGCAGTTATGGAATACTGTTGCAATATCTCAGTGGCTGAGAGAAAAAATATATGCATTCAGGATGTGTGAAAATAAAATAGAGAAATAACTAAACTTCTAAACAGATTGCATAATCTTGTAATTTTTTTTTTTTTTCAATTTAGAAATGGCCATGGAATAAAAAAACATCTGGGCGGCCATCAAAAGTGTCAACCAGAGAAAAAAGGATTTTCCTGAAAGAGTTAAAATGGGGAAATCCGAGCTCATCTACTTTGACGACCTAATAAAACACCACAATATGAAACTTTATGATCCATAGCAGGTAAAAAAGTTTACCAATTTAATTTAAACAGAATTGAACATTACGTTGTAAACAAACGATATGAGGGCCCATAAATGCCAGTTTTTTTTTTTTTTTTTTTTTTTTTTTTTTTTTTTTTTTTTATCGGAAATTTTCAATAGGAACTTTTTATACATTATCTAGAAGTTAAAAAAGGAAAGCGGTTCAATTTGCCCTACCGGTTCACATTTTTTTTTTTTTTTTTTTTTTTTTATGTAGAGGAGGAGATTTGAACTGATAGGCGAGACGTAACAAAACCTCAACGATAGCTTCACTGCCCGAGCCCAATCCCTTTCCGAGCTTTGACGACTTTTTCTAGTCAATTTCGACATTTTATTCCTTCCGGTGATAGTCGTACCCCCACCCCCTTCCAAACACACTTAGGATTGTGAATTTTTTTTTGTCTTTTCGACCCATGCTTTTTTCTATGGATTTTTAGCATTTTTTCATAGATTTTGACATTCTAAAGTGAGGTGAAATGCTGTTATACAACGTCAAAAATGTACAATTTTTGACGTTGTATATAGTTGACTAAAATTTATCCCTCCATTCATCTGATATACTGTTTAAATGTTCTCTTATTCGCACTGTTTCTTGAAAAGAAAACGAATCAATCAGTAAGATCTACAAAGATTCCATTATAATGTGCTGTTTTTAGCCATTTGTATAGAGACATTTAAATCTTCATTCACCTGACGACACAGGCCAAAATTTCCATTTTAGTTTTACTGTAAATTCTGGTGATAAATCGAAAAAAAAAACATTTAGCCTTACGTAATGATTACTCATTTTATTTTTTGCATTGTTATATGGAGTAAAATATAAATATTGTAGCGTACTCGGGGGTTCGTGAGTTGTCTCTGAATGAAAGGCGAAACTTGGCTCAACATTTTATTTACAGAAAATTCTAGAAGAATACAGGTTTATAAACCAAGTATCAACTTCACTTTTACCAGTAAACACAGCTTAAATAGCAGCTATCAATAGCAAATTCACAGAACAAACTGTATCAGAGCATTAACATACACAGCAATGCGCTGCATACAACAGACTAGTGAGGAGCTCTTTATCGTAAGGCGGTTGGCGAAAGACTGATTGCTTGGCCGCATTAGGCTTCCTTTTATACCCTCTATAAAATAAAAGCTTACATATTTGGTACATAGAAAATAAGGATTTTCTCGCCAAGGTGCAAAAAAGTCGCCAAATTTGGTGCCAAAGCCATTACCTGCCTTAATGAGGTTTTTTAACTTTTTTTTTTTTTTTTTTTTTTTTAAATTGAGATATCCTAATGCCAAAACCAACTAGAAATGCTGAAAAATAACATTTTTATCACCTGACTAAGCCTTTTTGAAGGAATTTACATAAAAATAACTACGAATTACTTACAAATTCGTAACAATATCAATAATTATTATTGTATTTACTTAAGTAATGCATAGTGCTATATCGATTGTTTTATTTTAGTATAAATCAAGGGGATAATTTGAATAGAATATGCTTTAAACCAAGATGAATTAATGACCATTATTCGATATGATGGTTTAGATACATAGGTTTAGATTATACAGCTGTATGAGAGTTTCAAAACAGGCATCCGAATTAAGCAGTAATTTAGAAGTTTAGCTACTATTCTACAGAAATTAAACGGATAATGTTATTAGGAATACTTATTATAGTTATTATACAGATAATGTCAATTTAGGTAATAATTACAAATATTTTAATGTTTGTAAGCAGAGTTTAATTAGATGAATGTTGCATTTTAGTAATACATTTAGAGCTAATACAGACGTTGTAAAATTCATCTTGTTTTGCTTTCAATGTGGATTCGTATTTAGTATGTTTCTACTTTTCATACATATTTTAAAGAAATATTATTTTCAAGTTTTTCTTTTTTTTTTTTTAATTAAAGCTGTGATGGTAATTTTTATATTTATCTCAAAACAGAACTTGTATTAGGTAATAAAAGTCAGCATTATTTTCGTATAAATCGTCAAAATTTTACCACTGTGAGTTACCGAAGAGAAGGAGCCCTCCTCTCTATGTAGGATCAAAAATTGTGATGGCAAATCTCCGGACCACCTCCAGGGATGAGTCCCAGACCTTTGCAAATTGTCCATTGTGCAACACTACTGCGACGTAAAACCCAAGCAGCCAACCAACCAACCTTCGTATAAATTTACGCAAAAAATTAATGATTTCTTTAGATAATATATAACAAGACACATCTCCGTCCAAAAATAAAGTTGATTTTTTTTTTTTTTTTTGTGTGTGTAAACAAGAAATTATATAAACAAGAATCAGGTAAAACTTTCAAATGAGAATCAGCTTTTACCAAAAACTTAAATTTTTGGAAAAAGCTGATTTTTTGCTACAACCCCAAAATAAGATTGGAACCAAAAGTTTTTAGTTTTATAATCATTAGGGCAGTAGGCTTCAAAACTCGAAAAAGAGTGGCAGAGGCACAGGAAGGGAGGGGATTATTTAAGTTTTTATTTTGGATTTGCTCGCATTTGCAACATACTTTGGAGTAAGCCGGTTTTGCAATAAATCAGAACTTAACTTTCACTAAATATAATGTGAATATTGGATCTTTACGGTTGCAAATACACAAAACGCTTTGTTCATTTTTTTTTATTTTTTATTTATTTATTTACTTATTATTATTTTTTTTTTAATAACTGTTAATGTTACAAAGAAATAATAATAAAAATTCAAAAAAATAAAAATCTCTGGTAAAAAATAACTTATTTCCATGACAAAAAATAAATGTAGAAAATTATGAAAATGTATCACAAATGGTCCCAAATTCATTAATCACAAGCTATTCTTTAATAGAGTGAAAAAAAACATTCGAGTTGCTTAAATAACTTACTTATATGAACACGTCGTTATCACCTGCTGAATCCTCTTACGTATTTTACTAAATTAATAATATACGATTAATTAATCATAATATTTTAACTATGATGCTATTATGTTATGAATTATTATTATGTTATTACAAAGTGATAATACATTAACATTGAACTTTATTCCTTGTTCACGTCATAGGGTCCATTCTCCTCTTCCTTAATTAATAAGAAGATATTTCTTCAACAAACTTCTCCATAGTCGACGGAAACACGAAATTCAATCATCAGAAACTTTGTGTGCACCAAGAAAGAGCAGTCGCAGGCGAGAGAAAATGTGATAACACTAACCTAATCAACAAGTGTGCTGCTCTAATCAGGTGTAAAAGAATCACGAACTCGCGGATATGGAGATGACCGATTTTGAAACACAGCAGTGTTAGGATTTGAGCGGTTTTGCAGCACATCGTGATTTTGAAACACAAATAACATACGGATGAATCAGCTTTGGCATGTTTCCAGATGATGAAAATGTTTACATAGAAATTAAAAAAACTGAAAAAAAAATAATTTTAAGGAGTTGACTGGTTTTGAGCTAGTCGACACATATGATTATGAATTTAGAAAGCGGTAAACATTGTGACAAAAGCGTCTGCATACAACTAATAAAAGCAGTAACTAAGTTATTTTCCATTTAAATGCATTTTAAATCCGTTTTTAGGTATATGGATTTATGGATGCTATTTATATAAAATGTGACTTAAATATAGCAGAATTAATAGATTTGTAGTTTTACATATGAGTAGTTTTAAATATGAGTAGAGTATTAAAAGTGGTATCATTCGAAAGGTATGATTAGCCAGATGTGCAGAATACAAAAATTATTTTCTTAAGGTGTCAAGAAGGTATTTTAAAATACTTTTACTTTTTATGCATTTTTTCATTTTATAACATGTATTCTTTTGTATTAAAAAATTCCTAAAGTAGAAAGTTGTTAAATCTGGCAATTTCTGAAAGCTAACATAAAACCATAGACACAGTAATTTGTATAATGTAGCATCACTATACTCTCGACTACAGATTTTTTTTTTTTTATTCTGAGAGAAAACGGTTATTAGATGTTAGAAATTTTAGTGAATGAGTTATTGAGTAAATTTTAATGGCCAGATATATTGATGTACGCTTGAAGACAATTTAAAATTAATTCTGGCAATGGACGACTAGAATGAGACAGAGCTTCTACTGTTTGTTGGAAAAAGCTGCGCTATGATTGGCTATGTTCTATTATTTGTGGGCTAAATTAAGACTTCTATAGGTTAAGTTAAAAAAATTCGTCATCATGACGTCGAATGGCGACAGAGAGTCAAGTCGTGAAAACCAAATACAATAATTTGTATAGATGTAGCAACACTATACTCTCGATTACAGATTTTTTATTCAAAGAGAAGACAGCCATTAGATGGTAGAAATTTGAGTAAAAGAGTGATGAATAGAAAGTTTATACTATTGAAAATATACGGATATTAAAAAAAAAAGGATTTGATTTATGAAAGTTCTTTTTTTCTCTAAGTTATTTAACATGTAATTTCTTTTTCTTTTCTTTTCTTTTCTTTCTTACTTTCTTTTTTTTCTTTTTGTGATTTACGTAAGCTCTAATTTGAAGACATATTTTTAAACTAAAACATAATTCATTTCAATTAACTGAAATTGACTACGTTTTTTTTTTTTATTTTTTTTATTTTTTTTTTTTTTTAAGAATGGGTTTATTACTACATCTTCTACATATATAAGACGAAATATAATATTTGGAAAAACTTTTGATTTCCGATTTTCAATGAATGTACATGTTTTGAGATTTCCTTGTATATCAGTTAACGGAAATTGACTACTTATTTTATTATTAGCTTCCGCATGTATAAAAAGAAAATAGATACAGGAAAATTTTCAATTTCCGGTTTTCGATGAATTTACACGTTTTGAGAATTCCTTGCACTTCCATTAACTGAAATTGACTGCTTATTTTTTAAAATGTGAATTTATTATTAGCTTCTGTATTATTATTAGCTTCTGAAGCAAGTAGAAGACATGAAAAATATTTCGATTTCTGGTTTTCGATGAATTTACACGTTTTGAAAGTTCCTTGCATTTCAATTATCTGAAATTGACTACTTATTTTTAAAAAAGTGGATTTATTATTCTATCCTCTGCCTATATTAGAAGAAAGTATAATAATCCGAAAAATTTTTAGATCTTTGGTTTTCGATAAAGTTTCACATTCTGAGATTTCCTGAACTCAGTTCGACCATTTTTAGTAAATATCCGATTTTTTGAGTTAAACACTGTACTTTACGAACCAATGGATTTAATTTAACCGAACTTGATATTTGGTAGGACCTTGTTTCGAATTGGTTTGGATTAGCTTTTGGACTATATCACCCAACAGAGGGCGCTTCCACCTTGTGATTTCTTTTCATTTCAGGAAAGGCTCAACATCTACAGTGTACCAAACTTATAGAAATATATTAAAACTCTGCTGATTCAGTTTCAGTGCACATCGACAAACAATCGGCGCAGCTATGTAGTAATTTAATTCCGTTTCAGAAAAGGGAATTAGTTTGCTTTTCAAAAATGTGGTCGAATTTCGACCACTGGGCGATACTAGTTAAGTTAAATTGCACAGATTTGTGCATACTAAACATTCGGGTATTACACATTTCTTAAAAATTTACATGGGAGTATATTTTCAAGGTAATGAATTTTCTTTCAATCAGTTAAAAATTTAAAAGTTTTCCTTTATTTTTAGATAAATGTGCAATATCTATCGTTACGAACGTACAGTCGGTAACAAAAGTGTCCGAACGCTAGCAAGAATTCCTATATAAAAAAAAGTACACTAAATACTGTTTTGTTAAATAAATCCTTGTCGAATCCTGTTCTTAGCCAGTTTAAGAACAGGATTAGACAAGGATTTATTTAACAAAGCAGTATTAAGCATTCTTTTTTTACATAGGAGTTTTTGCTAGTGTTCGGACACTTTTGTTACCGACTGTACTAAATGTAAAAGGCTGCCGCATTTACTGAATACTACTAATTGCATTTGTTAAATGACAAAAAAAAAAAAATCCTATTATAATTATTTTATTTATTTATTTTTGCTATCGTTAATAGTCTATTGCTATCATATGAGCAGAAATGCAGAAACATTTATAATAATATCTAATGTATGTTTACATATATGATAGCAAGACTTTTTAATGGTATGATATAGCCATTACAAAACTTTTTTTATATCATTCTTGTATGGTAATTTGAAAAATAAGTGAAGCGTGAAATGGACTGTATAATAGAGCCACTTACCAGGCTGATATGCACACAAAATGAATTAGCATCATTTTATGAAATCCATCTCATGCATACAATTTCTTGAAGATGCACACAATAAAAGCTCAAACGTATATTCTAGTGAATTGACAGAACATAGCTAGAGACCCTGTATTAGAAAGACTGGACATTGGCGTGCCGGCTTTTTTCGAAATCCTCCATTTTAGTGCCAGTTGCTCCATTGCTTACCATTACGCAGAGAATAAATTTCGATTATTTTCCGTCATAATTGGAACGGAATTTATTTATTACATTTTTACTTTGTTCGGGAATAAATTACTTTAATTTTGAAATGTTTTTAAAATATAAAAATGCATTATTATTTATTTTATATCATGTTTTAAATAGTTGAATTCTCATATTGCATACTGTTTTATGTATTTATTTTCTAATATATGAGATAATTACATTATTTATTTGCTAGCTAATATTTTTTTAAGTTCTGTTTTGCAACACATTCAATATGTTAGACCCGCATGTATTTTTCTAATATATTTTAAATTACATATTTAAAATAACTATTATATATATATATATATATATATATATATATATATATATATATATATATATATATATATATATATATATATATATATATATATATATATATATTATTATTATTATTATTTTTATTATTATTTGGTAGTCCGCAAAATGTATCAGTTTTCTTAAAACAAAATGATAAAAATAATGAAAATAAGGTGTACGTTATTTACTAGCATATGAAATCTGAACTTTTTAAAATAATATTTGCTACAAGAAATTTTATAAATAATATTTAGCTAAATTATTATTTTTATTCACATAATATTCTTAAAAACTAAAAATTGAAAAAAAAAGAAAGAAAACAATAAAAAAGAAAATGTAAATAAAATAAATAAAAATATATTTTTTTTAATTTCTTTAAAATTAGTTACAATTTTTACAAATTATTAATTAATTTTTAACCGACTTCAAGAAAGGAGGAAGGTTCTAAATTTAAACCGTATATACAGTGGCGGTTCTACATTGAGGGCCAACGGGCACGGCCCCACCTGAATTTTTTCTCGATTAAAATAGTAATAATAATAATAATTTTGTTTTTTATAACTGTTCAAAATATATATATATACAAAATAACTACGTCTATCTAACATTTTCTTAATATTCTTTCATTATCATTTATTTTGTCAATATACTTGTTCAGCTGTCAAAATCACTAATGACTAACCGACTTCTATTTCCCTTCCTTATCTAAGAGACACTTCCGTGCTAAGAGAATAGGGCCGTTTTCAGTCCGCCCGAAATTGGCGTGTTTATTTGTACAGTTTATTCTACTAGACGATCGGTTGACATATTTGGCGACTAACTGCTTTATCAGTTCAAACACGCTGTAATTTTCTCGTCGATGTGCCCAGCAGAGTCTGGCCCTTTGAAACAAAACTATAGAAAAAAAACTGTCTGTTAACCATGTAATTCACAGATAATATTTTGCGACTTCTGCATTACTTTTTTTTTTCCCCTCATTGATTTTTCGGTGAATTTTTTAGAGTTATATATGACAGTGTAAAATTTTAGTGTTTAAAAAAAGAAATCTGGTATTAGTCAAAAATATTTTCTAGACTAGCCTTTGAGATGAAAGCTTGTATAAGAATTTAAGACCTCTTTAACTAAAGTGTTTTGAATATAAATGAAGGGGGGGGGGATAAAAATAAAAAATAATATGCGATTTTTTTCCCCTTCAGAATCGTGTATTAAAACTTTTATGTAAATAAATTGTAAAATTTTTATATAAATAATTAATGGATTTACATGGATAAATGGATTAAATAGCTGCATAAAATTGTGATTTATTATTATTATTAAAGGATTTTTCTTTTAAATGCGATTTAATAGAAACATCCGCAATGTTTCTTTTTCTTTATTTTTTTTTCCCCTTTCTTTCTTTCTTTCTTTTTTCTTTGTTTCTTTGTGTCTTTTTTTTTTTTTTAAGATGATAGCCAGTTTTATTTCTTTAATTATCTAAAATTAAGTGAGAAACATGTTTTTTTTTTTTTTTTTTTTTTTTCCAAATATGTAACCACATTACATTAATCATGACTTTCTAAATTCCAATAAAACGTCTTACAGATTGGTTACGGTTTATTTTATTTATTTTTTAAGATAAGAAACATGGATATAACACTTGAAATTCTATAATTAAAAGATTTAGGGATATAATTAGCGTAAGCTAAATAATATTACATTCTGAGACATTTAAATTTAAATTTTAATGGTGTGTAGTGTTAGGGTTAAAGCCAGATGACTAAAAGAGGGTCCTAGACCTGAGTGGTGTACTCTCTGTAGAAAGACTTTCTAAGTGTTACATAGCCCTTTTTATTTGAGTTTGGAGAAAACCATAGTAAAATCCAAATGTATATGTCGACGAAAGCGATCTGGTATCGAACTTGGCAATTTTCGTCTACTAGCTTCCAGATATTTAAATTTTGATATTCCATTGATCAGAACATTGCAGAATTTTTCAATTGTATTTATAAAACTTTAATTTTTGAAAAAAGCAGCGAATAAGCTCAGAGAATGACAGCTCCGCATCTTTCGTCTTCGGGACCCAAGGAAGAAGAGAACTTCAAGGCCACGAAATCTTGAATGAGCTTTGTATCTGGATGAAGTGATCAGCACCGGTGAACCTCGATGATATCAATTACCAAAATTCCTTTATGAATAGACGCTCTATGGATTCGGAATACTGGCACTACTTGGAGCAATATACAGGGAAAACTTCTGTTCATGAGCAGGAGAGCTGTATCCACACATTGGTATGTTGATTTGCATAAATCAAAAATGTTCTTTCAAAGATATTTATGAAAAGTTCAAGAATCGTATAAAGATTCAACATAATCTAATCGGCCTCTCACTCTCTCTCCCTCCCGGAGCGGCCGTCTCGAAAGCTGGCCTTAGCACCAATTTGTATTACGAAGTTTTCTCGTTACTATAGATGAAGACTCATGATGAAAATGTAGTGGTACCCGGTTCAACACAAGTCCAATCCAAACAGTTCGTGGAAAGAATTAAAGATCACATTTGTAGCAATGATATCTATTTTTTTATTAAATTTTCGAAACATATAGTCACTATACAGGATATAAATTTATTCCTTGACTATTCAAAAAATATAAAAGTTGCAGTCTTAAAAATCAAACAACAGAATAAAATATATAGTCCTTCGATGACGCAGGAAGAGAGAGACAGAGGGGGCGGAGAACAATTACGCCTTTACTGCACGGGCAAAAGAGGAAAACTGGGGAACCGCATTTTGGTGACATGGAGAGATCAGCGAGGAAGGGAAGCTACCTGCTTCCGTTATCATTGTTTTTCGCCAAAATGCATGCCAATTTCAATTCTTTGTTTCTAAGAATAAACCAATGTTAATTTTTGAATTATTAACGACGGTTTTTTAAATGTATTAACCCTGTAGTTCGCCGTTTTATGCCAAGCATCAGGCTGACTAGAGAATGGCCGTTATGAAACTAAAATCATTAATATTGCATAATTTCAAATAAATTATTACATTCGGTGTTGAAATACATTAATTCTGACAATGAGTTTTCTTGTTTAGGAATATTTGAGAACACTTTTTTTTTAATTATTATTATGCTTAATGTCAGAATTTCCGTTAGATATTATTTATTTAATTTCTTTTTATCCTATAAAATAAAGTACATTTCTATTTAAAAAAAATATACACATTTTATTTACGATATAGATATAAAACATATAAAATTTAGATCTCTGAATGATGTCTGTTATCGTTTTATGTTAACATATAGTGTAGGTCGTATGTATCATTCAAATTGTGTAATTTTTGATGACATTTAAAAACAATTCTTTCTTCAAATGCCTGAGAACAAATTATGTGAATACAAAATCTCACTTGAAATTTAATTATTTTTTTAATTGCAATAATGCATTAATTTTTCATTAATTTTTTGTTTTATTTAAAAATTCAATTAAAATTTAACCATATATATGTGAACACCTTCAAAGTCATGCAGTACAAGGTTAAACCGATTGCAGCGCCACCTGGTGGAAAATAGAGGAGTTAGTGTTCCTATCTCGAAAACGGTTCTAGAGAAAAAAGTGAACTAAAAGTTGAAGAGTATCATCGATTTAGTACAAAACGATAGTTTACACATTCATGCTAGCGTTCCTATCTCGGAAACGGTTCAAGACAGGGGGAAAAATGAATTATAAAATTGCGGAGCTTCATCGATTTAGTACGAAAAGATAGTTTAGACATTGATGCCAAAAATACAATGCTAAAAACGTGTATTTGTTTGTTCGCAATTTCTTACACTTCGCACACTTGAGCTACATTGCACACGTTGTAGCGTAGCTGGTGAGACATACGTTATATACTTCAAAATACGGTTACTTGATACTTTTTGTTTTGTTGTAAAGATCTTGTTCTGAAGTAGGTCCCATTGTGATACCTTTACAATCTAAAGAAAATAAAGCAGCATCTGGTGAAAAACAGCGGAATTAGCACTCCTATCACAAAAACGGTTCAAGATGGGAGAAAAGTTAATTACGAAGTTGTAGAGCATCATCGATTTACTACGAAAATACAGTCTTTAGACATTATTGCTAAAAATAGAACGCTTAAAACGGGCAGTTGTTTGTTCGCAATTTCCTACACTGTGCACGCTTGAACTACGTTGCCCACTTTGCAGCGTAGCGGATGACACGTATACTCTGTGGTTCAAAATACTGTTACTGTAAGCTATGCGTTGTGGTTGGTGTCTGTAAGCTTATAACTTCGTAAGAGAGGCTCTAATTAACCGACTTCAAAAAGGAGGAGGTTCTCAATTCAAAACGTATGTTTTTTTTTTTTTTTTTGTTAGCTCATAACTTCTGAACGGATGATCCGATTTTGATACTTTTTGTTTTATTGTAAAGGTATTGGTCTGAAATAGGTCCCATTGTAATATCTTTACGATCAAAAGAAAATACAGGGTGCCCATAAAAGTCAGTCCCAGCTCTTTTAACTGATGAACAGCTGCAGCTATAGTCATAAAAGTGGCATGTTGGCATAGTAAAGTGGACATGTGCTACGCGATTCAACCGCATACAGCGCCACCCAGTGAACAACAGTGGAGTTAGCGTTCCTTTCTCGGTAACGGTTCAAGACAGAAGAAAAAGATGAATTATAAAATTGCAGAGCATTACCGATTTAGTACGAAAAGATAGCTTAGACATTAATGCTAAAAACAGAATGCTTAAAACGTGAATTTGTTTGTTCACAATTTCCTATTTTGTGCACACTTGAACGACATTGCATATGTTGTAGCGTAGCGGGTGACATTTATGCTATGTAAAATTCAAAATATGGTTATTGTAAGCGGTTACATCGATTAACGCATAGACGTTTTAAACCGACTTCATAAAGGAAGAGGTTCTCAATACAAACCATGTTTCTCATTGTTGTTGTTGTTGAAATTTGTCAGCTTATAACTACGATGGTTTAATTTTAATACTTTTTACTAGATGTTTAATTTTAATACTTTTTTTGTTGTCGTAATGATCTTGGCCTGAAATAGGGTTCATTATGATTTCATTACGATATAAACAAATTACAGGATACTCACAAAAGTCTGTTCTCACTCTAACTGCTAAACGCATGCAGCTACACTGGTAAAAACAGTATGTAAATTTCGATGTTGAAACTTCTATCCGTCAGCTGCAATGCATATTTTGCTCTTTGTTTGATTTTTACGCTGCACAATTTCCAGCGC
The DNA here is from genome assembly GCA_963930645.1 of Salticus scenicus. NCBI lineage: Eukaryota > Metazoa > Arthropoda > Arachnida > Araneae > Salticidae > Salticus > Salticus scenicus. The sequence continues at coordinate 106,961,049 of OZ005649.1, forward strand.
AGGGGGTGACACGTATTTACTGTAAAGTTCAATATATATACCTAACAGAAATTTTGGTTACGAATGCAGCGTATCCGTTCTTTACATTTCTAAAGATTTTCTAATTTAACGTATGTTTATTCAATAGATAGTGTTTTGCTCATATCCGATAAAGGCAAGAAAAGTGATACAACTTAAAAAGGCAGCATTTCAGAAAAATCATCTTAAAAATAACTTGACTAGAATAAAACTGGCACAACCCATATAGCAAAATGTTTTCCATAGGAACTCCATCGGAGGTTTGTTAATTTCTCCGCCGGAGTTCCTGTTTTTCCCACATTCCTCCTACGGTGTTCCGTGGGTATTTCAAATGTCCGCAGTAGCGGCCTCCGTGGGAGAGCCTTCGTGTATCTGGAACGGAGCGCAGTCGGAAGACAGAAGGAAAAATCGAATGGGAACTTTCAAGGTCATAAAACACTACGGAACTTGTTTTCCTTTTACTGTATTGTAGTCTGTGATTCATAATAATAGTCTTTGCTATTTAGTTTATATATAATTATGTAGATCGAATTTATAAAACAGAATTAGGAGTAGCAGTTATGTCATTGGAATAATACGGCCAGTTCAATTTTAAAAGTAATATTGTAATTATGGTTAAGTTAAAATTGGGGGGAAAAGTAGAATATCTCGGAATTATTTGTGCTCTATTTTCTTTTTAAGTTTTTATATACATTTGTATTGTTTATATGTTCATGACCTTATATCCAAAAAAAGTTCATTTTTATTTAAAAATGCTAAGGGAAAAAAGAAGCAACTAAATAAATAAAATGAGAATATAAATAAAAGAATTTTTAAAAAAGTCGAATTAAATATCTCAGAAACCTTTATAAAAATTATATTCACTTAAATATAGTGAAGTGAATAGCATCAGGCGTTTCAAATATTAATAAAATAAAATAAAAATAAAAATAAAAAATGTAATAATAACAATATGGCAGTAACTTTTGTGAAAATAGCTATATTACTCTACATCGATGTTTCTGAAAGCTTTTGCTCTTCATACACAAACCATCAATGATTGGGATTCCCATAGCACAGGAAAGAGAATAATCTTTCCCTGAACTACCCCCCCCCCACACACACACATCTCCTTAACGGCCCTCTTCACTTACCGTCGCCGGAAGCCCGAGCCAATGTTATTCTATGGGGAAATTTTCTTTACAAATAACTTATTAACTAATACATATTTTTAAATTCTGTTTTCACATTCGGAAAGTTCCCAACTGTTAAATTGACGCCCCTTTTTTAAAAATGTATTTTTTTTTATTTTTAATATTTTATTTTGAAATTGCAAAATGAAAAAATTTCACATATTGAAAATTCGTATTTTGCAGCTTCAAAATAAAATATAAAAAATTAAAAAAATATTTTTTTTAAAAAAGGTCCGTCAATTTAACAGCTGGGAATTTTCAGAATGTGAAAACAGAATTTAAAAATATGTATTAGTTAATAAGCTATTTGTAAAGAAATATTTCCCATAGAATAACATTAGTTTCGGCTTCCGGCGGCGGTGAGTGAAGAGGGTCCTTAAATAGAGTCTCAGCCTTTGCTTGTTTTTCTATTCATCTTTTTTCTTTTAGTCGATTTTTGTCTATTTTCAATTACAACAAACTTACTTTAAAGCTATGATTCTAGTAAAAAACTAAATAAGAAACAGAGGAAAGAATTTCTTGTTTAATAGGGAATCAGTGTTCAAAATTTCTGGGAGGGGGGGGGGGAGGCTAACCCCTTACAATGCCAGCGCCACATTTTCAATTTCTTACGATAGTTTTGTAGCAAAATTAATAATTTAAATTGTATGCATTTATATTAAGTATTGATACTTGAATAGAAATATAAAAATTTTCAATTTTTGGTTTTTCACGTTTTTAGATGGCTTGAACTTGAATTAATCATTTTTAAAAAAATGCTCATCAGTCTGTGATAAAAGTTTTCTGTTAGCTCTAGCTCAAAATCTAATACACAGAATTTTTTATGAATTTTCAAGGTGACCATAATTAAACTGATTATTCTCAATTATCAATCCGCAATTCCATTCGAGAATGGCACCAACTTTGTGGAAAGATTAAATAAGACAAAAAACAAAGGATTCCGAAAAAAAAAAAGTTTTTAAACTTACCGCTGTGGCAATATGTGACACTCTTTTTCTAAGCTTTTTTTTTTTTTTTTTTAATATTTAAAATTAATAATTGTGCAATTTACAAAGTATTATTTTTGTCTACAATTCTTATTTTGAAATTGGAGACTTTGCATTAATTTGTCACAAAATTTGCATTTTTTAAAACTGTCTTTGCACAGCATCATATATTCTCCTAGTGGAGACATTTTCATAACTTCAGCATTTTCAGACTTCGCATAAAATTTACCGCCATTCCCGCAATTAGATTGGGCTACAGAACATTATGAGCACTGTGAGTTTAATTATGGCCATCTTGTATACTCAAATGTATCTTGAAATAAATTAGTGCTTATCAACTTTTGGTGCAAATCGCTGAACAGGTGGCGCTGTTTGTTGTACTGCAATTTCCCCTTTGTTTAGGAAGGCTAAATCACAGCTTCTATTAAGCATAATTGCATAAAACCTGATTTGTAAAACCGGCATTATGTATACATATATTATTTCAATTTGGGTATATATCGGCTGACAGGTGGCGGCACTATGATTCAAATCCATTTACAGTAAGGCTATATATCAACTTCTAGAGTGTATAAAAAAGAAAAAAAAATCTTTATATGTGATGACTTCCCAAATATTTATGTAGGAACTTAAATTTTATTAATCGCATTGAGATTTATAATGATGTTGAATAATACATTCCTTTGTTTTAAAATATTTTCATGCTTCTGACAATTTTATAAATGTGCTGCTTTAAATTGAAAAAAAAAAATAAATAAATAAATAAATAAATAATAATAATAATAATAATAATGTAGCTACACAATGACACAATTATGAACAAAATGAAAAATGCAGCTAAATACAATTTTTACTTTTAATTATTATTATTATTATTATTTCTCATCAAAATACCGACGATTTGATATAATTTTTAAACATCAATAAAATAAATTAATAATATTTATAAAAAATTAATATTTCCCATACTTTTTCAAAAGATAAATGAATTTATAATAAATTATTAAAATACAAATTAAAAGGATTTTTTTTTTTTTTTTTTTAAATATTTTTGTTCACATGGAGTTTAATATTCAAAAATATCTTCCATAAGGTTTATTTTTAGATACTAATTATTATTATTATTATTATTATTATTATTTAGAAAATATATGCTCTTGAAATCCTTCATGGAAATCCATAAACAAAAGCAATAATTTATCTGGAAACACTAACTTGAGTTATTTTTTTTTTTTCGCTACATCAAATATGTTTGAACACAAATTATAATTATTTCAAACATTTAGTAAGTTTTAGGTATTAAGATAATTTCCATTATTATATCATTACCAGTCCATCTGTGACGGCCTAGCGCTCAATCTTTACACATTTATTTCCAAATTTATTTTTCCTTGTGAGTTCAAATTACTAAATACTGGTCTACAGGATATTTAAAACAAATGACTTTGTCTCTTAAATTATGATATTTATATGTTTTAGTTTCGAGCTCTAAATGTCTTCAAAAAATAAAAAATGACATCGTAATTCTTTAATTAAAATTTTTTAACCATGTGTCTATTTAATTATTTATATTACTCATTTCTCGTGACGTGGTTGAATTCTATATATTTAATTTATTATTATTATTTTCCCTGACATATTAAAAATCTGCAGATTATACAGATTGAATCAATGAATGAATCTTTCAAACCGTGCAAATCATGGATAAATTTCAGTTTCTTTATCTCAATACATTGTTGCCTTTGTGATGTAAGTTATTCCGTTAAATTATTCTTTATCATTATTTTATTAAGTTTAAATGCACACATGGAAACCATGAATAAAATTGTAGTTTGTTTATTCCAATGCATAGTTTTAGCTTTTACATCATTTTTAACGTTAGTTCCGGGAAACTCGGACTTTTATTATAAACAAGATTAAACCTATACCGTTTTTTCAGACTACCTAGTATGTGCCATATACTATTAGTCTATACAGTACCGTTTAAAAGGTAAAATACAAAAGTTTCGTTAATTTTGCGGTCTGAAGCGCTAGACCTGAAGCAGTTACGACCTTGATTTGAAGCAGCTTTAACAGAAAATAATATTATTGTTAATAATAATTAAACAGAAAATAAAATTGAAAATAAAAAATAATTTTCATAGCTTCGTTATGGATTACACAATGCTATATTATGACAGGTTTGACGCTTCCGAAAATGTTTATTATGTATTAAACATGCAAATAATTTTTAATATATTCTCTTTTACCCCCCCCCCCCCAAAAAAAAAAAAAAAAAAATAATAATAATAATAATAATAATAATAATAATAATAAATAAATAAATAAATAAATAGGAAAAGTGCATTTTTATGTATATGCAATATATAGATTTAGTTATTATTTATTTTTATCTTTTCATGAAAGAGTGATTTTAAATGTTTTCATTTTGCTTCAATTTATTTGCCTTAACTATTTGAGTTTATTTATTTATTTTTTTAATCTATCAAAAACTTTTTAAGATGTATTAAATAAGAAAACTTGTGTACAATCAATATTCAAACTAAAAACTTCCTCACACACCTTAATGCTTTTCCCATCAATGCAGTGGCATGTGTTTGCACCTGTGGAATTTTTCTTCCCCCATCTTTGTTTAACTCTTCAGTCCCATGAGTATGAAATTTTTATCTACCTCACAATCCTAGAAAAACGGCCGAGATTTTACTTCCATTCACGGATTAAAAGAGTCGAAAGTACACAGCGGTTTCTTTTTCTATTCATATTAGCGGAAGAATGGATTATTGTCTGGTCAAGTTTTACTGCATAGAGGGTGTGCAATATATTTTCCACGAAATGCCTGGTGCTATGGCCAAAACGAATAATTCTGCTTTCGAAACTTAATACAGATTATAAGAATTCAAATTCACATAGGATTTATGCAATGTCATAAAGCAGATATTATATTGTCTATAATAATAATAAAAACTCGATGCATTTTATTTTGCTTATTTTAAGATAGGAGACATGCAGGGTTTCTAGCAACTTCATTTTATAAATTCCTTTTTTTTTTCCAAAATTTCTTTTTTATTTACAAAAATTAACAATTAACTAAAGTGTAAAGAATGATTAAACCGCCGTGTTATAAAGAATATTATATATATATATATATTATTCTTTATATAAATAAAGTGTGTTTTATATTTTGCATGCAGTGCTTTGAATATATATCATGAAAAACGGCAGTTTTTCGAGTGACGCAAGCGGAAGGACAAACGGACGGAACGCTGCGAACTCATATATACGCCTAGTTTGACATCAAAGAGATTTGTAAAAGCCGACACTTAATATCTCAGCAAATATGCCATATTTTGTTCTGATATTTTCAAAATAGTCTTTTATCGTCGGTCTTAATCTATCCTGAAAATTTTACGTTGCTACATGCAGTATGTTTTGTGATCTGAATCTCAATTTAAAGCCAAAAAGGGAAAATGTGTGGTGTACGCTGCAAGGATGTAATGAAAAAATATCTCTAAAACCGCACGAACGATTTTAATTTAATTAATATATGTTGTTAATGGGATCTTTCTGAATCTAGTAACATTTTCGTTTTTTTTCAGGAAAACTCTTGTTTTTTGTAAAAGTTGCTTTAAAAATAGAACTATATTACTCCGCCAAAATGCATGCTTTTATTCAGCGAAAATGTCGTAATTCGGTTCTCACTTTCAAGGCACGTTGGTTGGCTGACCAACGTGAATGCAGTCAATGAATTTTTTAAACTTTCCTTTTTTTTAACGCAAAAATACTTTATTACATTTTTTATATATTTATTGTATATACACTAAGTCAAATTCACTTAAATATATTTTCTCTTCTGCTATGAAAAAGATATTTTGGAATTTAAAATTTCATATTTAGTCAAAAAAGTATTTAGATAACATTTTAAATAAGGAAGTATTTTGTAATTTTAGACATTCCATTTTATCATAATAATGATGAATTTACAATTTTTTAAAGCAAAAAATTTTTAATAATTCATAAACATCGATTTTGTAGTAGTTCAATCATTTGCGATTCCTATTCATGTAACCTTCCGCACAGGGAATAGGAAAAAACAGCAAATGCAGTTTTGGCGCCATCTTTTGATTTTAATTTAAATTAAAACATACACTTTTGCAAATATATATATATATGTATATATTTCTTTTTAAAAATTAAAAATCTCTTTTCAAAAAACAGTTAAAGTTTATTCATATATTCACTTTTCAGACTTTAAAGTGATACATATTTTAAATATTAATATCTTTACTTTGAATCCCATAATAATTTATTTAAAAAATATAATTCTCTCTTTCTTTCTTTCTTTCTTTTTTTTTTTTTTTAATTAATTAATTTCTGCATGAAAAATTCCATTTCATAAATATATTTACAACTACAATAAACAAAAAACCCTCCTTTAATTTTAAATAATTATTTCTACATGTTTCTAAGCAATTAAAAGTGATTTTTTTTTAAGAAAAATAGTTTAAATATCGGAATGTATATTGTTTTATCATGAAGGTAATAATTTGGCCATCTTGTGGCGCCATCTCGTAACTTATATTGAAACCATATACATTCCTATATTTTATTTATTTTTCTTAAAAAAAAAAAAAAAAAAAAAAAAAAAAGGCACTTTTAATTGCTTAGAAACATGTAGAAATATTATTTAAAATTAAATGAGTTTTTTTTTTTTTTCTTTTTCTTATCGTTGTTGTAAATATATTTATGAAATGGAATTTTTCATGCAGAAAATAATTAATTAAAAAAAAAGAAAGAAAGAGAGAATTATATATTTTAAATAAACTCTTATTGGTTTCAAAGTAAAGATGTTATTTATTTATTTTGATGTGTTTTTCAATAATTGCTATATTTGACACATTTTTCATGAATTTTAATTCTATTTTAATTTTTTTTTTTTTTTTTAACATACAGCGTATTTATCCCCTTTTTCATCCCCTACCCATTATTGCTTTAAATAATAATAATAATAAAAAAATTAGTTTGATTATGTTAATATTTAAAATGTGTATCATTTTAAAGGCTGAAAAGTAAATATATGAATAAACTCTAACTGTATTTTAAAAAGAGATTTTTAATTTTTAAAAAGAAATACATATATAACTTGTATTTTCCATAAAACTTAATCTTAACTTGTATTTTACTTAACTTGTATGAACTTCAGCTTAACTTGTATTTTACTTAACTTGTATGAACTTCAGCTTAACTTGTATTTTCCATAAATTTTTTCTCCAAATAATTTTATCTTATTTTTAAAATTATAGAAATGTAGAGCTTAATTTATATTTTGTCTATTTTCTTCCACTAAATATTTTTATGAAATAATTTTTACCTGCACTTTTGATGAAAATTTAAAATTGTGAATATTGGAGCAGTATCTATACTTAGTCTCAAAAGGGAAAAGAAAATAAATAAATTTCCATTTTTAACATTAACTTTTTTTTTTTTTTTTTTTTTTTAATTGTTTAATTTGCATTTGTAATTCTTTAAAAAGAAACTTGCAAAATGTAAATTACTTAATTCTAACTTAAATTTGAAATTTCCCACTTATTATTGTTATTATTATTTTAAAGAGTTTGAGAATCCCACTCAATATTTTTTTCTAGTGCGAAGCTTCTCCATTTTGTTTTCAAGTGGCAGGCTACTTGAAAATTTGTCAGCATGATAACATTTGAAATACTGAATTAATTCAAACTAAATTTGTAGTCTGGATTTATCTCAGAAATGTATTTGTTATGTTCATTTGCCAACTTAATCTACCCTCTTGTTTCCCTGTGCCAGCCCACTGAAAAATTCAAATTTACATTAGAAAGGTTTTATGAACCGATTTGCTTAAAACTCCATATATACAAGCCTTCATTAATAAATCCACGAAGTCCATTAATAAATTGTAGCTGCCATCTTGAAAAAAAAAATGGTGGCAACTTCATAATAAAAAATAAATCAGTTCACCCTTCCTAGGAGCCAGAAGGACTTGTTTTTATTTTTTGATCAATAACCCCAAAAAAGTAATGATATCAGTACAAAAAACCCTTAACGGGTTAAAAGTTTGTGACGCCGCTACTTTATGGCTATAAGAATTTGAAATATGAGTCTTAAAAATAATTATATCAAATTTTAAGTGACGCTTTGCAATTAGTTAAAATATACATAGATTTTCTTATTTGATCATTTACTTTCTACTTTTATTTATATTTATAATGCAAGCGTAATATTTTTAGCTTCAAGATCAGACAGATATATAAAATACACTCACCGATGCTTTTTCATTTACATTTCAAATTCAAAATAACAGTTTTAAAAGGAATGATATAAAAATTCCAGTGGCGCCTCGGTGTTATTTTAAAAGATTTGTTTTTAGATTCCACTAAAACTACTTTTGTTTTGTCTAATAAAGTATATTTACATATTGAAACAGTGCTTTTAATTTTCAAATATACTGTCAAATAATTATACTTTCACTGAGTTTGCATTATAAATTAAAATTATTTATTTCAATAAATTGATTTATCTTTTGCGTCACGCTATCCAAAACTGCAAGTAAAATCTGTGTAAATGTTTTCTTTACGTCACACTACCTCTTTGCGCAAATTTTCACTCAGTTGGATACTATGATATACTATGTTTTGGATAGCGTGATGCAAAAGATAAATCAATTTATTGAAATAAATAATTTTAATTTATAATGCAAACTCAGTGAAAGTATAATTATTTGACAGTATATTTGAAAATTAGAAGCACTGTTTCAATATGTAAATATACCTTATTAGACAAAACAAAAGTAGTTTTAGTGGAATCTAAAAACAAATCTTTTAAAATAACACCGAGGCGCCACTGGAATTTTTATATCATTCCTTTTAAAACTGTTATTTTGAATTTGAAATGTAAATGAAAAAGCATCGGTGAGTGTATTTTATACATCTGTCTGATCTTGAAGCTAAAAATATTACGCTTGCATTATAAATATAAATAAAAGTAGAAAGTAAATGATCAAATAAGAAAATCTATGTATATTTTAACTAATTGCAAAGCGTCACTTAAAATTTGATATAATTATTTTTAAGACTCATATTTCAAATTCTTATAGCCATAAAGTAGCGGCGTCACAAACTTTTAACCCGTTAAGGGTTTTTTGTACTGATATATATACACATATAGCAGCTAATACAAACGGAATATGCAATTTAAAATATGCAAATATTCGTTCGATATTCAATCTTATCAAGAAATAAACTAATTTTAAATTTCTGAAAACGAATAAAAAAGCAGTAAAACAAAAATGATTTCATAAATATAATTTAATTATATAGCTGAGTCTTATTATTTCTGATTCAGACTGCCGCTCCTTGCGTGATTGTAAACACTACACACGCACATGTATTTGTATATATGCATATGTATATAATTTTAAATCATAGTAAAATTTAATATAAGAACAACATAATTAATGCCAATTTCATCCATATATATATATATATATATATATATATATATATATATATCTTGAATCATATCCAACCTTCTGTTAAATTTACCTTTTTTTTTTTTCCTTTTTATAGTGAAATTTGCAAAACAACATGTTAAAAATTAAGTACATTTTAAACATTTTTCTTTTCTTTTTTAAATTTATGAATTATAAATTGTCTTTTTTTTCCTTCTTTTTTTTAACATTCTAAAAAACAGTTCATTTAAACATAAAATTAATGTGTTAGATGTTTAAATAATTTGTTTAAATTTTGAATACTTGAATTTCAACAGTAATTTAAATTTTTTAAAGTAAAAATTATTTAAAACATTTTAATGCATAAATAATACATATACATGTATCACTGTATGAATAAATCTATCTTCTTAAACTGATAACAGTGTTTTTTTTTTTTTTTTTTTTTTTTTTATGTCATTGTGTAAGAATCGCTCTTTTAATCTAAGTATTTTTAACTATTTATTTTTTCAAAGCTGGATAAATGCAATGGAAAACAACATTTTATAATAATTTTTGATTGTTATTACAGACAATATGCATTATTTCAGACAATATTTTTTCAACTTACGATATTTTCTTGCAAACATTTTTTTTCCCTTTATTTATTTATTTATTTTTATTTTTTTATGTAAACGTATAAATATCAAGATATAGTCAAATACAATAAAGAAAATAGTTTTGTAAACGTTTTAAAGTAATCGTGTGAGAAGCACTTTTTCTTAAATCATTAATCCAATTATTTTTAAAAATCCTTTTTTTTTTTTTTTTTGAATGGATATGCAAACTTGATAAGATTTTTTTTTTTTTTTTAAACAAATGGCGTAGTAAAAAGAAATAAAAAATAAAAATTAATAGCATTTCTTTTGGGTCGATATAATAACTTGAAAGAGCGATATATATACTGTTTTTCGGCACAAAACAATTGATATGAGGAAGGTTTTTTTTTATTTTTTTTATCTTTTATTTTCTTGAAAACACTTTTCTTTTCTTTTTTTTATTAAAATAATCTAGAGGTTCTGCTTTTGTATTTAGTCTGTAGCCTGTACGCGAGCAAAACAAACTGGTTGAAACACGTGCGGTCACCGTCTCCAAATTTCTGACAGTGGTCGTGATTGCGCATGCGCCTAGCAAGCACACCTTCTCAAGACACAGCACTCCAATCGGGTTTCTCCAATGGAAATTCTAGGGACGAAAATCCCTTGTAAGTGTTTCCGAAGGCCTTCCCAATTGGTTTTCCCTCGGATTTCCCACACATTTCCGTTTTCTTCCGGGAAGAATCTCGGATATATAGGGATATCCCAGGGAGTGATGTAGGGAGATCGTTGCTATATGGGAACTGTCTCTCGAGTGGATACCTTTCTAGATCGATTGTAACTTTTTTGTTCATATTGGGTGCATTTCATGTATTTTTCAGTGACATAAAACATTTTTTGAGTTATGTCACTTTTCTTGGAAGTTGTGATTTGTGAAACTGCCATCGAACGTCTTCTGATGTTTTGCTATATGAATAAGTTTTCACTAAAAAGAGAAAAATAAAATTTTTTTGTAAAAAAAATAGACCCGACTCCTAAAAGCAACTACTATTCAAACAACTAAAAAAAAATATTGGTATGAAATGAAACTGTAAATTGCGCTGAAAGTATAAAAAAATTCCTTCGCCAAACAACCTATAACACTACAATTATTCATAACTTTTGAAGTGGGCGCAAAATTAAATAAAAATTCATGCCTTTATTCAAAGAAAAATCAAATCCTATTCAAAATACACATCTCACATTGTCACCTGCAAAACGCAGTCGAAAACTACTTTGATTCAAGAAAACAAATAAGATTTCATAAGCTGCAAAAGTTGGCGAAGAGGCTGGTATCTGACGTTTTTGGTGAAAGAGAAATCGAAAATTACCTGGAAAACATATTGAATTTCTTTGGAATATCATGATTATTTTGATAAGGTATATTAAGAAGGTAATCAAAAATATGAAACAATACTTTGTACAATATATATTAGGAAAACATACATCTTGCGTGTATATTTTTGCATTACGTTTTGATTGCCAAATCCAAAAGCCACCATGGATGATAGTTATCAAAGTTAAACCAAATTTGCAAAGGAAACTCTAACTTCAACATAAATACCGCATTGTGAAGAATGTTCACTGTTCTATGTAGATGCTATTAATAGACCAATTGTATACAGTGATGAAATAATAAAGGAAACATGAAATGGATCATTCGAGACAACAGCATTTGTTGCTACCGATCTAAAATCAAACCTTTAAAAACTAATTAAATTTTGCGTGGACTTCAAAAGTTATGATTAATTGTAGTGTTATAGGTTGTTTGGCGAAGGCAATTATTTTATACCTTTAGGCGCAATTTACAGTTTCATTTCATACCATTTTTTTTTCTTAGTTGTTTGAATAGTAGTTGCTTTTTGGTGTCGGTTCTATTTTTATTACAAAAATATTTTATTATTTTTAATTATTTTTTAATATTTTTACAACAATAAATAATTACGTCATTAATAATAATAATGCGTAGTTGAAATAAATAAAATATGTATTTTTTGCTTGTAAAAATATTACATAAATATTTTTATAAAATAATAATAAATAGTTTCATTCCTTCTGCCGTAATTTTACATTTATTCATGAATTTTTAACTTCCAATACTGAAATCTAGCGATATGGAAAATCGCAGTACGTGAGTAATAACAGCATCAACTCTCAACCGATGTACATCGAAATTTTGTATGCATTGTTTTGCATAATGATCGTATCAGATATGTACATTTACACGCTGTAGAAGCACATACACGGGAAAAATTGTATCATAACACTGCCACCTGTCAGCTGATATATATATAAAATTATTCAGTATTAGAAGTCACTTTGTAAAATACATTTGCTTATACATAACTTAAATAACCAAATTATACAGAACTATCATCAATGATTATGAATTATAAGATATCTTGCGACCAATTCCATTCATCAAATTAAACATTCCCTAGTAGACAAACAGTATAGGATATATTACACTATATAAGTAAATTTTTAAATCTGAAAATCTGTAATTTTATGAAAGAAGCATTTTGCTGATTTAAAAGCCTTGTTTATTTCAGATTATTCTGAAAGGAATTAACTTCTTTTAAACTTCATAAATGAATGATCAAAGAAATTTTAAATCGGTTTAGTACCTGCAAAAATAATTAAACTCTTCAATATAATAAGATAAAAAAAGAATAAGAAGATTGATTACATTGAATTTTATTATATATATTTCAGAACGTGTGTATAACTACACAAATTTTAATTATTAAGACTCTTTTAAAATTTTTATTCTAAATTTTCCTTAATTGTAAAATAAAATGGAAACAACGTGATATAAATCTGTAACCATTTAATAAATTTAACAAATGTTAATGTAACAAAGTACAAATATTTTATAAACTTTTGCATATATTAGTGATTTATTAAAAGCATTTATTGTTTCTGTAATTTTGATATTCACAATTTACTTGCTAGAGAGATAAGATAAATATAAATTAATTAATTAAAGTTTAATATTGGACTTGTGAATGTTATATCATATCACCCTATTTATAAATACATTATACATATCTGGATTATTTTTTTCTTGCTTGAAAATTAGAAGTAAATAATAAATATGTCTCCAGTTTCGTGATAACTCTAGAAAGAGGAATGAGCAATACAATAATAACATTGTACGGCATGACAAATTCCCCATCACCATTCTTATGTAAAATGACCTCCTAAATCCGAATATGACGTCCGTTTTTCAGGGACGGTCCCCTATTTTTAGCACTTTGGTAATTTTATGGCTATAAATTTGATTTCAAAGGAGGAGGGGTGATTATTTTAACTGTTAAATATCTTCTGGGGGGCTACAGAGTTCAAAAATTCTAAAGCCTGAACATTTACAGCAAGGGGAAAATTTAGGGGGGGGGGATTTGCTACTGAAATTATGTATTACATTGATTATATTTTTTTAATCTACTATTAGTGTTATTTATTAAACATATTATATATATATATATATATATATATATTGATTTTAAGTGTTAAATTAATTCTCTTTCACTCTCCAAATCAAAATCATGGCCAAAAAATTACCGAACAGTGATAAAAATTGGGAAAGGGTTGGTGTTCCAAGAAAACGTTTTTTTTTTTTTTTTTTTTTTTTTCCTCAGCGCAGTGTAATTATCATTGTAAAATATTGTTATATTTTATTAGCGTTTTTTTTTTTTTTTTTTTAAGGAGGTTCAACATTTATCCTTTATTTTTTTATTTTTTTAATAAATGGTTCAGGCGAGTTATATTTATTATTAATTGAAAGGATAAAAAATACAGTTTTGCGAAATCATACTTTTCAATTTTTTTTTTTTTTCCGTTGCTTTGGGAGTCTCTAATGTGTTTTGATACGATGGATTCAGAAATGTTCGTCTCTTCTTCTAATCACGTAAGGAATTTTCACAAAATAAGAATGCAGATCTGAAGAATTCCCACAGTGGTTATAACAAATTCGAAACTATATGTATAAAATACATTAAAATAGGCTATTAATTACTCATTACCTTTAAACTGTGTTTCTATACATCAGAGATCCGTTTAGAGATTATTATTATTAGTTCTGTATGAAGTATTTAATAATTATCTGCTAAGAATTTAACACTTTATAGGCATTGATACCTTTCTTCCATTTATTTGATGTCTTGATGAAATAGCTCTCCTTGTTATTTTCTCACATCACACACTGAGAAAAAATTCTGTAACTGACATATAGAATCTAAATTGGGGCTCTAAAAAAATAGTCCCAAGTCATCCTTATAAATTCTGGTTCTATTGAAAGTGAGTTCTAGGAACCCCTATTAGAATTCTAGAACGTTTGCCTATATTATCGAGGGCAAATTTATTTAAAAATCTCTGCAAATAAATGAGAATACAAGAGGTTGTTTTCAGCAACTATCGTCTTGGTTTATGACCCAATTCTAGAAAATCAAGTGAGAATTTCTCGCAATACAAAAGATTCAGAATATTGTTTCACCATCTAGAAATGTGCAGACTAGAAATTATGGATCACTTTGTCTATTCAGTTTATTGCCATGCCTTATGAGCATAGCTCGAAAATCTATATTTCTAGTTTAGGGATTTAGAAAATGATCACTTATTCATTCTAGATGAAGGCGGTATATATTTTTTTCTCAGTGCGTAGATTTTACGGAAAATAACTTAGATGAAGTTGAAAAATTGAAATTTTAATCTCATTTCTGTACAAAGATCCCATTTTCTGTTAAAATTGTACGTAAATTAGATTTTCGAATTATATTTTCTTAATCAGCATCCAAAAGTACATCAGAAAAACACATTATTTTCAAGAAAATAAATCATCGCAGACCTGTATAATTATTGTTCTATTTCAAATTTTATAAATGTGAATTATTTAATACCAATGTTACTTCCTTTTAAGTACAATTTATTAATTTGAAAAATATTTTCCAGAAATCACTGAAGACAGTTGATTTCTTTCAAGTGTCAAGAATTAATTCTAAATTTCTGTTCATATGATATACTATACTTGCTTGCAAATTTGATACAGTTTATAAAAACATTATTTAACACATTACAAAACAAACAAAAAAAGTATTTCAAACATTTGTTGACTTACTTAGAGGAGAACATTTTAAATTTATACCAATTAAGTTATGTGTTACATCAACTATTGAGGATTTCGTGGGTATTATCGACTTATATAGGTCAAACAAGATAAAGATTACTGTAAAAAAAAAAAAAAAAAAAAAAAAAAAAAAAACTGAAAATTTTATTTATTTTTTATAGTCGTTATGTGTTTTCTAAGATAGTAGATTCTTAAACTTATGTGTGAAAATAAAACACTAGCAAAAATTAAGAAAAACAAAAATCATAGTAAAAAAGATAGCAATTATAATAGTCGTCTTCAAAAAAAAAAAAAAAAAAAAAAAAATCATTAGACGTTTAATGCTGTATAGTGAGATTAAAATGAAGTACATACATTCGATCTTTATAAATAACTTTGATATTACTTCCATGAATTCGATTTTTATATGCTTTTTACTTAATCGAATGGTACGTTAATATAGGATTGGTAGATAAAGGGTTACATTGAAATTCAAAACCCATATAGTACGATTGGCATACAGATAATCCCGTTGAATGCGCATGGGTACATGGACATCTATAAAACCCAAAATACAAGCAAGAGGCTGTTACATAAAATATTGATAAAAAGAGAGAATAATTGTTAAGTATAGTGAAAATAGATCAGTTTAGAATATAAAATATGAAAATAGACCAGGTCAATTAATCCTACGGCTTACGTACCAATGTTATAACAACTCAGCTACCTGCTGGATACCTGACGCACATTATTTAAGCGTCATCACTTTCAACTCTTCCTAAAATTAATTAACCTTATTTAGTCAAAATTTTTTGCCGTACATATAAACAATGTCACAATTAAACTTAAAATTTTTTTTATTATTTCAAGACTTTGGTACATAGATTTTTATGCTACTGACGTATAATTTAAAACATTAAAAACTAGAAAAAATATATACCTTTTGTATTATATTCAAACCGATAGAGTTATTATTTTCTTTATTTTTCATTCACAGTTTAAGAAATCTATTAAAAATTTTATAGTAACTAGACATAAAATATTTACAATGAAAACAATAAAACCGAAAGATTTAAAATTTTTACTGTTAATACATCATCGAATTTTTCTAAATGATGATTTAATTGGTATACGTTTGAATAGTAAAATTATTAATCACCTTTAAAATAAAATATAAATGACAGTTTGCATTTTTTGAGTTTATATATATATATGTATGTGTGTGTGTGCGCGTGTGTGTGTGTGTATTAGGGTGACCGAAAAATGGATGTTTCAGATAAGCAATTTCTAATAGCGAAAAAAGATTTACTTTCGAACTCTGAATTTGGGAAAAACAATAATATATATACATGGTCTGTCCCAAAAGTAATGCGCCTTATTTTCTTATGCCGCAAATATCTGTCGCACAGGGTTGCCACTTGCACGGAAGGTTGGGTGGAGTCTTGGGAACACAGCGCCACCAGCGCCAGTCGGCTCCGAGCTCCTGCAGAGTGTCAGTGCCTGTTTCAGTGAACCCTTGTGTGAGTGCTCGGTCGAAATCAAGATGGAACAAACTCTCGAGCAGAATTGTTGCAGTGTTGTGAGGACGATCCGACTGTTTTGGACAATGTGGTAAGGGATGACGAATCTTTTACCTTCTTGTACGACCCAGAAACAAAATGACAGATCGCAGAGTGGCATACGACGTCGTCACCACGCCCAAAAAAGGCAAGAATGACCAAATTGCAGGGCAAAGCGATGCTCATTGTTTTTTTTTTTTTTTTTTTTTTTTCTTTCTTTTTCTTTTTTTCGAATCCAAGGGAGTGGTCCATTTTGAATTTGTTCACCTGGTCAACCAGTCAACGCCAAATTTTACGTTGAAGTACTGAAAAGGCTAAAGCAAAGGGTCAACCACGTCAGGCGCGAGATCAAGAATTCCTGGAAGCTGCACTATGACAATGGTCCCAGCGTCTCAACGCTCCTCCAGCCGCCTTACAGTCCTGATTTGTCCCCGTCCGACTTCTCTTAATTCCCAAAGATTAAAAAAATCCTCAAAGGACAGAATTTGGGGACCCTGGAGAACATCAAGAAGGCTACGAGGAGGTTACTATAGGACATCTCTGTGATGGACAGCCAGGATGCATATAAAGCATGGAAATCGCGTCGGAACAAGTGTGTTGAAGCAGGAGAGATGTATTTCGAAGAATATTGAGTAAGTGTACGAATCGGTTCAATAAATTTCTTAAAATAAAAATGGGCGCATTACTTTTGGGACAGACCATGTATATATATATATATATATGTATATATATATATATATATATGTTTAGTTCACGCATGACCTTCAAAGTTAAAAAAAGATGATGAAAAAGGTCAGATTTCAAAAACTTTTATTGAAATACAAATATTATTAGTTTTTGTTGAAATTAATCAAAATTTGATTTTTTAGCTTTTTTTACAAAATGCAGTATTTCATTTTTTGTATCCCAGTATTACACTTTTTAGTATAAATGTACACTGTGCAGCTCCTCGTTTGTTATGCAATTATAATTTATTACATTAACAACGATGAGATGGTTCCACTTTAAGTTCTGCCCTGCCCTTACCATCCAACCAAGCACGATAGACAGTTATTTACAATATTTACTTATTTATAGAGCATTTACATTTACATTTATTATATGATTATAAACAAGTTTCTATTTTTTGATTAAAGTTGGAAGTTGGATTTATTACTCAGTTTTGGCATTGATAATCGCGAATATAAATTTGTTATTATAAATTCATTTCTCGAATTTTCCCCCAAATACATTTTTTACAGATTCATTGACCAGCTTCACAATCCGTTCAACAGACTGAATGTTTTTATATGTTAATTTTATTATTTTAAACTTTGGCAATTGTTTAGTTTATAGAAATAATAAAAGATCCTTGTTTGTCACATTTTCCTTTGTTGGAGTCATAGAGAAAGAAAGAGAAAGTAAACACGTTGACCAGCTGATCAACACTTCATAGTCCGAAATTTCAAAATTCAATATTAATGGAAGAAATCCTCTTATAGATACAGAAGTGTATCCTGACGAGTGATCTCTTATCTCGAGTATTCTTCTGTAAGCTTACGCCCGCCCTTATATGTTGTTTGTCGTCCCCTGATACGGTCTATAACAAGTCCTCCGAGTTAGCAAAAAAGGCATTTCGTTACTAATTAGTCCAGCATCTTTTCCAATGGCAAACGCAACAGGACTATGGATGCCAACTTAACACCTTTTGGCTACCGCAAAAATTATACTTTTTTTTTTTTTTTTACTTTGCTTTATTAGTGAAAACCGTTACAGTTCACTGATTAAGTAAAATAATTTTTCCTAGTAAATTTTTCCAGTACCCAAAAGGTGCTAAGTTAGCAACTATGAACAGAACAGTTATTTTCCTATCAAAAGTTGTAACCTGTCCATCATTACAGTGGTAGCAAATAATATAATTTTGATTTGAGTTTTAGATGTCGAAGTAACAGATGCGTCACATTCTTTTATTGTTTCCTTAAATGACCTCTTAAAATGTACATTTACAACTGAACCGTCGAATGAAATAATTAACCTTT
The DNA here is from genome assembly GCA_963930645.1 of Salticus scenicus. Classification (NCBI taxonomy): domain Eukaryota; kingdom Metazoa; phylum Arthropoda; class Arachnida; order Araneae; family Salticidae; genus Salticus; species Salticus scenicus. The sequence continues at coordinate 106,979,997 of OZ005649.1, forward strand.
TTTTTTTAAATATTGATCTAATTTTCTAAGTTCTTTCTAGCCCAGCTTTTTCTTTCATGTTCGGAATACTAATGTAAGTGTTTCTAGTATTTCGTTGGCCATACAAAAATTTTAGTTCGATACGAGATATTTTTTCTCTTTTCACATTTACAATCAGTGTTTACTGGACAGTCACAGGAACTCTGATTTTCCCCACAAAAGGTAATCGTGCTTTTACATGCTGTAACATTCAACAACTTTTATTTAGCATCAGCAATGAAACATTCACCTTTGTTTTAAAGCTGCTTTCAGCTTTATCTCTGTTATAAGACATTCTTAAATTGAAATAAGGATTATGATAGTTTTTATTAATTGTACTATTTAGTATGGACACAGTTGGTATTGAAGCGTTTCCTTATAACTCCTGTATTTTTGAACTAAGTCAATCGGCAATAGTAAAAAATGCTGCCATTTTAGTAGAATATAAATACAATCTATACCTTTCGTTTAAACAATATAAAAATACATCCTTATATATTGGGAAAGTGTTCGTATCCAGTTTTTTTATTGGTAAGACTCCAACCAAAATTAAATAAATATGTAAATAAAAATAAAAACAAATACGCAAAGGATTGTGTGGTAGCCGCCATTACTAATGACGGTAAAGGTAAAATAACACAAATAGAATACCAAATAGTCTTTAAAGCACTTCTGTAAATTCACTATTTAACATGATATTTTAACATAATCCTACTTAAATAAGATAAAATTGAAACATAATGATCTGATCATACTGCCTGCTGACAACAGACATATGTATATGAGAATGGAGAATGAAATTAAAAAGAGAATGCGCGTGGCTCAGTAGATGAAGCCAGATACGATGTCAACGAGTCTGATGATTTACTAACCAAATTCAGGTACAATCTGTTACTATCACGTGCTTTTATTAACTATCAAGGTATAATGCCTACACATATAACATAATATTCGATGCATTAGGTTTTCTAGCAAGCTGGTTGTGTTATTTTAAAAATAAAAATAAAAACGTCCAATTTTGGTTAATTTAACGAAGCTTAAAGCTTTATGCGCAATCTGAAAACTGTAAAACAATATAAATATTTTTAAAGATATTAGAACAAAAAGTAATAATATTTGTATTTCAATAAAAAAATTTGAAATTTGATCTTTTTTCATAATTTTTTCGAACTTTGAAGGTCATGCGCGAACTAAAGATATAAATATATATATATATATATATATATATATATTCCCCCAAATTCAGGATGCCAAAGTACAACTTTTTTTTTGCTATTAGAAATCGCTTATTGAAAATATCTATTTTTCGACCCACCCTAGTGTATATATATATTATAAGTCTCTCTAAAAAATTTATATTGTAATATAAAACCATTTTATCAGATCAGTGCTTTCATATGTATGTTACGTAACAATATTAACTAAAAGTTGTAGCTATGCTACTGTAAAATAGCTAACGAAGGATGTAAAATATTTTATAAATTAAATGGCAAAAATAAAGTTATGCTTTCAGTTATAATTGGTTAACTGAACAATATAAAATCGACTTTATCATTTTATAATCAAAACAATGTAAAAAACGTACTTTTTAAACAGATTTAATTTGTCTCCCGCTAAAGAAATATAAATAACGATTCTTAATAACAAAATTAACGAAATATTTTTCATTCTTAATGACAAAAGATTCACTAGCTCGTTTAGTATGCATGTACAATGTGCATACCAAAATCAATAATCTGTTATTTAAAAATAAATAAATAATAATAATAATAATAATATTGCCTAACTTTCTTGTGCACATTTTAAACTATATACTACATTATTGCTACTATTAACATATTCATCTGTGTTAAGCAAAATAAAAAGTTAGATTCTGGTTGAAGAACTTTATTTTACGAATAGTCTCGCGGAAAACTACAATGAAAAACTATTTTTCTTATTATAAAAGTCGCAGAAACATTGTCAATTAACACCACCGAGTACACATATGACTTATTAAGTAAAATTTATGAGCAGCTTGTCATACAATCTCCTCGTGACTTACTTACCGCAGAGAGTTCAGTTCAGTGTAATTCGATTACCTTTTTGAAAGATAGGTAGCCCATAAAATTAGATTATACCACAAATGATAGTTAATTCCTTCTGAAACTGAGATAGTTTACGAAATCTTAACAACCTTAAATAAACATTTTTTTCCACAATTTGATAATCCAGTTCGCCAAATCCGTTGCCGAGGCTGATTATCATCAATGTTTATCTTTTACTATTACATAATGTTATGCATGCCCATAACTGTATTTTTACTGAAACAACGTTTTTTTTTTTTTTTTTTTTTTTTTTTTTTTTTCATGAAAACAAAATATATATATATATACCGTCTAAAATAATTTTCGCGTGAAATCTCTTACAAGGTTAAATAGGAATTTCAGAAAATGAAGTCTAAAGTTCATAATCAGTAATTTTATTAGGTTTTTGGGAATATCTGTAAAGCGGAAGGTTTTATAATGACTAAAAAAGCAAGTATACAAGTATGTATTATAATAGAGCAAAGTATTAATTTTCCGATTTCTACGTCTAAATTTTTGACTTATATATTTACACACACACACATGTGTATGTATGCTTAATATATTTACACACATATGTATAAATACGTGTTTAATATATTTACAGACACACACACACACACACATGTACATACTAACGTCACGAAAAATATGTAGAATCGCGGATATCTTTTAATTTGTAAGTCATACCAAGACCAAAATTGAAGATGTTTAAATGTTCTTTACGAAACTTAAAAATTTGTAAGAAAATTTTAGAGGATTAGTTCTAATGCTGAGTCCCAAACCGTCGACAATTTCCAATAGCGCAGCTCTGGTGCAACGAAAATGCGCAACCAACCTAATTTTAGAGTTACGCTAAATTCAATACAGATTTCCCTATTCGGTACCGCAGTACTTGCTTTATTACCTTCAAGGAAGTAAAAAATATCAGTAAAATTTCTAAACTGATTATTTTAATATGAATTCACTATAGTCACCAATATTTATAAGTAATAAATTTATTGTAGATTATTCAATTCTAGAACGAATATAAATGATACATAAATCCCTTTTATTCCGCTGGTTTATAACAACACACTCGCAAAATTACCTTTGTTATTATTAGAATGAGTGTGAAATGAATTAACTCCAAATTGGAATTCTTCATCGCAACGTTGTATCTACGGAGTTGTGAGATTTAGCAGTAGTATTCAATAATGAGCCTAGAGAACATTTACACAGCCGTTCTAAATTGTCTCTCTTCCGTGTATTATAATATGCTTTTCTAAAGATCAATTCGTATCAGATAAGATATAGTAACTTCAGACTTAAACTCTTTAAACTATTATCAATTAAACTTATTTTGTTTTTTATTTTAGACTAGCAGGCTACGCCCGCTTCGCTGGTGAATAAATTTAAATGAATTTTCAAAAGAATTGAATCACTATTTAATTTTTATATCATATTTTGGGCTTTGTAACATAATTTAAAATTCATTTTAAGGTCAAAAAGTCAAAATAACATATTAGAAATTAAATAAAATATTTTTTCTGTTTTGCACTTCTTTTGCAACAATGCTCTATGGTCTTATGTGAATGATTCTCAAGAATGAATCAATAATTGTTTACAAATTTAATGGATTATGTATGGGAAATAATTACGCTGTAATTTAAAAATTGCAGCTCTTAGAACTTCAAAACTGATAATTTTTAAAACGTTATTCATTATTCTTTAATATTATACTTTTTTTTAATAGTAGACTCTTATTTTAAGATAAAAGCAATCGAATGATATCGCGTTGTGAAACTTTGCAACGTAATATCTTTAAATCTAATAACTTTATGTACATAGTGTCCTCACAAAAAAATGAACAGTTTTTAGAGCTCTTTAAAAAAGTATAACGTCTATGCAGTATCTTTTTAAAAAATTCATTAGTTTTTACTAAAAAAAAATGGCTGACCTTCATCAAAAGCAATTGAATGATATCGCGTTGTGAAACTTTGCAATGTAATATCTTTAAATTTAATAACTTGATGTATATAGCGTCCTAACAAGAAAAAAAAATTTTTAGGGCTTTTTTAAAAAATATAACATCTATGCAGTATCTTTTAAAAAATCATCAGGTTTTTTTTTTCCTAAAAAAATGGCCGACTTTCATCAAAAGCAATTGAAAAATATTGCGTTGTAAAACTTTGCAACGTAATATCTTTAAATCTAACAACTTGATGTATATAGTGTTCCCATAAAAAATGAACAGTTTTTAAAGCTCTTTTAAAAAAGTATAACATCTATGCAGTACCTTTAAAAAAATGAGTTTTTCTAAAAAAATGGCCGACATTCATTAATAAAGTAGTTAAATCTAGACGAATCAAAAATAGGAGTGGTCCGCCCGGATGTGTTCCGCCTACAAACACTTTTTCTATTTATGTAAGATCACTTTCTTTTCATTATTATTTACTAAGAATTTTACGAACATTACTATTTTAATTCCTTATTCTATATATACCAAATAAAGTTCTGAATGCCTAAAATCTTTGAAATTTCGATTTTTCATAGATAAATACATTATGTTCTGATCATTGCTTGACAATTATTAGAATATGCCTGCCTAACTCTGTGGGTGTCTGTGTACGTTTTGTCAAAATTATGTGCTACCAAAATCTCACTAAATGATGCACGCAATTTAAGGAAACATTTGCAAGGATCTTTACATAATTTTGTGTTAATAGTACTTTTACAGACATCGGCCAGCGCATTACACTGCTATGGTAGAATTTCCTGATTTACTGTATTTTTTCCTCATTTACAGTCGGTAACAAAAGTGTCCGAACACTAGCAAAAATTCCTATGTAAAAAAAGTACACTTCATACGGTTTTGTTAAAAAAATACTTATCGAATCATGTTCTTACTCTGACTAAGAACAGGATTCGACAAGGATTTATTTAACAAAGCCGTATGAAGTGTACCTTTTTACATAGGAATTTTTGCTAGTGTTCGGACACTTTTGTTACCGACTGTACCTCAGCTATATGTAAGTATTAACGGGCTATAACCGATTCATTGGCAACTATAGTTAAATGAATTCTCAAAATTGCTTATGACTTGATAATATGAAATATCAAAAAATATGCATGTGAAAGAAAAAAAAAATCACTGAACTCGCTCGGAATTTCAATTTGGGTTCATTTATATTATAATTCATTGTATGTTTTCTCGAAAATAAATAATAACGCACCTTGAAAGAATATATATAAAACTATCATTTTAATATGATAAACAAAAGTGAAACAACTTTTGGCCTCTAGCATTGTGACAGGCATGGAATAATGGTACCTCTTAAACTATACAAAATATAAGAAAAATAAGTGATGGAAACTTGCAGATCATGTAAATGCTAAACGAAGAAATCTTGTAGAATCGTCGGTGTTTTTTTGGCTGTACACTGTTAAAAATTTTGTCCTAGGTTAAACCAAAACATGGTACTCTGTTAAAAATTTCAGTTCAAGGTTGAACCAAATGTTGGTACTACAGTAGCTTCAGTTTGCTAGGTTGAACCAAAACTTGGTACAAGTATAGCTTCAACCATGCGATGGTGAAACCTTCTACTATGATTTGGCGTTTCTTGATTGAAAAAAGCACCAAATTATGGTAAAAAAAATTCTCCATCTTATGGATGTAGCTATTGCCGTACCAAGCCTTGGTTTAGTAAAGCACCAAATAAGGGTAAAAGGTTTCACCATCGCATGGTGGCAGCAAAAATGTACCAAATTTTTAACAGTGTAGGTATAAAAGCAAGAGTCAATATTTGTCAAAAATATATACCAGAATTGTAATTGAAATTCTGATTGGGAAGCTATAATTTAAATTTTAGAAGATTTTAGATAATTTTTGTGGAATATATTGCTACAAATTTCGTCCTAGGTTGAACCAAAACATGGTTATAGTAGATACTAGCATGAAATCGTGAAACATTTAACCACGATTTTGTAATAAGTTCTACCAAAGTTTGGTTCTACAATTGGTGTAACCATAAGATAAGGCAATATTTTCCCATAATTTGATGATTTTTTTTTTTTTTTTAACAAGAAGTACCGAATTATGGTAAACGATTTCATCATCGCATGATTGCCGCTACTTTAGTACAATGTTTTGGTTTAATCTAGCATATTGCACCTACCATAGCACCAAATTTCTGTTCAACCTTGAATGGACATTTTTAACAGTATATATATATATATATATATATATATTTAAATGAAGATAAATGAAGAGATGAAAGTGAAATGTAACAAACAACAAGAAAACTTATCAAACAAAGTTATGAAACAAGAAAATTGGTTAGATTTAAACACTATTTAAACTAGAAATTTAAATTATGCTGTGCCAATCTCTTCAGCAGGTGGGAACACAGCTATTAAAAAACTATGTAGCACTAGCAGGTTTCAAAAGATATGCAGGCTAGCATACTCCAAATGTAATTCAAACTAAATAGTAATGAAAAAATGTAAAAAAGTATTTTTATTTACTGAAAATTTAAAATTAAGTTTTGATAAATTAAAACTAAATTTCTATTCATTAAAAATCATATTATAGCCAACAAAAAACATTTAAAATATATAGAGAGAAAGATTTTTATATATGAAATGCTAGCCATACATACCCCCACCCGAACCTACTAGAAAAGATGAAAAAACTCACCACCTGCGAGAAACAACATCTGCAAATTTCATCCCAGCTCAAAAACTTGAAAAACAGTAAATTTTCCTTCCATATCCAAAAATGTCCAAAACCTTTCCAGGTCTGGCGAAACAAAATAACTCCAAACATTAGCAAAATGGTCTTCCTAAAAGGCTTTGAACCAAATGCATCAAACTGGACACCTATATGGATCACCAATCAAAAAGCAGATACTGCGGCACTGACACTAAAAATTCAAATTTTTTGTATAATGAAATATTAAACTCAAAGGATACAAGTTTTATAATATAATAAAGCTTGAAAATTGAAAACTTGTTTATCAAAATTAAATTTTGAATTACATAAACTTTTGATTCTTAAAATATGGTTGATAACAATATTTATGTAAATTCTGTGGCTCAGATTAGAATACCAATGCGGCATACAGTTAGTAATGAAGTTAAAGTTTTTTCTTTTGTCAAATAAATCAGTATATAAATTATTATTTTTTAAAATAAATGAAATATCCAAAAATCAGCTTCATAATTTTTATTGTTGGCTTTATTTAATTTTAAACAATCTGGATAAATTAAACTTGAAAAATTATCAAAATCAATATTGAAAATAATTAAATCATCGATATATCGATAAGCATGTAAACAGATATTATGAGTTACAGTGAACTGATATTCAAAGAAAAATAAGAAAAGATTAGCCGCACAGGAAGAGTAATTAGTTCCCCTGCCAATACCATGAGATTGTTTGAAAACTTTGTCATGAAAAAAGCTGTAATTATTATTTAAACAAAAATGAGATAGACTAAGAAAAAAATCTCGAGGGATATTCAATTCATCTTCAATATAAAAAATGTCAAAAATATTTTTATAATATTATAGAGTTCATTTATAGGAATATTACTGAACAGGTTTTCAAAATCATAAGTTTGAATAGATGAAGGTCTAAAAGTAATTTTATTAATTAAATCAAGACTGTTATCAATCGACCAAAAATAACTAGAGTTCTTATATTTAAATTTTAAAAAGTCATAGATTTTTTTCAGAAAAAATTGCAATTTAATATTGAAATTCCTACCAATACTATTAGTAGTACAACAAATGAATCTAAATTTAACAGGATTTTTATGAAACTTAGGTGTTAAAAGTAAAAAGGGAATATTACTTTCATTAAAGACCCTTATATTATATGAAAAGAATGATTTAATTTGTTTAGAATAAGCAGTAAAACATTTTTTAACAACAGTGGATTTCAAATTTATTTTTGTGTAGTAAAAATCAATATCAAGTTCATCTAATGTTCTTTCAAAATAAAATTTCTTTCAAATGATACCATAATTACTAGCTGCTTTGTCAACAGGAACCAAAATAAAATATTTTTCAAAAAATTCCAAGTATTCATTATCTTCCTTATAAAATTTCTGATAACTATAACTAACATAATTTAAACTTTTACTAAAATTATCAAAATAAACAATAAGATTATATTTCCATTCATGAAATTCTTCTATGGGTATATTGTATTTATAATAATTTTTATAAATAAAATTATTAATATCTTTCAAAAAGACTTCCTTAACATTTGATTTTTTAAGTTTTTTATTTAATCTAAATTTAGTACCCAAATTCATCAAAAACCTTATATTATCATTTTTTATTATACTAAGATCACCAGTTATAATATGTTTATAATTATTATGAATATAAGAGTTAAAATCATCATTATTACATATACAAATATTCGTATTGGAAGAATCAACAGATAAAGCAAACTCTCTATAGTTAAGAATCTTTTTACTGAATGGTTTATTATATTTAAAAGCAGTTATAACATTTATATTTTTTACTGGAAATAGGAAATTATTTTAAAAAATAGCTGTATTCAGTTTCAAGTGATCAAATGATTTTTGCAAGAAAGAAACTGTAAAATATTCATTTAAAACATTATTTTTACCAACTTTTAGAAGTTTGAAACTTATTAAATCTGTAACTAAATCCTTAAACTGAGTATTAACAAAATTATATTTAGCAAGCAAAGCAGAAATTTTTTTAATGGTCTTGATTTTCGAAGAAAAAATTTAAGTCTTTAATATATTAACTCTGTAAACCTGTATCCAATATAACTCTGTAAACAAAATAGACATCTAATTCTATAAATAATATTACTGAATTTACAAAAACTAATATAACCAGGTGGCAGCCCCTCACTATCAACTTTAGCAACAAGACAAGTCTTACTTTTTTACTTTTTCACTTAAAATATCTCATATTTGCTAATTTAAATAATTTTTATAAATAAATTTTTGTAGGCACTTTGACCTAATTGCTTAACAACAAGAAACATTAACAACATTAACAAAATGTATAATGAAGAAAAAATATAATAAAGAAAAAATATTTAAATTAAGCGCTAAAGCAGCTTTAATAAATTGAATATTTAAATAAATTAAATTCAATATCAATGACAAAAATCAATTTGTATAGAAAAGGTGCTCAAAGCAGCACAAAATAGTATACAAAAACTATAAGATAATTATAGTTTTTGTATACTCTTTTGTGCTGCTTTGAGCGCCTTTTCTATACAAATTGATTTTTGTCATTGATATTGAATTTAATTTTATATATATATATATATATATATATATATATATATATATATATATATCGTATACATACATTTAAATTTCTATGTATTAAGAAAATATTTGTTACAGTGATTTTCGTTGATTCTAATAAAGTTGACTTTTCATTATACCTTCACATTTGCTATAATTTTGTCGCTTGAAATTTGAAAATAAACTCTTTTTTTTTTCAATGCCATATCTTAATTTGATCTTATTCGTCTTTTTTACCATTTTTCAGCGTCTATTTAGCGATGCTGACGATACTGAAATTCATTTTCTGTATTTGGATATTTTTATTTAAGGTTTATATGTATGTTTGAGTTAATTGATATAGGAATGTTATTTTGAATGCACAAATTCATAAACGTGTGTGGGTAATTATGAAGGTTGTATCACATATTTCTATAAATTTTGCGAATATACAAACAATTTTTAAATCTATTAAAAATAATGTTGCTAAAATCATCTTAAAAATACCCTTTTTTATATTTTCTAGACTCATTACCCTCCTAATGGTTCTTAACTTTTCCATAAAAAAAAAAAAAAAAAAAAAAAAAAAAGGTAAATGAGTTGAAAAACAGTTACAGAAAAACTTTTTTTTTCGAGGTGAGAGTTCAAACCAACTATTTTATTAGAATTAGAGCGAAACATTTCTTGTTTTTGAGAGTAGTTTCAACTTCATGACTGTTTTGAAGTATATTAAGTAGAAGTATATGAACAAACTAATGTTTATAACACTCAGAATAGACTAGTTGAACAAGTTAAAATAATTTTCTTTTAATATTATGACTATAAAAATGTTACTCTTTTTATATATTTTTTTCCAATAAGTAATATCTAAAACACAACATTATTTTTAATTTCTCTAGAGAAAGTACTGTTTTGGGGTCAAATTTTCGAAAGTGAGTTTTTGTTATATTTACACGATTTAAGGTCCCCTGAATACGATAATGGTGTTTATAGCGGTTGGTCTGTGTGTGTGTCTGTGTGTCTGTCTCTGTGCGAGTGTGTGTGTCTGTTATCAGCATATCTCAATAACAAATAGCAGCAGAGATTCCAAACTTGGTATTCTAAATGTTTATCCTATAAGGATGCTACACTAAGCTTTTCGTTGAGATGAAGCAAATGATTCGTGTACAGGGACACTCAAGAGTATTCAAATACATTACGTCTATGGGGGAAATTAGAGATAAATAGTGTTTAACATCTATAAACTGCACTAAACCAAACGAAGTAGATATATATTTTTTATATGCATAAAAACATATCTCATGTAGAATATGGCAGAGAAATCAATCACTGTTCATTTAAAGGGATACACAAAAGAACTAGATTATAGTGCGACAATAGCTGAAAATTGATGGAAATGTATTTCAGGTTGTGCCGTATATTATCACTATAGGATTATATTTAGGTGCACTATGTGGTTTGTACATATTCTTCAAAATATATACAGGGTTGAAAATATTTAAGGTAAAGACACCAGTGCTCGTCACCCATAAAATCTGCACCAGTAGTCTTCACCCTCTTAAAAGAAGTGTTAAAATAGGCGCTTTATAACCTGTATGAATTTGAATCTACCCGCACAAGATTCTCCAAAGCCTTCTGCTTCTTATAACATAAAAAGTTCGATTTCAAATATTGGGGAAGAGTAGGGAGAAGCGAAATAAGGGGAGTATGCGTTAAATTACAACTGGATTGAGTAAACGTAAAGCAAATGACTAAGGAAAGAGATATGCATTTCTTGATATATTTTGTTGTTTGCTGTATTTGACATTGTTTATGAAATGTAGAATACAATTTATGTGCCACTTTTTAAAATTTGACATAATATAAAGATTTTTATGGTATGACGGCTACTGGTGCAAATTTTGCACGTTTTACCAGTATTCGTCACCCCTGACGAACAATGGTGTTTTCACATTTTTTATAACTAGGCTATTTTTTTTCTGATTAAAAATACTATATTTTCGTTTAGTATTATGGTGGTGTAATTTTCATTTTAATTGGACTATCGGCACCAGTAGTCGTCAGGGGTATTCGTAAATGTAAACAAATGTATTTTAACCCCAAGAACTTGACCTGTATTGCACTTGTAACTTTTGTACAGCTTATTTAAACAAAGTCAGTCATGGTACCTTTATTTCACTAAGACTGACTTTAAACCACCTAAAAGTTTTCATTGTATTTTGCTTTAAAAATTAAACAATGGCACATAAACATATTTAGTTACAAAGAGCTTTTTCTAGTTTTCTGCTACATATTTTAGAAAAACAGACATGATTACTCTATACATCTGTCTAATGTATTTTAAATTTTTATGATGTCATGCATTTGCGAAGATGTATTTAAGTGATGTTTTAAAATTGCTTCATACTAATTAGTTACAAATTTTAAATACCATTTAAGCACTTTTTTATGCATTTTACATAAGTTTTTTATTGACCGTGATAATTTAATTTTAATTCATGTAGATATCGAAAATGATAAATTACAAATGCTTAATTTCATAGTTAACATGACTGTGAGGCGGATCAAAATTATGTTAAGGCTTTTTGTTATGTTAGGCGCAGGTGAATAAAAACTTATATAGAAAATATTAAAGATGAAAAACATTTCTTAAGCAGGTTTTTTATTTGTACAATATATTAATTATGCAAGATAAGCAAATAGTTAAAATGTTGATCAAAATTACCTTGTTGACTGTTAAATAATTAAAATTGTAAGATACAGATCCATATCATTTGATAACATTAGCTTGATGTGTACAATAATACTAGCAGGCTTTTCCCCTTTCGCTGGTTCCTATATTTAAATAAAAGAAAAAATCCATACCATTATCAATAATAAAAAATTAATTAATAAATTAAAAAAAAAAAAAAATGAAATCAGTCGAAACCGCAGTTAATGTTTCCGCTGTTTTCTGTAACAGCTTTCTGTCCCGCAATATGATGATTGTCTTCTACTGCCTTGCCTTTGGCATAGACTTAACCGCTTTTTATCGCCCCCCACTCTCTCCCACGGGTAGAATTTAGAATTTAGGATTTTAGCGAAATCCCATCAAATTACATGTTAACAAGTTAACTTGAAAACGTATTTGTTATTCTTTTTTTTGGCACCTGCATATACACGAAAAATTTCCGCAAAATCTCCTTAAACTAGGTGTTGGATACATATGGCCAACTCACATATCAAAAATAACTTTGGTAAAATAGTTTAGAGCAGAGTCACGCATGGAAATATGTTTTTGGTCCCCTTCCTCAAAATTTGGTCGGAAAGAATTACGCAAAATCTCTTTATAGTATGTGTTGGGTACACATAATCAATCAACGCATCAAAAAGTTGCTTTCCTGACATAATTTAGAGAAAAATTACTCTTGAAAACGTATTTTTGCATCCACACCCACACTTAATGAGGAACCAGACGCGAACGATTTCACAAAATTCCTTTATAGTGTGTGTTAGGGACACATAATCAACCCAAACGTTAAAAAAAATAATTCCGAGATAAAAAGAACTTTTTATATACCATGTTTTTAAATTTTCTTTTGGATCATATAAACGCTATCGAAGGCAGCGAGGACCCGAAACAATTGGCTAAAAGTATTTAAAAAATACACAGTCACCGTGTTCTGAGTTATCCTGAAAATTTCAAAATCTAGCTAGTCGTGAAGATTGGTGAACTGGATAAGTATATGAGTGCTGAGTCATATAAACGCTACCGAAGGCAGCGAGGATCCGAAACAATTGGCTAAAAGTATTAAAAAATGCAATGTTATCGTGTTTTGAACTATTCTAAAAGTTTCAAATGTCTAGCTAGTCGGGAAGTTAGTTAAATAAATATTCTATTGAATCATATAAACGCTACCGAAGGCAGCGGGGACTCAAAAATGTTGGCTAGAAGTATTTAAAAAATACATTGTCACCGTGTTCTAGGCTATTCTGAAAGTTTTAAATGTCTAAGTAGTCCGCAAGTTAGTTAAAAATCAATTGCAAAATTTGTACTTGGCAAACAAACAAAGAGACAAGAGTACGAATTAATAAAAACATAGTAAAATAAATCTTACTGCAATAATTTGGAGCAAAGTCACGCTTGAAAACGAGCTTATTACCCCCTCCCCTGCTACTTACCCTCTGCTTTAAATAAAGATATTTTTGAGGTCGAATAAAATTTTGAGAACTTTTCTTAAAAGCAAACAATTTTCAAATTATTTTGCATATGAATTTGTTTTATCAATATTTTGAATTTTACAATTTAATGCTTTATGTTTTAAACCCTAAAACTGGATTTAGGTTCTAAGTATGTGCCAAAGATGTTTTGTTTAGTTAATTTTTGTAAAATCGCAATTAAAATCAAACTATTCAGAAACTTGTTGCGTTTTATTTACATGACGACCACTGGTGCAAACACCTGACGACTACTGCTGAAACTCATTTTTGAAGTGACGAGCACTGGTGCATTTTTATAGGTTAAATTTTTATTTTATTTTTTTAAATTTGGCTTAATGTATTGAAAAATTGAAAGTGTCTAACAACAACTAGAAGAATCAGTGTATAAAATAGACGAAAGTATAATATTGATACAAGAATACCACACGAATGCCATGCGAAAAAAACAAACATTTAAAAAATAAGACCTTAAGAGTGACGAGCGCTGGTGTCGTTACCTTAAGCGATAACATTCTTTTTTATTGTTAGTGGAAGTGCTTTACTATAATATTTTACTATGTTCAGGAAAGCTGCTCAGGAATGGAAATAAATTCCTCATAGACATATGATAACGTATGTTTGTATGCTAAATATTTCTTGCTTGTTTTTTGTGTACTTACACATTTTGAGGCTTCCTGATTACCAAAGTCAAGTTTTTTAAAGTTTGATCCTTGTCTGTGTCTTTTAGAGTAACTTAAAAACGAATAATTTCAGGAGATCCAAAATTTGTATTTTCAAATTAATATAAATTTGTTGCTGGAAAGTTTGATCAATACTGATAAGTTCAAGGAATGTTGCGTGTGAAAGTTCTCTGAATAATTTTAAGTGAACTTTTAATTTTAATAGCAGATTTAAATTCTATATAAATATAGGTTGAGTAATGAAACGGGAGGTTGAGGGGGGCGGTATCCCCCCTCGCAAAAAACTTATTATCATATAAAACTCTTCCGAAGCCTAATTCAAAAATTTTTAACATAGGTTTTCATAACAGTACTCGTTATGCTACCTCTTAATTTCCAACCTGTATTTATAGTATTAAAATTCAAAGTAAGAGAAAGTCGTGTGAGTGACACACCAGATTATTTTTTTTATTAAACTATTGTCTAAGATATCAATACAAAAATGCGAAAACGATGCGTGCGATAAACTTTTAAGAAAACCTAAAAGTTTCTTTCAATATAACAAGAAAGTTATCATTTCGAAATATTTATAAGATTTTCTTTTTAGAACAAAATTTTTGAATTGATTTTTTTTTTTTTTTTCCAAAATATAAAGAATATGAAAAATTTTTCTTTTGCCTAACCAATTTACTTTTTTTAGTAAGGTAAATAGAAAAAAGTTATTGTAATGATTGCAATATTTTATTTCTACAAAAGAATATTTTTCATTAATTTCCTAAAATCGGGTTCTAGAAAGCATTATTTACGGAAATAAAATGTAGTGTTTACCATTTTAATCTACCTTTTACAATTAATCATATCATACCTGCCAACTTTCTAATTAATATTCCGTAAAATTCTTTTTCTCACCACTTTATTTTTAGAGTAATTTTCTCCAAATGTAAGTACGATTAAATAATAAAAATATTCTAAAGACAGAAAAAGAAAAGAAAAGAAATAATAGTACGGATACTAACAGTTTTACGGAATATAATTAGAAAGTTGATTAATCCAAAAAAAAAAAAAAAAGTATAATTACACCCACAATTATATTTACACAAAAGATGCATACAATAACTTTTATGATTGTTAGTATGAATCTAGAAGTCAATAATATCGCATATGATCATTCTATTAAGGAATACACAATATAAAACTTAGAAGTAACATATAGTGTTTATATAAATGCGTCGGATTAATATTTTATTTTCTGATTAAAATTGTAAATAAAATTTAAAAAATAGCATTCCTATTCAACTCAATGCATATGGCATAATCCATTACATTTTTAGCTTTCTTTGCTATTTAGATATTAAATATACGTTTTGAATATAGTTAACATTCTGCTAACCATTATAGGGGCAATTTATTTAAGCTCATAAATACTTACAGTCACCAGTATTTACAAGCAAAACTGGAAGAAAATATATAAATGATTTTTTTTTTTTTTTTTCCAATAAGAAAATAAAATTCTATTGAAATTTTTGTAGCTGAAATTTAAAATTATGTGGGAAAAATATATTTCACCTCCATTGAAAATTCTAAAAATTCTAAATAATAATATTAATAATAATGATAATAAGTAAGACATATTAATTCATATCATGGAGTTTTTAGTAGCCACAGCACGCTGTGTTTTGAATACTGCTATTCACCGAGAAAAAATTCTGTAACTGACATCTAGAATCTAGTTTGTAGCTCTAGTAAAAATAGATTCATGGCATCCTTATAAATTCTAGTTCCCTTTGAAAGGAAGTTCTAGAAACGCCTATTAGAATTCTAGAGCGTTTGCCTATGTTAACGAGGTCAAACTTATTTAAAAATCTCTGCAAATAAATGTGTACACAAGAGGCGAATTCTAGCAACTATAATCTAAGTTAATGGCCCAATTCTAGAAAATCAAGCGAGAATTTCTCACAATTCAGAGGATTCAGAATATGTAGAATATTCAGAATATTGTTTCACCATCTAGAAATGTATACACTAGAAATTCTCGATCATTTCGTCTCTTCAGCTTACTGGCGTGCCTTTATACACATAGCTCAGAAATTTTTATTTCTAGTTTAGGGATTTACAAACTGACCACTTATTCGTTCTAGATGAAATTGGTATATATATTTTTTTCTCAGTGTTCTTAAAAATACATTTATTTAATTAATTGTGGATAAAATAACAAACGAGATATCTATAAAAGAAATTACCATTCTCAAATTATACGGTGATGTGACCCCTGGATTTATTTAATTAAAAAAATATATTTTTTATATTAAGAAATTAGTAGTCGATTGTAATAATTCAAATGACATTAGATTAAAATTGAGTAAGTGAATGACGTTATACCTGATATGTTATCTATTTCATTTTACTTTTCTCACCTTTAAAATTCGTACATAGAAAATCGTCGAAACTACTTTTTTGGTATAGTAGCCGGTGGACTTTTTGAAATTTTGGAAAGAACTGCGTTCAGCAGGAACAGAGCTGGGTGACAGGACGTGAAACTCTTCTCTTTCTGTACGGACGAAGACAGACGAATTTCTAAAATACATGTCTTTAAACGAACTTTACTAATTTTCTGCCTAATCGAATTTCCAGCAAGCGATAACAGTAGATTTTTCTATGTCTTTATAAATCAGAATTTGGAAGAATACTATTACATACATAGATTTTGAAAACATTTCGCTTCAGAGATATTATAATTGCAATTTAGTTATTTATTTATTTATTTATTTGTTTGTTTAATATAATCACCTCCTTCTCGATTTCCTCGTTAGGATTACGTCCAAGAATTATTTTGATCAGAAATATAATTTACAATTACAATTAAAATAGCAATTTTCAAACTATACGTTTTTTTTTTTTCCTTTATAATAAAAGCCATTAGATTTAAACGAAGTAAAAATTAGATGCTTTCATGTATTAATATGATACAAATATGCTCATCTTATTAAAATTATATTTTAAATAAGGTTAACAAGAGTCGCAGTGCTATGACTTATTTTTAATAGGAATTTTTGTCATAAAATAAGACTATAAAGATGCCCTATTTTCAAGAATATTGGTAATAAATGTCCTGAAAAAATGACGGATTACAGATTCTTATGTAAATGTGTGCAAAATAGGGGTTTATTAGCCATTAAAACTACAAACAAACTTTAATTGTCAATTTTGTATTGAATACAAGGTGTATGTTTTATATAAACCCTTTATAAAATGAAAACAGATAATTTTTATAAATTTTATTGAATATCACCCCCCCCCTAAAATTTCTAATGTTTACATTAATATTCATGTAAAATTAAAGTATTAATATTTTACATAATAAATTTTAATTATATTTAAAATAAGTTTACATTTTGCATCATTCTGTTACGATTGATGATAAAGATTTGAACCTAAAATTATAACTCAAGATGAAATTGCAGTAAATTATTAAGACTAAAGAATTAGTTCATTTTGAAATGGCAGCTGTACCACTGCAAATCAAGCAATGTTTGAATTAAACTCGAACACAGCACGGTAGTTAGTACGCACTAGGATTTAAATAGATAATATTATTATAGTCCTTAATTGCGTTTGAATAAGTGACAATAATATTATCAGCGGTAATTACAGAGATTTCACCTATCAGTACAGTCAATTTACTGAATTAATTGGATTTATTCTGGAACATTTATTTATTATATGAGCATTTCTGTAGCAATTGCATTTCATTGGACTATTTAGGCATTTCTTTATTATTATTATTATTATTACTTCTTATTTTACTTTCTGTGTATTTGAATTTGATTCTAAATTTTCGATATACAGGGTAATTATAATTACAATCACGATTTCAAAACTCTAAAATTTTAAACCTAACAATAAGAATGACTTGAATCAGAATAATCATGAAGCAATGGCATTTCGTTTGGTGGGGGAACAAAGTCGTTCCAAAATGTTCCTAAAGATGACGTTATCAGGGTAATATCAATGAAAAAGCCTAAATGGATTCATTAAACTCAGGAACGTTGATACGCGTATCAATACAATAGAATAGCATGAAAGAATAGACTGCATGAGTTTAAGGCAAATGATTTAAGCAAAAAAAACAAGAATAAGTGTTTAGACCGGAAACATTTGTAGTTGCAAGAAATAAAGAGTGTAATGCACTAAATTCAAACTACTGCGAATATGTAAAATAGCCTATGGATATTGAGCCATCATCCCTATCTTTCAAGATAATATAGAGGGAGCTGTCACCATTCTTGGCAAAATATCTAATGATATTTTGCCAATCCTTAAAGTGAAGTAAAAAAAAATTAAAGTTCAGAAGTCAGTCGGAAGTTAGTTGTTGCTGCGAGATATAGCAGAGTGTCGTAAAAAGATTGTCGGCGGCCATGGGCCACAGACAGTATCGTCCTGCAAGAAGTTATAACCGTCTTATGTAACCTACATTCAACTATGTTCTGTTTACTGGGCGCGATGTATATATTTAAATAAGTACTCGTATATCTGTAAGTAGTATAGTGAATTGTTATTAAGGTGTTTATATCGAGGCAGGTGTAATTTTTAAGTCTAGCTGGATCCTGGTTCCTTACAAGAGGAAATTTATGAAACAAACACCTTAAGGATGATTAAAAGTACATTTTGGAACTATACACCGCTTCACTTGTTCTGTTAAAATACCAAACTCATTCTGATACATAGTTTTAAAATTATAGCTTCTTGAAATCGCAACTTTAATTATAATTACCCTATACATTAACAATTATTGTTAAAATATTAATAGCAGGCTTAAATCTCTTCGCAAAACCATTTTATTTAAATGAATTTTACGAAATGAATGAAAAACAGAATCACTACGTTTTACATCTCTTTAAAAATAAAAACTGAAAATAACCTAATGAAAATCGCTTATTTTGGTTGTTTAGGTACAGTTTAGGACCGTAAAGTATCTCTAATCATCCCCGTTGCCGCTGTTTATATTTTGCTGCCCTTTCGCTTAAGGTAAATGGCGCTGCTGTAGACGGACATTTTCAGGAGTACGTTCTACTGCCTATTTGTACTCACTTTGAATTTTAACTTCATATAATTTTAACTAATTCGAGTAGTTTAATTTAAAGATTCAATTCAGAATCATTGGAAAATAATTCCCCTAAGTTTTTACGCATTTCATCTTTCTGCATTTAACAGTTTATGAGGAGATAGCCGGACATACTATGACATTTTAATAGTATGAAGACAATGAATAACAGGATATAAATTTGCATGCATAACAGAATATTCTTGATTATTCAAAAATTTTTAAATTCATTCTTCAGATTAAACGTTGACTGTAAATCTATACTTTTTACAAACACACACACACATACACATGTGTGTGTGTGTGTGTAAATATTGAATTGCTTAAAATTTACGGAAATAAAGTAATTTAGTTTTGATCTTTTAAGACAGTGCTAGCCTTGTCGATAAAAGCACTAAACTCGTTATAAGAAGACTGCGGTTTCGATACTCAAACCGGTTGAATACCGCCGTGTACATTAATTGTGACTGTGAACTCATTAAATCAGTAATAGTAGCAAAAATTCGCTTATTTGCGTGACATGGCAAAGAAACCTGAGCGATAGTAGCTCTAGCTTCACGGACAACAACCCGCTGACAAAAGTGTAACATAATCTCATTTTGAAACACTTTAATTTTTAAACCTATGCTTTTATTTAATATAAACTATACATTAATGATTAAATTAATTTTTTAGGAATAGTTACTAATGTGACATCACCGCAAGAAAAAAAAAAGTTTTTTTTTCTTTTTTCTCCCCCCCATAATCAAATGCTTTTCTTATATCGCGAGTTAATGACGAAAGAATTAGAACATTGCTATTTTTTGGCGAAAGTTAAGACTATTTGTCTGTTATTAAAAATAAATAAAATTAATATTATAAATAATCTCTAAAAAATAAAGAGTTAAATTGAACACGTGTCATTTGTATTAAATATATTTAAAACACTTTAAATACACGTAAATATAAATTTATTTAAAAGATGTTAATTTTTTTTTTTTTTATCCAAAGCTTTTCGCTTTAATAATAAAGCATCATCAGGGATTTATGATTCGTTTCCATTGCGCAGTTTTAAATATGTTTTCTTTTTTCAGTCAACAGTTAATTCTTTTATATATAACGTGATATATTTTAAATATCAGCAAAAAACAATATGAATTCCGGTAGAGGTTGGACCAAGGAGTTAAGAAAAGTGAGAGAAGCTGGAAATATTGCATATCATACGAGGTTATTGTAGGAGAAAAAACATCATGAATAAGCAGAAATAAACTATTAACTATTTTATAATATTGTGCCAAATTATTGGTAAAATTGCAGCATCTTTGGAATTTATTGCATTTTTGCATTTAATTATATGAATAGCTTCGGAAATGTAAAGTTCTTGGATATTAGATGGTGCTGTAATAATTTTGGCTTTATCCCATATAGGGTTGGCGTTTGTGTTGGCATAGATGAAGTCGACTCTAGTCGACTTCATCTATATATGAGACGTGTATATGAAACGTGAATAGTATATGAAACGTGTAATACATAGTATATGAAACGTGTAATACATAGTATATGAAACGTGTAATACATAGTATATGAAACGTGTAATATAGAAGATTAGGAAAATGTCCTGCTTTCAGATCAATCTAGAATTTGCTATGGTTTTGGTGATAATGTTGGGCTTCAAGTCGAAATAAGAACATAGTATATGAAACGTGTAATATAGAAGATTAGGAAAATGTCCTGCTTTCAGATCAATCTAGAATTTGCTATGGTTTTGGTGATAATGTTGGGCTTCAAGTCGAAATAAGAACATATTAAAAATTAAAAAGCAATTTTTGAAATCATCTGTTAAATTTCTTTAGAGAGCAATGATATGGGGATGTGTACGAGGATTTATCACGGGTAGTATATATATACTGTGAATGGAACAATGAATTCAGAAGCTTATGAAGATATTCTTGAATATATCTGATTGCCGATTATTGAGATATTTTTTTTTCATCAAGATAATGCTATCTGTCACACAGAGAAAACTTTAATGAAATGGTTAGAGGAACACAAAATTTATCTCCTTAAATTGCTAGCAAATAGTCCTGGTGAGCTCTTTCGAGTCGTTTTGGAACATTTTGAAGAAAAACATAGGAAAAAGGCACCAAAGGTATTGCCTCAGCTGAAAGTGGATATTGTGACATGTGTGAATGAAATTTCATCAGACATTTGTGAAAAACTCATACAATAGATGCCTACCTATGTCACTGCACTTATCAAGGCCAAAACTCACAAACAAAATTTATATAGGAAAACATTCAAACAATGGTGGGTTTTTTGTTAGCCAACGACTCTCAATAGCAGTCGGCTAGATTGATAGGCCAATCGTTGGCAAACCATTGGGCCATATGCAGTATTTTACTTTGGGCAATACATTTTGGTTTTTATTATTTGCTATTTTTATACTTTCTTCCGAATAATCATCATCCTCGACGATATTTCAATGCGTGTAATAAAATTATATATTTTCTTACACACAATAGTTAAAATAAGCCGTTTTATATAGATTTAATACATCCATTAATGTTGGACTTATACCTTTGTTTATTATGTGGGACCAACCATATCTACCCCAACAAACAGAATGCCAACAGAGAGGAGGAAAAAAAACGTTGTGCCAACGGCAACTATCCCAACTAAACAAATGCCAACCGGGCGAACGATTATCTGCTTATGGACCAACAACTCATGTTTGTAAGAAGGGAGGTCCAAGTGAACTTGAATTTTATTTATTTTTTAATACAAACGGTCAAACAGATTCCGAGATACAATCAGCAGCAAAAGTATCTGAGCACTAGCAAAAATTCCTATATGAAAAAAGCACACTTAATATTGTTTTGTTAAACAAATTCTTGTCGAATCATGTTCTTAGTCAGTCTAAGAACATGATTCGACAAGGATTTATTTAACAAAACAGTATTAAGTGTATTTTTTTTAATATAGGAATATTTGCTTGTTCTCGGATACTTTTGCTGCCGACTGTATATTGTTGTTCTTAAGAAGGCCAAAGGAGGTCCACTAAAGTAATTCTTTCATTTACATTTATTTTAGCCCGTATGAATTTTTCGCACTTTATTTCTTTTTTTTATTTAAGATTTTAAACTAATAAATCTTAGGCCAATTTATCTATTTAATTTCAATTTTAATTCAATGGAAAGCAAATTATTATTAGAAACAATTTAATATTGTGGGATAAAAGACTAATGATAATAAAACCAAAATCATTCAATGAAAGGCTTAAAAAGAAAACGACCCAATTTTCATACTTTGCGAGGCTTTAGTATAGGACTCCTATGGCGATTCTTCAAAATTTATAGCCACGTAGGCTATGCATTTTTATTAATTAATTTATTTTGTCTTTATTACACATATATATATATATATATATGTGTGTGTGTGTGTGTGTGTGTGTGTGTGTGTGTGTGTGTGTATTGTTTGTTTAAAATCTTAGTACCTATTTTGATTATACTTTTGATTATTACATTTTATTGTCCATTTATGACAATAGTTCACTTTATGTTTATATTTTCAAAGGTATAAAACGACCTTGCAAAACTTGTCAATATACAACTTTTAAAAATACATTATTCTATAAAATGAACAAATGACGAATTAACTGAGTTCTCGTGTTCAAACATTAACATATATAAATATTATTTTTTGATCCTCACGTATTTTACTTATTCTTTTTTTATTACTTTATCGTTTCGACGAAATTTAATCGTAACTTTTCCACGTTAAAAAAATATTATATAGATTTTTTAGTAAAAGACAAGTGGTATAAAACTTAAATTAACAAAAGTTATGGTCTAATACTTTGTCATTAACTTGCTCAGTAAGAAAAACATTTGAATACATAAAACATCGTTCCCTTCATGAGAATAAATATTCATAAAAAATAATATTAAAAATTAATATATAGTTTTATATTAATTACAAGCGTATGTTTCAAAGTTAAAGGGTTTCAAAATGGCATGGTCTAATTCTCTTGTCCGCAGGTTGTATAATATGTCAATCAGTTTTACAATACAAAATGAAAACTTTCTGTTTTTAGAATTAATTGGAATCGAGAGAAAGGAATACTTAAATAACACTCATAAAATAAATTTCGTTATTTTTCATTTACATAATTAAAACTACAAGGATAAAATTTAAATATAATTATTGTTTATCTAATTTTAATACCTTGCGCGTATTCTCTTTTCTACATAAAATTAAATGAACCTTGGAAATTAATTCACAATTTGCTTACGCATATTTTTTTTTAACGCAATATTTCTACTTTGATTTATTTTATTTTGTTTTATTTTATTTTTACAATTCTATAAAATTTGTTTCATTTTAGTCAAGAAAAAAGCTACATATCAATAAAGTGAAACAAATACAGAAACACAAAATAAGTTTGCTGAAAGGAAAACGTAAATACAGTTTTATTTCCAAGGTATGCAAATATAGTTAAAAAAAAAAAAAAAAATCTTACCTCGCAATAGGAACACTCTTCTCTTAAGTTATTTATACTGCATAAAGGAAGTAAAATCTGAAAAACTAAACTGATTGTTTCAATAGAATATAAGTACTGGGAAGCTTCATTATATTGTCAAGCTTTTTCTATTTGCTTCATTAGGAAAGTTGAAAACAAGCTGAGAGGAAAATAGGTATTACATAATACTGCGTCCTTAAATGGAACTCAAGCATGATTCAAATTCTTAAAATCCTTTTTTCAACTGCATCTGCTCCGTTTCATCTGAAATAAACCTTTTCTCTAAATTTAATTTAGAATTTACATCCGCACGATTTTTAGTTCATAGGATTTATTTATATTTTAGTCAGGGATATAAGCTCCATTTTACAGAAACGAAAATAATAAATATCGAAAACACGGAAATAAGCATAAGTTTCTAGGAAATCTAATTTTTAGTATGTTTATTCATGTAGAATATTCATGCCAACTTTTCTTTTAAATAAAATAGAAGGTAATATTTATTCATAAGAAAATATAAGTTTTAATACTCAGTTATAGTCTGCAACATTGAAAATCCAATATTAAAAATAAATCACTTATTTTATACTGAGAGTAATCGAAGTAAATTTCAAAATAACTTATTTTTATTAATAATATGACACTTTCACTAGTGCAAGATTTTATTGTAATAAATATTCTCTTTTTTAAAAGACACTTGCGGATCAAAATGTAAAATTAAAAATGTCATGGTTTGATTTACCATGCAAATTTTAAATTGGTAAAAGTATTTGATTAGTACAATTTGAATAACTCACTGCTCATTGATTTCTTGAAAAATTACACGAACAACATGTAATTTATAATTTAAAATTAGGAATGTTAAAATAGTTTTACACAGTTATAGAAACGTTGCATCAAAATAAAAGTGTGAATTATCAAGCAGCCTGAAAATCAGATATCCTGGAAGTGAAAAGTTGGAACATTGAACATTGATTTTCGTATTGCCTAGCGTATTTTTATATTTGTTATGAATGAATTGAACTTAAATGATCTTAAATAATAGTGATGAAATATCATTGAGATTATAAGTGAACCTTAATTGACAAAAATAGACGCAGGGCCTTCCGAGCAGCTTCAGGTGGTAAAGCTGCTCATTTCCACCCGTAAAATGAAACAAGTACTGAAATTATTGGGGTTAATTTATTGTTATAAAAATGTGCGCGTCTAGTTATAGGAATTACTTCAAAAAAATATTACAATTTTCTTTATCTTCTACAAGTTGTATTATTTAGAAAAAAACAGGACATGGTATGAATTTATATATACATAACTAGGGGGGAGGGGGGGTTATCATGCTTGCTCTGCTCACCAAACCACAGAGAGGCTTCGCCTTCTACCGACTCGCTTTATTTATCAACCCCTGCGGGGCTCTGCCTGCCAATTCACTGCTTTGCCTTTCGCTGAATAGGAATATTAATAGTGCATAACACAAGAGAAAAGTAGAAAAAATGTTATAATAATCCCCATATTCAATATGAAATTGAAATACATAATATTTAATACCCCCTTCCCTTTTTTTTTTTTTTTTTTTTTTTTTTGGAATAGAAAGAAGTTTGTAATATCTAGAACATTTTGCGTTACATCTTTAGTATACGACTCCCTTGACGACTTTTAAATTTTTGCATAATTCCTTTTTTTTTTTTTTTTAGTCTAGGAACTAATTTTCCTATTGCCTATACTATTTACTGTTGAATTTAAACTATAATTTTGACAATGAATTGCTTTGTTATTATTATGATGCAAATACTGCTATTAGATTCCAGGGAATGTTTTCAAATTAATTTTAATAAATAAAATTATTAAAATTATTTTAATTAATTAATTAATTGATGGATAAATTAAGTAATCAATAAATTTTAAGTAATTCATATATATATATATATATATATGTGCCAGCGACAGTAACTTTTTTAATATATAGAGAAATCGTCCTTCTAATTTTAGACAAATATGAATTTAAAGGAAATTTTACTTTTGTCTCCCAGATCTAGGTCATCGATTTTATTATTATTATTATTATTTTTTAATGGTAATAAAATTCACTTAGAAATATACACAATTAAGTAATAGAAAAAAAAGGAAAAAAAACATGAAACATATGTTTTTCACATTTATAGTTTCATACATTTGTTTAAATATAAAGAAAATAATTCCTGTACATTTTTTTCTTTCTTTCTTTCATTTTTTTTCAAAACTGTTCTTAATTATCACATTTTTGGATTCTAATAAGCACATTCATTAATAAATATTAAACATAACAGCTCATATTTAAAAAATTAATTAAGTAAGTAACTTAAAAACTACATAAAAAATTTATATTTTGATGCTTCCTGTCGCATAAAAGAATGCACATTTTAGAGCTGCTTTTTATAAATATTCTAAGCATGATGGAAATAGAAACAACGAATACTAAAAAAATTTATAGAAATATATCAGGGAAAATTTTCAGAATAGCAAAGTTTGCTCAAAAAATAATCATTTAAAAAAAAATCTTTTGTTCCAAATTTAATCAAAACTATTTTGCACTTAGTTAATTTTCAATAGTATAAACAAATAACAGTAAAAATATGGGTGTTTACAATTTAACAAAGCTAATTATAAAACAAATATTGTTTTAAACAATGTTTATTAAAAATAACTGAAATACATAGAATGGAAAATTATTTTAATTTTTTAATTAAATAATAAAAATTTACTAATCCTCTTTTTTTCTTCTAGGCAGTGAGAAAATGAAAACAAAAAATTATTTTTCGACATTGTTTTAACGAAAACATTATTCTATTCTTCATATGATTTTTTTTTATATTTCGTCTTTGTCATTTGTTTGAAGACACGTTCCATTCATAAAAAATAATAATTTGAAGATTTAATTGAAGTGAACATATACTTTTTTGTTTGTAAAATTATAATAAAATTCCTAAAATTTAATTATACAAAATTATATTTTTGCCATGATAATGAAAGATATTTGTCTCGTAAATATAAAGTGTAGAAATAAACCCTTCTTAAGTAATACTAAGAAAAAAAATCTGGTGTGAAACAACCACACGACTTACACTACTCACTATTACACGTATTATAAACATTTTTTGGAGATAATATGATTTGAAGACATAAATTTGACCTAATGGAGTAGACACCTAAAAATTTTCCGGAAAGAGAAAATTGATACACGAGTAAAGATATATAAAATTGGGCGTACATAGCAAATTGAAAAAAAAAATAAGTAGAGTTATTTTTTGAAACACCAATTTCCGAAATCTAAAACTGACTTATCTAATCAGGATGATTGTTAATATTCCTGTAATAACCACGTAATATACGAGAAAGGATACCTAAAATGGATTTATGTAACAATTTCCTACAGAATCGTTAGAGCCGTTTTTGAGATACCAACTTTTACCAAAACTTGGCATACTCAATTATTGACAGAAAAACAATATTTACATACAAAAGGATATTTAAAAAGGAGTTAATATGGAGAGTTTGAAAAAATCAGTTCAGCCGATTTTATAGAAACACACTTGCGAACCCTAAAATTGAGCTATTTATACAGGACGTCTATCAATTTTTTTGAACAAACCATCCATATCGTTCGGAAAGACATCTAATAGAGTGTTTAAATAGCAACTTTGAAGAAAATCGCTAGAGCCGTTTTTGAGATACAGACTTGAGATACTCTTCCGGTTTCCAATATCCCACTTCTGTTATTCCAATTTTCACCAAGATTTGGAAAATTCGTCTGTACACCCGACCTATCTCGATTCTGAAGTTTCGTAGTTCTGTCTTTATTAGTTTCGGAGATATGATAGCCAGAAGATGCTCTACATACATACAGTCGGTAACAAAAGTGTCCGAACACTAGCAAAAATTCCTATGTAAAAATACAACAGTTCATACGGTTTTGTTAAATAAATCCTTGTCGAATCTTGTTTTTAGTCAGTGTAAGAACATGATTTGATAGGGATTTATTTATCAAAACCGTATGAAGTGTACTTTTTTTACATAGGAATTTTCGCTAGTGTTCGGACACTTTTGTTACCGACTTTACATATACACACACACAATGACCAATCGCCAAAAACTACTTTTCTGGACTAAGGAGACCTTAAAACGTGTAAATCAGGTGAAAATTTGACATTGAATTTTCGGACCGAATACAATACGTCCATTACCTACGGTTGTCGGGTAATGGAAGTAATATTCAAAGCTTTCATTGCTTTTTAATAATTTTTTCTTAAAATCGCATATAACGCACTGTTTATATTTTTTATAATATGCAGTGAATACATAATAGTATACTGTGGTAATCACAAAAACTTTCTTCTACATCATTCTTCAAAACAGTGTCACTTATCAATTCACATGCATAAATATTTAATTAATATAACACCTAACAATGCGAATTTTACATTATCAATAAATGCTGAAGTATAACCACCTGAAAAATCATTAGAACTGAATAACAGTAACATCACCTTCTGTTTGATTTGCATCCAAATTTAATCAGCATATTTATTCAAATTCTTTCATCACATTTCTCATACCAATTTTGTTGCATTTATAAAGAATTTGTACTTAGTGAAATATTCACTTTTTATAGACTAGGGTTAAATTGTATCATGGCAATGTTAAATCGTACTAGGGTAAGTGCACAAGTGATTGACACTTTTAGATCAATCTCTGATGTTTTTAATGTTCTATCCATGAGAAAATATTTTTAGTAATCTTAAGTTAGTACATATGGTATGAAAGACATTCAGAACCACATATATATTAAAATATATACATTTGATAACAATTATTTTTTTTTATGAATTTTTATTTGACACCCACTCAATGTTTCAGTAACTGCGACAATGCCAATTTTTCATTTAAGAGTAATTGACACCTTATGTTCCACTGTTTGACGCTGATAGTTATTCATTTTACCAGTTATTAGCACCCTATGCTCCAGTGTTTGGCATAAAATGTTAAAATTCTTATATTTAAAATATATGATTTTATAATTTTTCTTATTTATTAATTATTTCGAGATAGATGTCAATTACTGGAGCATGCCAATCACTGGGGCGCCTACCCTATATCTAACACTCATCCTCGATATGCACTCAAATTGATAAACCATAGTTTTTCATAATATCCATCTCACATTTCATATTTGATGCATTTATATACTATGTAGAATCTGAGAGTTCTCATTATCGTAAACGGAGAAAAATTCTGTACAGAAAAGCTACCTGCCGGCTGATATGCACCCGAATTTAATCATCATAGTTTTTCACCAGTACACTCACACATTTCAAGTGAAGACACTTTTGTACATTAAAGAAGTTGGGATGGGGGAGGCTTGAATCAAAGCAGCAAAGCACAATTCATATGCACTCATGTTGACGTGACATTATTAGGATGATTGCATCGCGTTGACCCATGCTCTTATTTATGTTTGATGTGATACGTTTTATGAGAATTGTTCGAGACTTTGCATGCTGGGAAAGTTTCGTATATGTCTGTCTTTTGTTTGTTATAAGACGCTCCTTGAGGGGGCCCCCCCTGGCCATGTGGTTATGTCACCACACTGCTAATGGTGTCGTGCTAACTCCGACGTGCTGATTGCGACCAAATCCCATTACAATACACCGCACCCCAAGGACTGCTCTAAGGGGTGGAGGACTATTAGGGTTACAGATTTATAGCTATCGCGCTGTACCATATAGAAGTATTTATCTTCTTCGTTGGCAAATATTTTTTGCCTCTACACTCTTTTCGTTTAAAGAATATTTCTCTCAAAATCTTTTTATTTATTTATTTAGTTCTGTAATTCCCTGTATTTAGAGATACAATTGCAGCATAAAATGAAAATATGATGTACTGTCCCATAAGTCCCTAAATGATCGTTTTGCAGCTTACAGCTTTTCCTTTTTTCTGTTCGGTAATGCGAATGTTTTGATGAGACTGATAAATAAATCTTCTTCATACATATCCAAAGAAATTTTAACATTTAAACAATTAGACATATTAGATTTTTAACAATTAGATTTATAGTTTCTAAAACATTAGTCTTAACATTCTAATACTTTTTGCACTTTTGCAGCAACTATTTAAAAGTCCAGGCGTTAAAATATTATCTTTTGCAATTTTCTTTGTGGTTGAAATTATAAAGTTAATTTTCAATAAAATATTAATTATAACTCATATGAAATATTATTCCTAAAACCAGAATAAATGACATTCTCAGACAGTTTAAATAAAATAATTTTATTGTATTATTAGAAACTTGACTGTTGTAACTAATCAAAATACAGTCGGGTTTCATATTGGTAAGAATCATCATAAACTTCTCTTTATAAACTAATTAATAACATTGAAGATAATATTCTTAAAAATTTCGCATAAACTTATATTTAGGATAAATGAAGAATGTAGCATTATATGTCATCAAATTTTAATGTTATAACTGAATAAATAAATAAATAAAATAATAAATAAATTCAGTATTCATTCAATATGGAAATAACCCCTAATAAGGTGTTTTTAAAGTATAAATAATAATAATAATAAATATATTAAAGAATTATACCAATTTCATTTATTTATCATAATTTAAGGGCAGAATTAATATAAGGGATGCTCCTTTCTTTCCACAAGATGGTGCATAACATTCTCTTTAAAAATTATTATAATGTGTATATGTGTAGTTAGAATATAAAATTGTCCTTAACAGATTATTTTAGTAAAATGGGTAAAATTAATTATACTGCCAAAATAAAATTTAAAGAATGTGTTTATAATTATTAAGAAATATATCATGTGAAAAAAAAAAAAAAAAAAAAAAAGAAAAAAAGAAATTTCTGTACAGTATTTGACGCTGTTTGACATATTGATGTATAACAAGCAGTAATCTGTATATACATAAAGGGCATCCGGAAAAAAGTATTTTATATTGTCATGTTAACTATTTATATAAAATTTTGCATAACTACCACTTACTCTTTATTAAAATTACAACATTTAGTTGAAGGGGGAGGGGGGCAGAAGGAAATTAAATATTTTTTAAACCATCCTATTATTTATTTTAAAAGAGACAAGATTAAACCGTCCTATTATTGATAACTATTGCTTCTTTTTTATGAAAATCGCATTGAGTGTTATATATAGCTGAGAAAGGGTAGGGGAGGCAAGAAAACGGTGCAGATGTTTTTTTTTTTTTTTTTTTTTTTTTTTTTTTTTTTTTTTAACTGTGTTATTGATTTAAATGGAACTTTGTGTAATTATCACTTACTGTTTAAGAAAAATTACAGTGAGTGTTACACATATTGTTACACATACCCCAAAACGTTTCTCCTTTCGTAAATTTGACTGATTCATAAGTTGGAGTTACTGAAACAAACTCATATCCTTTATTGTATAATTTTGACATCTCTTCATGAAAAATTCTGGAAACACATGTGATGCAATTTCTTCACGAACTCTTTTTTTTTTTTTTTTTTTTTTCAATATTTGCTGCATTCGGCACACAAGAATGTTCACTAAAACTTAACATTTTATAATCCAGATCTGTTTTAACTTTTCCTGCACATTTCTCTTGTCTTTCTTTTAAGCATATCCAAGATATGTATTCATTATTTTTTCTGTGTATTCTATGTTGATAACCGTTCACTATCAACAAAGGTTTATTTTGCGAAGTTGATAATAATTCAATTTTCATTCAACATTAATTTTAAGTAATGTTAGAAAGCATGAAAAATTATTTTAGTTACATTGAGCGTGTGTAAAAAACTAGTAAATTTATCGCCAAAATTCATCTTGGCTACATTTCCGGTCAATAGACGTTAGGGATTACAAAAGGGGATTGACTCCTTTGACTATGTCCGGAGATGGCACGTCGGAGTTAGCACGTAACCCTGCTAATGGCCTTCGAGCGTAGGAGAGCGGGTTGGATTCCCGCGCTGGCCCTAGGTGTTTTTCCATTTCTCCGTATCGTTATTGTGTCATGTTCTGTCTGTAATTATCTGATGAAGAATTACAAGCGGACTATACGAGTCAAGCATATAAATCTGATGAATATGTTATCAATAAACAAACAAACAAACGCTCCTTGAACGTTTATTTGCTTACTTTACGCTGCTTGCGCGTTTGTTGTTTGCTTTTAGTATAAAGCCACCGCTTAAATGCGTGGAAATCTGGCCGTAGTGAAAACGTGGTTGTTAAGCGAAAGGCTAGTAGAGATTAATAAGTATCACCACACTACGAATTTAACAAAATTTTCTTTAAATTATTTTGGTTCCTTAAAAGTAATTTTTTAAATATATTTAAATATATTTAAAAAAAATTAAAATTAGGCATTTAACATTATTATAATAATTAATGAGAATTTAATGAAGTAGCATTTAAAAATACTATTGATACATATAGTTCGAAAAACAAGAAGTATAGTCGGTAACAAAAGTATCCGAACACTAGCAAAAATTCCTATGAAAAAAAAGTACAGTTAATACTGTTTTGCTAAAAAAATCCTTGTCGAATCCTGTTCTAAGAACAGGATTCGACAAGGATTTATTTTATAAAACAGTATTAACTCTACATTTTTTACATAGGAATTTTTTGCTAGTGCTCAGATACTTTTGTTACCGACTGTACATTGTAAATAAAAGTGTAAAAACTATTTAATTTTTATCGTCTTTCTATTTTGATTAAGTTTGGTGGTACAGTCGGTAACAAAAGTGTCCGAACACTAGCAAAAATTCCTATGCAAAAAAAGTGCTCTCCATACGGTTTTGTTAAATAAATCCTTGTCGAATCCTGTTCTTAGTCAATGTAAGAACATGATTCGATAAGGATTTATTTAACAGAACCGTATGAAGTGTACTTTTTTTACATAGGAATTTTTGCTAGTGTTCGGACACTTTTGTTACCGACTGTAGTTTCTTAAGATGATACATACTTCAGATATAACACAAGTTAATATTATTAAAGACAACAATCACAAAATGCGACAGCACGCTACA
Source organism: Salticus scenicus (assembly GCA_963930645.1). Taxonomy (NCBI): domain Eukaryota; kingdom Metazoa; phylum Arthropoda; class Arachnida; order Araneae; family Salticidae; genus Salticus; species Salticus scenicus. The sequence continues at coordinate 107,012,854 of OZ005649.1, forward strand.
AAATACTTTCTTAAATATAAGCAGATTCATTGAACGACCAGTGTCATGTAGTAAGATTAAAATAAAGTTTATATGTTCGACCTTTATAAATCTGTTCAATATTAATTCCACAAATTCGATGTTATAAGTTTTCAATTTAATTCCATTTTAAAGTACCCTCGTTAGATAAAAACTTACCATAAAGCTTACGGTTATCGAGATATGCATATTGCAAAAGAGAATTAAATGTAATTAAATTTAAATACCCCTTTACATACTCATTTACTAAACATACATATCGCAATATTCATTTACACAACATGCATTTCAGCAAAATTATTACCATTTTAATGCTTCACTGTGCAGCACATTTCAGACAATAAGGGAATTTTGTTTAATTACTTAGACTTGATCATGAAGAGAAATATCAATATTAACACAATGTTAAAAATGCTAATGTAAAAATCGTTAAGTGAAGATTGCAGTTTCGATAGCTTAAAGCGTACCGACATCAGTGCAGAATGACGAAGTGTATTGTTGCTCATATATATGTAGGGAACCGGATTATACAGTCAGAGTAGCAACCAACAGGAATTTAGGAATCTGGAGCTGTAAGCCAACAGGAATTTGGGATGAAGAAAGCTATGCAAAAATTAAGAATATGTGGATTTTATGTAATTTTCCCAACAATCCGACAGAGGGGATACAGTAAAATCGCAATTAATGATATTTTTATGATTTTATAGATATGAAAAGCTCCAAGAAAATCGAGTTCATGTAAGTGTTTAGGCTGACAGATTATTTTAGCTGAATTGGAGACGAAAATATGATTATTTTCCCAACAATGCTTAGCAATGGCCAATTTTTTAGTTTCATGTTTGTGAATGCAACTCATGTGTTCTTTAAAGCGAAACTTAAGTTTACGTTTTGTGTGACTAATACATGATTGTCCACATTGACAAGGAATACTATACATACGCCAAGAGATGTGTATACCAATAGGATCTTTTAATCTGGAAGGGTTTGATTTATTTATAGGCGAGAAAAATATTTTAAAGTTATATTGTTTAAGAACTTTAGCTGTGGCAAAACTAGATTTAGGGAAAAAAGACAAAACAATACTGATGTTGAAAGAGCACTTAGACGTAGAAGTACGAGAAAATTGGTGACTTTGTAATTTAAAAGTAGCTTTATCAATAATGGAAGGATTATAAACTCTGTCAATGGCAACTGATTTAAGGTATTTGATTTCAGAATGCAGGGATTCCTGATCTGAACTAATGTTAAGGGCACAATTGACAAAAACATAAAACGCGTCCATTTTCTGGGTAAGAGAATGACATGAACGAGCATGAGGAGGTAAGGAAACAACAAACACTTTACGATAAACAGTAGTACAAAAACCTTTTTCATTGCGAGAGATTAGTGTATCAAGGAAATGGAGTGAACCATTATTTTCAGTTTCATATGCAAATTGGATGTTATTGTTAAATGAATTTATAATCTGTAATACGTTATCAATGTTGTGTCTAAAAGTGTCTATCAGAGTGAAAGTATCACCTGCATAACGGGTCCAAATTAAAAAAGAGAATTTTTCAAAGAGAGAATTTTCAAAATAATGCATGTGAATATCAGCGAGAATTGGTGAAAGAGGAGAGCCTATGGCTAAACCTTCAGATTGTTAATAAAATTTGTCTTGAAAAATAAAGGTAATTTGAGATAAATAGGTGGATAAACAGGAGAATCTTCTTAATTCTTAATTCCGTGCAGCATAACGTAATAATTGCAAAGACTATCAATTTAACTTGGTGTAAAGAATAATGCTGTAAATGAAAGGGCCGTAAGTCATACCTTTTTTTAACCAAAAGCTAAATTACAATATAGATCAAAATTTTGAAATAATGCCATACAAATTATTAAATGCAAGAAACGTTTGATTTATTGTTAATTGTTAGAGACTAAATTTTTGCTTTCTGGTTTCGCTTTAATAGATAACTTAGCATACTGATAAATTTTGTAGTTATAGTATGTACCAAGTATTTAAAATAGGCAATTAGATACTATCGCAATTCACATAATTTGAGTCCAACCGCTATAATTACAAGGAATTTCCCGTGGAATCGCCGTAAAAGAACTATGAATGCTACCTCATCAAAATCTATATAAATTGTGCCACGTTGTGTGACGGTAAAGCAAACCTACTGACGTAATTTCAGTCAAAGAAGGCATTTAGACGCTATCGCACTAACGTGAATTGGGTGCGTAGGCCATAATAATAAAAATTATTGCTTTGTGTCCGTATGAAAGAAATATAAGTCACACGCTCATCAAAATATATAAATTTCTCGTTCATGATCGTCTACAACATACCTACCAACTTGCAGCTTAAACAAGCAAAGAATTAATAGGTTATAGTGTTTACTCATATGCATACACAGGGCCGCGGTAGCCCAGTCGGTAGAGCGCCGGCCTCGTAATTGGAAGATTACGGGTTCAGTACTCGAGCCGGCCAAAGTCCGTCGTGTACACTAATGGTGGCTGGTGCACGTAAAATCTGTCGTGGTCGCAATTTCCTCCATATTCCCATCAAAAATTATACCTCTGGGGGTCACCGAAGCGGGAGAGGCATCTCTTCCGTGGAGGATCAAAATTATGATGGCATGTCTCCGGCCTCCTCTAGGGGTGTATCCCAGACCGTCGCCAATTGCCCATCTACGCAGCACTAGTGCGACGTAAAACCCAACCAACCAACCATATGCATACACACTTACATATACAAATACATGAATCACCGTACACAATTATCTCAGGAAATTCCAAACGTATAGATATACCTAGAATGCATAGTTAATATTTTTTCATGATTACAGTATTTTCCGTACACTGCGTATGTTCTAAAATATTGATGTGGTGTAGGAATTAAGAACAATTGACTACACGTGTGTCCTAGGCATGGGTGCCTTTTTTAAAAAAAGTTTGTCCCAATTTACGTAAGTTTCCGAAAAATCAGCGGATGGCCAGGTTAAATAACTAGGTTAAGAAATGCAACCTGATATCTAACCCGGCACTTCCTGTCTACCACTTTCGACAGCGTTCGGAAAGTAAAAAATTAATAATGTAGATACACACCCATACACATGTATATATATATATATATCTATAAAAAATCTGTATAGGCATATTTTGTATCTTTGAAATTTGTAAAATAAATACATAAGAAAAAAAACTTAGATAATAAACTCATGTATTTAACTCAGTAACTTCAAAGTAAATCCTCTTTCAACTAGTTTCCTTTCAGAATTATTAAATAAATATTTGAAATGTTATGCATGTGAAAAGTTATTACATGTATTTCGAAAACACTTTAATTTACCTGCAAGCGAAAAATGATTTCTGCTTAGCAAAGCACTTATTCTTAGGGAATTAGTAATTTATTTTCCTGAAAACTAAGCCCATTGTTAGAAGTGTTTAACAAACACTTGAGCTACATTTGACATTACACCTCTTTCTAAAATGTTATCTAGCAATTATTACCTATAACTTTAGGCTGAGAATGATATATTTATTACAAAGGAATCTGTGTGAAAAATATAGAAACACGAAATTGTAACAGTACTGATGAAATTATCTCAATATTTGTTTACTAATAAGTATGATTAAATAGGGTACAAGTTTAAATAATGTTGATTCAACCGTTTAACTTTCATTACATTTTTTAATTTCCAAATTAATTTTAAAAAATACGTCTATAAACGCATAGCTAAAAATAAATATTTATATATTAAATATATATATATATATTTAACTTTCGAGAATTTTTTGTTTTGAAACTTTTATATGCTTTCCTCATTAAATTCAAATAAAAATCGCCTTATATTATTAAAATCTGTACGCGTGTGTGTTTCTGTGTGTGTGTGTGTGTGTGTGTGTCTGTGAGAAACGGCTTGAAACAGAAAAGGCTCCGCCGCTAATGGTCGCACGGACTTCGAACAAGTACCGTCGGACAGAGAATTTATCGCAGATGTACGTTATCTAATTTGCTAAACGATGCGACCCTAATTAGCGGAGATATTAATTAAAATGTCGACCCATGTCAAATCAAAAAACGATTCGAAATCGGAGGCGACCGCCATTTTGTTACGGAACAGCCTACCTCAAAAGAAAAAGCAAAGAGAGAAAATTTCGTGGGTTTTTGTAAAGCGATCCTGCTTGAACGGTTCGAGATATCGAAATACACCTCAAATAGCAGAAAGAGCATTTATTACCGATTCTTACGGTACAATTAAAAAAAAAAAAAAAAAAAAATACGGATTTTTTATATTTTTAAAAAAAGTTTTCTAAGGGTCGAAATTTTCTCTTTTTCGCGATCGTCTTTTTGAAACGCCCTGTACGACCGAATAACTGTTCCATTTCTTAACAACTGGTATATAAGGAAAGGTCATTTAATCCTCTTTCGAACAATATAAACATTTTTACAAAATACGGATTAGCGATCCATATTTTTAGATTTTACGAAACATCGATTTTTTCACAAAACATTTTATAACTCAAAAGCGTTTAGAGATAAATCATTTCTTTTTTTTTTTTTTTTTTTTTGTATATAGATCTCGCTTCCATAATTCAATTTCCAAAAGATTGAGATATTTTAAAGTTCTTTAAAATTATCGAACGTTTGCACCAGATTTACACGTTTTGAGGTCTCCTGAATCAGTTTTCTTTGTATCTCAGCTACTAATTAAAATAATTTCATAAGTAATACATCATTCGAAAGCTTTGTTGAATTGGAATCGAACAGTGCAATACAAAAATTTCTACCGCCAGATGGCGCTGTAATATTTTCATATTTCAATTTCTTATTATGATTAAATTATTTTTAATGCATCATTCGAAAGATATATTAAAGTTCTTTTAAATTATCGAAAGTTTTCATCACATTTACACGTTTTGAAACGTCCTGAATCAGTTTTCTTTTATGGCGCTGTAATATTTTCAAATTTCAGTATTTCAATTTCTAATTATGATTAAATTTTAATACTTCATTCGAAAGATATTTTAAAGTTCTTTTATATTATCGAAAGTTTTCACCAGATTTACACGTTTTGAGGTTTCCTGAATCAGATTTCTTTTGTATCTCAGCTACTAATTAAAATAATTTCATAAGTAATACATTATTAGAAAGCTTTTTTGATTTGGAATCGAACAGTGGAATACAGAAATTTGTACCGCCAGATGGCACTGTAATATTTTCAAATTTATATATTTCAATTCCTAATTATGATTAAATTATTTTTAATACATCATTCGAAAGATATTTTAAAGTTCTTTTAAATTATCGAAAGTTTTCACCAGATTTACACGTTTTGAGGTGTCCTGATTACGTTTTCCTTGGCATCTCAGCCAAATGAGTTAGATCGTTCAAAATTGGTATACGTAGGTTAATTGAGAGGGCCTGAAAGGGTGGAGAAGAAATAGGCGTGCACCGCGCGCGTATCCCTTAACTTGTGCGCGCGCAGAGCGCACGGGACTACGCTGCCCAAGGCAGTGGGGACCCGACCCGACTTTTTAATCAATGAAAATTGATTTTTTTGATTTTCTTCTCTTAAGAATAAATATTTGATTTGAGGAGGAAAATGTGCGCGCAGCGCGAGTATACTTCCACACGTGCGCGCGCATGGGACTACACTTCCGAAGGAAGTGGGGACCCGGTATGAGTTTTAACCGATCAGAAATTATTTTTTTTTAGGGGGCACGAAAGGGCAGGAAAGGAATTGGCGCGCGCAGCGCGTGTATACCTTAACTTGTGCGCGCGCAGCGCGCATGGGACTGCGATGCCGAAAGCAGTGGTGACACGGTCCGACTTTGTACCCGATGAGAAATGACTTTTTAAATTTTCTTTTCTTAAGAAAAAAATTTGACTTGAGAAGGAATATGTGCGCGCAGCGCACGTATACCTTCACACGTGCGCGCGCAGCTCGCATGGGTCTGCGCTGCCGAAGGCAGTGGCTGGAGACCCGGTTCGAGTTTTTACCCGATCAGAAATGATTTTTTTTTTAGGGGTCACGAAGGGTCAGGGAAGGAATAGGCGCGCGCAGTGCGTGTATACATAACTTGTGCGCGCGCAGCGCGTACGGGACTGCGCTGCCGAAGGCAGTGGGGACCTGGGCCGACTTTTTACCCAATCAGAAATGATTTTTTTTTTTACTTTCTTTTCTTAACACTAAAAGTTACTGTGAGTGATTCATTAATTATAGTGATTGAGAGATTTTGAGAATTCAGTCATTATAGTGATTCATTTAAAAATACTGACCCGCTAGCGGGCGAAGCTCGCTTGTTAATTTAATAAAGGCTGAAAAATGCTAGTCACGAGTGCATCATGAAAGCGGCAAGATTCATTCGCACCTACTAAGAAATTTTAAGTCACTGATTTTTTCATATGGGTTTTTGGCTTATATAAGCATCACTTGTTAAATTTCAGAGCAGTTTTTTTATCTATGGAATAGAGAAGTAATAAAATGTCAATAATCAACTAAAATAAGGAAACAACATTGAAATTATTTCCCATAAAAAAATATTAAATATTTCGATTAAATACGAAAACATTTAAAATTAAGTGATTGAAAAATAAAGATGGTACAATGAAAATATATAAATATTTTCCTTTTAACTTTTTTTAACTGCTGCAGTTTTTACTTAATGAAATTGTTCCTTTTTGGAGATAATACCAATTTCCATGGCGGTAATTGACGCATTGCATACTGTTACACTATGCTGTGAATAATGCAAGAGTAAAATAATATTTTAGGCAATTGCATGGATTCATTGCATACTTATACTATCAATATTTTAATAATCCAATTGATTTATACTACTTTATAGAATGTATCAAATTCTATTCGATAAGCACAAGATATGGTATCCGAGCAAGGCCGCAAAACATCTGCACTGCCAAATTTCTCTCTTGGTTTACATAAAAATTACTCAACGAACTTTATCTCTCTGAAAAATAGTTTTCAAGAAAAATGCGAAACAACATGACGATATGTCATGTGCAATAAAAAAACTATTGAAAACATGAACATCGGTATTTCCATAGATTTTAGGACGAATATGTTAAAAATAACTGCTGCGCATATCCAAGATTGTCATTTCCTGATGTCAAACAATTTTTTGAAAGTTGCATGTAGTGGTAACCAATAATTTATGCATTCCGTTCGTAAATAATTCGACGTGTACTTAATCTTACTAATCATGCAACATATGCAGATAGCCCTTCCACGGCGCGCGCATATACGCCTCAATATGCGTGGTGAATATTTTTAACATTTTCTATAAGGAAAGGGCACGTGACGTCACTCGCAGTCAAGTTATAGGTAAAGTGGCGTAACATTGGCATTTCCACCAATAAAGATTGATCTTTTGCCACTCGAGACTGGCAAAGATTGATTGACGGAGCGTTTGTTTGTAAACATGCCCTTTCCTTATATGTAAACATTTACAAATAACAATAGAATTCAAGTTTTTTCAGTACACTGGATATGACGTCATATTTTTCTTTCCCATTTTACGCGGAAACTATTTGTCTTAGGGGTGTGGTTCTTTGGGCATTTTTTATGCATTCTCGAAAAAATTGTCGAAAGGAACAACATATCGATAATAATAAAAGATGATTACATCTGTGTGTCTGCACAGTTATACATTCAGCCAATATATATCACAAAATTACCGAAATTGGCATGTAAGAAAAAAAAAATCTGGAGTGACGGTTTTGAAGATAAAGTAAATTAAGAGTTGTTAAATAAACAAAAGAGAGAAAATTATAATAGGGTGTTTGAGTATTTTTCTCGATATAGTACACGATGTTTAATTTAACGCTACTGAACTTTGAGCCCATAAATCATAATGATAAAGAATTTTCGTTGTGTCCCCTAAAAACCTATAAATGCTAGATTCACCAAAATGCTTATAATTAGTGCAACAGTGACTAATAATATTCATATACATTTTCAGCTCAATTGAGTAAGGCGTTTAGACGCTATCACACCTTTATAAATTTGGCCCCCATAGGCCATAAATGATAAATAATTTTTATTGGTGTCCCTGTAAAGAAACTATAAGTGCTAGATTCACCAAAATCAATAGTGTTCGTTCTACGGTGACTTACAACACACGTACCAACTTTCAGCTCATTCGAGTAGAGCGTTTAAACGCTAGCGTGTTCCCTCGCACACATACATCCATGTAATAATCTGGTGTGTCACTCACACGACTTTCTCTTACCCTTAAATTTAATACTATAAATACAGGTTGCAGATTAAGAGGTAACATAACGAGTACTGTTATGTAAACTTGTGTTAAACAATTCATATTAGGCTTCTGAAGAGTTTTTTATGATAATTAGTTCTGTGTGAGGGGGACTACCGCCCCCCTCAACCCCCCGTTTCATTTATGCACCTACATGTATATAGAATTTAATTCGGTTATTAAAAAATAATTCTGTTTTCAAAAAATAATTTATTAAAATTATTATTTAAAAAAATTATCTTTTATGATAATGCAGACGATTTCCATATTAGAGAAGTAGTATAACACCAAATATCCAAAAAAAGTCCATTTTATTCTCAATATTTAAAAAAAAAAAGTTTTTTAGTTAAAAGTAAAAAAAAAAAAAAAAAAAAAAAATCTATAACTTTGTTTTAAATTATCGAGATCGATGGTTCAACCATTCGTTTTAAAGGTATTGGCGAGCTCTTTTGAAAGATATCCATCATGAAAATTTACTAACACAATTTTTTTCTTCCCAGTTAACTATGTCTATTACAAAAAATATATCTGTACTGATAAGTATAAAGGATTTAAGTCCATATTCTTGATTTTTCAGGAGACGAAAAATAAAGTTAAACTAACTAAACACTAATCGGAAGAATCGATTAGGAAAAACGGATTATGTTGATTTATACTTTTTATACCGTTCAGTGATTGCCAATCTTCATTTAATAAAGGGAAAAAATTGAATTAAGTATTTTATACAAAGTATTAATACTAAATTTTTGACTTGAATCTTTTTTTACCAATGGATTTTCTCAAAAACTAAATGACATGGATTTAAACCCTTTATACCAATCGAAAGAGAATTTTTTTCTGAGTCTCACTATGTACCTAACTCAAAATCGACATTTTTGGACTTAAATCCTTTTTTCTTATCAGTACAGATATATTCGTTTCATTTGGTTTAGTGCAGTCTATAGACGTTAATCTCTACTTACCTGCAATTTCCCCCATAGACGTAATGTAATAGAACTCTCTTGATTGTCCCTGTACACGAACCATTTGCTTGATCTTAACGAAAAGCTTACTCTAGCATCCCTATATGATACACATTTAGAATACCAAGTTTGAACTTTCTGCCATAATTTGTTTTTGAGATATGCTGATAACAGACACACACACGCACATAAATATACACAGACACACACACACACAGAGACATACACACAGACCATTTGCTAAAAACATGATTTTTGTATTCATGGGACCTCAAAACGTGTAAATATAACAAAATCTTGTATTCGGAAATTTGACCCAAAAACAATACTTTCTCTACCTTATGGGTAAGAGAAAGTAAAAATAGTGAAAACAGACTTAGGGGACCTGAACACGTATAGAAACATCAAAATCTCAAATTGGGATTTTTGACATGATTACAATACTTTCCTTACAATACTTTCCTTGAAAAGTAAAAATGAACAGAAGGTGGTAGTGGAAAAAATAAAAAAAAAATATTTAGTTGTGGAGATATTAATTAAAACATTAATAAAAACATGACTATTATCAGAGTTCAATTTGATTTCACTCCTGAAAGCAATCTGAAGAAGGGAGAATTAACGAGAGAAAAAAAAGCTATTTTTTAAACTTTTATTCTTCCGTAAGAAATAAAAAATATTAAAAATATTTCAGCAATATCGGAAAGCAGGTTTTTTTCCAATTCCAACAATGTATTTTTCTTTCTTTACCATTTTTACTTTCTCTTACCCATAAGGTAGAGAAAGTATTGTTTTTGGGTCAAATTTTCGAACGCAAGATTTTGTTATATTTACACGTTTTGAGGTCCACTGAGTACGAAAATCATGTTTTTAGCAAATGGTCTGTGTGTATGTCTGTATGTCTGTGTGTCTGTGTGTCTGCATGTCTGTGTGTCTGTATGTCTGTGTGTCTGTATGTCTGTCTGTTATCAGCATATCTCAAAAACAAATCATGGCAGAAAGTTGAAACTTGGTATTCTAAATGTGTATCATATAGGGATGCTACAGTAAGCTTTTCGTTAAGATCAAGCAAATGGTTCGTGTACAGGGACAATCAAGAGAATTCTAATACATTACGTCTATGGGGGAAATTGCAGGAAAGTAGAGTTTAACGTCTATAGACTGCACTAAACTAAATGAAACGAATATATATTTTTTGTAATAGAGATAGCTAACTGGGAAAAAAAATTTTGTGTATGCAGGAGCCTCGCCTCCCACCCCCCTGGGGGGGAAGTATCCCCTCGAGGGGAGTAATTTTTCATGATGGGTATCTTTCAAAAGAGCTCGCCAATACCTTTAAAACGAATGGTTGAACCATCGATCTGCGATAATTTAAAACAAAGTTATCGATTTATTTTTTTTTTACTTTTAACGAAAAAAAACTTAGAAAAAAAATCGTACTTTTTTTTTTTTTTAATATTGAGAATAAAATGGACTTTTATGGGATATTTGGTGTTATACTACTTCTCTAATATGGAAATCGTCTGCCTTATCATAAAAGATAATTTTTTTAATAATAATTTTAATAAATTATTTTTTAAAAAGAGAATTATTTTTTAATAACCAAATTAAATTCTATATAAATGTAGGTGCATTAATGAAACGGGGGGTTGAGGGGGCGGCAGCCTCCCTCACACAGAACTAATTATCATATGAAACTCTTCAGAAGCCTAAAAAGAATTGTTTAACATAGGTTTACATAACAGTACTCGTTATCTTACCTATTAATCTGCAACCTGTATTTATAGTATTAAATTTCAGGATAAGAGAAAGTCGTGTGAGTGACACACCAGATTATTTTACTGTTTTTTGTAAAAAATGCATATATATAGAATAATTTTAATTTTCCTAAATTCCAAAATTTCTGATGTTTTAATCGTTTTATAAAGAAAGTATGTCTTTAATTTATTTTTACAAAGGCCGTTACACCTTACAACTACATAAAATTTTAACAAAAGATGAAATTTTTTTGAGATAAATGCATTTTTACTTCCTTATACAAATAAGTATAAGTCAGTATTGTAATCCCGATTTATGGTTTTTTATGTCGAACAGCTCAAAAACGAATGATCGTGGAATGCTGCACATTTATATGCGGGACTGTCATGTTGTCTAGTTGTAAACTTACAACTTTGCTTTTAATACGAGCTCTTGTTTTAGAGATATCTGCAACTTTAAACGATTTTCTGTGACGTCTGTATGTACGTATGTGCATATGTATGAATGTGTATGTGTATCTCGCTTAACTTAAAAACGGTTAGATGTAGATTGTTGCAAATTGGTTTACACGTTTGTTATAACATCTAGTTGAGCACTTCCCCTTTTGGCATGTCTGTGACATTCCGTCTTGAGACATTGACGAAAATTATAATCATAATGATCAAAAATACAAATTTTTGACCATTATATATGAGGAATTTATTATTGCCAGCCATAGTAGAATTTTCAAAAGAAGCCCGTAATAATATTGTTATGAAAGTTGTGAGCATTTTTGCGTGTAGAGAGTAATTCTAAAAGACAAACGCAGGTTCTAGTCAACGAATGCATTTATTTAATTCAGCCTGTAAATAGAGCCTGTAATGATATTGTTATGAAAGTTATCGACATTTCTGCGTGTAGAAAGTAATTCTTAAAAACATAAGCAGAGTTTAGTAGATGAATGCACTTTATTTAATGAATAATCAGCCCGTAGATAGAGCCCGAAATGATGTTGACGTTTTTGGGTGCAGAAAGTACATAAGCAAGTGCTAGTTGACGTATGCACTTTTGTTTGTGCATGAAAATTGTTTTATATCCGTTCTGTAGTTACAGCTGCAGATGCTGCCAAATAGGGAAAGTTATTTTAAGGACACCCTGTAGAATAAAGATATAATTATGTGTATATATATATATATATATATATATTGGCAGTTACTTTTTTATTTTATAGAAATTAAAATGCATTTCGTTATTTTAATATTTGTAAATTTGAAAGTATTTTTATATATACACAAAAAAAAAAAAAAAAAAAAATCTATGCCTTACATCTAGAAAATTAATTGTGACTCTAGTAAAATTAGTTCCATGTAATACTTATAAATTCTAGTTCTCTTTGTTAGCGAGTTTTTAAAACCCTTATTAGAATTCTAAAGCATTTTTATATATTTTCTAGGTCAATGTTATTTTAAAATTCACTGCAAGCAATTGCGATGAAGTAACTATAATAGAGTTTTAGTAACTATAATTTGGGTTTATGACCCAATTTTAGGAAATCAAGTAAGAATTTCTCTCAGTATGAAGGAATCATAATATTCATAATATATTTTAACCATCTAGAAAATATAGACTAGAAATTCTCGATCATATCATCTATCCAGGTTATTTTTTACCTTATACACATAACTCAGAAATATATATTTCCTGTTTATGGATTCAGAAATGATTGCTTAATCGTTAAAAAAGAAAGTGGTATACATATTTTTGTTTCTCGGTATTTATTAAAAATTTTCTATATAATTTAATATATTATATTTTTTAAAACTTTTTATTTAGAAGAAACTGAACCCAAAATAATCATTCTGACATTTATTCTGCTGTAGTTTTCTAAAAGTTAAAAGTGAAACTTATAAAATTAAACTTATTTTGTAGATAAGCAACTTTATGCAAATAATTTTACAGATGGAGGTGCTTTCTGAAAGACGTCTGTATCAAGTGTTATAGCTTTCTACATCGCTTTTTGAAATAAAAGAATAATATTACTGTAGGATATTGACAGATTTAACACAATTTTTTGTTTAAAGTACATACAATATGCATAATATACAGACAAATTAGCATCAGACGCGTAAATATATTCAAACTGAGTCGCATGCTTCTTTTCAAAATGAAGATAATTCAATTACAGAAAAGTTTTAAGAAGTTTTCTAAATTCCTTTTATATTCTTGTGAATACATTATTCAATGTAGATTAATTTTAAAATATTTCTCTAGAAGTTTATAAGAATTTCATGATTATGTATGATTATATGTATACAATTGAAAATAACAATTTATATAATATTATCAGGATATACTTTTAAGTACAATGATTATTTTAATCAATGTAAAATTTTAAAAGTGGCGCAAAATTTTAGTGATTATAAAATTTGTATAATACAAATTATTTCTTGAAATTAGATGTACACTCTAAGAAATTTCAGTAAAATTTGGAGATTTGGTCGTTAAATTTTATGGCCAGCTCCCTTCTTTGTGAAAAATGTACTGTACACGCTAAAAAATGTCAGTAAAATTCAGAGAGTTGACCATTAAATTATACGGTCAGCTCTCTTCATCGAGAAAAAAAGTCCGTTATGCACTCCAAAAAATTTCAATAAAATTTGGAGAGTTGGCCGTTAAATTATACGTCCAGCTCCCATTTTCGAGAAAAAAGTCCAGTTTATGTATTTGTTACAAATTGCTGAAAAATACAAAGTGTTGAGGCACCATCATATCTTCGGGAAAAAAAAAATCATTACAACATTACGGAAAGGCTTCATTTTTACGGTCAGTGACTGGTAAACTTTTTTGCCGATCACTGACCATAATTTCACGGGCAAAATTGTTTACAGTGTACACGTATTTGTAACAAAATGTTTTAAAATTCTGCTCTGTCCATATTTAAACAATGAAAAGGAAAGAAAAATAACTGTGGACAGTGTGTGTCAGAATGATAAATTATAACTTCCTAAAACAAGTTTGTGTAGGTTTTTTTTTTTTCAATAATAAGGGTATGACGATGCCTGATCTCCGTTAATCTGTCCTGGCCCATACTATGCTTAACTTCGTGTGCAGGTCGACGGGCTTATAATACAGATAAGGCTTATAATACCAAATCGGGGGAAAACATCCTCCGTTGGGGATCAAACTAGGTATGACAATCAGGAAAATTCAGAATTTCGTTGTTTTGGTTCCTTGAATAAACGGAGGCTCCACAAACGATGGGAATATGACCTGAACTTTATCCAAAGAAATTGTACATGGTCTAATATTATGACCAACCACGCGCCATTAGTCATATAAAAGCGCTAGTTTGACTTATTGCAAACTGATTTTTACTATTAAATAAAACCTACAAGTGTTATCCGTTATACATTAACTCAACCAATATCCGAGATGCTTCCCTCAAAACTTTTTGTAAGGTGGTGCCAGGTTCAATTTTAGATCACGACTTTTGCCTTGGTCGATTGGAGTTTTCGGAGATTTTCTGTAAAACTCACTTAAATACAGGGTTAATAATCTTAAAGAAAGCCCGATGGATGGCATCCTACCCAGTCTTTGATCTCTAGATCAAATATTTTGTCTTAAAACCTTTACAAACTCCAACACTATAATTGCTTAGTCAGAAAACTGTATTGAAAAGAAGCCATAGCCAATTTAATTAAACGAAGTTTTATGTATTAGCATATTATGTTACGAGAGTTTTTAATATTAAAAAGAACAAGAGTATCCTCGATTTTAATGAAAACTCATTATACAAACATATTAGACAAGAATATCCCATTTATTAAAATCTTACATTTAAGATAATAGTAAATAGATAGTATACATAATATAATAAGTATACTTTGTTTAAATGGTTCATATTGTAAAAATGTTTCTGTAAGTAAAATAAAGCGTCCAACAATATAAAAGTGATTTAATATTTCTTTTCCTGAACAATTTACAATGTGAAATTTTTTACTTGATCGTACAGACTATTTGTCATTTTCTAGCATGATACTTGTTATTAAAAGAAAAATATTTTATTTAATTTATTTTTAATCATGTTACGTGTTTAGACAAATGACACAGATAAAGGTCTCGTTAAAATAAGTTTTAATGTCATCTATTAAAAACAATGCATAAAAAGTAACTTTTAGTACCATAAAACTTATAAATGGTGCAATAAATTCAATATGATATATGAATGAAAAATGCATGAAAACGCTTTAAATTTGAAAACTAATATTTATGTTGAATGCGTTCACTTTAAAAAAAAAAAAAATCAATTAATTTGACTTTGTGTTTTAAAATTATATTTTAGTGATCTAATTTCTTCTAGTTATCACATTATTCATCTCAATTTTCTTAATTTTTAGATACGAGGGTAAGGATCAATATTATTACAAGCCTAATTCTATACATGAAATCTTTATAAAATATTGTTACCAAAGTTGTATTACATTGTTCATGTACTATCCGAGAATAAAGAACAAGTCTTGGAGAAACTTAAAATTTATTTCACAGAAGATTAAAATTCTGTCAACCAATTATCATATTTAGATACACCAGTAAACACAGCTTAAATAGCAACTGACAGTATAAAAATCACAAGATAAATTGTATCATGAGCACACAACAGATACTGAGTCAGAGAGGTCGTAACACTTCAAGCACTTGGTTTTAACTGAACTTAGACAACCGAAAGGAAATCGTATTTAAAATCTCACATGCTTCCCAGGACTTTCTGGCTATTTCATGAATTATTTGATTTGGAGGTATACCGATGTTTATAATCGATGTATAGATATTATTACTGATATTATTATCGATCTTTATAATCGATACATACATAATTAATATTTTCTGATTAAGCTCACTAAAAAGTCGCCAATGGACAATAAATGCTCGAATATGGCGCCAAGTCCATGTCCACCTTAGTAAACATTTTAATCAGCTTTTCAAAAGGGCGAGAATATTTTCATGCCGCAACAAGGCAGAAATGTGGAAAATTAACACTGTATATCTTGACAGAACATTTTAAAATAAAATTATAAAGAACAACTATTACTGTGATGTTGATTATCACATATTCTAAAAAAAAAAATATATCATCATGTATATATAAAAAAAAAAATAATAATAATAATAATAAAAATAACGAACACATATTTATGACCTCTAAATTGTTACTCAAAGTACAGTATGTTCTTTAAATTTTTATATCCTCCTTCTTCCTGCATATGTACCTTTTGCTAACTGCAACTCTATCGAAACCTTTGATCATGTATTATTCGTTTTTAACGATATGAGGATCTACGATAGCATTTTATGACTTTTCCTAATTCAGTTTCTTTTTATCTTGCAAATAAATGCAGTTAGTCGCCACGTGTGCATTCCGTGTCTCACAATATGGTACATTAATTTTGCTTAAAACTTCCGTCTTCCTATGGCGAGGTTTGGCTCTTTTTGAGGACCGTTGAAAATATATGATGTCGATTATCACATATTCTAAAAAATATATATTATCACAAAAAAAAGTAATGAACACATTTTTATAACCTCTAAATTGTAACTTAAATTCACAGAAAGTATATTCTTTAACTTCTTATATGCTCTCTCTTTCCGCATTCTTTTTTTTTTTTTTTCTAATTTGGAAATAAATGCAGTTAGTCGCCATATGTGCATTCCTTGTCCTATATGGTACATTAATTTTAATTAAAACTTCAGTCTGCACATGGCGAAGGTTCGATCTTTTTGAGGAACGTTTGCATTATAATTATCTGGTAACCTTTTTAAAAAATTGTATGTGTTTATAAGGAACATAATTACAACCATTTTTTTCTCTATTGTTTTAAATATGACTTTAGCAAAAGTAATGAAGAAATCGGCGCTTCACTTTATCACCATGATTTGACGGGTTAAGTCGACGTTTTGGGCTCTCACTCCAATGTTATTAGAACCCCTTCAATCATAATTATCCAATAATGATAACTTTATAAAAATGGTCACCTATACGAGAGTAATATATAAATAGAATTTTTTATAAATTCTTTTGTGATTATCTACAAAAATGCCTGGATTACTGATCACTATGTTATTGTCGTTTCACTTCGAAAGAATTAAGAAACTGTTTTTAAAATTAAACATCAATAACCAACGGCCATCTACATTCTTCGTTATAATTACAAATTCGTAACACTGCAGTTATTATTCGTAACACTGCATTAATAAATATATATACTACTGTTCGTGGTTCTTAGAACCTCTAGATGGTGTCATGAGCGATTTACCTTAAAATTTATTTATTTATTTATTTTTATCTATAACATTTTGTGAGATACCCGACGATAATAAACCAATGATAAAAGGGGATTTTTAAAATGATCTACCAAATATATTCAAATAATCAATCATGTAAACTACATAGTGCTACTAATCATTGTTTTAAAGTAGTATGTGCAGCTTGAATTATTGGTGTTTGTTTTCAGTTTAAGAACTCTTGATCCTTTTAAATTCCTTAGATGTTGAAAACGTTCGTATAATTGATGATATTATTTTGATGTGAGAGTGAAGGAACACCCTCACATATTTAATATGTGAAGGTGTTCCTTCACATATATGAGTTTTAATTACAGTTTTAAATAAACGTAATAATTAATTACTATATTTCCAATAAATTAAATGTCTATTAAAATATCTAACGAAATTCTAAATTATCTTTTATATTTAATCACATTTGTCTCTCTATAAATAAATATCTTAATTATAATAATATTTTATCTGTTAATCAAATAAGTAAATCTGCTAAGAACAAAAACGTGTTCTTTAAAATTAATAATTTATTCCGAGTAATATAAATGTCTTTTATAAAATAACGCTCTTTCAAATTTCTTATTCTTCCATGGCTAAACCAATTAATAAAAATAAAATAAAATAAAATAAAATAAAATAAACTACTTTTATCTATTAACCGTTGTGTATCCATAAATAACATTTTATTCTTTTAAAATTGTAAGTTTATTTATTATAACTAAATCAAGCAATAAATTTCCGTTGTAATATCATTAAAGGGTAATTTATATTTCTAAATGACAGGATGTGGCAAGAATTCATAGCCTTTTCGTCTCCCTTACGCAGACGATTTTTATGGAGTAAGGTTTGGCATAAATTTCTATAACAAAGTGTCTAAATCCGAAATACTTGTATTAAATTATTCGAGAGACAAAAGATTATTTTTGGCAACAAATTGGCGATATTTTTCTAACTCTTGGCGTATTTCGCACAGTCTGCTTGCGGCTGTCTTTAAGTGAAAGACAGATTTCGCTCTAAACCACTGCTCGAATAACGCGCGATCATGAAGCCCTCTCTCTCTACCTGAAAATTTGTTTTATACCACCTGAATATCTCGAAGACAATGTTTTTGTGTATCTTTTCAAGTATATTATAAAACTAGCTGGAACCCGTCGACTTCGACGGTCACTTTATTGACCGTAATGTTTCAAAAATCGTCGTATCATTATTTAAATGTATTTCAAGTTAAAACATCTAATATAATTTACAACATTTCACTTAAAAAAAAAGAAGAAATTCGGAAAAATGGTTATAAATTGAAATACTATATATGACATCACTTTCTACAAAGTACTGTCAATGTGACGTCAAACTGACTCCAAATAAAACTGTTGCTATCTTTTATTTTCTGTTTCTTTTAATACTAAGGCTACATGTTAGATGACCCACCCGGCGTTGCCCGGACCCATGATAATAACCTTAATTGAACCTTAAATTTGTATGATTTTATATCTTTAACTCGATTTTGTTTGAATTTCTATTTTTAAATAAAGGCATCGCGAAAAAAATAATCAGCTGTAACAAAAAAATTACCTCGAACCGAACGAAACTCAGTCTTGTGACACCGGTGTCTGCGGCAGCACATACGTGAGCCGCTAATAACATAAAAAAAAATTCCCCAAAATTAACCTGCAACCGAAAGAACCCGCCTGGTGTTGGCCGGCCCATGATAATAACCTTAAATGCACCTTAAATTTGTATGGTTTTATATCTTTAACTCGATTTTGTTTGATTTTCTATTTTTAAATGAAAACATCACAAATAATAATAATAATAATATTCTGTAACAAAAAAAAAAAAAAAAAATTACTTGAAACGGAACGGAATTTGGATTCGTATCCCAGTGCCTGTGGCACGTATATGCAGGCCGCTATTAACATGAAAAAATTCTCAAAAATTAACCTTGAGCCGAACGAACCTCTGACTCGTGTTACCGCTGCCTGCGGCTGCGGCACCATATAGCAGTCATGCTACGCAAGCACTGCAAAATCCACTTTCCTCCAACAGGGAGCGCAGTATGTTGTATACGAACATCACCAATCATCTTGAATTTCCAAGACCTTTCAAATAAGGTGTCACATGGTGGTGTCAACTGAAAAATCCTTTAGTTGCACTTTCCACCGCAAGGGGGCGCAGTTTCTTCTGTACGAACATCACCAACGGTGAGGAAATACCAAGACCATTAAAATAAGATATAACATGATAGGGTCTAGTACAGTATCACCTAGTTCCATTTTTCACCACCAGGGGGCGCACTATATTGTATACAAACATCCCCAATCACCTTGAATTTCCAAGACCTTTCAAATAAGGTGTCACATGGTGGTGTCAACTGCAAAATCTTTAGTTGCACTTTCCACCGCCAGGGGGCGCAGTTTGTTCTGTACGAACATCACCAACGGTGAGGAAATACCAAGACCTTTAAAATAAGATATAACATGATAGGGTCTACTACAAAATCACCTAGTTCCATTTTTCACCACCAGGGGGCGCACTATATTGTATACAAACATCCCCAATCAACATGAAATTTCAAGACCTCTATCACCAATCGCCTTGGATTTCCAAGACCTTTTAAATAAGGTGTCACATGGTTTCGTCAACTGCCAAATCCTTTAGTTGCAGTTTCCACCGTCAGGAGGCGCACTGTGTTCTGTACGAACATCACCAACGGTCAGGAAATACCAAGACCTTTAAAATAAGATGCAACTTGATAGGGTCTACAGCAAAATCACTTAGTGCCATTTTTCACCACCAGGGTCGGACTATACTGTATACAAACATCCCCAATCGACATGAAATTTCAAGACCTTTAAAATGAGGTGCTACATGTGTGGGTCTAGAACGGATTTCCCTCTCAAACTAATTTCCCCCCTTTCCCCTCCCGTCCAAATCTACTTTCCCCCTTTTTCCCCCTTTAAAATCGAAAATTCCAAATTCGCAGATATTGATTTTTTAGTATTCGACTCTAGTCCCCAAATGTACAATTTCTTCCCCGTGAAGTAATTTGAAGCTTAGTTAAGCTCGTAAACGTGTTTTTAACCCGAAACGGGTAGGAAACGGTTTCCCACCCGTTTCCTACCCCGTTCGACTTTTTTTTATTTTTCTCTTCTCATAGCACATCTACAGACCAAGACCTTTTTTTAGAACCTCAACCAAATTTTTACACCAAGTAGTTCTCTCAATATAGTGAAGACCTGGAGACAGACAAAAACATGTTTCAAATTAATATATAGATTTTTTCATGTTGCCACACTGTAAAAAAGGATCAATAATTAAAAAATAAAGTGATAAAACGTGAACTTTGTTTTTATAAGGCAATAAAAATTCAGATAAACTCGCTGTATTGTTGCATTTCCGAAAATGACGTCATTCGTTTTTAACCCAAACGGGTGGGAAACGGTTTCCCACCCGTTTCCTCCGGGGGGAAAACGGTTTCCCCCTTGGGGGGAAACCATTCGACTTTTTTTTATTTTTCTCTTTTCATAGCACATCTACAGACCAAGACCTTTCTTTAGACACCTCAACCGAATTTTTACACCTAGCCGTTCTCTCAATATAGTTGAGACAGACAAAAACATGTTTCAAATTAATATATAGATAATCTTTAGTCCATAGCTGTGATGTTAAACTTGAAAATAAAAAGTGTTGAAAGACAAGAATATTGTTCTTATTTACGGCTTACTTATCTTACGGTTCCTGGTTTTGCGGTATTCATTTAAATAGAGTTCTAACAGATGACGACACGAGCATGTTTGCTGAGGGACAGTTGACCCCACTGACCCATTTTATCATTGCGGAATAGTGTTACAAATTTATTGTAACACAGTGTTGTAAATGTATTTGTAAAAGCATAAAAAAAAATCGACTACTACGCTTCCAAAGGCATGGAAAAGTTAGCATTGTCCTTCAGCAAAGTACGGTTGCTAAGAAGAAAGTCACGTGGTTGTTAGAACTCTATCCGCGATTGTAATGAAATGCTCGCCCTCTGGTGGGCTACGGTGAAATTACAATAAACATGGTTTAATTCTAATTCCATATAGCCGCCATTGCTAGCCGATGTTTAGTTTTACATATATTTATTGAATAAAAATGAATAAATACGGTAAAAAAGATAACACATACTTTTGTGTGCCACAGTGTAAATCCAAAGCATCAAGAAATCCAGAATTGAGCTTCCATTTATTTCCAAATGACGAATTTAAAATTTCAGTTGCTTCGGCTAATAGAAGTAAAGAATTAATCAGATGATTTGAAATTAATATTTGTTCAACTTCAGTTAAAAATCTACTTCCGATCGAACTTTGAATAAACTGAAGTATTTTTTCCAAAAGCAATCAATTTTCCATAATGTAATGGCGGAGAAATTATAGTACGAATATTAAGTAGAATAACAAGAACACTATTGGAACACACGTGGCTAATGTTTACTAACAACTGCAGTGTTCACAAAGCGCCGTCTATCGATCATTACAAACGCGGATAGCTCAAGAATAATTTCATCGTTATAAACTTTAGCGCAAGAACTTCTGTACATTGAGTTTCACTGATATGAAGAAATTTTAAATTACATTTTTTTAATAATCAAAGCCTAAGTTTACAAAAGTAGCACTCTAAAAGGACATCATTGCTACAAAATTGTACAGAAATGAAAATAAATAAATTTGTATCGTTGGTTTAGAAGAATGAATTAAATAAAAAAAAGTGAAAAATTTAGAGGAGAAAAAAATTACGTCACAACTGTAACAATGTATTGAGCGAAAAATAATTTTAAAATGTGATTTGAAAAAGATACAATAAGTCTAAAAGATTATTTAAATGAACACTTGTAAAGTTATATAAAGACAACCACTTGTCAATATAACGGTTTTCTTTCTCGGTCTCGCTAAAAACCGCCAAAATATGGTCAAAACATTAAATTAAATTAGAGGAAAAAGAAAAAAAAAGTCTGATGTGGACATTACATAACTTCCTGGAATGACCGATTGGAATATACACATTGTTATGAAAAAATTGACATTTTTCTGTGAGATAACTCATATATAAATAAACAGGCAGGTTCCAGTCCACGAACACTCCTAAAAACAAGCAAAAAAGAACTGCTCCTCCAACCACGAAACTCATGATAATAGGTTTATATATATCTCCGTGTCACTTATACAATTTTTTTCAGGGATAGCGCTCAATGGTGCATTACGGAATCAACCATTGACGATCACACAGCTTAGAGTTCAATGAAAATCATTCGACTATAGATGGCCTACTTTTGTTCTCTTTGGCAAAATTTAGTGGCGAGAAAAACGATACATTTTACCAAACAATTAACTAAATTAGATTTGAAAAATGGTTTGCTAATTCAGACTATCCTGAAACAATATTTGTCGCCAACCCACCATGTTTGTAGCCAACGCAGATTTTGGTCCTGGCATCACTCTTGGTGATTTAGTGTCGAATTTGGCGAATTGATGGTTGCCAAAATTTAGAACTTTAACACCAATAAGAACAGATTTCTGGAAATTTCCGGAAAGATTTATTGGTTTATAGCGCAGAATTCTTTCAAATGTTCTATAAATTACTAACAAGACTATGAAAAAAGAACTGTGATTATTGATGGTTTTAGTCTAGAATTTGCCTACATTTTTACTTGCTACTTTCTGTACGGTATTACTGTAAAAGGGGAATAAGATGGCAGTTTCGGGAGTTGATTTTGCGTCAAATTAGGCATTCAGATGCGGCGAAAAATTGCAATTTAGGATTTCCAAAGTTTGGAAACTCTAGTTTCAATAGGAGTTAAGTTCTGGAATTTTTTTGTAGGGATTCAATGGTTTCTTGAGCAGAACTACATCGACAATTCTATAAAGCACTAAAAATGATCTCGGTAAATTTAAATTCTATTCAGACTTAGAAATTTTCTGAATTAGTGAAATTTCTGCTCTGTAGTGTATTTAACAACGTTTATTTGATTTCTGTATTAAGAATAATTATTTCTTTGGGTTGTTTCGACAATATTCATTGATTATGGATTTTTGTGGCACACGAAAAAAAAAGAGAGAGGGGGAGTTTTATTCAAGAGTTTCCTGATAAAATTAACTAAATTTAGTGCATTCATCGACTAGAACCTCCTTATGACTTTAAGAATTACTTTCTACACGTAAAATTTCCACAACTTTCATAACAATAGCACTATGGGTTCTATATACGTACTGGATATTCATTAAATAAAATGCATTCGTCGATCAGAACCTGTTTATGTGTTCTAATTACATTCTACACGCAAAAATGTCGACAACTATCATGACAATATCAATACGGGCTGAATATTCATTAAATAAAGTGCATTCGTCGACTAGAACCTGCTTACGTATTTTCTTTATGCAAAATGGTGGATAATTTCCATAACAATATAATTACGCTCTCTATATCCGGGCTGAATACTCATTAAATAAAGTGCAATCATCAACTACAACCTGTTTTTATGTCTTTAAGAATTACTTTGTACACACAAAAAAGTCGAGAACTTACATAACAATATCATTACGGGTTCTATCTGCGGTGTGAATAGTCACTAAATAAATTACATTCACAGACTAGAACCTGCTTATGTGTTACTACAACCTGTTTTTAAGTCTTTAAGAATTACTTACTACGCGCAAAAAGGGCGAATACTTTCATAACAATATCATTACGAGGTCTATCATTAGCTTCTTTTGAAATGTCTATGATGCTAGGTTATATATAATGGCTAAAACCTTTGTATTTTTGCACATTATGAATATATATTTCGTAAATACCTCCAAAACGAAAAGTTCCAGAAATACAAAAAAAAAAAAAAAAAAAAAAAAAGCACAACAAGATGTTTTAACAAAGCTATATACCAATTTACAATGTTCTACAACCAACCGTTTTTGAGTTATGCGAGATACACACATACGTGCATTCAGACGTCACGAAAAATCGTTTAAAATCATCGATATCTCTAAAGAGGTAACTCGTGTCAAAACCAATGTTGAGGGTTTACAACTAGACGTTATGACTGTTCCAAATATAAATTTACAACATTCTATGATCATTCGTTTGTGAGCTATGCGAGATACAGAATAGATTTCTAAAATCGGGATTACAATGCTACCTTATACTTTGTATAAGGAAGTAAAAATAGTTAAAATGGTTGTAATAAATAATAAAACATTTAATCTTATTAATAATATTAAAAATTACAACAAATTCAAAAAGAATAAAATATATGGCTCTTTTCTGTTATTGGGATCGGATTTAGGTAGAGTAAAAAAAAAAAGCGATAAATTTGGATAAATTAGGTATTGTCCTTTCGACAACTATGCTAGCAACGATTTTGAAAAAAAAATTACGTTGGAGTTAATTTGCATAAATAATTAAATTTAAATTACATTTCATTATTCAAATCCCATTATTTTGATAAAAAACATATATTTTAATATATATATATATACTCTCTAAAATATGAAGAGTGAGATCTGACTCTAAAAGAGTGGCATATCACTCTTTGAACATGCCAAAATGGAGCCAACCTCTAAAGAGTGAAAAGTCTCTTTTCGAAAGAGTGAGATTTCTCACTCTTTATTAAGAGTGAGATTATTCGGAGCAATTTAAAGAATATGACTGTTTATTTTTTCTTTAAAAAATTGCGTACATTAGACGATATCGTTTCATTTCCCCTTGCGAATCGACTCCAGTTCAACGGTGGAAAGAATGCAGTTTGGATGCGTCGGGAATTGAACCTAGGCCCTTCTCGTAGCAAGCGAGTGTCTTACCACTGAACCACTGAGCACATGCACTTCTTGCTTAATTTATATTATTAAATCATTCTTATACGTGACCAATCATATTTTTAATTTTTACTTCATTTATCAACAATATAAAATTACAGAATTCTAATGGATATTTTAAAATTAAAATTATTTTGAAATTGCTAAAATTAGAATTATTTTAAAAGCAAAATGTGTACTTGAAAACAAATTTCCTATTACAAGCAGTCATTTAAAGTAGCTTATAGGGAAAAGAAGTCACTCAAGTGTACACGTTAAAAAAAATAAAAAATAAAAATAAAAATAAAAAAATAAAAATAAAAATTTCGCATACAAATCTATAGATTTTCCTGTAAAGCTCGTCCTTTCAGGAGTATAAAACTCGCTGTTGATTTAAAATATTAGTAAAGAATTATAGCCAAATTTTTGAATATTTCACATATGTTAGCTGTCAATGAATATAATAAAAATATGAGTTATTATAGATTTTAAGGCGTTGTGTATTAAATATTTGCACTGATATTTTCTCTTATACTTTATATATTTCTGAATAAAACTATTTATTTTCCAATACGAGTTTCGATATGTTTCTTGTGATTTTCGATTCTTCACTAATACTATTACTTCGATTTTGTCAATCGCAAAGAAAAAAATATTTACCAAATTATCTTTTAACATAATTATTTTCCTTTTTTTTTCTTTTTTTTTTTTTTTATTATTCATCAGAAACCTTGTAAAAGGAATAAGTCTAGGAATAAGTTCTGTTAAACAAATACATGCATGAGATCGTTCAGAAATTGTCCTTCATTTTTCATTTGAATTTTGATTAACAGATGGCACCAGCAATTTCTCACTCTACAAAAGTTTTATCTTGCAATACATGATGACCTCACTCTTTGTGACAAAGTGACTATACGTCACCCTTTCGCAAAAAGTGAGAAATGTCACATTTTCAAGAGTGATAATAGTGTTTTCTCACCTTTGTTGGTGTCAAAGTAGGGATCACTTTTTTAAGGAGAGAGATTCTCACTCCAGAAATTTTAGAGAGTATATATATATTTTCCATTAT
This sequence comes from Salticus scenicus, assembly GCA_963930645.1. NCBI lineage: Eukaryota > Metazoa > Arthropoda > Arachnida > Araneae > Salticidae > Salticus > Salticus scenicus. The sequence goes on from OZ005649.1 coordinate 107,039,055, forward strand.
TAGTTTTTATCACAACATTTGACCACTGTTTTTGATTTGGCAAATATGGCAAATTTAAAAACAGGTTCATATTGCAATATCAACTGCCTGACGGACGATGACAGGCTCTTTATATTATAAAAAGAAATTACATGTATAATTTTATTTACAATCAAAATGTTTACATTAAAATATTTTAAGGTACTTTCTTCCTTACTTTAAAAATTAGAAACAATTTCTTGTAAATTACGCACACAATTATACGAAATAGTTTAAAATTGTTGACTCATTTAATTCAAAATAAATTGAGGAGAAATTTGGAAACTACCGCAATGTAAATCAAAATAATTCCCTTCGATTCATTAGAATCCAATATATGACATCTCTTTAAAATGTAGATAGAGAATGTTATTGACTCGAATATTTAATTAAATTGTAACACCAAACAGTATAATTTAATTTTATGCTGGAATATCTTTATCTGCAGTTAAATGACGGATAATTCACTAATATAATGCAGAAATGTCGACATGGTATATATACATATTCTTTTTTATTTATTTTTTTTCCTACAAAAATAATTTTAGTGAAATTTATATACAGTAAGACCCCGCTTAACGCTGTTTCATTTAGCGCTGTTTCGGTTTAGCTCTCTTTTATTACCCCTGTGGATTCCCCTAAATTGCTCGCAGCAGTACGGGGATTCCCTGAAATTGTGCGTGCGCTGTTTCGCATGATGGAACGTATCCCCCGCGTTAAGCGGGGTCTTACTGTATATCGTAAAACATAAATTATAAAGCAATAGGAGAAATTAACCAATTCATTACCTCATTCACGGCCTTACTAGATCACTCCTCGGCGCCAACATGCCAACGTCGTAAGCGGCCGTAACAAAACTGCAAAGATCAATGGATGCCGCGGAATCGATTTTCAGGGTCGGCAACAAGCGCCATCTACTTTCCCAGGCTTTAGCAAACGTGGAAAATGCCAAGAAACATTAAATATTCATCCATGGTTCAACAAAATAATAATATATGTATATAATATAATTTAAAAAAAAGACACAATTTAAAATTATTTTTATAAAAGTAGTAAAAGTACAGCCGAATTTTTCGCTATATTTTAATGACACCTACTTTCGCTAGAATTAATTTTAGGTTAATAATGGGAAAATAGAAATACATATATATATTATTTATTTATTTATTTTTGTCTTTCTAATTCTTATTTATTTTCTTTCATGCAAAACAGAAATTGGAAGAAGAGTATCATTTATTTAAGAGAAAATGACTAACATCATTTATCATTTTTCAATGAATTGGTTTAAAATTATTGCCGCAATTATTTTTATGATTCATATATTTTTGCGTGTCGGAAGACTGCATTTTAAATTTAATTAAATCAATTTAAATGCTCTGCAAATGGAAAATTATGCAGTTTCATATACAAAACTAAGTTAGTTCTGCCGTGGTGGCGCTGTGCGCCGACCCTAACATCCAATGCATTTGATTCCGGAAAAATCGTCGATCGTTATGGCCGCTTTCGCGACGTTGGCGCGTTGGCGCTGAGGAGTGATCTAGTAGGGCCGTGCCTCATTTTAGCAAAGTTTGAAAGCATTATACAAACTGAACTAAATTAAATTTTGCAATACTGTTGTGTATGAAAATTGAGGGTCTTGTTATTGTGCAATTACAAAAATTTTATTGAACTTAGGTTCGAATTAAACAACATAGTATTTAAATTTTATTAGGATTTGAGTAAACTGTTCTTTTACTATCATTTTACATATAAAATAACATTTAAACTATTTTTTCAATAACTGCAATTTATTTATTTTTGAAAATTGGCAGGTTTGGAAAAGAATTAATAATAATAATGACCATCTTCATTCAGGAACGATTCCGGTTTAGACCGCTTCAAAACAGAGACTTTTGGTAGCTTTTTTTTCCCCTTAGAATTTTCCCTGCTATGTATTTTTATTTTTATTATTTTTATTTTTTTATTAATCTGCATAAATGTTACATCATTAGAAAGATCTTTCAAAACTGAACATTTTTTGTGATTGCACTTTTCCCTTAATTCAATATGTAAAAAAATTTCAACGAAAGTTTATAACTACCATTACAATTCTAAAATACCCATGGAAGATAAAATTAAAATGTAATATAAAATTCAATCATAAAAATTATGGGCTAATAGTTATTACATCATTTTCTTGCAATCATGATAATGTACCACGGAGTAAAAAGACAGGAGAAGAAGGTAACGCTGAAATTTTGTGATGTTGTTTTTTAATGTTTACAGATGGCGCCAGCGTGCAATCCTTCCTTCTCTCCAGCTTCCGCAATGTTATTCAATGGGGAAATGTCTCGTTTTAATTATTTTTTTAAAAATAATATCAAGCTGAAAAAATTTCGATTGAAAGCAAATTTCATTAAATAGAGTATTCTAACCAACATGTTTTTTTAAGAGCCATTTTATACTAATTTTACTTTGAAAGAAAGCTTTTAAAAAATGACGATTCTTATGAACCGAAGCTAGCTAAAACAGATAATTGGGAGGAAGGAGAATGGATGAAATTTTGTAAAGAAAAAAAATAAACTTACTTTAGGTGCAGAAAACACGAACTCGGACTTTATTTTTCTCCTAGGGCTTTTTTTTTGGTTTTTCTTATCACTATCATAGCCTGTTTTACAACTAGGAACGAAACATTTATTTGAAACATCTGAATTATGCAGTTTTAAGAACTTACAAAGAAATTAAATTGCTTAAAATAAAAAATTTTAAATGTACTCCAGCAAAATTCTATTGAAAACAACAGTATATCCGCGCCGAGGTAGGGAGGAATGACAAGTGGCGCCCTCAATATTTACCAAAAATTTAGGTCACAGTTTCGTAGCTTTCTCCCATTGGAACTTCAACTCCTATTAATATTACTCCGTGTAATGTACTTATCTGATATAAACAAACAGTGACGTCATATTTATCAAATTAGTTAAATTAAATAAGGTTACAAATAAGGTACCTAAGGTTACTTCGTTACAAATATGGTACCTTTCATTTGGTACCTTATTCGTAACGAAGTTTTGATTAAATATTTTAGAATTAATTAAAATATGAAAATAATTTCAAAATTGAACATTTAAATTTATGATTGTTGCCAAGAAAATTTACCAGCTATTGTTATATATATATATATATATATATATATATATATATATATATATATATATATATATATATATATATTAAGGGGGGAGCGGCATAAGATGAAATAACATTTTCACGCGAAAAATTAAAATTAAAAAATATTGAATTTGCCCATGCATATAAAAAATACTTATTAAAACGAGTGGAAGAAGGAAGCGAAATAAGTACTGAGTTATATTACGATAAATACGATATAAAATATGATACGTTATATTAGACCTATCGTCCTGGGTTAGTAGGCATTTTCGTTAAAAGAAATAGTTTGTTGGTTCGGTGCAACTTGCACATTAGTCCCGTCAGGTACAACTTGCATATTAGTCCCGTCAGGTGCAACTTGCACATTAGTCCCCTTTAAATATAGTGTCCAGCGAATTAGGCAAAGCATTCGTTGATTCACTGCCTTAATTGATTTCACATTCCGTCATTTTTGACGGGGTTATATACTAGTATAAGAATATTGAAACGAATGTCATTTACAAGTTTGAAAAAATCAAAAGGTTTGATTAACAGACAAGGAAAGCCTTTTCAGCCATAAGTAAAGCTATAAGGTTAATAAGGGTCAGTGGTCAGAAAAAAAAGCCAATGATTAAACAATTCACATTAATTCTACAAGAAAAATCTTACTGATGTGAGTCAGAGAAAAACATTGATTTCACAATACAAATTGCAGAGGGACATACAAATGTCGTGGTTTATCGTAGAAGCCCTTAGTATTACACCTTAATGATAAATCATATACACTGCTCAACATTGAAAATGCGACACCAAGAAGGAATGATAATAACGGAATGAAATTTGTTGGACTCATACATTATAGTAGGAAGAACAATTGATTAAAATTTCAGGAAATTTTGAGTAATATGTACTGAGAAAACAGTACATAAAGCAGCGACCTCTGTGAGCAAAAACAGCACATATCTGCCAAGGCATTGAATCGAATAGCGATTGGATGACATAGAGACGGGTAGATGACGGGTAGAGATATTACTTCATGAAGCTTCAACACGATGTCACAATTCATCGATCGAAGTTACTGGTGAGTGGTGGGGGGGCAGTCGCTTTTGAATGATTAAACAGTCATTTTCATTGGTGCGAGATCAAGAGAACGCGCTGGCCAGAGCAACAGTCGAACACATTTTGTATCAAAGAAGGTCCGGACAATACAAACAACTTGCGGTCGTGCATTATCTTGTTTAAATTTTGTGCTACGGAGGCCTCAAATATAGGGCAGAGGGGCGGGCCTTAACTCATCAGAAATTTAATGGCCGCTGTTCAGAGTGCCAGGAATACGAACATGAAGTAATCGAGACGTGTATCCAATGGGAACCCATAACATCATTGCAAATGATGGACAGTATAATGATGTCGAATCCCAGCTGGCAATGTGCATTATTCATAATGCCGTTAAATGCGGATAAGGCAATCTTGATGCTATAAACAGGATTGTGATTTCTCTGAAAAGTGACTTCACGCCATTCCTGCTTCCAGGTTCATCGTTGATCACACATTAATGGCGCCCATATCAGTGATGCAGTTTTGAGGGTAATCAGGAATTTGGTAGCCGCATACTGAGTGACCACCTGGATTGATGGTATGTTGTATCATTGGATACACATCACGGTCACCTCTTGTTTTCATTCCCGCCACTCTGAATACCAGCCATTACATTTCTGACGAGTTAAGGCCCATAGCTCTGTCCTATGTACAAGGCCTCCGAAGCGCAACATTTAAGCAAGACAATGCACGACCGCAAGTTGTCCATATTGTCTGGACATTCATTGATGCCGAATGTGTTCGACTGTTGCTCTGGCCAGCGCGTTCTCCTGATCTCGCACCAATGAAAATGACCGTTTAATCGTTGAAAAGCGACTGCCCCCCACCACTCACCAATAACTTCGATCGATGAATTGTGTTATCGTGTTAAAATTTCATGAAGTGCTCTACCCGTACATGTCCTCCAATCGCTGTTCGATTCAATGCCTAGGCAGATATGTGCTATTATTGCTCACAGAGGTCGCTGCTTTATGAACTGTTTTCTCAGTACATATTACTCCAAATTTCCTGAAATTGTAATCAATTGTTCTTCTTATTATAATGTATGTGTCCAACTAATTTTATTCCGTTATTATCATTCCTTCTTGGTGCTGCATTTTCAATGTCGAGCAGTGTATACTGCATTTATTGCTATGAAGGATAATTTTGAAAGTTTTTATAATGAAGTAAAGACAAAATTTAATAAAATAAAACCAAAAGCAAGGCTTTTTTTTTTTTTTTTTTTTTTTTTTTTTCAAACTTGTAAAACTTTTAAAAATATTATTATTAACCAATTTTCATTTAAGAAACATAAATAAATAAAAGTAAAAACTTAAAAAAATATTGCAGATACAATTAATAATTTTTAAAAAAGGAATAAAACCTATTTAAAAAAAAAAAAAAAAAAAAAGTTTTTCCAAGGAACATACATGAATAAATTTAAATATCTTTAATAAGAATCAAAAATAATTCTTTTAAAAATCTGCAATTTAATATTGAGCTTATTATATATGAAACTAAATATTTCAGGAGAAATAAATTAAAATTAAAATAAGTTAATTTGCTATGAAATTTTTCGGTTTGATAAAATCTTACATATCTTAAAAAATTTAATTAATTTAAAGATCCTATTTCTTATATTTTTATTTATAAAGCTATTTCTTAGGTCTCCACTTAATTTAATAACATGAAAATTTTATGTAAATTAATTCAATTCAATTATTTTTAAAAATTACATATTTCCATACTTTAGTAATATGATAAATACATTTATGAAATTCAGGAAGAAAAAATAATTCAATTATAATAAAAGATTAAAATTGATTATTATCTTTTTTTACTTTCTTCTATATGTAATATAGAGAAAGTATTGGATTCGTGAAATTTTTCGACCTCCGTTTTTTGATGGATTTACATGTTTTGGGATGTCCTGAACAAGACTTGATAGTTTTTAGAAAATGTCTGTCTGTCTGTGTGTATTACGATATTTGTGAACACTGTATCTCACGAACCAACGAATGAAATTTAACCAAACTTTGTATTTAGTTGGACCCTGACATAAACTGATGCTTATTAGATTTGGGGATTAATCGCTCAACTCTGATTGCATTTTTCCTAAACTTTTAACATGGCAGTATGGGACAAAATTTCGTATAAATGTATATAATGAAAGTTATTTTAAACTTGTGATTGTAAAATTAATATGAATTATTGATAATGGTAGTAATTAACTGGGGAAAAATTTTACGCATGTGGGAGCATCGCTCCCCCCACCCTGGGGGAATTAACCCCCACCCATGGGGAGTAAATTTTCAAGATGGGTATCTTTCGAAAGGTCTCGTCAATACCTTTTAAACGAATGGTTAAACTATAAATCTGTAATAATTTAAATCAAATTTATCGATTTTTTTATCTTTTAAGAAAATAAAACTTTGATTTTTTTTTTTTTTTTTTTTTTTTTTTTTTTTTATTGAGAATAAAATGGACTCTTTTTGGATATTTAGTGTTATACTACTTTTCTAATATGGAAATCGTCTGCATTATCATGGAAGATAATTTTTTTTTAAATAATAATTTTAACAAATTCTTTCTACTGAGTGAATTTGTATAGGAAAATATAGAAGAAAGTCATGTGGTGGCCACAACATACTAGTTCTTTTTTCTTTCTTTTTTTTTTTTTTAATCATATGTTCATAGTATAACGTTATAAACGTATTTAACATATGAACGTAAGCTTCAATGGTGTTTTAAAATTGCTGGCACATTGATTAAAGAAAAAAAAAGGTTGATTTATTAATAGTATTACTTTCTTCTATATCCAATACAAGAAAGTATTGGATTCAAAAAAATTTTCGACCTCGGGTTTTTGATGGATTTACACGTTTTGAGAGCTGTAGAACACGATTTGACCATTTTTAGAAAATGTCTGTCTGTCTGTCTGTCAGTCTGTGTGTGTGTGACAAAAGTTTGTGGCAACTGTATCTCAGGAACTACTGCACAGAATTTCAAACAAATGTATGGTATGTAGTTGCACTTTGACATAAATTAGTGCCTATCAACTTTTGGTAAAAATTGTTTTACAGGTTGCGTTGCCCTCTCGCTTTTTCTAAATTTTTAACATTTTGATATAGGACAAAATTTTGTATAAATGTGCATAAAGAGAATTGATTTTTAGTAATCATTATGAAATTTACAAGATTTATTTATAATACAGATAGTCAACTGGGAAATTTTTTTTGTATGTGTAGGAGCCTCGCCACCCCCCTACCCCCTGGGGGGGGAAGTCCCCCCTCGAGGGGAGAGAATTTTCAAGATGGGTATCTTTCGAAAGGTCTCGTCAATACCTTTAAAACGAATGGTTGAACTATAAATCTGTGATAATCTAAAACAAAGTTATCGATTTTTTTTTTATTTTTAACGAAAAAAAACTGAAAAAAAAAAAAATTTTTTTTTTTTTTTTTTTTTTTACGAATTTTAACGAAACTTGGTATTTAGTTGGCTCCTGACATAAACTAGTGCGGATTAGATTTTGGTATCAATCGCTCAACAGGTGGCGCTGTGATCGCATTTTAATTTTTAACATGGCAGTAATAAGACAAAATTTCGTATAAATGTACATAATGAGAGTTATTCTTAACCTGTGATTGTAAAATTAATATGAATTATTGATAATAGTAGTGGTTAATTTGGAAAGGAATTTTGTGCATGTGATGGCATCACTTCCCCCCCCCCCTGGGGGAAACTAACCCCCCACCCGTAGGAAGTAGATTTTCAAGATGGGTATCTTTCGAAAGGTTTCGTCAATACCTTTCAAACGAATGGTTGAACTATAAATATGTTATCATTTAAAACAAAGTTATTGTTTTTTTTTTTTTTTTTTTACTTTTAACAAAAAAAAAAAACTTTGAAAAAAATTCGTATTTTCTTTTCTTTTTCTTTTCTTTTCTTTTTTTTTTTTTAATTGCTACTGAGTGAATGTGTGTGGGAAAATATAGAAGAAAGTCTTGTGGTGGCCACAACATACTCGTTTTCTTCTGTATTTATAAGGAAAAGGTATTAGATTCGAGAAAAAGTTTGGCTTGGGTTGGGTTGTGGGGATTAAAGCCAATTGACTGCACTAGGGTCCTAGTCCTGAGGAGCAGTGCTTTCCTTCAGGGGTATTTCTAAGTGGTGAGAACATGTATTTACGTAAGTTTCGGAGAAAACCACGGAAAATTCCGAACGGCTAGCCAGACGAGTGCGAACTGGGGCCGAACCCGTCACCTCACGTCAACCAGCTTTGAGCTCAGTACCGTTCGGACACTGGTGGGCCGACACATTTTGGACTCCTTTCACACCACAGAATTTTCATTTTCTTTTTCAACGTGATATATTTTACTGATGTATTTTTGGATGTTGATAAATTTAAAAAAATTTCAAAAATTTTCTTCTCGTACAGTTTTGACAAAAAATGGGACATTTTTTGGCATAAATGAGCTTACAATTTCACTTTATTAGCACATATTTCAGTTACTTCCAAGAACATCTAAGCGATGTGAGTAAAGAACAAGTAAAACGATATCATTAAGAAATCAAATAAATGGTAAGGAAGTTTTAGAACCGATGGAATGTTAACAGATTATTTTCGGATTCTCTATAGAGAATGATCTCAATCTGTGCACAAGTGAAAAAAACACAAAACGGAGGTTCTACGTAACAACATAAAGGTATTTTAAAAAATAATGTATAAATAATTGCCTACTTTAATACATTATATACATAAAAGTGTTTCGATTATTTTATAGCTTCTGTGTCAATTCTTCAGATATTCACCCTTACTCTGTGAAAATCCCTAACGTGATAGGAGGAAATGATAAGCTTTTCAGAATTCAGCGTATTAAAAATCGTTAGCAATGAAAAAAAAAATGAAAAGTACTATTTCACAGACTTGTATTAAAATCTACAATTTTCAAGATGTCCCGAAAACGTTTTGATATTTTTAGAAAATGTCCGTATGTGTGTCTGTCTGTGAGGGCATACGAAATATTGTGGACAATGTGTCACACGAACTAATAGATAGAATTAAATGAAACTTTAAATTCGGTTAAACATTAATTTGATGTTGATTAACATAATTTAATGCTGATTAGCATTTGATGCATATCACTCAACAGTTAGTCACATTAAATATATATATATATTATATATTATATATTTTACAGCGTAGGGCAAAACTCCAAATAAATACACATAATGTTAATATTTTAAGCAAAATTTTCATAATTTAGAAAGAAAATATTTATAATAGTAATAATTAACTAGAAAAAAAAAATGTTTTGTTTATGTACAGCCGGTAACAAAAGTGTCCGAACACTAGCAAACAGTCCTATGTAAAACTAGTATGTTGTGGCCACCACAAGACTTTCTTCTATATTTTCCTATACAAATTTCCTCAGTAACAATATTGAAAAAAAAAAAAAAAAAAAAAAAAAAAACATCCAATTTTTTTTTTTTCGTTAAAAGTAAAAAAAATCGATAATTTTGGTTTAAAATATCACATATTTATAGTTCAACCATTCGTTTTAAAGGTATTGACGAGACCTTTCGAAAGATACCCATCTTGGAAATTTACCCCACCCGGTGGGGTACTTCCCCCCAGGGGGGAAAGCGATGCCCCCAAATGCCCAAATTTTTTTTCCTAATTAACTACTACTATTAATAATAATTCGTATTAATTTTACAATCACAGGTTAAGAATAACTCTCATTATGTACATTTATACGAAATTTTGTCCTATACTGCCATGTTAAAAATTTAGAAAAAATACGATAACAGCGCCTCCTGATGTGTGATTGATTCCCAAATCTAATCAGCACCAGTTTATGGCAGGGGCCAACTAAATATCAAGTTTAGTTAAATTTTGTTTAATTTTTTTTTTTTTTTTTTTTTTTTAATTACGATTTTTTTTTTCTAAGTTTATTTTTTCGTAAAAAGTAAAAAAAGTCGATAACTTTGCTTTAAATTAGCACAGATTTATAGTTCAAACATTCGTTTTAAAGGTATTGACGAGACCTTTCGAAAGATAACGATCTTGAAAATTTACTCCCCTCGATGGGGAACTTCCCCCCCAGGGGGGTTGACGATGCTCCTACATATACAAAAAAATTTTCCCAGTTGACTATCTCTATTAAAAATAATTCTTGTAAATTTCATAATGATTATTGAAAAATAATTCTCTTTATGCACCTTTATACAAAATTTTGTCCTATATCACCATGTTAAAAATTTAGAAAAAGTGGGATGGCAACGCAACCTGTAAGGCAATTTTTACCAAAAGTTGATAGGCACTAATTTATGTCAAGGTGCAACTACATACCAATTTGTATGAAATTATGTGCAGTAGTTAATGAGATACAGTTGCCACAAAATTTTGTCACACACACACACACAGACACACAGACAGACAGACAGACAGACATTTTCTAAAAATGGTCAAAACGTGTTCTACAGCTCTCAAAACGTGTAAATCCATCAAAAACCCGAGGTCGAAAATTTTTACGAATCCAATACTTTCTTCTATTGAATACAGAAGAAAGTAAAAAGTACACTTCATACGATTCTGTTAAATAATCCTTATCGAATCATATTCTTAGACTGACTAAGAAGAGGATTCAACAAGGATTTATTTAACAAAACCGTATGAAGTGTACTTTTTTTACATAGGAATTTTCGCTAGTGTTCGGACACTTTTGTTACCGACTGTAGGTGTATCGCTTCCCCCTTGAGGTCGAGTACCCTTCAGTTTTGATTTTTAATATGCGTATTTTTAACACGAACTTTTCACTTCCATTAAAAAAAAAAAAAAAAAAAAAAAAAAAAACATTATAAAAGCGTTTTTTAAGTGTTGTCGATAAGGCAGTTACTCGATTGTAGTTAATTTCAAAGGTTGCGAGTTTGTCAACAATGAAAGTAAGATTGTGAAAGATGTAGCGTCGAGTTAGGGTAAAAGGATGTCGCTAGTTGTGAAAGTAAAACATTGATCGGAGATTGAAAAAACGAAGCTGGGCCCAGCACGATTGATGACGTTGTGTCGAATGCAGTGGATCGAAGTTATCGAGTTGGGGGGATTTTAGGTTGGCATGGAGTAACTAAAAGGAAAGTATAATTCCCATAGTTTGAATAAAGATGAGTGAATACGATTAGTTTTGGTAGTGAATTGAAGTGATGAAGGTGTTCTGTTTTTCAAGGTGGTTAAATAGTGAGATGTTGGAGTGAAAATTTGTCGGTGTTGGAGTTATGGTGGAGGTTTAAGTGATTGGGTATTAAGCTAGCTATTTACATTCTGAAGATCGTTAGTACAGTGGGTAGTGTGCTACGGAAGATTCTAAAGCCAAGTGTAGCACTGATTTAGTTCGTAGTGCTAGTTGTATAAGCTCCAGAGGTATTCTTCGTTTCAACTGGAGTCCTTCCAAGTTTCTTCAGGCAGTCAGCTTAGCCACCAGCGGTGAGCATATAAATTTAGTATTTACTTTAATTTAGCCATTTAAATACTTGAGTGAGATTCTTAAGTTTCCCTTACCCAACATTCAAGGTTTGAATAAAGGTTAGTTTTATTTTATACAAAAGCCTCTGATTATATTCTAGAATTAAGTAATCAATAAGATGGGGTCTAGTGCTGATGCCGGGGCACAAACCTTACAAGATTTAATCTTATTATAGTGAGGATAAAGAAAATCAGGAGTTCTGGAATTTTAAAATGCAGTTTGAAGTTGGAAAATTCGTGTTATTTACGCCATTTTTTATTCCTCTCACCACTATGCTAACACTTTTTCATAACGACCGTTTTTTATATCAAATTTTATGCACATATACACTATAGAAAATGCGAAATTTCCTATCGGGGAAAATTGCAATATAGCGGTGCCACAGCTAGGTATATAGGCGTGAAAACTGATCCCCAAACATCTGATGTTCTAATGAGCCCATACGGCTTTGCGAGCAGGTAACTCTTAGCTTGAAGTCTCAGTAGTTAAAATAGTAAAATCTCTATCACACAATTTCAGCACCAGGCCATCTACTGACTGTCATAAATTACGAGACAGTTCAGCAAACGCTAAACAGCTCAAGTTAGGCAACTCAAAGAATCGAAGGCCAGATAAAAAGTTTTAGCTAAGAGAGCGGTCTGCCCCCTCAATTCGCGTTTCCTACGGCGTAAACGGCACTAGCCGATATTGCGTCATCTAGATGTATCTAAGACACGCTTTACTTAACGGATTACTGTTTTGCAATATGATCCTGGCCCCACTTAAGACACGTGCCCCAACATTTTTATTTACCAGGAAATTAGATTCCCTTTAAAAGATAATAGTAAACCAGAGAGTAAGAAAAGTCGCCATATGCTTCATACACCATTATGGTATTTTGCCTCAATTTCTTATAATTTTTCGTGGTCCGAGTCGTTGAAAATACCAATTCTACCACTAATAATTATCGCTAGAGGAAAATTCTTAGTAGACAGATAAAAGCCCTTTTATGCTCGAATCCGAATCTTTAAGCAATCGGGTAAAGAACGGGTGCTCTCTGCATAAGAGAAGAAATCTGAAGGCATTTATTCTGGTTTGAACTCAGCCTTACAGCATTCTGTCACCATCCCCTTGCAGGTTCAGTGTCCAGCAAAAAACATTATCGTGATGACTTCATACAGTTGTTGTCTAGTTCTATCTCCCGTCGTATTCAAAATTGAAAGTCTATGAAAAAAATCATTTCCTTAAAACTTCCAGCAAAAGCATTGTTAGACTGCATGCCTGACTGAGCTAGCCCATGTGCCACATATTCATGGGGGGTCTCTCTTAAAAGAATGATTCTGACAGGCACCGAATGAACTATAACTCGTGTGGGTTTTATTAAATAAGAAGACACAAACTCGTCGAATACTTGCCTTTGGGAAGACTTCATGATTGAATCGACCAGCACAAGCGTCATCCCATTCTATCTGCCATTTTTCCAGAGTTAGTTCTTTGAGTGTAAACGTACCTTGGATTAAGCTTCACTAGGAGATCCACTTGATCCATCTAAATTAACTCCTTGTTATAGAATAAAATAATTAATTAAAATTGTATCCTAAATAGGCCTTTTTAAAATGCGTAACTACCCTAATTCCACTTCACTCACTAGGCATTTAACATCAGCTACAGCCGAGTGTCCCGGTTCTAAGCTAATAATAGGTTTAACCACGATCTGCATTCAGTAAAAATGTCTATCCCACTGAGCTTTGCACTCATAGCGTCCGAATTTGACTATTAAATCATAAGAACTTCAGCGGGGAAAAAAAATGGATCAGCTTATTGTACCGTTCTTCCTTTTTTTATCCGTTTGCATATAAAATATAGAACGTCTCAGTCTTCAAATACATAGTCCATGGGAGACCTCCTCAGGTACTCTCGCCTTGGGATGTCCTTCGAATTCTCTCCATTTTCAAGGCTGAGACTGACGACTTGAATATTATTTTTTCAAAGTATTTTACCCAAAACATAAGCCTTCTTTGACTCCACACATTAATATACATTGTATACATATACATTAGAAGCAATTGGTAATGCAGAAGAAAATATAGAATATATTAAATTCATTAAATTTACTTAAGAGACGCAATAATAATAATAAAAAAAAATTAGGGTCTACAAAAACCGTTTATCTTTGTCTTTGTGAATGAATAATCGATTGTGCATAATTTCGTAACTGTAAATTTATAAACGACGGAGATGACGGAAGTGGGTAGGTATTAAAACATTAAATGGAACAAGTATTTTTAAAAACACTGTTACCAGATTTTTAAAGTTTAGAAATCGAATCCGCATACTTTCAAAGATGCAAAATTATTAGAGGAAAAGTAGAGGTTGCAGGTACTTAAAATTTGTAAATAGAGCGAAGACCCACAAACAGCGTATTGCTAGCCTTATGATCCATTGATCATAATTTTGAATCTGCAAATTAATAACGAGGAAAATAGAGGGAATTTTGGTAATGGATTTATGTTTGAAAAACCGTGGCAATAGGTTTTTTCGATATCGAAAATCGAATACTCGTACTTTCGCAACTGTAAATTCGGCGGTAGAAAACTGTGTTTTTAGGTTTTATGGGTAAAATAGACTGTGTATATTTTCTAAGCTTCAAATTTAATGAGGATGAAAGTAGGTCATTACTATAAATTTTTGAAAATTAGCTAAGGTTTACAAAAAAAGCAGTGTTGTGGGATTTGGGATGTGGGTGTAAGGATTTGATTATGCATGATTTTGAAGATGAAAAATGTTTAACAAATTATTGATTTAACAGAATTGAAAAATCTGTTACTAGATTTTGGAAGTGATGAGTCGATTAAGGTTCGATTACTTTTAAAATGATGAGTCGATTACTTTTAAATGATTAACTTTTGATTAAATGTTTTACTTTTAGACGATAAATCGATTATTTTTTGTTAATAGATGAGTCGATTACCTTTAAATTGTTAAATTGTTAAACGAATAAGAAAGATTTTTTTTTTCTTTCTTTTTTTTTAAATTGAGCTAATATATTTTTTTTATTGAGAAAACTGTTTTGAGGGTAAAGGACTTATTGTATATACTTTCAAAGATATAAAATTATTAGAAAAAGGCATTAAAAGATTTATAATAAGCTAGGCAGCTTTACCATTCGTCTTACTAGGTTTAGAGTGATGAGGAACCAACTGCGCATATTTTAAAGCTATAAATCTAATGGAAGAAAAAAAAAAGAGAATTTTTTAAATAGAACTGAGAGAGTTTAATAGAGTTTTTTTTTTTTTTTTTTTTTTTTTTGAGTTAGGAATCGAGTACTTATGAGGGTGGAGATACAAGAGTGCACGAAGAGTGTGTGCGGCTGGGACCCAACCGTTATTCGTGTGTTCGTGTGCAATTATATTTTTTAATACACATTTTTTTATTATTATATTTTATTTTTATGCGAATAGCGCATTCGCGTAAGTAACTGTTTGAGTCACTGGGGACTCAAACCGAGTTTTTACCCACACCAATGATTTTTTTTTTTTTTTTCGTTTTAAATTTTGAAAATTTAGATTAATTTATGATATGAGATATTGGTTGGTTGGTTGGGTTTTACGTCGCACTAGTGCTGCGGCGCAGATGGGCAATGATATGAGATATTGAAAATTCATATAAATACTATATACAAATAATACATTAAATACTAGCGAATGGGGTAAAACCCAATCGTATAAATATGAAACAATAATAATGAAAATGGCAAAAAATTGAACTGATACATTCTGAGTATTTCTTTTTTTTTTTTATAATAATCGCATGTATAACTGAATATAAAAATGTATAAAATAAGAATAACATTGTAATAATCAATAATCAGTTACTAATTATTAGTTATGCATTTCAGTGTTCTCGTTGTTAGTGAAGTTTAATTATTAGTGAAAAAAGTAAGTTTGTTATTTAGTTTAGAAAATTAAATGGTAGACATATTTTATTGTTACTTTAGTATAAAGCCTGAGTTTTTTAAGTTGTATTTTAAAGCAATAGGAAAACAATTATAACCTTTAATATTCTAAAACTTAGTTTTAACATTTTGTGA
Organism: Salticus scenicus; assembly: GCA_963930645.1. Lineage (NCBI taxonomy): Eukaryota > Metazoa > Arthropoda > Arachnida > Araneae > Salticidae > Salticus > Salticus scenicus. The sequence continues at coordinate 107,054,868 of OZ005649.1, forward strand.
TAAAAGTGTCACATTATGAAACCACCCCTTTTTTAATCTAAATATTTCGATTATTACAAAAGATTTCAATAAAATGTAATTTCATATCTTCATGTTAATTTATTCGAAAATGTATTTCTAAATTTTATAAGCTGAATCGATAAAAAAATATTTTCAATAAGACTTGTGAAAAAAAAAAATAAATAAATAAATAAAACTCATGAAGTCATGATAGCAATGAGAAATTTGCTTTAAATTATTATAAAATGTATATTACAGCTGTAAAAAAAAATACATAGATAAAGTCGTTTATTTCGTTATTATTATTTTCATTTATTTCTTAACATTAAATATTTGCAAAGTTTTATTAAATTAAGCTATAAAGCATACCTTTTTTTTTTTTTTTTTTTTTTTTTTTGGGGGGGGGGGCTAGATTTTTACTTGGTATTAGAAATCATCATGTTAATAATAAAATAAACAAAACGGATTTAACTTAAATCAATTTTATAAACAAAATCATTTGCTTATAACAATGCACATTTTTTTTTTTTTTTTTTTTTTTTAAGTTAACAATTTATAAGTAAATAATAATCAACATATTGATTCCTCATCAGTTTTAATAAGAAAATGCTTCCGCGTTATATCGTGCAATCGGATATATCATGATTTTACTACACTAAAAAACAAAAAACAAAAAACAAAATAAAATAAATAAATAAAAACCTTGTTTGAATTATTTATTTATTTATTTTTGAAAAATATTCAATTCGATCATTTAAAAATAAGGTTTAAACGGATAGTGGTTTTTCCGGTTATCTCATATCCATATTCAGCAGGCAATAGCTTTCCAGATATTTAATATTAGGCAAAATCACTTTTACATCACTACAGTTAAATATCAAGAGTGGTGACTTTTGAAAAGAAAAATATCCCAGTGCGCTTTTTTTTTTCTTTTGTTTACTTAGTGGTGTATGTTTTACATAACTTTTATGTTTTTTTTTTTTTTTTTTTTTTTTTTTACACTTTTCTTTCGCAAATTCTACCCAGAATAATTCAGTACGACAAATAATGAATCACTCGATTTGGAAAAATGTCTACAAATACAATGCCGACAAAACTATATTTCACTGCAATTTATTACCCAACGGAACACATCATTTTAAGGATAGAATTGTGGACGCGAAAATAAAAGTACAGCATGATAGACAGGCTTAATTTTATTTAATTATTTATTTTCATTTTTTTTTTCTTAAGAAAGTAAAGTATAGGAAATAATTAGTTAAAACTGTTTATTGCGGTAAGATCAAAAGTCATTATGTTTTGAAGAATGTAAATCGGAAAAAAATTCTAGTGGCAAATGAAAGTAAAAGAAACATTTGATGTTTATAATCATTGCAAAAAAATGCGTAAATGAAAATAAAAAATCAGTTTGTTTTTTTATATAATATTAAACGATTAATTAATTTTTATTTAAAAAATAAGTGCCCGGGCTGAGTTTAGTTGAGTGTGTTTAACAACGCATTATATTTATGCAATGAGCAATTGATAAATGTAATAAGCGTTTGGATGTTTGTCCATATAACCGACAAGATGTTTGTTCATATAACTGAACGATGCAGTGTTTAACAAAATGAATGTCTTATGTCATCGGATAAAAATTATTAAATACATGATTTTTATGAAGCATAAAAGTCACCTTCAGCAAATAATCCAAAAATTAATCGCCAAGTTGGAAAATAATAATAATAGTAGTAATAATAATATATCAATGAGTATTACACAACAACTTTCTGTGAGTTAGAGATTAATCACTGACTTAAGTTCTGGAAACCGTGAACTTGAAAAATACCATTTACATCTCTCGAAAAGAGGGATCCACTCTTAGGTTTTAAAACTCTTCATTTCTAAATGCTTGATAAACCTTTTAGATGATGTCGAATTTCACGTAATTAAAAAGTTTAAGTATAGCAACCATATCAATAATTCCAATCATACGATTTGAAGGTCAATGAAGAAAAACCGAAAATTTGCATTAATAAAGTAGCCGACGAGCTAACTCATGAAAATTTGTAAGTTGCGTAAATATTAACTGATGTACAATCAGAGGTGGACTTTCATGAAATTTTTTTACCGAAACACCCTACCCCGTTTTCCGGAAGCATTGCGCCTTCCGATATATTCTGTCTTTTCTCTGTCTATCGACAAGCACGAAATAACGTTGGTCTAATGTAATCGTCATTCATATAATTATTTGCCTGTAAGTTAATTTGAAGTTCATCAAATGTATAGATCTAAAACACTATACCAGAACAATGGGAATTATGCGTTATATAATGGAAAACTAATAAAACAGGAACACTGTCTTTTCTGAATAATGATAATAATAGTAATAATAACTAATATCAAATCCAAGAAACAACCCTTCCAATTTTATTACAAAAAGGAATTTATCTAAAATTATATATAGGTATATATATATATATATATATATATATATATATATATATATTCTATTTCACAAATGGCTGCAATGTTTCTTGAAAAACTCAAAAATTCGAGATATATATTTTTATCAAATTAGCCTTGTACACTATATAAAAATGTAGTAAGACGTAAAATAAGTGTATTAAAGAAATAAGTTCATTTTAATTATTCTTTTTTTACATATCTATTTAAAAAACAGGTGTATAATAATTACTTTTATTCTATTTTAAAAGAATCTTATAAATGAAAATAGAATATATATATAATGCATACGCGTAAAAAATTTCAATTTTTTTAAACATCTTACATTCCAAAACAAAAGATTATTTTACTTTAACTATAAAGATAAATATGCATTTTAGACGAAGCTACTTTTTAAAATTATTCACGAATATATATTCATCCAAAAACGTGATGCGTTAAATTAAACATAATTAGAAAATAAACATTTTTTCTTATATTAAACAGAGAAAATTATATTTTGTTTTTCTATATTTTACTCCAGTACACACATATATATATATATATATATATATTGTTCATTATTTGCGCTTTAAATTGGTAAATCAAAGTATAATGAGTTGTCCGTATTGTTAACAGAAAAAAATTCTATTGTTTACATTCAAGTTAGTTTTGAAAATTACACCTATGTAAATAATATTAAAAAAATTATGAATTTTTTATTCACAGAAGCAATTTTTTTTATTTTTTGACAAAGTATATTTTAGTTTTTAATAAAGATTTAATAGGCATAATCTAATTTCATAATATTCTCATACGATATATTTTTTATACCTTATATCTATGCATCAACGTCTTGATATTTTAATTAATTCTAGAAGGTAAAACCATGACTAAAGACAATACATTTATGTCTCTCTCTTAATATGGTGAAATTTTCCACTCATGAAAAGCGTACATACAAGATATAGTGTGTTCATTAACGCGTCTACAATAAATAAATAAATAAAATGAAATAAGAAATAATAACAATATTAATCCATTTGTGTATTTCTTTCTTTCTTTTTTTTTATAATTAATATATATATATATATGTATATGTAGTATATGTATACTGCATATTTATTGCTATAATTTTTGTGTGTTTTTGCTAACAAAACATTTTTTATATGATATATATATTTTTTTTTTCTTGGTTTTTCAAGAAAAGCATTTAATATTAATTATTATATTATTTTGACAAAATTCCTGTTAGAACACATTTAAAAAAGATATTTTTTGTTATGCTAATCAAACTATTTCTGGATTTAATATTCTATATTATTGAAAAAAAAAATCCTTTTATTTTTTTCAGTATATGTTGCATGTGCATTTTATTCATTTTTCTCAACTATTTTCTATCCTTATTATACATCCAAAAGTTACAGAAAAAGAAAATTAAAAATTAAAAACTTACTTAAATTAGAATAAACAGTAGAAGAAAATTTTGAATTATCTGTTGGCCAACTGATTTTTTAAAAAAAATACATAATTCATGCGACTATTTCTTCTGTTTCCTTCTTTTCTTTTCTTTTTACTTTTCTTTTCTATTTTTCAATAAATTATAAAATATTGAAAAATAGAACAGAAAGAAAAGAAAGAAAAGAAAAATTACCAACTCAAACTCAAACTTAATTATCTTGTCTTATTTTTACTAGCAGTCTTTGCCCGCTTCGTTGGTCACTAAATTTAAAGGAAACACTTTTCTATATAGCTTTATAAAAATAAAATAAAACATAATACTGAAATTGTTCAAAAGCTAGCTTCAGGTCCCTGCTGCACTCGGCAGAGATTTGGTCATCCGCTATAACTTGGGCGCCTGTCCCTATTAAATGCGACATTGGTTTACGAATCGGTTTCCATTTAGGTGCTTATTAGATAACAGTTTCGAAATAGATAGTATCGAAAAAATTGAAGTATCCCTTTTATATTTGAATCCCAGATACACATGAACAACACTGTAAGTTGTGCACATAATATTTGCTTTTACGTTATATCCTGTGTTTATTTTGTTTATCCAATCAACCATAAAATGACAGCAGTTTCACGCCAAGTATTACAATATGCTATGACTGGCTATGTCTGTCGCATGAGACAATTAATTTTTGTGGTTATATATAATTATTATTTGTTATTATTTGTGAACCTGATCATAGTACAGCCTGAATATACAGTAATACCTTAATATACATAGTACAGCCTCTTTGGCGACTTTTGAATTTTTCTCACCATTTTAGACTTAATCCCTTGTAACAATAAGACTTAATCCCTTGTAACAATATGCTATGAACGCTATTTCTGCCGTATTTTAGACAACTAAACTTTTATGGTTATATATATATTTCCCATTAAACATATTTTTAATTAAATTTATTTATTTAAATATTAATTTGAATTAATCAAATATTTCTGTTCGACAGCGTTCAAGTGTAGTCACACACAATGACTCATTTATTTGTATGATAAATTAGCATAGTATATAAAAAAATAAATAAATTGTTAAACAATATCGTGCCCCAGAACTTTATTATGTTGTTCCATTGGCGGCTTTTGAATTTTTGTCGCCATATTAGGAATGGATATATATATATATATATATATATACATTTTTTTTTTTTTTTTTTTTTTTTTTTTTTTTTGTATGAAAAGGGTAAGACTATTTTGCTAATAATTTTATCAGACACCTTTTTGTTTAAATATAAGAATCCTTCCTATTATGTTTATATTTTTAATGGTTTTTAGGTTTAAAATAGTGCTTGCTGAAATAAATTTGCTATCTTTAAAACAGCATTTTTTCCATAAACTTTCTATAAAAGTAAATCATTTATGTGACTACTATTTAGGTTTATCTTTTTTTTTCCTTTTTGTAATACTTTATATATTTTTTATATTTTTCATGCGCTACTTAGATATTATATAAATATTTTGAAAAATCGTTGACAGGAATTATAATCAACAGGACAATACAGAAAATATTCACATATTATACTTTTTGTCCGTAGGTCACACTGTGAAAAAACAATTCATGAACTAAAATTCTTCTACTCTACCAACCAAGATGATACCAGACTCTACCGTCTAGCAGACAATGATTTAACCTCACAACCAAGGCATCACATGTCACTCTGTTACTTAAATTTTCTCAATTCTACTTTGATACAAGTGCAAAAAAAAAAAAAAAAAATCTACACATCAGATGAAATCTATGACTATTAAAATAGATTTTATCCGGTGACAGAAAAAGTGACATTTGTTAGATTGAGATGTATATTTACAATGAATTTTTATAGTTTCAGGAAACTCTTATTCTTATTTTTATTTATTTATTCATTTATTTATTTAGGAAAGATAGAGAATTTTTCTTTGTGTAACAGAATTTCTTTTACAGTTTACTTCTAATATTTAATGAAAAAATTGATATCATAAAATGCTCCTCACCAATTATGATAAAATATCAGATTTTCTCGCTTTGAAGAAACGTTAAATCTATGACACCATAAAATGTACAACGCATGCCCAGTGACAAGATTCCCCAGAGTTGCCTTTAACTACACCCCGAAAGGTAGAAGAGACCGAGGACGTCCAAGAAATCGGTAGATTGACCAATGAAGCCAGATCAGGCATCCTGCCTACTCCTTGAAGTTGTTGATGATGATGATATTAAAAAATCGAGTATTATTTCTAAATTTAAAAAAAAATAATTATTAGTTTATGATTAATCTCTACATATAATAAAAGAAGATGTGTGTTTGCATCTTCTTTATATAGACAAACGGCTGATCGGAGGGCTACAGAATTTTGCATAACGTTCCGTTTTATTCTCTTCTCATACATATCGAAGTTCGATTTCCAAATTTTTATAATTAGTTTTTTTTTTTTTTTTCAGCTAGAGAGATTGTCTGATGCTGCCATCTGTCGTCATATAGGAAATGTGATATTCTGTCCGAGAAATGTCTGTCCGAAAAATGTAATTCTTGAATAATAGCAGCGCTATTTATCATCCAGTTAGCATCTAAATTGAAAAGTTCGGTTAAGCCGCAAATACAAGCAGTGGGGAGCCGGAATCGACATAGCGTAGGCGAGAAGGCACTGACAAAGACACTAGAAACCCAAAGCGAGGTTTTTAGCGATTTTAATGGAATTTGTTTTTTATTTTATTTTACTTATTTATTATTTTTATTATATTTTTTTGTTAGTTTCGATTTATAAAGTGAATTAAAATATAATGATTAAAGTTTTATGACAATTCTGTTAAATATAGTGACTAGCAGAGCAGGTGAACTGCTAGTGCTAAATATTTGACAATTTAAATTTATTTTTATTAACTTTATTGTCCGACTATCGTAGATAACGGGAGTATTGTATTTAGTTAAAATTCTTCCTATCGAGTTTTCACCTGATTTACACGTTTTAAAATCTCCCTGAGTCAAAAAAAAAAAAAAAAAAAAAAAAAAAAAAAAAAAAATATTTTTGTCAGTTAGTCATGGTGTGTGTATATTTTCATGTGTGTGTAGAATATTCTGACTATCATATCTCTGAAACTACACTGTTAAAAACGTGCAGCTTTGCTGCCAGAAATTCTCTGTAATTACAGAAAAATGCATTTTGACAACGTAATTTTTCCGTAATTTACGACGTTTTTCTCAAATTACAGAGAATTTCTGGCAGCAAAGTTGCATTTCTAAACTGTGTAACACAGATAAAACAATGAAAGTTGAAAATTAAGACTTGTCTAGTGTGCAGATGATTTTTCTCAACTTTTAGTGAAAATTTAAAAGTCGTAAGTGGACATTGAAAACCATAACTGGGATCGTAAGTTTGTATCTCAAAAATGGCTCAAATGATTTTCTTTATAGTTGCCATATAAACACAATTTTATATATCCTTTCGTATGCATTAGTTGGTTAGTTCAGGAAAAGTAATGGAAGTCCTCTATACATAAGTCAAATTTAGGTCTCGCAAGTGTGTTCCTTTAAAATAGATCAAAGGATTTTTCCCCCAAAAAATCGCCTATTAATTCTTTTTTACGTGTTCATTGGTGTGTAGTTGTTAGTTTCCGGTAACAGAAAGAGTTTTCTAAGTTTTTTGTGTAGAAATGGGTGCTTGGACCGAAAATCGATATCTCAAAAACGGTTCTAATGATTTTTTTCAACATTACACAACGAAACGATTTTGGAAAGGAAAAACAATTAGCTGTCACAAATATCTTTATTTTAAATGTTTCTGTGTCAGCTGCGATGAACATTTGGACCATCCTTTGAACTTCATGCAACACACGTAACACCGCTTTGCTACAACTTGTGCAACGGGAAGTTGAAAGGGTCCACATGTGCCTTCTACCTGTCGGGAAAGAGTTTGAACATTGTTTGAAAAGGTACCTTATGACAACTCTTTAGTCTTGTTTGTATAATTGTTTCGTAACGTCACAGTGTAAGAAATCGAGAACAAACAAAGGGCGTCTTAAGCGTTTTGTTTAATCCTTCTTGTCTACAAGCGGTCTTCTCGTACAAATCTGATGATGCTCTATAATATTGTAATTCACTTTTTTCCCGATATCTGGTACCATTTTCGAGATGAAGACGTTAACTTCACAATTTTTCATGAGGTGTCACTGTAAGCGGTCTGATCTACTAGTGCATTAGTCCTTTCACTATTCCTAGACAATAGACTATTTTATGAAAAAAAATCAATAAAATTCCGAGGATTCACTGTTAAATTATATGGTCAAATCCCTATTCAAGAACAATGCCCAGTTCTGGTATTTGTAAAAATACGCTGTAAAATTCGTAGTGTTAACTATTTATAAAAAGTCACTTCCCTTCTTCAAAAAAAAAAAAAAAAAAAATTACTACAGCTTTACGAATATGCTTATATTTTTACAGTGAGAGACCATTTTCCCCCTTTTTTTATACAGTATTCATGCAACACAATGAAACAAAATGCTGTAAAATCAGAGTGTTTACAGCGTATTACAGGTCATTTTTCTTTTTCTAGAAAAATTCACTAGCACTTTAAGATCATAACTTTATTTTTACGGTCAGCGACTGGAAACTTTATTAACGGTCACTGACCGGCAAATGTGTTCAAAGTTTTAGAGTGTTTAACTGTAGCCGTTCAACATTAAAAAAAAGGGTGAACTTTATTAGGTACCCAGTATATTGTATTATCATTCTAATTTATTCGATTAATTAAAAAGAATTAGTTGTACTTAGTTTGAAAAAAAAAAGTTACATAAGTTAAATAGTTTATTTTTAATTTCTTCAGAAAAAAATAAAATTCAATAAAACATTAAGTTTCCATTCTATAATAAATTTAAACAAGAACGAAAAATCATGCAGTACACATTGATTAGTAACACTTTCCAACTGTACGTACTTGTTGTATCATATAACTTTCAATATTCTTTGCCTATGTTATCACACAACAGACAGACCGTAGCACTGAAAAGTATACAGACAGACTAATTTAATTTCAAATCACTTTTAGACATTGTTGGAAAATGCTAGAAAGGGTTAACACAAAAGAAAATGCAGCCGTTAGATTATAATTTCAGCCCTTAGTGAATCTGAATATTTTAGGGTAGCCCTGTAAATCTGAAGGTTAATCATATTACAAAATATTGCGTTACAATATTAACAACATATAAAAAAATTTTTATGGTTTTTACAGTAGAAAGTTTTTTAAATGTGATTTTTAAAGCTGTATCTCTTAAAACGCAATGTATTGGCTTTTTTTTTTTTTTTTTTTTTTTTATTGTCCCCGTACATAAACTAGTTGTACAGGACATATTAATGCCATTCTAAATAGGAAATTTTCCATTAGGGAACTTGACTAATATATAACATTTTTTTTTTTTTAATTCTGAAAATATTTACGGACTCTGGGGCGGGCGACAGACAGATAGTAAGATAAACAATCGGACAGACAAATACGGAAATTGAAATCATTTTCACACTTAAAAATTCTTTGAAAGTGCTTAAAACGCTTAATCTAAATGAAAGTGCAATTCCAACAAATTTTTATTTATATCTCTCAAAGAAACTAAATATTTTCGTGTGTCCCTGTAAATCTAATGCTCATTATACAATATTTTATAGCAAGCATTTTTTTTGTGCATGTGAATAACATATTTGAATTTCATTAAGCTTTGTGAAAAGTAAAGTTATTAAAATTTGACTTATAGAAATACTTCTCATAGAAAGCAATGCTTTGGAATACTTTCGAGTGTCCTTATACACAAACCAGTGCTGGTATTTACGCCATTTTACTAAGAAACATTCGATAGTGAACTGGAATGACATATTTCAATTTTATTAAGTTTTGTCTACAGTAAAGGTTTTAAAATATGGTTTATAGAAATACCTTTCTCAGAACGCAATGCTCTGGAAAACTTTCGGGTATCCCTGTACACAAACTGGCAGAGGTATTCCCTTCATTTTCAATAGGGAACATCCGGTAGTGGACTTGAATAGCTTATATCAGTTTAAAAAATTTCTATAAGTAGTATTTAAGGGACAGGCAGACAGACCAACAGACAGACACATACATAAATTGAAATCATATTCACATTTAAAAATTGTTAGAAAGTGTTAAAAATACTCAATATAAACGAAAGTGCAATTCCAGCAAACTTTTATTAATAAGTCTTAAAGAAACTAAATATTTTTGTGTGACCCTGTAGATCTAATGCTCATCATACTATATTCTATAGAAAGCATTTTTTTGTGCATATGAATAACATATTTCAATTTCATTAAGCTTTGTGAAAAATAAAGTTGTTAAAATTTGGTTTATAGAAATACTTCACATACGTCGCAATGCTTTAGAAAACTTTCGAGTATCCCTATACACAAACCAGTGCTGGTGTTTACACCATTTTGTATAAAAAACATTCGATAGTAAATTCAATAACATATTTCAATTTCACTAATTGTAAGATTTGTATAGAGTAAAGGTATTAAAATATGGTTTATAGAAATAGCTCTCGTAGAACACAACGCTCTGGAAAACTTTCGGGGTACTCTGTAGACAAAACAGCGGAGGTATTCACTCCATTTTCAATAGGAAACATCCGGTATAGAACTTGAATAACATATATCGGTTTCAAAAATATTCCTTAAGTATTTAAGGGAGTTAGAGCGTGCACAGGCAGACATACGGACGGGCAGACGAACAGACAGACAGATACACAAATTGAAATCATATTCACACTTAAAAATTGCTAGAAAGTGTTAACACTTAATGTACGAAAGTAAAATTCCAAGAAATTTTTATTGTTATCTCTTAAAGTAAGTGAATATTTTTGTGTTGCCCTGTAAATCTAATGCTAATCATACTATTTTCTATAGAAAGCATTCTTTTGTGCATATTAATAACACATTTTAATTTCATTAAGCTTTATAGAAAGTAATAGTATTAAAATTTGGTTTAATAGAAATACCTCTCATAAAACGCAATATTTTAAAATGCTTTCGAGTGTCCCTGTACACAAACAAGTGCTGATATTTATTTCATTTTAAATAAGAAACATTTGATAAGGAACTTGAATAACATATTTAAATTTCATTAAGTTTGGTGTACAGTAAAGGTATTAAAATATGCTTTATAGAAATACCTCCCATAAAACACTATGCTTTAGAATACTTTCGGGTGACCCTGTACACAAACCAGTAAAGGTTGTCACTCCATTTTGAATAGGAAACATCCGATAGTGAACTGGAATAACATATATCAATTTCAAGATATTCCATAAATATTTACGGGAATTAGAACGGGGACAGACAGACAGAAGGTCAGACGTACAGACAGACAAACCGAAGTCATTAACACTTTTCAACCCCGTTGGAAAGTGTTAAAAATAAATAGCTAGAAATTTCGAAACATTTTTTAATTTAATTTAGTTGAAATAGAAATCTTGATTGTTAAACTTATTATCTGTTAAAATCTAAATGTAATTAAAAAATAAAATATTAAAATGTTTTTTCATATATGTCAGTATGCGAAAGTAATAAATTTACATGTTTAAAGATTCTAAAATCAATGTCGCGAAATTCAATCCATAAAAATTCGTTTTAAGAAAATACAATGTAATGCATTCTAAATTTCATTGCATAATTAATGAAAGACTTTCCGCTGAAATGTTTAAACAAGTTTATGGTTAAATTATGTTTAATGTATATGGTTTTAGAAAAATATTAGGGGAGACCCGTGTACCTAGGGCCGCTTTTTTTCAATGCCCCAAAACAGAGCCCTTGACCTGTTTAAAATTATCAAACTGATATGTACATATCTTTAGGACTAATTACTTCCAATTGGGATTAATATAAATACCTAAAATAATAAATTCCGAGAAATAGAAGGTTTTTAAAAAAACTTCACTCGTGGCCCTAGGTACAACACCCTCATTGTACCTGGGGCCAGACCTCATTGTACCTAGGGCCATTCCCACCAATCTAGATTTCCCTTTGTAATGAATAGAAAATAAGCATATAAACATGTATTTTATAAAAGAAACAATATTTTTTTAACAAGAAAAATACTTTTCAACAAGAAAAATATTTTTTTTATCATATAGAAATGATCATGTTGTTGCCTTAATTTGAAACACGAAATGTTTCACTTTTTTTTTTTTCCTTGGGATATTCTAACAGAATGTTTTTTTTTTCTTCAATTTCTTTTTTTTCTGGAGTGTCTCTGGGATTTCTAGATCTCGCTGGTTTTCTGTCACATCTTTTCTTTGGTGTGGGAGGTTTTGCTTTAGGGAAAGGTTTTACTTAGGTTCGTACCTGTTAAAGCATGACACACGAAAAGATGTTAGATGTTGAAAGTTTCGAAATTTCAACAGGACACGAAAAAGAGACATCCAGTTCTATCATTGTTAATTCACTTTCTTCCTGGAAAATCTTTTTTTTTTTTTTTTTTTTTTTTTTTTTTTTAATTTATGAAGGGGTCTTATCTTTCAGTCACATTTGAAGTTAAATATTCATATTCAGTGAATGTGTTTCGATTCATTGGCCATAAGCCGGATACACGAAAGTCTGATAGAACGTTTACAGGAGTAAAGGCTGACGGATAGGACTTGCCAACGTTTTCAGCAACGTCATATATAGTGATTGGTTTACCAGGATTTGCCAGAATCCAATTACTACAGGCTGTACTGTGTTTCTTAACACTTTCGCGACCGCTGAAGTAGATTCACGTCATTTGAAAACATGAAACTCCACAAGTGGGCGTTACTTTTGCAATTTGTATGTTATTTGTTTCTAAAAAATATACACAATATTCATATTTGTGCAATCAGTATACTATGGATGCAATACTTTGATTAGAGAGAGTATGATTATGATGCATATCCATTTGTAATATAAATGCGAATACGGAAAATTTTGTTTCGAAAAATTGTAACTTATGAGAAAAACGCCCATAGGCGGACCTTACTGTCAAATAGACGAAAACTCGCAGTCGCGAAAGTGTTAAAAGTCCAAACACACTGGCCCTAGGTACAAGGAAGCTATATGGCCCTAGGTACAAGTTTTGGTAACTTCGTTCAAAATGCCTTCCTCTAAAAAATCCACAAGCAGAGAGGACTAATTAAATATCTCATTTATTACTCAATATAACAAGAAAAATTATGCACTATAAATGAAAGAAAAATATTTGACTCGGCTTTGTAAAATAGCAAAAGAGATGAGCTGCAAAATTTTACTTCAAACCATGTAAATTCGTTTTCTACATGTAACTTGTCAAAACTTTCTCCTCAAAAGTTCCAAAGTAGTTGTAAAAGTAGCAATTGGTGTTGTTACTCGCCCAGTTGAGTATAAAAACTTAAAATTAAATATTATTCAAATAAAGTGGGGTGGCCCTAGGTACATGATGGCCCTAGGTACACGGGTCTCCCCTATAGTTTTGGTAAACTGATTTCCTTAGAATTTAGTACTTTTCTTCATTATATTTCAGAAAACTATTTTTTAAAAATTCACATTATACTTCTAAAAAAATTATTCTTTTAGGCACATTTATTTAATCTATATTATTTCAAACATTATTTTTACTCTTATACACTGTGCTGTGAAAATGTTCTATTTTTTAGAAAAAAATTTCATTTTATACTTTCATACTGCTGTGTTTCAATCACTAATTGAAAAAAAAAAGTGTTTATTAAAAATATATTTCCACATATTTATTTTATTTTTTATATTCCTAGCACAGAGCAAAATCAAAAGATAATTAAATAAAATGGATAATCTTAAAATCAATAAAATACCTCTTACATAATAAAATATAAAAATTTCTTTCTTCTTTCTTTGCTTATAATTAATAATCTGGTGTGTCACTCACACGACTTTCTCAAACCCTGAAATTTAATACCATAATTACAGATTGGAGATTAAGGGATGAGATAACAAGTACCAATGCAAACCTATGTACCAAAGCAAACCTATGTTAAAACAATTCTATTTAGGCTTCGGAACAGCTTTATTAGACAAATAATTCTACGTGAGGGTGCTACCACCCCCTCCCCTAACCCCCCCCCCATATCATTATTGTACCTACATTTAAATAGAATTCAGATCTGTCATTAAATTCAAAAGTTGATTTAAAATTACTCAGACAACTTTTACACGCAACATTCTTTGAAAATTATCAATCTTGATTAAACGTTTCTGGTAATAAAAGAATTAACTTCAAAATACAACATTTAGATCTAGGTTTAATTTACTCTTAGTGACACAGACAAAGACTAAACGTTAAAAACTTGACTTTGGTATTCAGGAAACCTCAAAACCTGTAAATATACAAAAAACCAAGTGATGAATATTGAGATTTAAAAATACATTATTTATCATATGGTTATGAAGAATTAACTTCAATTTCATAGCAGATTTCCTGGACTTGGTAAAACACTATAGTAAAGCCCTTCCACTAACAATAAAAAAGAATGTTATGGCTTAAATATTGACAACCCTGTGTATCTTCTGAAGGTTATGTACACACCGCATTGTGTAAAAAAATATATTTTTAAATTAATAATACACAGAGCCACCTGAATTACGCTTTCATCGATTTTCAGGTATTGTCACACTATAATCTAATTCGTTTGTGTAACCCTGTAAACGGACAGTAAAAGATTGTCATACCATATTCTACAGGAAACATGTTTTTACGCATATAAAAAGTACATATTCGTTTCACTTGGTTTAGTGCAGTCTATAGATTTTTAAATTCTACTTACCAGCAATTTCCCCCATACACGTAATATATTTGAATTCTCTTGGGTGTTCCTTTACACGAACCATCTGCTTGATCTCACCGAAAAGTTTAGTATCGCATCTCTATATGATACACATTTAGCATATCGAGTTTGGAATTTCTGCTACTATTTGTTCTTGAGATATGCTGATAACACACACACATAGACACACAGACACACAGACGCACGCACAGTCTAAGCGCAAAAACCATGATTTTTAGATTCAAGGGACCTCAAAACGTGGAAATATAACAAAATCCCAATTTCTTAGACCCCAAAACAATACTTTCTCTACCATAAGTATGGGTAAGAGAAAGTAAAAAGGATAAATGAAAGAAGATGTGTTGTTAGGTCTAAGTTCGATTGTTATGGGAAATTAGGCCGTATTCAGAGCCCTCCTTGAAGAGGGTCTTTCTATGTTATTCTATCTCGTATTCATGTAAGTTTTGGAAAAATCTATGAAAAATTCCGAACGGCTAGACCGGCGAGTGCTACCTAGACATTCGGTATTGTGGTCACAAGGACTGAAACCTGTGTTTAAAAACTGGCACATACCCTTTACCGGCGTAGAGAGAAAAAATGCTCGGTAGATGGTGTGTGAGGCGCCAAATCATATATATTCTATATTTTATAACATTATACTGAATACAGATTATAGTAATAAATATTATAACCTGTATTAGTATACTAAATATTATACATATACTATGTATATCCGTTTTGAAATGAAGAGCAATTATTATAAATGAAGTATGATCCGAGTATTAGTCTACAATTTTTTCCTGTTTGTCACGTGTTTTCATTTATTTGAAGAAGATACATATGACATAAAAATACATAACACATACTCGTGCATGATATTATTATTGCGAATTATTTTCTATAAAATAATATTTTGTTATAACTGGTGATCCTAAAAATAAATACATAAAATGTTCCTTTCCAGCTCTTATTCATTGAAGTGAAAAAATTTTCTTATCGTAAAAGAGTGAATGCTAAATTATGATACCGTCTAATACCGAGGTCAATAAGGCAAGAAAACAACAACAATACAAAAAAGCCTTTATTCAAGTTAATATTGGAAGTCGTGCCCTATTATTTTCACACTACACATAAAAAATAAGCTATCATTCTGGAAAAGGTCGTGATCTCTTGGGGCGATGTCTGGGCTAAATGCTGGGTACGTCTTTAACTGAATGTCATCAACTATTTCTAATTTAACACTGATGGGCGGTAAAACATGCGGCAGCAATTTATCTTGCTTATAGAGAATCGACTTTTAATGCCCCAAATTCGAATATATTTTGATCAGAATGACATACAGTCGTATAATTTGATCAACATAAATAATGCTTTAGGTATATTAGGTTTAAATATAACTAATATACCTAATATACGTGTGTTAGGTTTAAATTTACAGTAGACAACGCAATCACAATTTTACTTCACTCACAACATCATATAATTGGTCATATTTTCTTAGTTTTAGAATGGGTTTCTATGTACGATTAAGGAGTAATTGGCAGCTGTCGGTTGACAAACATACCCCTCTATCTTTTGTGATTGTTTCTGGATCCATAGTCCATATGCTATTTATCTTCGAAGTCTAAAACATCAAGCAGGTAGACTGTGGGCAGTTGGCTAGCATTTCCTTTAAAAAAAAAATTTAAGAAATTATAACTTGTCCATTTAAATGTATTTTTACGTTAACACTATCAGTGTACCTTCAAGAAAAAGTCATTAAAAAAACTTGAAAGTATTATATGTTAGTATTAGTTTAATTTCAGAGGCTGAAACTGGCGTAAAGTCGCTTCGACCAAACTGCTCCGATACCATGTAAGTTAACCCACTTCATCTGTTCAATGTTCTCATAGTGTAGAAGTTAAAGAAAAGTTCAAAATTTGGATCAAATCTTAATTTTTATATCGTAAAAACGAAAACACAATATAACCTGAAGAAAATTATTCATACAACATTTATTAATGAATTCATAAAATTATAACTTTGCAAAACAGTACGTTGGAAAAAGAAAACAAGATATAATAATAATAATAATAATAATAATAAACTTTAAAATATAATTAGAAATAGTTGTTTTACTGATATAATTTTCAATGAAGACAAACAGAAAATATTATTTCTCTAGCTGTAACACATGATTCATGTACCCAGCTCTTGCACATGTCACATTAACCTTTTTCTTCTCCCAGTTCACTGAATTCAAATGGTTATACACAGCAAAGACAAGAATTCACTTGATCCGCCTTATGTTCGCTCACAGCATATTTCTTGCTTTCGCGTCATCGTTTGACTTTTGTGATGCCTTTTTATTCCGGGAAAAAGACTCTTTTGAAAAATTTCCTACATTTTGTAGCAGATTTTCTTTCATCATTTTTACCTTCGTTTGATCTTCCTGCAGTATTTGTTTGACTATTGTGTCAGTCAATACTGCTGCTAGGTTCATTTTTTCTTCCGCTACAAGTTTTTCCTGAATTCTGCCTACAGAAAATGTCTCACATAATAAAGAGAAGAAAGTTCATTCCTATCAAGGTTTTATTTGAGAATTGTTTGCAACCAGATGAATCCTGTAAGTGGACTTTTTGAAATCGCTTCAAACTTCGAGTGGTAACTACAGTCTTTTTCAGTGCGGAATATGGTTAATATGATCTGTGATATACAACAGCATAATATCTAAATCTGTAAAAATAGTTATGCTCTTGTACAATAAAGCAGTTTATACAATGTGAGGAAGCAGTAAACAACATTGTAACACAATTTTTAAAGGTGCTGACTTGATTAACCAGGAATTTAATTAAGCTGCTTCATTTTTATAATTGGGACGCGGTAGATCGCCGAGCTCGTAACTGGAAGAATTGCGGGTTCGATACTCGAGACGTCCAAAGACCGTCGTGGCCTCAATGTCCTTCATGTTCCCATCAAAATTATACCTCTGGGGGTCACCGAAGCGGGGGAGCCATCCCCCCCCGTGGAGGATCAAAATTGCGATAGCATGTCACCGGACCATCCTTAGAGGTGCGTCATAGACCGTCGCCAATTACCAATAGCGTAGTACTAGTGCAACGTTAAACCAAACTTACCAGCCTACCTACAGTTACATAGTTCTAAAATTACAATCCACCCCTTCCTCTTAGAGTGAAATTCTGGTTTTTCTAATGCGTAAATAAATTATTTTGGTGGCCATTTCCATTATAGTTAGTCATTGGTGATGTTACGGGGCATGTTGGTCAGGAGCTCTAACATGCCTCATGTGAAATGGTCCAACTAACCACATAACACCATTTTAAATTATCGTAAGTGTAAAAAGTTATACCAAAAGTATTTAAAAAAAAAAAAAACTGAAATATTTTTTAACAATTATCTTCGTAAATACTACACAGCAAAATCTAAAGTATAATCTAGAAATAAATAAATAAATAAATAAAATGATTATTTAAATACAATGAGACAATTTGCTCATCTGAAATTCTCTCGGGTTCTTTGAAGAACGCTCTTTCTTCAATCACATTTATGTTGAACAAAACAGAAGAAACGACACATAATTGACTCGAATGATGTCGTAATCTGGAAGAAAGTTTTTAAAATATCGTAATGGGCCAACTGCTCCCGGTTTACGTTACAAACTTTATTTATTTATTTTTTTTTATTTTTATTTTTTTTTGACAACAATGCAAATATAAGAGCTTTTGTAATAAGTTTTAAAATACTCATTTACCATAATCTGGTATTTTAAATCTATTGAAAAAAATTTCTTGAGATAAAAACAATAATAATATATTTGTATACAGTTTTTCAGTTCGAAAAATTAGGAAGAAATGTTTTTATAAATAATAATAATAATAATATATATATATATATATATATATATATACATAACATTAAAAAATACTTATAAAATTCAGTCGAGAGACTTTAAAGTAATAACTGATTTAACAAGTACTCTAAAGTATCAATGTTTATGAATATTTATTTTCCTTCCTTTTGCTATTTCCTTTGAGAAATTCTTTTATTTTAGGAAGTGAGAGATTGTTATCTTCTTTAACTACCTTGTTACTTTTTTAAATGTTCGAAAAAAAAACTTTTACTTTTATTTCATTTTTTTGTGTTATTTTAATTATTATTTTTTTATTATTGTTATTGCTTATTTATTATTTCCTTTGTGTTTGTTTGTTAGTAGGCTTTATTAATTTTAGACTCTAAAATATTCTTTGAAAAATGTTTACTTTAAAAGGAAAAATATCATAAGAAACAGGAATGAAACGTTTGGAGAAACTGTAAAAATAAATTTCATTTCGTTAAGGTTTTTATATTCCGCATTTAGCGTATCTGCCACACAGAAAGTTATAAAAAAAAATTTTAACAAAACTTTCTTATTAATAATTCCTTTATTTATGCTATACTTTAACCTTTTACTGGCAAATGCTCTCATTTGAGGACATCGATTTTAAAATTCATTTAAAAATTAAATTTCATGAAAAATTATCCGAAATTGAAAATTTTCAGACTTGAAAAAAATATCAGACATAATAGAAAAATGACTTGATTTTTTTTAAATAGAAATTACATTTCAATCATAAAAGGGAAAATTTACAAGAAAATCATAAAAAAGAGTCTATGTCCCCATTTTCCAAGGATCAAAATTTAAAAATTCACATAAATTAGAAAAATAATCAAATGTTTCTAAAAATGGGTGGAATGCTTAAAATAATTCACATTATTAAATTAAAATATAATCATAAAAATAAGAAATGCACTTAGTGTAATTCTTTAAACTTTCATGTTCCCTACTAGGGATATTGGAAAGTCGCCATTATACTAATACGATATAATTTCTCGTACTGCAAGTCTCCATAGAAATTCGAAAACAAAAAGGGAATTATCTTTTTGTAAGAAAGTAAAGAAACACTATAATCGTTTGAAAGGAGAATTTCCTTATATTCGGATGTTAAAAGAAATTCCATAATTCTTCTTGAAAGGGGAATCAACCTTTGTAGGGTAGGAAAGAGAAATCATCTAGTTATGTGTAAGAACATTTCAGTTTTACTAGCCGTGGAGGGCATTTATTGTTGCAAGAATACTATATAAATGAAGGCATGAATTCGCAGCTTCCTTAAATTAGTTATTTTAAATATATTTTATAACAAATAATTCTTACTAATAATTCTTTGTAAAAACAACAGTCATATAATTAAGTAAAGTTTGACTTACCTGGGTTGTCACAGGTAATCATATATTCCATTGATGAAGAACAATCTCCTTACTTATCATCAGATTGTACACTTGAAATTAGATGGAAAATACATGGATATATATTTTATAGGTCTTCTGTTTTAAACAATAACTACTTCTTTTCCTATAATGAATGTTGATTAGACTGTGAAATTCTTACATAATATGTAGATCAATTACTATTTAGGATAATTCACACATTGCTGCGTAATGAAAGAATGCCTAGATGTTTAGCCTTTTTATTTATTCATCTTAGACAAAAGAAAAAATATTATGATTAAATAGAATAAGAAAATGGAACGTCAGTTCCGAATAACAAAAGTTACATGATTGAAAAAAAAAAAGTATTACAGTGTACTCGTAGATAGACGCGACACATCGTCACGTGATGCGCAGGTGCACCAAACAATCAGTTGGCGGGATGCAAAAAACAAAAAGAAAGTCCGGAACAAGAAAAACGAAAGTCAATAAAAGTGTTCTGAGATTAAATATCACAACATTTATTTATCAGGTTTTGTTATGAAAGGTGTTGAATGTGTTTTGGTCAGTAAAATATCGCAATATGGAGATCCGTTTTAAGACTTTACATGCAGCATTTGAATGTCTAATGACTTTTAGAGATTCCGACGTATCAAATATTCTGATGAAAAACTTGATATTTATCAGCTTGCTTCCTCCTCATGAAAATGATCGAATCTCAGAAGAAGAAGATATTGATGATAATATTCTTAGTCCTGTGTTGCTTGCTGATGAATGTGGACACCTTAGTATTTTAACTGATAAAAAGCCAATAAGACAAAATAATTTGCAAGATAAAATTTCAGTTCCTGTTTGTGATGAACAAAAAAAGAATGTAAAAAATTATATTGTAGTAATTATTAAGAATGTGAAGCCCTCCACACCTAACTGTAAAAAGAGTGAAGTGTTTAAAAATCCCATTAAAAGGGAACCAATAGACAAAATTGCTAATAAATTTCCAGAACTATTGGAAGCAGAATCCATTGACTTTTTTTTTATTATTATTCATTCCCCAAGAATACATAAGTCCCGTGGCTAAAATGATTTCACCTTCTGCTGCACAAAAAGAAACTAATATACAAATTGATTGTAAAGATATTACTTAGTTTCTTGAGTTACTCTTACTGAATGGACATCATTATGTACCCACTGAAAATGGTTACTAAAGTACTTCTAAAGACATGAATGTCCTTATTACGTCCACTGTGATGTCGAGAAAAAAATTCAAAGACATCAATAGTAATTTTTATTTGATGGATAATGATTTACTGAAACCTGGTGATAAACTGGGTAAAATTCAACCAATTTATGATGAGCTGCACAAAAATTTAATTCAATTTGGTTTGTTTCACAACCAACTTAGTAGTGACGAATCCATAGTTCCATTCTTCTAAACTTCTACTCACCATTCTTCTAAAATGTCTATTTGTGGAAAATCAATTCGTTTATAAAATTTGGATAATTTATGCCAGTAATGATTATCCATACAAAATGGAAATTTATGCAGGAAAGCAAACAACCGAAACAATTACTCTTATCATTAGGGTATTAAATAATCTTTTATCTGTTGTCACAAACTGTCTTCAAGTAAAAATATTTTTATTGTTTTCTTTATTACATATGATTTGATGAAGGATCTTGCAAGTGTATTACAGCTGCCACAAAATCTATGTGACACGCACACAGAGATCATAGCTATTTTCTAAAAAATGGTGGAACCTCTATATGGACTTCTCAAAAAGATGTTAATCCATCGAAAACCATAATTGGAAAATATTTACGAATCCAGTACAAGAAAGTAATAAATATTATATATTTAATGCAATTTAATGGAAAAAATGCACAAAAATAAATTTTATAATGGGATTTTCTAAATTATAATTGAAATACAAATTGTTCAAATTGAAATCAATCAAATAGATGCACAAAAATGAAAAAGTCTTTTTTATTATGAAATATAGAATGTGTCAAACTTTATGCACTACTATCCATCCATTAGTTGCATTCACATCTCGTTGATTAGTCGAAATAGCTTGTGACAGTATACCATTAATCACATTTCCACTTTGCAGTCTATCGCATGTGAAATATTGGTCAAAAGGAACAAATTGATGTCATTATGAAATAGAAAAGTTTTCATTTCTATATAAACGTAGAAATTTCTCGTCAAAATGGATTAAAGATTACTAAATATAAAGAATGAACACAAAAATCATTATGAAAAATAGGCTTTCGAAGCTAAAAAATTTTTGTTGATTTAAAAAGGAAAAGAAAAAGAAAACTGTTAATTTAATTATTCTTTAAACTAATTAATTTAAGTCATCCACCTCTGTCAATTGAATCAATTTTATTGATGTTTAAGTAATACTTCATATCATAAATGTTAATAATTTTTCAATCCACTTTCAACGTAAAAATGTAGTTATGCTATATGTTACGCATCAAGAAAAATATTAATTTCTGATGAGATTATTTGTCAAAAAATATAATAATTTAAGCATGCATTTCACTTTTATTAGGAACGAAATTCCGCAAAAAGCAAATACTAAAGTTCAGAAATGCAGATGAAATAATCTGGTGTGTCGCTCACACGACTTTTTCTTACCCTGCATTTCAGTGCTATAAAGATAGTTTGTGGATTAAGGTAGAAAATAACAAATGTTGTATATGAACCTAATTAAAAAATAAATATATAAATAAAAATAAAATAAGCTGAATATCAGTATTATTTGACATACAATTTTGTGTAAAAGGGCTGACCCCCTCCCCCCCCGCCCCCCCACCCCCTTGAACCTCTCAGTTTTTTTTATGTGCACAATTGTCTCTCGAAGCCTTACAAAATTTTTGCATTTACTTTATTTTCAATTGTCATTTTGAAAACCGCTATCAAAGACAACTTGATTTTGAAGTTTTGAAAGGGACCGCTCAGCTAAACTACTGAAGTCAGGCTAGTGGTTAATTTATTGAGTTACGAAAATTTCCCCTGAATTAACATGTTTAATTTTTGGAGGTTTATATAGAAATTATAAACTTAGCATGTTAAAACAATTTTTCATATAGAATGTAATGTATTTCCTGTTTCTTTTCTTTTTCATTGTTTCTTTTTCTTTTTTTTTCGGTAATATTCTGTTTTTCGAAGTTCTTTCTTAATATTTTAAAAAATTTTTGAGAATTGAATTTTTTCAAAAATACGTTTGTCGAGCGTAACTTAAAAGCAGTTTATAATTTCAAAATAAAATAAAATCATTAAAGTATAAGATACAGTTTAATATAAATCTGGTTACAATTAAGTAATCTATAAAGATACAAACTGAAAATTCTAAATATATTTGTATTGATAACTTTGAGATATTTTACAGATATCTCGTTTATCGCACTTAAAAATAAAATAAATGTCAAAAAACGAAAAGTATCTAAGGAAATAAGGCGATATTGCAAATCAAAGTATCCCTCTAAGCTCTATAATTTCCTCAGCTTGTTTTAGCCATAGATGATCCAGAAATCCTCCTAATGTCTCTTTCAACTTTTAACTTTTGAATGTCCAGTTTAATAGTGCCATAAAGAAGAATGTCTTAAGATAAGTGTTAGTACTTTTAGTTTCACTTCCTTGGATAGAGGTTGTAATGAATTAATTTTGTATTTCAAATTTCTACGTGCAATATATAGAAAATAACATTTAATATAAATAAATATTTTTATATAAAATATGAGTAAAATCTTTTTCAAACTTTTAATAAATGCTTCAAGAAGAAATAAAAATAACTGTAATCGTTTTAAGATAGAGTTCGTTTAAGATCGTTTTAAGATCGTTTAAGATCGTTTTAAGATTTCCTAAAGCTCTGACTGTCTTACCAAAAAGCAAAATAATCACTTTTTTTTTTGTATGTTTTATTCAACGTGAGCTACTGAGTAAAAGCTACCAGGCATATGCATGTAACTGAGAAAAAATTAAAGGACTTTAAAGAATATATCTTAAGAGCTCCAGTATTGAGTAAATTGGTAACTTTTTGTAAAAATCGATGGCCTAACAGTAAGAAAAAAAAAGTTCCAGACAATGTAAGATTTTATTATAAATCAAGACATCAAGACAAGATCTTTCTGAAGAGGATGAAATATTTTTGTATAATGGTAGAATATTTGTTCCTTTTGATCTTAGAAAAGAAATTCTTAGTAAAATTCATGAAAGACACTGAAAAAGGTAAATCTAGGGGTAGAGTAAGTTTTTATTGGTGTAATATAGGAAATGATATTGAAAATTTAATTTCAAAATGCTCTGTCTGTCAAAAGTACAGACCAAAAAAACTGTAAAAAAAAAAAAAAAAAAAAAAAACACTCATTTCTCATGACATTTTGTCATTACCGTTTGAAAAAAATAGGATGTGGCATTTGTGAATTTGCGAAAAATAATTACTTAGTCTTACGAGATTATTTAATAAAGTGGTTGGAAATTTTTCCCTTAAATACTAAACAATCAGATGAAATAATTGGAAAATTAAATGTAATATTTTGTTCACATGGACCTCCCAAAATTTTAGTCGCAGATAACATGCCCTTTGATTCGTATCAATTTAAATATTTTTTATCGGAATGGTATTTTTAAATCGTAAATAGTAGTCAGAGGCACGCGAAGGCAAACGGTCAAGCAGAAAACGTAGTAAAAATTTCCAAAAATATGCTGAAAAAATGTTATGAGTGTAATCAAAACATAAATAGTGCGATTCTGGAATATAGAAATATGCCCATAAAACTTTTTAACCGCTCAAGCTTTAATGAGAAGGCGAAAGGGAACTAAATTACCAATATATAGATAGTTATTAGAGCCAGAACTCCAAACAAACGTTTAAAAAAATTGTAAATAAACAAAGCTTAAGTAAATTGTATCATGGCAGAGCGAATTCTATTATGACCAAATAATCAAAATGTTTTGATTCGTTCTAGAAATCAGAGGGAAAGAGGCATGGTTATTGAAAGAGATAAAAACCCTAGAAGCTACTGCTTAAAAAATGAGAAAAATAACATTTTAAGATGAAATAGAATTGATTTAAAACCTTCTTACAATGAACCAATTTTTGAACAGGATTTTGAAAGACTGGTTCTATTAACAAAGATTCTGTAAATAATAATTTGAATAGTAATGGTTCAAACAATGATAATTCAAAAAAGAAGTTGGACTGAAAGCCATACATTACCAAATATGTTCGTATTATTAAACCTCCTAACAGGTATGTGGTAGTAACTAAATAATTGTTCTTGTGTGTTAGTTTGTTAAAACAAAATAGTTGTTCTTGTATGTTAGTTTGGTCATATTTGTATCTTCGCTCTTTCATGCATATTGTAAATATTTCAATAAAATTTTTTTGCGTCATTCTTTATAAACGGAGAGACGTTATACATGTAACCATGACTATAACTATGTAACTCTATATGTAACTGTAATTATAACTGTGTAAAGTATGCTATTAATTGTAACTTTAAGATAATAAAAGGCAACCGCCATTGTGTGGCATCTGTCAGACTGCAACTGCTCTTCAATAAAATAGTAACGTATAACATAAACATATATATTCATTATTTTAACGCAGTAGTGTGTTTGAAACTACAGAGTAACACAAAAAGATTTGTATAAACTTAAAATTTATTCGAAAATAAAAACCTATATCTATAACAAAACTTTTTGAAACTTTGTTTGGAGCAACTCAAAAAGTTTCTTTTGCTGACTGTTTTATGTCACAGGTTGCGTTGCTTAACTTATTTAATAAAAATGACGTCGGAAAGAAAGCCCAATATGATGACTGGACACTACTTTAACTGACACCTTCTTCTAGGTTTACCTTGAAGATGTTTTGAGTTGAAAAAAAGTAATATATGTTAATAATGTTGTGGTATTGAAGAAAAAGATACAGTGCGTCCCAAAAGTTTATAGACAACGGTTTTTTTCTTTATTTTACCATTTAAAAAAATAAAAAAAGATTTCAAAATCATTTTTAATTAGTTATAAGTAATATCAAGACAATAATAATATTATACAAAAATATTATATTACAATCACAGACATTATAATATAAACTAAAACTGAAAATTTACTGTCCCAAAAGTTTATAGACAACTCATTATTTTTTCTTTAACATTCAAATTTTTGAGACATTTTTCCTAATCACTTCAAAAACTCGACAAGGCATAATCAAAACAATAGTTTGAAGAATTTCTGGCTTTAGGGAAAACCAACTTCTTTCAATTTGCAGCATTCGATCTTAAACTGATGCAAATTGACGCCATTAGCATATACGTCTCTAGCTAATATTCCACAAAGGTTATCCATTGGGTTCAGATCAGGACTTAGGGATAGCCAGTCATAACAGTTACTTGGTTTTGTGTAAATTATTGCATTGTAGAATTTGACACGTGAATGGAGTAATTGTCTTGCTGATATATCCATTCTTCCCCACTTAGCAACTTTCCAAATAGAAGTAACCATACTTCTAGCATTTTCTGGTAATCTTCGGAACATTGACGAACTTTTAAAAAAACAATATCGGTAGTGACGGAAGTTCCTTTAAAGGAAAATGCTAATCGCACCATGAGTGAACCCCTCCTTGTTGTCTGTTGAAAAAAGTTTGTGGTTCCTTGCGAATATCATTCCAGTAATATTTCCGACCATCTGGGCTATCTAAATTGAACTTCTTTTCATCACTAAACAGAACACTCAACCATTCATATGTCCAATTCACATGATTTCGAGCCCACTAAACACGAGCGTCTTTATGCCATTTTGTCAACGACTTATTTTGCGATAAGCAAGCAATTTACTTACCTGCAGTTGTCGATGCACCGTGGATTTTGATACTGGAACGTTCATCTCTCTAGAAATTGACCGTTCAGACAGGTTCTGGGTTGAAACTAATCTGAAAATCTGTGTGTCTTGTCGTTTAGTTGTTTTCTTTGGTCACCCAGAACGTGATTTTGTTTCAAAATTGTCACCTTTTGACAGAATTTGGTAAATAGCAGCCCTGATACATCCAGTTTTTTTTTTTAAATGTCCACAACTTTCATTCCACGAGCTTTGAAACAATAAATTTTCAAAATTTTATTACTGGGTAAACTGCTCGTTGCGAGGCTTCTGTACAATCAGTCAAAAAAAGAAAGACAGCTTCGCTTTTATCTCAGAAAACTATTACGTCACAAGTGCATGACGTTGGAACATGCAAATTTGAAGATCAGTACTTCAATCAGCTTTTATCACTGCTTGTCTATATATTTTTGGGACAGCATTATTTTCGTTTTATTTTTTTATGTTAAATTTATGTGTGTTTAAAGTATTTCATTATTTGTATTACGTTAATATATATTTACATAATTTATTTCGTCTTTATTTCTCGTTTAATTAGCTCTTAAATAAAAAAATAAAAAACGGTTGTCTATAAACTTTTGGGATGCACTGTAGAAGACACTAAAGAGACTGTTTATCTCGGCATGCTGGTTCAAGTTTATCTGTTTTTTCACATTATTTGGGCTACGAAAAGACCTCATGGTAAAACATACTAAAACAGACTAACTTAACTAATTTTAATAAAAACGTTTAGCTTTGCTCTGCTAACAAATGCAAAAGGTTTTCTGTAGAACTATTCAATCTTTTATAATAAAAGTTGGATTTCTGAGATCTCATTTTCAGACACCATATATTACCACAAAATCTTACGGCATTATATTTATGAGAGTTACAGATCAATAGGCGATGATATACATATCAATGGTAGTTGCCACGACGTAACATATTTCAGTTACGGTGGTGAATGATTTCCGATGCTTAAAATCATTGATAGTAACATTTTTTACTGTCAAACCATTTTGGAATAATTTGTTATGAATCCATTAGAAAACGAGTTACAGATCAATAGGCAATGATATACATATCAATGGTAGTTGCCACGACGTAACATATTTTGGTTACGGTGGTGAATGATTTCCGATGCTTAAAATCATTGATAGTAACATTTTTTACTGTCAAACCATTTTGGAATAATTTGTTATGAATCCATTAGAAAACGAATTTAATGATATTTCTGAGATGGAATAGGAATAAAAAAGTAAAAATTAGAAAACGAGTTAAAATTATTTTGTCAATTCCAATTTACACATATATTTAACTTATATTTGGCTCGATATTTGCTTGTGAATATTCGTGGAAATGAGGATAGATTGCAAAGGCACGAATTATATAAAATAAAATACTGAAAGTAACAGCCAGGAAGTATTGTCATTAAAACCCGAATAAACTACTACGTCAGAAACGCCAAAGAAAAATATTTGACATGCATACAGCTGTTTCGGTAGCTTTAAGCGTACCGGCTTCAGTGCAAAAAGAATTCTGAATCTGGAGAAGTGCTCGTATATATAGGAGAGGGACCGAATTTAGTTCAACCAATAGAATTACGGAAAAGGTGGGGAGTGTGGCCAATAGGAATTTAGGAATGTGTAGCTGTGTAAACAGTAGAAAATTTAAGAAAATGTGGACTGGATGTAAAATTTCCAACAATCAGACAAATAGGGAACAGCGAAATCACAATTTACAAGGTTTTTAATAATAAGTTTTTGAAAAATTCAAAGAAATCGAGTTCATGAATGCATTTAGGTCTGCAAATTATTTTAGCTGAATTAAATTTAAAATTATGATTTTCCTCCCAGCAATGTTTAGAAATAGCCGATTTATTGGTTTCTTGTTTGCGGACGTAACTCATATATTCTTTTAGACGAAATTTAAGACTGCGTTTAGTTTGGCCAATATATGATAAACCACACTGACAGGAAATACTATAAATGCCCCAAGAATTATGCATACCAATGGGATCTTTTAACTGAGAAAAGGTGAGTTTATTGGAAGGCGAAAGTATTATTTTAAAATCATATTGTTTGAGAATTTTAGCTATGTTTGACTGGTTTTAGGAAAATAGGGTAAAACAATACTGATATTAAAAGAGACTGATTTAGTAGACGAAATACGAGGGAGTTGTAATTTTTGGATAACTTTGTCTATAATGGAAGGGTCATAATCTCTGTCAATTGCAATGGCTTTCAAGTATTTAATTTCAGATTTTAATAAAATAAGATTTGAACAAATATTAAGGGCACGCTTTACAAAAGTATAGAAAACAGTCATGTTTTGGTTAGGTAGGTGACATGAACGCGCATGGGGAGGAAGAGTGACTGCAAAATTTTTACGATAGACGGTGGTTGAAAATCCAATTACAGTGCGAGAGACGAGGATATCAAGAAATGGAAGGGAGCCATTATTTTCTATTTCATATGTAAACTGGATATTACTGTCAATTGAATTTAAAGTTTCCAAGACATGATCAATATTGTGACAAGATATGTCTATAAGCGTGAAGATGTCGTCAATTTAACGGGTCCAAAAAGGAAAAGATATTTTCTTTAAAAGCTTGTTTTCGAAATAGTGCATGTAAATATCTGCGAGAATTGGGGAGATAGGGGAACACATGGCTAAACCTTCAGACAGACGATAGAATTTATTTTGAAAAGAAAAAGTGACTTGTGATTTTTGGTTTCAAAAGTAAATTCTAAAAAAAAAAAAAAAAAAAAAAAAAACGCGCTTGGATATTTCCCATTTCTTTTTCTGAAATCACCAATTTTATTATTTTAAAAGTAAACTTTCGAACAGATTTTATTACGTTATGTTCCACGTATAATCTAGGATTGAGCCAAGAATTTAAAACAAGATGCAGTTGTTCTGAAAAATTGTAATTTTTAGAAAGTATTTCAAAAATGGCATGAATAAGGCAATTAATGATATCGCAAAAAACATTAATTTTAGAATGAAAATCAAAAAATATTTTAATACGCGAGATGTCAAAATGATTAAACGTTAACGAAATATTTGTGAGATGGTTTTTAGCAAGATAAAAATTTTGCCGGTTTAAACTGAAAAGTTGTCTCTAGGCATCCACGTTGCTCATCCAATCGACACGACAGCAAGTTAAAAAGCCAGTGCTTAAAAAATCAATTTGTATTACATTTAAAACATAGAAGGAATTCAGAAAAAATGTTTAGTGACATAATTTCTTTACATACAGTGCAACAACTGTTAAACAAACAAGTTTAAGAGCCAGAAAAGCTAAAAAAAAATTCCATTCTTAACGAAAATAATTAAGAATACAAGACTTCAGACGGTTAAAAAAAATATATATATATCAGTTAGATTTTGAGATAAAGTTGTTCTCTCTGATGAGTCAAGTTTAACTTATTTCGAGCTGACGGAAACAAGCATGTCTGATGATGAAAATGGGACCGACTTAATGAAAATCACGCTTTTCAAACAGTGACCCATTCTCCGTACATTATGATACGAAAGTGCATAATTTTTTAAAGAGTCGGGCAAATTTTCATTTTTAGGGGTCAATTAACCCGAAATAAAAATCGTCCATTAAAAAATTGATGTTGATCGACTATTTCGGAGTATTTCAGTCTTTTCCACAGCATTTCAAGATGATAGTGCACTTTGTTACATGGCGCCTGTTGTACGTTTATTTGATTCAAATTGTTAAAATTGCCTATCCATCCCCATGAGCATCTATAATGTTGTAAGATATGATAACTTTTTTTACTTAAAGTTAAATCCATCAAAGCATAATGTAGAATTTCTTCTTTACTAGACCTGAAAAAATTCCTAATCTCAATCCGCTCGAAAAGGTTTAGTCTACAAAAGAGGGTGGGGATTCGAAATTTGTAGCCTACAACTTTGCAAGAACTAGAAAAAATTATTTATGATATTTGGAACAGTGAAATTTTTCTGAGTTCCATGTTAAAAATTTCTAAATACTACACCATTACGCATTAAAGCAGTAATTTCATAAAAAGGTGGAATTTCATAAAAGGAAAAGGCCTCGCCACACCCCCTAGGGGGAAGTCCCCACTCGAGGGGAGTAAATTTTCAAGATGGATATCTTTGGAAAGGTCTCGTCAATACCTTTAAAACGAATGGATGATATGTGATAATTTAAAACAAATTTATCGCTTTTTTTTTTTTTTTTTTTTTTTTTTTACTTTTAACAAAAAGAAACTTAGAAAAAAAATCGTATTTTTTTTTTTTTTTTTTTTTTTTAACACGCTTTTATTAGCTCCACTCGTATGTATGTTTGTATGTATGTTTGTTTGTATGTTTGTAACCGCTCTGGGAACAAACAAAAATCTATATTGTAATAAAAAGAATTTCCCTACGTGAACGCTGTAGCCGTGAGGTAAAGCACCGCGCTACGAACCTAATTCCGTTCGAGCCCAGTCAGGGGAGATTTTTAAAAAATGGTTTTTGTTTAATTCTAAATTGTTTTAATTAAAGGTTTAAATGTACGTAAATATTATGGTGTGTCACTCACACGATTTTCTCTTACCCTGCATTTTAATACTAAAATAGATATTTTGTGCTTTTTAGTTCACATTTCTATAAAAGCGTGTTCTTTAATTTTTTAAAACTATAATATTATTTTTAAATATTGTTACTGAGTGAATTTGTATAGGAAAATATAAAAGAAAGTCTTGTGGTGGCCACACCATACTGGTTTTAATAAGTAATTGTTTAGATACAACAAATACATAGTTTTACTTCGTATATTAAAATATAACTTGTTTATTTCGTATAATAAATTCTAATAGAATACAAAGTATATGTTTATAATATTACATTTCAAAACAAAATTTTATGTAGATTTTTATTAAATACTTCGTTGAGTGTAATAAAGTGATATATTAAATCATAGGTATCATATTATGACTTCCGTATAATACAAACATAACAGTTTTATTTGTTTCAATCATTAGTTTTTAAGTTATTACAAACACAAGAGGTATAAATCATTTTTTCTGCAATGCGGCTTTTTTTTTTCCCTTAGTGTATGTTAGTGGTCCATATTCTGTTTGAATTCCTTTATATGATTCTGTTAAATATATACATAAAAATGCATACACTTTTTCCTAGCATATTATGTTGTAGTAAGTTTTAATTACATCTATTATTTTTTCCCCTATTAGTAACAGTTTTAGTCTATTAAAGTACAATTCAAAGATTTACTGACAGTAGATCGTTATGTAAATCGAATTATTATGTAGCACCACCAAAACATATTTGTAAATCATACATACTACACCAATAAATCGGCTATTTCTAAACATTCCTGGGAGGAAAATCATAATTTTAAATTTAATTCAGCTAAAATAATTTGCAGACCTAAATCCATTCATGAACTCGATTTCTTTGAAGCTTTTCATATTTATAAAAATTTTAAAAACCTTGTAAATTGTGATTTCGCTGTTCCCTATTTGTCTGATTGTTGGAAATTTTACATTCAGTCCACATTTCCTTAATTTTTCTACTGTTTACACATTCCTTAAGTCCTATTGGCCACACTCCTCACCTCTTCCGTAATCCTATTGGTTGAACTAAATCCGGTCCCTCTCCTATATATACGAGCACTTCTCCAGATTCAGAATTCTTTTTGCACTGAAGACGGTACGCTTTAGGCTACCGAAACAGCTGTATGCACCTCAATAATTTTTCTTTGGCGTTTCTGACGTAGTAGTTTATTCCTGTTTTAATACTACACTGGTTCTCATAATTATAAGGACACCCGTTTTTCTATATTAACTAAGCACTGAACACTATTATTTAAACACATATATTTTTTAATAATTTGAATTTCATTAATAGACGACATTTAAAAAAGTTTTATCGTTTTTCTGTCTTAAAAAACTTTAAATAAGGTCATAAATATAATTTTCAGGTGTTCACAATTATAAGGACAGCTCGAATCTTAGTATTTTTTTTTTTTTTTCGGTTATTCTTTAAATTAATATTTTATGGGGTCTCTTTTTAGGGTGAAACAGTCAGACATTCTCTCTGGTATGTATAGATACATTTTATTATTATTATTATTCAGTTTCAGTGCCATTTCATGCAGTATAGATGTTATTCTGAATACATTTAAACTATTTAAAATTGCTTTCCGCTTGCATGCTCTTTTCTAATATGATAAGTTAAGTTTTTTCAGCTTTTAGACCACGGGAAAGGCAATAATACAGAAGTTTCTTTCTTCAAACTATTTCCTATTGCTCTAGAAGTAAAGCAAAAATGTAAATCTTGTTGAAAAAAATATTATTACCCCCCAAAATCTAACAAAAATCTGAGAATTCCAAGCTTAAAATTTGCGGATATTCTCTTGATGTTCATAATAATACAAACAATTACTAAATTCATTCTGCCTTCAGTAGAAACAGCTCCTCAGAGCACCATAGATCCACCTTTAAAATGCCCGATTGATATCTGCCTTTAAAAAATCTTCTCTGTCTTTCGCTATCTTCAGATCGTGCCAGTAACTGTTAAAACCATTTGGTTAATTAAGAATAAAATGTTTTTCATCCGAAAATTCAACATTTTACCCTTTAATATTGTCTTTATTCAACTTTAACACAGACGTTCTTTCCTCCATTAAATGCTTGTTGATTATTACAGATTTTTTATTCATTTTAACATATTATTAATTATTTTAAACATGCATAAATATGGAACTCAGCCTTTCGTTAAAAGTTACGAGCAAATTCAGCAGCAGTCATTATGAGTAGAACACTAAGAGGAATTATGAGTCTTCGATCTCTGTAAAACAACTCAGATTTTGCATCAGATCTCTCTCCTATCGAACCAGCAGTTCAACGTTTGATCACATTTCCTTCAGCAATTTTAGATCTTCGAATTTCTTTAGAAATTCGGCGGATTGAAATTATCCTTCCACTTGAAAAACACATTTATCATACTTCACTACATGAACGTTCTTTTTTTTTCGAGGAATTATCACTAATGTCCGTCCAAGAAAAATTGAAGGTATATATATGAATTAATCTAGCCCAGTAGTTAACAAATTCGCATGTCAACTGTAATTTATCCGCTAGTAAATTAAATAAAACAAACAAATCTTGATTGTCCCAATAATTATGAACATGTAAAAGCATGGAGAAAAAAATATTTTGCATTATTTTTTATTAATTTTGTTTCATATTAAAAAAATTACAGCAATTTTGGTTTTTAGAATACTAGGCATATTAAGTGCACTTAGTATAATCTTGTTCACAATATTTTTACATTAGTTATTTCAAAACATAATGTGTCCTTATAAATATGAGAAGGAGTGTGTACTTTTTAAGAGAAAATTTTTATATCAGTGGCGGCGTTAACAACTTAGCGCCACTAATTAAGTTTAGCCACTAATTAAGTTTTACTTGCAGACGGGTGCTTCGCAATCCGGGAAAACGGAACCATTTACTGATTTTCTTTTCGATTTGCGTTTGCATATTTTATATTTAAATTCTTTATTTTCTTATTTTTGTATAAATAATATTGTAATATAAAAGTAATATATTCTGGTAATATACTGATAATAGTATTTTGGTAATATACTCGTAATTATATTCTGTTAAAATGGAATTGTCAATGCCCAAGTGTTATTTTGAAATGTTGTAATGCTTTTATTTATATTTTAATAGAGAGAATTTAATTATTTGTAAATACAGTTGTTTTATAATAAGTACAAAACTTTAAATAAACATCATAATAAGCAAGAATTATCAACGATTGTTTAGTTCGAAAGAACACACGAACCTTTCCTCAGTCAAACAAAGTAGGCACGAGTGCTGCAAAGAAAACGGCAACATTGCCGCTTTCTTTGCAGCTTGGAAAACTCATTTATTGGCCGAAAATCAATGATTATATACGAAAGGACATCTGAAATAGAGTTAGTATGCCGAGTATGAAGTAGTAGGTTTTTTTTTTTTTTTTTTTTTTTTTTTTAATCGCACTTGTGAGACATAAGATTGTCTATTTATACAAGATGACTATAAAATTTCTTAAAGCAACCAAATAATACATATTAAATGACATCTAAAGGGAAGTTTATATAGAAAATTTAACGAAAATCGTTAGAACCGTTTTTGAGATACGGATTTACAGTGCAACATCAGATTTAAAATGTCCCATTTCCGAGCTTTCATATTTTCAGAAATTGGCGAAAACAGATGTACTTTTGGTATTTTACCAAAAGTACACTACAACTATCTTAATTCTGAAGTTTCGTAGTTTTATCTTCTTTTTGTTTGGGAGATATGAGAATAAGGAGAATTTCTTTACACATACATACTGATTAATTACAAGAAAGTAATATTTTGGACTATAAAATTAAAACGTGTAAGTCCGGTTAAAACCAGATATTAGATTTTTTTGTCCGAAAAGTATATTTTCATTACCTACGGTAGTCGGATAATAAAAATAATATTAAAAAAAAGAGATTCTTCTTCTTCTTTTTTTTTTCTTTATTATATTATACTTGTAAACATATATTCTTACCGTTGAAAATCATTTTTAGTAATGCTTTTAATTCTTCAATGTATTTTTCTTTCTTCTTTTTTCAACGCTATGAAAGAATTCATGCAATTTTATACAAGTATAATAAGAATAACATAGTAAAAAAATTTTATCGTAGAAAACGCAAAACACAGAATTTCTTTAGCAACTTGTTTGCAAAAGAAGAAGTTAAATCATTTCTAAAGGAATGTTTGCTCTGCAGGTAGTTTGTTGATACATAAAATTACTTTTAGGTGTAACAAAATATTTCACCAAAATATATCGTGTTTTGGAGCAATTCAATTTTACAAAAAGTACGTATTACGTGAACATTTTGTTTATATAACGTTAGCTAACCAGTCAAAAATATTCTTGTTGTGAGACACTTAAAAATATATATATGTATATATATATATATTACAAAAACATAAAAGACTATTTTTAGAAACATGCTCTTTTAAAAACAATTTCTTTTAAAGACAGTACAAAGGAATACCATATCGGTTAGAATTCATCATAATAAACTGAAATATTTTTTAGATCATTGTGAATTCAACTTTTAGAAACTTTCAAATGTTTTTAATGTGTTTTGATGTTTTATTCTTAAAAAAAAGGAAAAAAAAATCTGGAGTGACTCCACTCGATTTTCCGAACATTGAATATGGTTTTGTAGATAAAGTAAAGTAAGGGGAGCTGTTACACTGTAAAAAAAATCCCAGCACTTTCCTGGAAAATTTTGGGCAGCTAATGTGCCCAATATTTACCAGTAATGTTCCTGGAAAATATCAGTAACCATCAAATATACACACATTCAAAATAATACCACGTTCCTGAATTCAGGAACGTTTCATGGACGAAAACCTGGTATTCTCAGGAGCCTGCCCCAAACTTATTAAAACCAGGAACGTATCTCATGCATAACAGTAACGTTTCTGAATTTTCTTACAGTGTAAATAAGCAAAAGCGAGAAATTTATAATAGGGTGTTTGAGTATTTTTCTCCATATAGTACACGATGATTTATTTAACTTTATTGTACTTTGAGTCCACAGATCGTACTGATAAAGAATTTTTCGTTATGTCCCTGTAAAAACCTGTAAATTCTAGTTTCACCAAAATGCTTATAGTTAGTGCAACAGTGACTTAAATTATTTATAAAATTTTTCAGCTCCATCGGATAAGGCATTTAGAGGCTATCGCACTTTAAAGTTTTAGTCCATATTCCACAATGATAAAGGAATATGAATTGTTTCCCTGTAAAAAGACCCATCAGTACTAGATTCTCTATAGTTCCTTAAGCGCGTGTGATGTTGATATATAACATGTATATAAATTTTCAGTTCATTTGAATAAGGCGTTTAGTCGCTGTCGCACTTTAAATAATGTGAGCTTATAAGCCATAACGATAAGCAGTTTTTATTTGTGTCTCTGCAGAATTCTGTAAGTGCTAGAGTCACCAAACTCTTTACAGTTTGTGCGCTGGTGACCTAAAACATGTATATAAATTTTCAGCTCATTTTGATAAAGCATTTAGATGCTATCGTACTTTAAATAATTTCACTCTATAGGCCATAATGATAAAATTATTTGTTGTGTCCCTGTAAAAAAATTTAAGTGCTAGATTCACGAAAATCTATACAGTTCGTGCAACTATGACCTATAACATCTGTATAATTTTTTTGCACAGTTTAATAAGGCGTTTAGTCGCTATCGCACTTTTAAAAATTTGGCCCCATAGGCCATAATGATAAAGAATTTTTCTTGGTTTCCCTGTAAAAAAACTATAAGTGATAGATTCACCAAAATCAATAGGGTTCATGCTACGGTGATTTTCAACATTTAATATAATTAATATATTTTCTCTTACAATAAAGATTTAATTTAAATAAAAATGTCAAAAATAAATATTTCAAATTTTAATGACATTAAAAACTGAGACAGATAAAATACACTAAAAGTATACATTTTAAAATATTAAAACACACAAAACACAAATTTAAACGTTTCTAGCCTTTTACAGGCTCCTCATCAGTAAAAAACATCAAATGTAAATGTTGAGATGAACAACAGACTTTCATTAAGTGAGTACAACGTATTCATCAGGAACTGCGCATGCCTCATTAAGTGGCAAAAAATGTTGATTTGCGTACCAGCCCTCCAGGAAAATTCTTGAGTGATAATTTAAACAATTAGACATGATTATTTTAGTACTGTTAAAATCAGGTAAATGGTCAGTTTCTATGGCATGCTGTACTATTTTCGAACGTATATCACGGTTTTTGAAATTTGTTTTATGTTCCTTAATTCGAGTATGAAGAGAACGGCCTGTTTTAATTATAAATATTTTAATTATAAATATTTCAGTTGAAATAAAAAACTAAAATACAAAACGCCCTCTCGGGGTCTCGATCCTACGAACTACGTATCCGAAGTCAAACACGTTAGCACTGCATCATCTGTTCACACTATGTTGTGTGTTTTGCTGGCTTTTATAGAAATAACTAAAACTATTAGATGGCATATCTCACCCCATGGGAGTTGTTGCAGCAAATTTGTACGGTACCCAATGTTTTCGACCATGCTCTTTAATTTAAACGTGGTTTGGTTTCAATAGCAATATTACTGATTCATACTTCCCTTGTAAGTTAAAACATTGCATTACCCCTCTACATCATTTGTAAAAAAAAAAAAAAAAAAAAAAAAAAAAAAAAAGTATTTGCCAACTTACGAGATATCAACGCTATCACTCCGTATTTCAAAGTATAAAATAATTTCTATGGGAAAAAAACAATTACAATAGATCATTCTTTATGATATTCCCAAGCGCAGTACAAATAAAAAAAGTTTTTAGTATTATTTATTTTTCTTAGAATTATATCCAAAATTTCTGAAATGTTCACATTGGTCTGTCCGCAATTAAAGTCTGATGAATAAAACGTTATTTTATATTTTATGTTTTATTAATCAAATATGTTTGCAACATTTTGGTTTATGTAGGACAAAATTGTTATTTTAAAAATATTAAGTAATATTTCAAGTTATGTTCAGCATATATATATATATATTTATAACAAATGTTCCCAATAATAGTTAAATCCAGTTAATGGAATTACCAGCTATCATCACGTGCTAATAAAAACAAGAATTGACAACAATAACTACCTGTGTTTTTATTTATATGTTAGGAATTAAAGCTACAGTGCGTGTCGAAATGATAGGTCCACCAGTAAAAACGAAAGTTATGTTGGTAAAAAAGGTTTTATTGTGTACAAAGTACTATTTTATAAACTACATTACTTCATTCAACGTAAAATAATACATGAATAATATACAAATAATAGGAATAATAAGGAAAACAAAAATTACATGAAAAAGCTGTTTCAAAAAGATAGGTCCACTGAACCAAGCATCAAATTAATGTTAAATTAATAAGATTTATGAGATAATTTTTCCACCTTGTTACAGAATAAGCTCATAAATCCTATTCGGCATGGTTTCTACAAGTTTTTGCAAACACTTTTTCTCTATTTTTGACCATTCGGAGGAAATAGTTTTTTTCAAGTCTGCAGTACTGTTGTATTGCCTTCCGCTTGCATACACCGTTCTTGCGAGTATACCCCACATGCTTTCTACCAGATTCAGGTCGGGGCTGCAAGGTGGCCAATCGATAACATGTACACCATTATCCAGAAACCATTCGAAAGTGGACTTTGCAGTGTGCACATGAGCATTGTTCTGTTGGAACATGAAGAATGGGCCCCCAATGTGCTCTGCTTGTGGAAGAAAATATTGTTCAAGCAGCTGTTGGTAGCCTGCAGCATTAAAACGATTGTCTACAAATGCTATATCAGTTTTTCCTGCACCTCCGGATCCGTCCCATACCGTAACGGAACCACCACCAGCTTGCCTCTTCGAGAATATCTGTCTATCGTTACGCAGATCGTGCCAGTAGTACTGCCAGCCATCTGGACCATCCAGGTTGAATTTCTTTTCATCACTGAATATCACACGATGCCAATCTTGTTTCCAGGACATCACTTCATGTGCAAAATTCAATCTCTTTTCTTTGTGCTTTTTAGTCAATTTCTGAGCCGTTTCCTCTTCACGTAAACTATATTGCCGAACTTCTTTACCACTCTATGGACTATAGATTTTGATATTGGAGGGTTTTGTTGTCTGGTCACAGTGGATAAGCTCATATTTCCAGATTTTAACTCCTTTACGATAGTCTTTCTTTGTCGGGATGTCACTTTTGATGGGCGGCCAGATGGTTTTCCCCTGCCATAAGCATTTCTAAGTCGCAAATAATTGTTTCAAACATTATGTGATCTGTTTAAAAGTTTTCCTATTTCTCTTTTTGATTTTCCACACGTTTTAAATGCATCAATTTTCCCCTTCTCAACCAGCGAAAGACTGCAACGGCGACCCATTTCGTTTGATTACAACGTGATGTTCAAATCTGTTTAAATACCTCCACAGCATCCAGCATAATCCCGCAGTAAGACTAAGCAACGATATTTATGCAAATTGTTTGGAAATAAACGTGATTGGTGCAGAATTTCTGAAGGCGGACCTATCTTTTTGAAACGGTCTGAAAATGAAAATTTGCATAAAATAAAAAGGAATTCTTTATTTTTAAGAAATTTCTTCATAAATAGTTATAACAGTTACTGATTAATTATCTCTACCAAAAAAGTGATTCTTATTCTCAATTAAGAGTCGAAATTTTGAAAATTAGGGGTGGACCTATCATTTCGATACGCACTGTATATTATTTGCTTTGTTGGATTAGTTTTTTATTTATTTTTATTTTTATTTATTTTTTAATTTTTCTAAAATAGCTTGTAAAAATTTCATATATCCACTTCTTATTGGACAGAACTATTTTATTAAATATATCAGTTGTACTGCTTTAGTTATTAATATAATATATAATTATATGGTTTAAATTTAAACTTAAATTATCTTGTACCTGTCATATTTGCTTTGTTCCTTAGAATCAAGATAACTAATTTTGTTCCCTCCGTGGACGGTCTTTCTTCACGGAGGAAACATAAATGTCCATAGGATGGACACTTTCAACATTTTATTTTAATAAACAAATTGGGAGCAAAATCAAATTATTTGAGCAAATATTTATCATATTTAAGCAATAAAGGATGAGGGTGCAAACGACAGTTTTTTGGCCCTGGGGAATTTCAAGTTCCTGTTTTATTATATGAATGGTTAGGCTATTATAAATAAAAATTATGCAAATTAACTCCAAAATTAAAGTATAACTACTATGAAATATGACACAAGAGTGTTAATGAGTAGACCCATTACAGTCACTATTGACGTAATGTTAAATATAAGTTCCGCCTCTAGGCATTATTTTTGAAAGTTCTTAATTTTAGAACAGGATTTTCTGTATTTATGTTTACATTACAAATGTATGTAAGCTAGACCTATACAATTTCTAATCAAATATTTGTATCCATCATGCATTGATTGTAAAATGACGAATATTGGATATATTCTTAAGAATTATTGTAGCATACAAACTGCAAAGGAAACATCGTAGGCGGAGTTAAAGGTTTTCAAATGTCGCAGATTCGACGAGAAGTGCATTGTTTGATACCTGTTCACGCCCATCGACCTAAACGTTCGGTGTTTTCCATGGTTTTCTCTCAAACTCGCGTAAATACGTGTTATGACCCTTAGGAAGACTCCCACAGAGGACTTTTCACCGATAAGTCAAGGACCCTAGCGTAGTCAATCGGCCTTAACCCAAAAACCAATCACCAATGGACACAGATTCGCTTTTTCACATTAGAAATGTTAATATACTTCAAGATACAAATTGCACAAATAAAAAAAAAGATTTAAACATTTTTTAAAGAATATTTAGTGTAATAAAAGTGAAATTTATGTACAAATTGATTAGATAGAGTCTATTTCCTCAATAACATCTCTTTCAAACCAGTGAAAAGTAGAACTGTACACAATGTTTCCAATGTAATCAATGATATGTTTTTCTTTCAAGTTTAACTTTTTTTTAATATCAGCGCGGTAGAGCAATACTCTTATATTTATGTATAATTTACGTCATAGTGTACTTCATAATATATTTCAATAAGAAAGTGCTGCTCCTTTACGCTCATATATAAAAAAAATAGTCTCTAAAAATGCGAGAATTTTAGCCAAAAATGCAAAATTGTGAATCTTTGGCTCCCTGGGGAACAGAAAGTTTCTGGAAAATGTAAATAATATTAACTGAAATTTAAAATATATATGTTCTAACATAATTAAATGCAAACATTTCACACCTATGACCAATCTGATATTTTCCTCAATTTCAGGACCGAAAACCCCTCTTATGGACCCTCATCCTTTACAAATACATTTGAAAAATATGTCTTGTACTTTTCTTTCAAAAATCTACTCACTTCTTATTAGATACAATAATTTCATTTTTCTCATGCAGTTACGAATACCTGCAAATTGAAAAAAACTTATTTTAAAAATGTTTAATCACTGACCAAAATACATCTATCGAGTGAACGCATTAAGTATAACAGTTTCAGAATTCTCAAGAGGAAATTGAGAATTTTTTAAAATATTTTTAAAGGCATTTTACACTATTTCACTCTGATCCTTATTTTCTTTCCTTTAGATTGCCATTCACCAGTATAAGTAACAGATCGTTAGCTTAATCCGAAACACTCAATATTTAAATTTTTGTTCTATTTAACTTCTTGTAATTTTTTGATAGTGTATTTTTAGATAAACGTAAAAACATCATTAATTTAAAAAAAAAAAAAAAAAAAAAAAAAAAAAAGTTAAAAAATCTACATTTTTTTTTCTCATAAGTTTGGAAGAAAATTCATTTTTTACAGGAGAAATAATAAAAATATTAGTTGGTTTTTTAAACCTATATCAATTTGTAGTCTCAATATTTTTGTGAAATAGATATCCCGAGGTTTATAATCCCGAAAACAAAAACATTTCCTGCAATGATCCTTTTCAAGATGTACATTCTTAAGATTGCAGAATTTATTTCAAAAATTGAATTTTTTTTTTTTTTTACTAGTAACAATATTTTGCAATGTGCCGCTTCCAAATAAAATTATCTATATGATTTTTTCAAAAATATATTCTATTCGGAATAAGTTTAGGAATTTGGAATGACAAAGTATCTTTCCAACTAGTATGTTCAAACGGAATGTTAATTTAGGTCAAAGGAACATTTTCGTCAAAATATTTTTTGGGGATAAAGAAATTTTATCTTAACAAACATAACTTCTGACGCATTGTTACAATGTAACGCAAAATATTCTTTTTGTAATTGTAGGTAAAAGAAATTTTATCTAAAATAGACATTCTTATAAAAGAAAAAAAGAAACTTATTACTTTTATGTCGGTACAAGGCATATGTTAATTCACTAGGTATATATATATATATATATATGTATATATATATGTATATATATATATGAAGATTTATATAGTAAGCAGAAAAGTATAAAAAATGCAAACATAAAGAGTTGAGCGTAACAAATGTCAATCAAAAATGTCATACTAGAAAGTACTTCTTTATAAATTGTTAATTTTTTCTTCTTCTAAATACCCAAGAATAAAATTGGATTCATGAAAATTTTTGAACTCTGGCGTTTTATGGTTTTGAACGTTTTCAGTTGCCCTAAAAGCTATTTAAAAAAATATTTAGAAAATATTCTCCGTCTGTATACTTATCCAAGCATTTTTTGACTACGGAATAAAAAAAATCTAACGTACTACTCGGTGGAATTCAATACATTTATATATAGTTGTATCGCTTGAGTGAGGTTAATACTGATTAGCTTTTGGTAAAAAGCGGTATAAATGGGGTGTTGTCATCCTATTTTATCATATTTTTAAAATGACAGTACAGGACGAAATTTCATATAAATGTGCACAATTAGAATTATTTTTAAGGAAACATTGCGAAATTAAAAAGAATTATTTATGATTGTAATAGTCCTCCAGGAAACATTTAAATATATTTAACAGCATTGTTTCTCACACTCGGGGGAAAGTTTTGACAGTTCCAATTTGGTTTACTAGGAACGAGATTTGAAAGTTTTATTTTGTAAACTACACAGTGTAATAGATGAGGGTCTTCCGTCTTAATTACGATAAATCCTAATTTGATACAGACATATTTTTATTTTCGTTTGGTTTTATTTATCTTCTGTTTGTGAGACACTGAATTTTCCTGAGCATTTGTCTTCATATGTATATACATATGCGTGTGTGTATGTGTTACTCTTCTGCAATGTAATCCCATTTAAGAAAATTAAAGATTTATTTTTATTATTATTCTTTTTTATATATTATTCTTTTTTCTTTTTGAAAAAGCCAATATGAATTAACCAGTTGCAATTGAGAAAAAAACATAATAACAAACGACACAGAGAAAAAATAAATTTAAAAGTTTCATAATAACTACCGAGGTAATTAGAAATTATATTTCAAAGTTGAAAAAACCATGCAATGGCAGTTCTTAATTAGAAATCATCAAGGTATGTTTCAAAATCTCTCGTGGCACAAGGTGTTAGATATGTAACCGTAACTGTATATATATATGTAAGATATGTAACCGTAACCGTAACTGTATGAATAAGATGTAACCGCCACTGTGTGGCAACAGTCAGTGAGACTGCAGCTGCTCTTAAATAAAGACGCAATAGATATAACATGGCGCAGCCGAGCGTCGA
Organism: Salticus scenicus; assembly: GCA_963930645.1. NCBI lineage: Eukaryota > Metazoa > Arthropoda > Arachnida > Araneae > Salticidae > Salticus > Salticus scenicus. The sequence goes on from OZ005649.1 coordinate 107,098,977, forward strand.
ACCAGAACTGTTCCGAAATTAATTTTCGAATAAATCCTGAATGGATTCTTTAAAAATTCCAAGAGGTTTGGACCTCTCCGGTAATATCGCCGAAGCATGGCGAAAGTTTCGACAGAACTTTGAAATTTATTTAAAGGCAGGAGGCCACACGGAGAAAAGTGACGACGTCAAAGTAGCAATATTATTAAATTGCATTGGTGAAGATGCCGTCGAACTCTATAATACATTTGAGCTAACAAATGAGCAGAGAAATACCTTAGCGGATGTCCTGAATGCCTTTGAGAACTATGCAAATCCACGCAGAAATGTTGTGATCGAACGCTATGTATTTAATAGCAGAAATCAAGAACAGTTTGAAAACTTTGATGAGTTTCTAACAGATTTAAGAAAACTAATAAAATTCTGCGAATATGGAAATTTATCTGACAGTATAATTCGGGACCGCATTGTAATTGGAACGAAAGAAAAACAGCTTCAAGAACGTCTATTAAGAGAATCGAATCTAACACTCCAAAAGACGATTGACATTTGCCGAGCAGCAGAATTAAGTAAAAAACAGTCTGAAGTAATACAGCGGAAATCAGAAGTAAATATTCTAAACGAAACGAGTACTGTAGCAGACGCTGTGTCTCTAATAGGAAAAAATAAACAAGCAAAAAATAAGACTTCGAACAATTCGACGTCGCGAACGCAGACAGCTGCTGGAAGTGAAAATAAAAAAGAAAACATTTATCTGTGTAAAAAATGTAATTATAATCATGTTAGAGGAAAGTGCCCAGCTTTTGGAAAAAGATGCAAAATTTGTGATAAGTTAAATCACTTTGCTAGTGGGTGTAGAAATAGGTTTAACTCCAAGAGAGTTAATAATATAGAAAAATGTATTTTTGTAGATTCAGTGCTGTGTGCTAAGGATTCAAGCTGGATACAATCGCTAAAGGTAGGAAATAAAATCTTATCAGTTAAATTAGATACTGGTTCGTGTGTAAATATAATACATAATGATTTACTTAAATCGCTGAAATGTAATTATTCCTTAAGCCCTACTGAGATTATTTTAGAAGCGTATGGTGGTAATTTAATTAAACCCCTAGGTATAGTTAACTTAGAGTGTAAAATGAATAATTGTACTAAATATCTAGATTTTATTGTTGTAAACTGTAATAATTATTCTAAAACATTGTTAGGATTACCTAGTTGTATTGAATTGGGTTTGATTAAAAGAGAAAAAGTAGATTCTACTGAAATAAAAAATAAGGATGAATTTATTGAGAAAAATAAAGATGTTTTTCAGGGGTTAGGAACATTTAATTTAATGTGTTCTATTAAAATTGATGGTAATGCCAAGCCAGTAGTTAAACCCCCCAGAAGGATTCCAGAATCCTTAAAACCAAAATTAAAAGAGAAATTAATTGCTCTTGAAAAAGATAAAATTATAAGTAGGGTAGAGAATCCAGATGGATGGATTAATAATTTAGTTATAGTAGAGAAACCTGATAAGTCAATTCGAATATGCTTAGATCCACAGGATCTTAATAAAGTTATTAAAAAAGAATGTCATTTAATACCAACGATTGAGGAATTAATGCCTAAGTTATGTAATAAATCTGTGTATAGTGTGTTTGATTTAAAGGATGGATTTTACCAAATTAAATTAGATGAACCTTCTAGTAAATTATGTCAGTTTAGTACTCCCTTTGGTTGTTTTAAATTTAACCGCCTTCCGTTTGGTTTAAATATTGCACCTGAATTGTTTCAAAAAGCTAATGAAAAAAATTTTGGTGATATACCTGGTGTGATTATTTATTTTGATGATATGTTAATTTGTGCAAATTCTGAAAAGGAGCATGATGAAATTGTTCTTAAAGTATTAGAAAGAGCAAGAAAATTAAATGTAAAATTTAATCCTAAAAAGTTACAATATCGCGTTAATGAAGTTAAGTATTTGGGTCATGTATTTAATAAAAATGGAATTAAACCAGACCCTGAACAGGTTAAAGCTGTAATGAATTTACAGGCACCTAGTAATAAAAAAGAGTTGCAAAAAACTTTAGGATTAATTAATTATCTAAGGAAATTTATTCCTAACATGTCAGAGATAACTGCTCCTTTGAGGGAATTGCTCAAAACATCTGTAGTATTTGATTGGTTACCAGTGCATACAAAAGCTCTTAATGAACTTAAAGAAAAAATAAGCACAGCCCCTGTACTTGGTGTTTTTGATTCTAATAAACAAATTGTATTGCAATGTGACAGTTCTAAAAGTGGACTAGGGTGTTGTTTGTTACAAGAGGGACAACCGATTTCCTATGCATCACGTGCTTTGTCTGAGGCTGAGCAGAACTATGCACAAATCGAAAAAGAGTATTTAAGCATAGTATTTGCTACTAAAAAGTTTCATAATTATATTTATGGTAGAAAAATAACTGTTCATACTGATCATAAACCCTTAGTGTCAATTCATAATAAAAGTGTTGTAAATGTTTTATCTAGTAGGTTACAAAGAATTAAATTAAAGTTACTTAAATATGATCTTGATGTCTCTTATGTACCAGGTAAGCAAATGTATGTTGCTGATCTATTATCTAGATCTTATCTTAATGAATATGATACAGATGAGTTTTTAAAAGAAATTGTTCATTGTGTAAAAGCTACAAGACATATGCATGTAACTGATAGAAAATTAAATGAGTTTAAGAGATGTACCTTAAAAGATCCAGTATTAAATAAATTAGTAACTTATTGTAAAAATGGTTGGCCTAACAGTAAAAAAGATGTTACAGAAAATGTAAGATTTTATTATAAGTTAAGACAAGATCTTTTTGAAGAAGATGGAATAGTCTTTTATAATGGTAGAATAGTTGTTCCTGTTGATCTTAGAAAAGAAATGCTTAATAAAATTCATGATGGACATTTCGGAATAGAAAAAAGTAAATCTAGAGCTAGAGTAATTTTTTATTGGCCTAATATGGGAAATGATATTGAAAATTTAATTTCTAAATGCTCTGTTTGTGAAAAGTACAGACCAAAAAATTGTAAAGAACCACTCATTTCACATGACATTTTGTCATTACCGTTTGAAAAAATAGGGTGTGACATTTGTGAATTTAGGAAAAATAATTACTTAGTCATAATAGATTATTTAACTAAGTGGTTAGAAATTGTTCCCTTAAATAATAAACAAGCAGATGAAATAATTGAGAAATTAAAAGTGATATTTAGTTCGCATGGAATTCCTAAAATTCTAGTCGCAGATAACATGCCCTTTAATTCGTATCAATTTAGAAAGTTTTCATCGGAATGGGATTTTGAAATCGTAAATAGTAGTCCGAGATACCCGAAATCAAACGGTCAAGCCGAAAGCGGTGTAAAAATTGCTAAAAATATGTTGAAAAAATGTTATGAGTCTAATCAGGATATTAACAGTGCACTCCTAGAATATAGAAATACGCCCATAAAAGGGTTAAATTTTTCTCCCGCTCAAGCCTTAATGAGTAGACGAACACGAACTAAATTACCAATAAATAGAGAATTATTAAAGCCAGAACTCCAAACGAACATCAGAAATAAAATTGTAAATAAACAAAACGTAAGTAAATTCTATTATGATAGAACGTCTAGACCCTTATCGGAAATTTCAAATAATCAAAATGTTTTGATTCGTTCTGGAAATCAGTGGGAAAGAGGCATAGTTATTAAAAGAGATAAAAACCCTAGAAGCTATTGGGTAAGAAATGAAAAAAATAACATTTTAAGAAGAAATAGAATTGATTTAAAACCTTCTTATAATGAGACAATTTTTGAACAGGATTTTGAAGTGACTGGTTCTACTTCTACTAACAAAGACTCTGTAAATATTAATTTGAATGGTAATGGTTCTAATAATGATAATTCAAAAAAGAAATCGGACTCTAAACAATACATTACCAAATATGGTCCTATAATTAAGCCCCCTAACCGGTACGGGGGTAGTAAATAAGTAAGTAAATAAGAAAAATAAGTAAGTAAATAAGTAATTGTTTTTGTAACAAAGTAAGTGTTCTTGTGTATTTGTTTGTTTATATTTGTATCTTCCTTTTTTTTAATTCATGGTGTAAATATCTTAATAACATTTTTTGTGTGTCATTCTTTGTAAAAGGGGAGATGTTAGATATGTAACCGTAACTGTATATATATATGTAAGATATGTAACCGTAACCGTAACTGTATGAATAAGATGTAACCGCCACTGTGTGGCAACAGTCAGTGAGACTGCAGCTGCTCTGAAATAAAGACGCAATAGATATAACACAAGGGTTAAGAAACACGAATTCAGACAATTCATTTCAGAACTCTGTACTCAGCGCTTTTCATTTAGTGACATAAAAAACTGTTCATCATTGTTCATTCAAAACTGTTCATCATCCAAAATATAGCGATATGTGTGCTTTGTAATGTAATAAAGCTGTGCTTCTTATTTTTATGCAAAGTTTAATAGTTTGATTTGACCACTTGTAGAATTCAAAACATCGTCTCACTGGAACCTGCTTGTTTAAAACTAAGTAATTTTCAGATGGGAGAGAGTAAACATTTGCTAATAATGTTTTATAATTATCAATATCAGTAACGGAATTTTGTTATAAATACTCTTTTGCATTCGCCTACATCTTAAGATGATATATAAAGGTAAATCATTCTGGTAACAAGACCCCTTCAACATTGAAAAAAAAGAAAGCATCTGTTGAATATTAGGGCTTATTTTCTTAATTTAACTAAATTCCAGGATTTTGACTTGCCACTAAATCTGTTTCGCCAATGTCTTCTTTTCCATGGGATATAATATAATGGGATAAATATAAAATGCATTCTCCAGTTATCTTTACAGTAATTAATAAATAATAGAAATTTTAAATATAAATCTTAGAAAATTTTAATTTAAAATATTTTAAAGTTTTTAACTGAATATTAAACATATAGATATATATATATATTATTTCCAGTAGCACAAGCTTAAAATATTTCAGATTTATCTTTTCTTTATTTAAAAATGTATTGTGAGTGTTTGAAAGCAACAAAAATTTACACTGAGCTGAAAAAAAAAAAAAAAAAAAAAAGAAAAAAAAATCGAGCTTTGGTACTATTTTTCCTGATTCTTATGTACAATGACCTCCTGAATCCGAATATAACTCCCATTTTTCCCAGTTACCCACCGTTTTTCCAGTCACACCACCCACTTCCTCAGTTTTTATCATTGTTCGGTAATTTTATGACTATGAATTTGATTTGGAGAATAAAAAAGAATTAATTTAACACCTAAAAACAGAAAAGTATAATGTTTAATAAATAACATTTATAATAGATGAAAAAAATATAAGAAATGCAATACATAATTTCAGTGGCAATGTTTCTAACTTAAAACTTAACATAAAACTAACATAAAACTTAAAACAATTAAGCTTTTGTACTGTTCCAAATTCATCATTTGAGATAAAAAAAAGTTTCCACCATTTGTGTAATGTAGCTTTTGAATCGGTTTTTATAATCCTTTTCATTCAATTTTGTATCCTCTAAAATGACCTCTTTTTCAAAATTGAATGTCTTCTATATTCTATTTTCTTATAAAATAAAAGACATTGTGTAATTTCTCCTGTTTTTCTAATAAAAAATTCTGATCAACTTATACGGGAACTAGTTGGCATAAGTGGACTCTGCTCAGTTTCCCATCATATGTATGTTCTCATAAATTTATAGTACAAAACATATTATATTCATGTTAAGAGAAATTAATTTGACCAAACGCTTAACACAGTGACATAACAAAATCCCTGCCTTCTCGGCTACCCATCGTTCAGTTCGATATATTTACCTTATTCTAATCTATTAATTTATTTTATTGAGGTCAATTTCGTAGTTTAGTTTTCATGCTACTATTTTCCATGCAACAATCCCCAAAATGCATATTTATATGAATAATGCCCCATTTTGTTATGTTGATAAAATCTTAAATTTCGAATAACTCAAGAAATTTTCCAGTTAGTATATTTGTAGTCAATCATGTCCAAAAAAGTATCATAAATATTATTTTGAGGTTGTTTGATATATTTATGATCCTCAAAATGGACGTTTATGCTCAATTTTACCCTATTCTGCCATGTTAAGTAAATCGTAAATTCCAAATAACTTACGAAATTTTTAAATTAAAAAATCCATAGTCAGGGATGTTCATGCCAGTATCTAAAATGATATTTTTAAAGCATTCTGACATCTTTACGATGAAAATGTTTCTCAAAGTGGATGTTTATGTGAAACTTTTCCCTATTCCGCCATATTAAGTAAATTGTAAATTTCCAGTGACTTACGAAATTTTTAAATTGGAAAATTCATAGTCAAGTATGTTTATACCAGCATCTTATATAATATTTTAAAAGTAGTGTGATTTTTTTTTTTTTTTTTTTTTTTTTCATACACGTTTATGTGAAATTTTGCCCTATACTCCCACGTTGAGAAAATCATAAATTTCGTATAACTTCTAAAGTTTTTTTTAATTTGAATGTTGCGAATGAATAGGGTTCTTGTCAATGCCATAACTAATACTTTAAAACTGGTTCGACCTCTCTGCGATCATTTGTTCGGGAGATACCGTGTACACAGACTATAACATACCAACACACTAACGGGCCAACTAACTGACAGACACCCTACAGACGGACACCATACCCATTTTGATATTTTCGGATTCCTCACACCCGAAAACGTGTAAAAATGTCAAAAAACTGATGTCGAAAATTTTCACTATTATCTAAGTTCCCCATACCTATAGTATGATGGGGAACTAAAAATAGAGTTTGTTAATTAGATATTATGGCGAGTAACTTTTTTTGTCAGCGAGTGTAATCTAAATTGAAATTTTGGGCCCTGTAGTAGATATTTACATAAAGTATTTACAGTCAAAAAATAATTATAAAATGAATGTGCAACACTTTTCCGTACCTAACGCTCAAAAGCGATCTGAACAGTGTTGCCGTATTCAGGGATTTTTTTTATTCAACTATTACCAATAATTTTGGGGAATGATATTTGAAATACATAATGAACGAATAACCTTCGAAGTGATTAAGCAACTGTTACAGTTAAAATTTAGTAATGGATATTGAGTAAAATGTCCCTAAATTTGGCAACAGTGACCAAAGAAGTGAAATTAAATAGGACCAGCAAAGGGTTAAATTGTATGTATAATTGAATAAAAGTACGTCATTTATAAGTGATTATTAGATTTCGGAGTTAGAGGTCAAAATTCTACAATTTTGATATTGTTAGAAATATTTATTTTAATTTCATATTTTGCATAAATTGGCTTTAATTTCAAGTATCGCAGGTGATTGTGAAATAAGTTTGAACATTTACCCTCTATGCCCTTTTTACATGAAATCGCTCCATACAATACGTATACTAAATTTGATTGCAAATTTATTTATTTGATACTCTAGATATATATTCAATCAAGTACAGACTTAAATGTAGATAAATAAATAAATAAAATAAAAACGCGTGTTTGAGAAAAATATATAACCTGCTACGCAAAATAATAAGATTTTTTTTTTTTTTCATATTATAGTTCAATGTTTATTCTAAGAACTTTTTTTTTCTTTTAAGTAAAATAAGTTTTTAAAAATTGCGAAGCGATTAAAGAAACTGTGGCACGTGTCGTTTAAATGCTTTTCATGGCAATTAAGAAAATGGCTCTGCTTTACTATCCGGAAAAATAAATGAAGCTTTTTGATTTTTTAATGATGTTAAACACTGCTAAATTTTGCGTGAAATTTTTATGTTTGAAACACTGTAAACAATATTGATTGGTAAACTGTAAAGAATAGGTATAATAATGCTTTATTCTTATTAGAAATATAGAATAAAAATATATGAAAACAGCAAAAATAAATTTGAGTATTTATTTAAAATTTTCATAAAAGTGCTAAATTTATTCCATACATTATTAAAAAACCATTTTTCAAGAGTGCCTAATTTTATATTTAATATTGTCTTTATAGTAAATCTTGTTTAACTGCTTGATAGTAATTAACTTAAAGTTATGAAATGTAGTATATTCTTTGTTGAAATATATTTTTTAACTTAAAAAACGTATCTATAAATCTAAACTAGCATCATTTATTTAAATATTTATACATTGATAGATTAAAATACATATATTGAATACATATGTTTAAAATGCAGTCTTTAAAAAATAGAACAATAAGGCTATAGAGAAATAATAATAATTAATTTTACATAATATATATTTGGGACGGTCAAATCTAGTTACTTAAACATATAAAAATGCCGTTTTAACTTCCAGATTCTAAATATTTTCTGTATCGAAAAAATAAAATGTCTGATAATCAAAAATAATTATTATTTCATTCTACTTATTTTTTACAAATTTGTAAATAATAATAATTAATTTTATGAAATTTCACTCAAAGTGACCCAGTCGGGTAATACAGAGGCTGTTCGCACATTTTTCAGACGATTTTGGTTAGCGGTAATAAAAACTCGTTTGCTGCAAAAGAAATAATTGTAATTGTACTATGCTCTTAAAAGTCAAAATTATGGTCTACGGCTTGAGAGGTTTGTTTTTATTCAAAATGGCGTTTATAACGAAGCAGTAGTTCGAAGGCTATATTTATGCTCTTTCCGAAGAGAAATATTCATATTCCGTTATCCTAAAACGATGTGAGAGTAATGGTTTTGTGATATCTAAAGCGTCAGTAGGTAATATAGTCAACAAGAAAGGTAAAAGAAAAAAAAAAAAAACGTCAAATTGGAGCCTCAAGTGGGACAAAATTTCCAAACACGTATCCAAGGGGAAAACGGACATCTTCGACTATTGCAAAGGTACGTTGATTAATGTTAAAAGAAAATCCCCCTACTCAAAGGACAGTTGCAAAATCATTAAACTGCTCGGTGTCCACTGTAAACAAAATGATAAACGATTTAAATCTTAAGAATGTGAAAAAACGCAATGTGCATCGTCTTTCTCCAAAGCATATCGCTGAACGCAGGACACGCTGTAGAATTTTGTATGAGAAACACTTATCCAAAGTAAAATGGAAAACAAAAGTCACAATAGATAAATCATGGGTGTATTTAAATGATTGCAGCAAAAAAAGAGTCATTTATTATCATAAAAGGGGAGAAAAAAATTTAAGTACATGGTCCAAAGTATCGAAAGAAAGTTTTTCTAAGGCATTCATGATTGTTGCTGGTTTTCCATATAATACCAAGTTAAAAATAAAGAGAGTGGGAAAAAATGTCAAGATTAACTACAAATACTATCAGGAACATATTTTATTGACAATTTTTCTGAATGAAATACCATAGCTTTACCCACAGTGCAATCAATCTGTGGAACTCCATCAAGACAAAGCTAGCAGTCACACATCAAAATCCACTGTAAATTTCCTAAAAGAAATGGAACAAAAAACCGGAATCACGGTAATCACCCTTCATTGATATCCCCACTAAATCTCCCGATGTATCACCTATGGATTTTTGTGCTATCACCTATGGATTTTGCGGACTTTTAAAATCTGCATTATCCAAACGTCGTCCCACAACCCTTACAGGTCTCTGGAAAGCTGTTCAGGAGGAATGGGATAGAATACCTCTTCTGACACTTCAAAAGGCATTATTATCCTGGAAATTACGGTGTCGATAGTTCAGAATAAGGGCTATCAAATAGAACATTTAAAACACAATCATTTTTAGCAAATGTAGTTTTGTTAATACAATATACATCGTCTAAAAATATGTGCAGCCTCTGTAAAATGTTAATTTTCTGCATTTCTAGCTTGTTTTTGCGTTAAAACCCGTTAAAAAGCTTTACTGTGGCAAATAATGATCTTGGTGCCAAATTTAGCCAGTTTACTTGGTGACTTTGGCGACTTTGGCGTGAAAATCCTTATTATCGGTATACCAAATATCTAAGCTCTAACTTGATTACTTGAAAAGTTACTAGAAATTTCTCGTTTTCTACGAGCGTATTTAAGGGAATTGCATCGCGGCCCAATCAGTTTTCGCCTAGGCATTGCTGCGTAAAGAGCTCTGCTTGACTAAGTCTTTCCTAATGACTACAGCCCATTGTATGTGTTAATGTTATGGTACAGTTTATGCTGTGGTCTTGATGTTGTCAGCTGTTATTTAAGCTGTGTTTTCTGTTAAACAGAAATTGATACTCGGTTTCCAGACCTATCATTTTCTAGAAAATTCTGTAAATGAACTTTTAAGCCTCTGAAAGATTCGCCTTTCATTCACAAATAATTCATGAAGCGCGAGTACTCAATATTATAAAAATTTCAAAATTCTTTATTGTTTGTAAGATATAAATCAGTGTAATATTTTTTTCAAGCATATTCACTTTTGAATATAATATGTCATAAAAAATAAAATAATAATAAAAAATAAATTAAAATAAATTAAAATTTGAGCATAAATAACCTAAGAAATATTTTCTGATGCAGTCTTTTTTTTTTTTTTTTATCACAGAATATGTAACACTATTTACTCCATGTAATAAATATTTCATTTTTCGCAATAATTACATTTTCTAAAGAAATTATTAAAATTTAGATAAAAATGAGACGCCAAAAAAGTAGTGTTTTCCACAAAGTAATAATAATAATAATAATCCATCAAAGAAAAATTTCACAAACTTAAATAACCTTTTACACAAGCATTGAAAACTGAGAATCATGGGAAAGTTAAGTTAGATAAATTTTACTCCCGTGAAAAACATTAACTGAAATAACGAATGTTTTCAATTATATTCTTTTAGAATGCGAATTCGATAAATTATGTGGATAGTTTACCATTCTTTTGAAACTGAATATAACTGTATACAATGTCTGCCAAAAGTTCCACACGCCCCTAACTCGAAAATGCATCGAAATGTTGAAAAATAGCGAAGCACTATTCAACGAATTCGAGAATTCCTCTTTTGGTGAAATTCCTTTTTGCCCGAGTAAGCAAGGTGGGCCGCTAGGGAGGGCAAATTTCAAATTTTAAATGGGAAGGTATATCTTGTGATGCATCCCTGAAGACGTTTCTTGAAAACAATGAATTTGATATAACTAGTTTTGTCCTGTGGTGATTAATAACGTAGATACATGATTCTAAAATTAACATTTAAAAACTCGAAAAACTCATGCATCTCATTTAATAACTATCGTAGAACAAAACTATTTGTTCATTGTCTCGACAAGACGTATTCAGGGATGTATTACAAGACACACTTACTAATTTGAAATGTCGCCATTCCTACCAATCTTCTTCCCCTGCCCTCCCTTCCGGAACCAAATTTTTTCATCAACAAAGGTTCCTCTTGGTTTCATTGATCACATGTTTTGCCATTTCTCAAATTCTGCCGTAATTCCGAGATCGGAGGGGATGTGAGATTTTTTTTAGTTTTGAAATGTGAAATTTATACTTATGTAACTGTTTTAATAATCCTCGAAAGACAGATTTTTTTATATCAAATTGATTATCTTGAAGAGACGTTTGTCGAATGCAGGATTTTTATAGTTTAATAGTTCTGGTGGCTCTTACGGCATTTCATTCACCCTTTCATACCAAATAGAGAAGAAAATTTTTAACTAAAGGAATACATACGCTGTTCTAAAATGATTTGTAAATGAAGTGCGTGTTATAAGTCATTTTAGTTTTTGTTTATGAAATCTGTAATCAGTAAACAGAACATGATATTTAAAGTTTCCTTAATGTATTTACACCTAAATATGCATAAATGATAATTATGCTATTTTTCACATCAGTTTTTTTTTTTTTTTTTTTTTTTTCATTTAAATGATTTCTGAAAGATTATAAATTATTTGGAAAATAGTAAAAGTTTTAGCTTTATTGAAAATCTTTATACATTTTTCAAAATTTAAAATTTAGTACTTAAACATAATTTTGTTCTCCCTACCTAGACAGAAATTATAATTTTTATTAAAATCACACAATCAACTGATTGGAAGAAAATCATATTTATAATAAATAAATAATATGATTATTATTTATTATTATTATTTATTTATTTATAATAAATAAATAATAAATACGATTTTCTTCCAATCAGTTGATTGTGTAATTTTAATAAAAATTGTATTTCTTTCTCCCGTTGTTTAATGGTGTTTTCCATTACCTGTGGCTTTCTGTTGAGCTATCTACATGATAGACCAGATGTTTCTGCCTAAAGGTTGTCTGAGTGAGTAATGCTGGCCGGTTGTCGGCCTGGATAGCTCAACTGGTAGAGCCTTGACCTTGTAAGTCAAAGTTCCGGGGTTCGACTCCCGGTCCAGGCAATATTTTCACTCAGTCGGAAAAATAAAATTTCAAGAAATTGTAATAACTATTTTATAGTGTCTATCATATTTTTCGTAAAAACTGATATTTTAAAAATTAATTAATCGCTCTTTATATATATATATATATATATATATATATATATATATATATATATATATTTATATATATATATATATATATATATATATATATATATATATATATTTATATATTTATATATATATATATATATATATAATTCTAATAAAATTCTTAGGTATAAATAATTTATGGTAAGATCGCTGAATTTTGTTTACAAAAATTTTAACTAATAAATCCATTTATTTTAAATCTCAGAACCCGTATAATATTTTAAGATAGATAGGAAATGTGCGAATAAAAATTATTCATCTTATCGTTTTCAGAACTTTATTCCATTATATGTTTATTTTGTAAATAAATTATTGCCACGAAATAAATTTTTCAAAATATGTATCTTAAACTCCGCTATTATGATTTTGACAGATTCGGTTATTATCAAGGCGTTAGAGAATAATATAAAAGGCATATTTATGTCTCTAATTTAATTTAAAAAAGGAATAATCAATCATTTCGCATCATGAAATATAATGTTATTTTATTTTCATAAATTTTGAATTTAGTTGCATGAAAGTAAGTAACAATAAAAAATATTTTAAAATATATTTTTCAAAATCACTTAAAACATATCTCTTTAATGAAAATTCCGTTTCGTGCAAGCCAATATCTTAAAGGAATATGTAATCTATTATATTTTATAAAATATTATATTTATACATACAATATATTTCTTTTGTTGTTGTAAATATATACATTTTAAACTAATTTTTATCCTAATTTTTCTGGTACTTAAAGGAATAAAAGTGACTTAGATGCATTTTTTATACCCCAAATAAAGGTTGTATTTGAAAGAAAATTTGTAGTACTATTTAAGTTATTTTATGTGAATATCACCACAAAATTCATGATATAGGATTTATACTATATTATGTGTTATTACCACAATTTTCATTGTGATAAAATTCATGATTAATTAGCAAGTTATAAATATAAAAGAGGTATGATATCACAATTTAAAAAATGAGCATTTTGAGTGTTAATAAATTACAAAAATAATATTGTCAAATAATACAATCGACATCAAAATCTCCAGATCAAAATAATTAATCAACACTTTTTTAATCGATTAAAATATGCATGAGTGTAACGCAAAGAGACAATTTTTTTCAGTTTTCCTTAATGCATTTTAAATGTTCTTTATAGTATATGAAAAAGGGAAGTAATGACGCGATAGTCTTTAGATTTACAAAAATAAGCAACCATTTCAATTGGTTTAGTTTAAAAGATAAATATTATGAAAATATTCAACAAAAATGATAATTGAATTCATGATAAAATTTATAATGCTTCAAAAATTTTATTAAACTACTTTACTGTCCAAAAGTATACAATATTCGCAAAAGATGTTATTATTTTTAGGACTGAGGTCTATTAGTCTCAATCTACAGATTTTTACGATACCAGTATTACGATAGTGGGACATTTATCGAAATCGAAAGTTTATTGAAAATATAATTGAATAATTTGAAAGCGATGTTATAATTTGAAAAAAAAAGAAAAAGAAAAAGAAAAGAAAAGAAAAAAGAAAAAACTAATAGTCCTCCGAACTAAACTAAGTTCTGCATTTGCCAGAATTTCATCAAAATCTTTTTTTTTTTTTTTTTTTTTTTTTTTTTTTTTTTCTATTATCTCTTGATGAAATGTTTAAAATACTGGGCATGTAACGAGCAGGGTCCTTCTCATGTTTTGTGAATATTAAGTTATTACAATAACTGCTTGGAAGGGAGGGTACGGCAACAAATTAAACAATATTAATCAAGTTTGCGATCTCCCTCTACCTTTAAGGGAACTAAACTATTTATAACTCTAGGACATGTCATTACAGACCCTGTTCAGTTTTCTGATGCGTCTCTGTAACGATTGCATGATAAATAAAAAATATATCAGCATTAATTTAAAAGTTTGAAAAAAATCAACGTGTATTTTAATTATAATGTGCAGGTTTTTTAACGAAATTCGCTCCTTTTTTAGATAAATTGAAAAGCACCTTTGAAATAATATACTTTGCGTCATGAAGGTAAAAATCTCTCTTTCAACAGTTTCAGGACAAGTAAGTAAAAATTTTATTTTCTTTCGTTTCCTTTTTTTGGGGTGGAGGGAATGGGTTATTAACAGTTTGAAATGCTAGGTTTTTTAAGTTTTTTTTTTTTTTTTTTTTTTTCAATATCTTTTCTAAGTATTAAAATAATTTCAATACATCTTAATTACGCTATTTTCTCTATATATTTAAAAAAAAAAAGGGTACTGTCGCTAGCGCAATTTTTTTTTTCTGCGTCCGTATCTCCTCACGGAGGGCAGGGTTCTCCGAATCATGAAAGGTATCAATGAGTGCGGATTACTCCCAGGAAGAAAATTTAATCAGTTAGAAATTTCTAGCACCTTAATTAACCAAATTAATTAAAAACGTCGCGTTTATAAAGATACTCCATTTGCAATTTTACAAAAAGCTTCCGAAATCGTTGTTTTTTCAATCTTATATGACGTCATTTTCCACGGGAAATATGAAATATAATCAATGGTGCAAAAAAAAAAAACATAAAATAAATGTCTGTAATTTTTTTTTTTTTTTTTTTACATTTAAAAAATTAATTTTCTTACTGGACTTTTTTTATGTATATATATATATATATATATATATATATATATATATATATATATATATATTCTGTATAGTATGTGTTCTTTTTTAGTGAACAAAGAAATAATGTCGTGACTGTATATAATTTACTGCGTTTCTTTTTCTCTTTACAGTGTATTAACCTTTTTACTTTCCAACAAGGTTGAAAAATGTTAATGATTTCGGTTTGTCTGTCTATCCGCGCTCTAATTCCCGTAAATATTCATGGAATTTCTTGAAATTGATATATGTTATTCAAATTCCCAATCGGATGTTCCCAAATGGAAATGGAGTGACCACCTTTACTGGTTTGCGTACAGGGATATGTGAAAGTATTCCAAAGCATTGTGTCCTACGAGAGGTATTCCTATAGTCCATATTTGAATACCGTTACATTGCACAAATCTTAATGAAGTTGAAATATGTTATTTGAGTCCACAATCGAATGCTCCCCATTGAAAATGGAGCAAATACCATCAAAGGTTTGTATACAGGGACATCCGAAAGTATTCCAAAGCACTGCGTTCCGTGAGAGGTATTTCTATAATCGAAATTTGAAGAATTTTACTTTGCAGAAAACTTAATAAACTTAAACCTTATTATTCATATGCACACAAGAATGTTTTCCATAGAATACAGTATGATTAGCATTAGATTTACAGGGCCACACAAAAATATTCAGTTACATTAATTGGTATTATGATAAATTTGCTGTGTAGAAGTATGTAGCTGAGTTCACCAAATGCTTTAGAGCTCGTATCACAGTCCGATGTAAAAATGCAAGATTTATTCACAAACATTAATAATTTTAAAACCTTTTGGAACAAATTACATGCATGTCTGTTTTTCATAAGTTTATAGTCCGCCTGACTCGTTTTAGCACAAATCCTTTAGAACCTCAATCACAAGCAGATTGCGATTGTTCCTGGAATGTTCCACGACGGTGATAAATCCTTTTTCATCAGTGGTTTAAGTTGCTTTCATCACTTTGAAACTCCTTTCTCATAAATTCAACTTTAAAATATGCTATTCAAAATTATCATTTTTGATTTCACATAAATGCATTCGGATATAAATCCTCTTTAATTTCGATGTATCACCAATGCCATTTTCTAAAAACGATCTGCTGCCGAAAAATTGTAACGAAGCTTTTCACACTCCCGTTGCCAACACACAAATGGGGAAAATTAATTATAAGGAATTCAGCCGGAGGAACAAGCTCCATGGCCTCAACCCATGGATACAATAAAACCCTCAGTATCCTAGATTGGTAAACAATACACAGAATTACAGTTTAATTTAATGCATAAAAAATTATGAGTTAGAGCTAAACTTATTTAATCTTGTTGAAATAACCTTTTATCTATTTTCAAACTACTAAAATAGCATAACAGAATTGGATTTTCATTTATATTAGGGTAAGGTGGGGTAAGTGGGACCCCTTTTCGGCATAATTCGACTTTAGCTCAACATATCACCGGATGTAATAGGCCTAACAACTTAATTTTTTTTGTGTTTCATTCTCTCATATGTTGTTACTGTACCCATGGTAACCTCTAACCAAATTGGCAAATGATGAATTAAAAAAAAATTATTTTGAGTGGTCATCGGTTGGGTAAGTGGGCCACCCCTGAATATATATTTACACATAACTGGTAGAGATTTGGTGGGACAAGTGGGACAATATACATGGTTTTCTGAATCTTTGAAAAAAAAAATCACTGAAATATCTCCATGAGTTCACCCATAGCAACTTTTTCTGGCACACAAGCCTGCTAAAAGAAAAAAATGTCAATTTTTCAACTTTTTACTTTTGCATGTAGTGTAGCCTAAAAGTTAGGCCTTCAAAGTTTAAACTAGCCAACGGCAGTGTTACATGCTAGTGAACATTATATCTTGATAAATCTTTGGTAAACATGTATTTTGAAAGTCTCTTGGAAAGTGTTGGTTCATTTAGTTTCAGCACAACATCTTGTAGGAATACACCATGAATATCATTAGCTTCAGGGGGAAAAAATTATTAAGCTTAGTTACTTTCTTCTATATTCAACAGAAGAAAGTATTGGATTCGTAAAAATTTTCGACCTCGGGTTTTTGATGGATTTACACGTTTTGAGAGCTGTAGAACAGGATTTGATCATTTTTTGAAAATGTCTGTCTGTGTGTGTATGTGTGTGTGTGTGAGACAAAATTTTGTGGCAACTGTATCTCAGGAACTACTGCACATAATTTCATACAAATTGGTATGTAGTTGTACCTTGACATAAATTAGTGCTCATCAACGTTTGGTAAAAATTGTTTTGCAGGTTGCGTTGCCATCCCGCTTTTTCTAAATTTTTAACATGGTGATATAGGACAAAATTTTGTATAAATGTGCATAAAGAGAATTATTTTTTAGTAATCATTATGAAATTTACAAGAATTATTTATAATAGAGATAGTCAACTGAGAAACATTTTTTGTATGTGTAGGAGCCTCGTCAACCCCCCTGGGGGGATGTCCCCCCCCTCGAGGGAGTAAATTTTCAAGATGGGTATCTTTCGAAAGGTCTCGTCAATACCTTTAAAACAAATAGTTGAACTATAAATCTGTGATAATTTAAAACAAAGTTATGGATTTTTTTACTTTTTACGAAAAAAAAAAACTTAGAAAAAAAATCATAATTTTTTTTTAAACAAAATTTAACCAAACTTGGTATTTAGTTGGCCCCTGACATAAACTGGTGCTGATTAGATTTGGAGATCAATCGAACAACAGGAGGCGCTGCGATCGTATTTTTTCTAAATTTTTAACATGGCAGTATAGGACAAAACTTCGTATAAATGTACATAATGAGAGTTATTCTTAACCTGTGATTGTAAAATTAATACGAATTATTAATAATAGTAGTAGTTAATTAGGAAAAAAATTTTGTGCATGTGGGGCATCGCTTCCCCCCCTGGAGGAAGTACCCCCCGGGGTGGGGTAAATTTTCAAAATGGGTATCTTTCGAAAGGTCTCGTCAACACCTTCAAAACGAATCGTTGAACTATAAATATGTGATAATTTAAAACAATGTTGTCGATTCTTTTTACTTTTAACGAAAATAAACTTGGATTTTTTTTTTTTTTTTTTTTTTTTTTTTTTTTCAATATTGTTACTGAGTGAATTTGTATAGGAAAATATAGAAGAAAGTCTTGTGGTAGCCACAACATACTAGTTGTGTCTTTGTGCATGTATTACATGACAACTGTATCTTCATCGTTTGGACTGTCATTTAATACCAATCCAACATACTATTTCTTTTTTTTTTTTTTTGGCCTTCAATCTGGACAAAGGCATAATCCCCATTTTTAAGTTTCCAATTTTTGTGGTAGTGGGTGATAACTGACAGTTCATCTCCGGAACTTGAATCACTACTGGTGGAGTCATCCAGAGGTAAACCCTATATGCATATGACTACTTTTTAACTATATTAAAGAGTAGTGGTGGGCGGCCCACTTACCCCAAACACGGGGCAAGTGGGTTCCCCAATTTTGTTTTAACCTTATTAACATCATGAGTACACGATACTACAAAAAGATTCTGTGTTTTATACAGTTTTAAAATATATAAAGTTTTGATTTGTATCATGAACGGTTTGGAAGAAAAAAAATAATTAGTACGATGGCGCAAATTACGGTAGGACTGCAAATTTAAATATCGTCACAAAAAGGCTTGTAACTTATCACACACATAAATGAAAACGATGCCATAATGTTTTCTACATCTATTGGGGTAGATACATAAAAATATTACAACAGATTTTTTTTCAGTCAATAACTGGGGAAATGCCAGGGGGTGTGGCCCACTTACCCCAATGGCCCACTTACCCCACCTTAATCTAATTGTTTTTATCGCTTTCTAAATGTTTTTAGCCCTTCGGTTTGTCTGTCTGTCTGCCTGTCTGTCTATCCGCGCTCGAACTCCCGTAAAATTTCATGGAATTTCGTGAAACTCATATATGATATTCAGGTTCACTATCGGATGTTCCCTATTGAAAATGGAGTGAATATCTCCACTGGCTTGTGCACAGGGATACCAAAAATTATTCCAAAGTATTGTGTTTTATGAGAGGTATTTTTGTGAGCTATATTTTATTTTATTTATTTTTTCACAAATTTCGATGAAATTGGAATATATTATTCAAGTTCATTATCGGATGTTTGCTATAGAAAATAAAGTAAATGCCGTCACGGTTTTTACATTGAAGGTTTTTACTGGAAATTTGCTGAAATTGCATTTTCGTTTATATTAAGTGATTTAACACTTTTTAACATTTCTTAATTGTGAATATTATTTCAATTTGTATATCTTTCTGTACGACTGTCCATCTGTATCTGTCCATCTGCCCATCCCCAGTGTCCGTAAATATTTTTAGAATTTTTACAAAACTATATACACAATATTTCATTAGTACAATATTTTATTCCCCACACACACACACGGGATTTGGTGAGCGGAGCAAGCAGGGAGCAATGAATTTAGTGTGGCAGGTTAGAATCCATTTAAATGATAGATTATATAATATATATTTTCAATTTGAAGGAATTGAAGAAATGCAAAGGTTTAGAGGAATAATTTTAAATTATTTTTCGGACTCGTTTAAAAGCCTTTCATATAAGTCTTATTTCGTTAAAGAGGAGTGTTACGTCCTTCACGAAGTTCATAGAAATGTTCGAGTTTTTAGCAGAATCAATACGCATGGTAGATTTCTTGCTTAAAATAAAGAAATTACGTTAAATTTTAGAAGGGTGGACAAATGTTTGGAATACGCTGTATGAAATTTCCGTAAAATTTGATCGTTAACTTATGCAGCCATCTTCTTTCTTTGAAGATAAAGTCCGGCACTCGTTTTTGTAACTATTTCTTCTAAGATTCGGGTTATTGACCGTTTATTAAAGGTAATTTTCTTTCTTCAAGAAAAATGTCATGTAGCTTTACGGGCATGACTTTATTTTTACTGTCAGTGGCTGGAATATTTTTTGCCGTTCACTAGCCGTAAACTAATGTGCAAATTTTTTACAGTGTACGTACCTAAATTGGAGTAAAAATAGTCTTGTTCAGAAGATACTCTACAAAGTTTTTTGGCGATTTCACGGTCGGCGAAAGCTTTTTAGAAATTGATACAATTGAGGGAGTTTTGAAGAATTGGTGTTTGAAGGTACAGTCGGTAGCAAAAGTCTCCGAACACTAACAAAAATTCCTATATAAAAAAGGCACACTTAATACTGTTTTGCTAAATAAATACTTGTCGAATCATGTTCTTAGACTGACTAAGAACAGGATTCGACAAGGATTTATTTAACAAAACTGTATTAAGTGTACTTTTTTATATAGGAATTTTTGCTAGTGTTCGGAGACTTTTGTTACCGACTGTATGCAAATTGATTCTCCTGCAGTATGATTCAATCAGAAGTAAATGTAAAGTCGAATTTAGTTGGAAATTGTAAGGAGTAAAAGGTCTCAATTCAATCTAAAACGGTAGTTTGGTTATATTGTTCTTTTAATTTCATGGCTATTCGAGGTTTTGTAAATTCCTTTAAAGATACGGAAATCCGTTAAATGAGTGTAGCCCTGCCCTCAGAGTCTTAAAACCAATAAATTCTTATTTGAATTTAAAACAATAAATCGTGCCTTTACTATTTACGATTACTCACAACAGGATAATGTCAAGTTATAAAGTTAAAGAAGAAGTTTGTATTATCATCACACACTAAATCATGAAAAATGTTGTTAATTTAATCTTATACTGACTCTATTTTGAAAAATATTCAAATGGATATCAGGAGACCACAAAACATTAAATTTAATCAAAGACCGAAGTCAGAAATTTCCAAAATTTCCATATTTGTTTTATTTATATGAAATAAGAAAAATCAGTAAATGATATTTGAAAATAATACGGACTGTGCAAATACAATCCGCTACAATAGTAATATTTGCGACATTTTTATTCAATATTCACCAATAATTTTGAAAAGTGATATTATACATAATAGACGTTTAATCGTCTAGCAACACTGCTCTACAAAGAGTACATACAAATTTGTAAAACCAGCATTTAATTATCAATAATATTAATAATTGAATTGTTCAAAAATATTATATTTCGTTTATTATCCTAATTAAATTGCATATCCATAATTTATTATTGCTGGTAAAGTAATCATTTTAATTTACTGGAAATGGAGATTAAAAAATTTTTTAATCAATACTGATAGAATTACGACTTTCAATTGTACGATAAATTTCGACTCGCATTTATACGATACCTTTTGTTTGTAATAAGTATTTTCCAATTACCTGTAAAGGTTTTCAATTTTTTAAGTTTTATTTTTAATATTCATTTTGCGAAATATTAAAATTTATGAAATATTAGAAATTATTTTAAAAACTTACATGTTGATTTGAATGTATTGTAAAGAGTTCATCTTAAAATACGATCGCTTAAATTTGTATCAGAAAAATAAAAGTCATAAAATTACATGAAATTGGAAAAGATATTTGTTTCTCGCTTAACTGTAATAAATAACAAACATATTCAATTTAAATTGTGTTTATGAAAATTGAAAACAAATTAAATGAGAGAAAAAAATGGATGAAAATGGAAAACTGAAATAAAAATCCTATTTTTATTTATTTCTTTTTTTCTTTATAAGTGATTTTTTTTTTCTTTTTAAGTTACTATTCTATATCTGAAAGTAATTTAATTTCCAAATTGTTTGTTCTTTTATACCTTTAAGAAAATCCTAAAATACGAAAAACTCAATAATAACTAATTTACTGGTGAGCAAATGAAATATTTCATATTATTTTTGTATATTGATATGTTCGTATGAAATGAAAGCGAAGAAAAAGTATGGTAAAATTGAAAATAAAGTTAGATATATATACATATATATATACAGAGTCATGAATTTAAATTTAAGAAATATATAAGTTACCTTTAAAATTTAAAAATTCCATGCTTATTATTATGTATCTGGATGTGCATAGAACAAAAACAAAAATTTAACTATCATTACATTTACTGAGCGCAAAGTTTTTTTTTTTTTTTTTTTTTTTTTTTTTTTTTTAATTTTGTAATATATATATATATATATATATATATATATATATATATATATATATATATATATATATATTACTAGCAAGTTTTGTCTGCTTCGCTATTTACTATATTTAAAGGATTTTTCGAAAAGCATTAATAACTACATTTTAAATAACTTTTTCAATAAATACTAAAATAAATTAAAATCGCTTAAAACCTTACATTACTTCCCACTGCCTTCGGCAGCATTTTTCCGCCTATACTGCATCTGTCCATTGCTTGCATCTGTGTTTTAATCGGACATTATAATTTAGGTGTTAACTGAATGATGAGTGCCGCTGCTATTATAAATTTTAGACAGGCATTTCTTGGACAGATTATAAACCTCAGTCAAAAGATGGCAACACCAGACATCTCCTCAACTATATATATAATAAGGATACTGTATGAAAGATTTTCTTTTGTCAATTGACACATTTTCTATTGCTTATCTGCAAAAACTAACACATTGGCCCTCAGAGACGACCTTCGCATTATCAGCATGATGATCTAACCGACTGAGCTAACGGGGCACGGAAAAACTGCTTACATTTATATTTCTATCTCCAAAATCGTTCATTCCAGAAATTCATTTACTTAATTTATTTAAAAAAAAAAAACTAATGAAAAATCCGGAAACCGGGATTCCAAGTGCATCAGATGCAGTCAAAATGGACCTCGATGCAAAATTTAGCAGCTTTGCGATCAACCGTCAGCCTCCAAAGAGAACGACATACATACCTTATGTATAGAAGAATCGTCTCCTAAAAAGTGAAAAAAAGCTTCTATGTTAGACAGTATTATGCTGTTAATTTTATTTTATAATTAAGTCATTCCAAAAAGCGGAATAGCTACAAATTAATTTCAATATTTTTCAAAAATTTCCTTTTATAATTAAACCTTGCAAATATTTTTGCCTATCGCTAAAATGATGGCCTACACTTAAAGAAACTTCTGTTTAAAAAAAGAAAAATTAGGTAATTTTCCTACAGAAAGTCGCTTTTTCTAAAATTATAGAAATTAACCGTTAAAATGCATCTCAACCTACCAAAAAGCACATTTTGTCTGTAAACAAGTGAAATCTGTTAGCATTTACACAGATTTTATTTGATATACAATCCTTTTCATATTTATAAGGACACTTCATGTTTTGGTTGGTTGGTTGGTTGGTTGTAGGATTTAAGGCCGATTGACTCCTGATGTGTCCTAGGCCTAGAGGGGGAATGCCCTCCGTGGGGGTCTTTCTAAGGGGTCCTAGCCCGTATTTACGCAAGTTTCGGAGGAAACCACCTTCATGTTTTGGAATAACTAATGTAAAAATAATTGTGAACAAGATTATACTAACAAGGGAAGTATGAATCAGTAAAATTGCTATTGAAACCAAACCACGCTTAATTTAAAGAGCATGGTCGAAAACATTGGGTACCGTTCAAATTTGCTGCAACAACTCCCATGGGGGTGAGATATGCCCTCAATTAGTTTTAGTTATTTCTATAAAAGCCAACAAAACACGCAGCGTTGTGTGAACAGATGGCACAGTGCTAGCGTGCTTGGCTTCGGATACGTAGATCGTGGGGTCGAGTCCCCGCAAGGGTGTTTTGTATTTTATTATTATTATTATTTTGAACTGAAATATTTATTTTTGACATTTTTAATTAAATTAAATCATTATTGTAAGAGAAAATATATTAATTAATTATATTAAATCAAGTTTTTTTTTTTTTTTTTTTTTTTTTCAGCTTGGACAATTTAATATATTTTTATTTTTAACCAATTTATTTATTTATTTATTTATTAAATTTAAAGAAATTAATAATTTAACGGGAAATACTTTTATATTATATTTAGGTAAGAATTTGTTAATGATTACATTCAGATAAAATTTTGTTAATGATTGTTTTTTATAAATTATAAATTACTATTTTTTAACGACGACATTAATAGCAAGAGTTAATTGTCTGCTCTCAATTGCATTATTTTTTAATGCTATTTTTTGCATGAAAAATCCAGAATGATGAACAGCTGTTGCTTAACTATTCGACGTCGCATTTAACTTTTATTTCAAATGTTTCATTAAACATCTGTCAAGTTTCGTGGTGTCGGAAGAACTGACAATAATATCGAAGACAAGACAAATTTTCTCAAAATGATTTTGCTAATTTATAATTAATTTACATCTAAACAAATTCAAAATCTGGGTAAAAATGAATTTTATAAATCAAGTAATCTCGACGAAAAGCCAAATATTTGACAAAATGTTTGTGATGAAAAATAATTGACATGGAACAAAATGGAGATTCAAATAATTGTGATCAATCTTTTGATATTTTTTGTTCTAATTGGGAAAAATACTTATGGTTCCATGATTTTTTACTTTTAATCACAAGGGCCTCGATCCCACGACCTGCATATCCGAAGTCAGGCACGCTAGCACTGCACCATCTGTTCACACTACGCTGCGTGTTTTGTTAGCTTTTATAGAAATAACTCAAACTAATGGAGGGCATATCTTAACCCCATGGAAGTTGTTGCAGCAAATTTGTACCGTACCCAATGTTTTCGACTATGCTCTTTAATTTAAGCTTGGTTTGGTTTCAATAGCAATTTTACTGATTCATACTTCCCTTGTAAGTGCACTTAATATATCTAGTGTTCTAAAAACCAAAACTGCTATATATATATATATATATATATTTTTTTTTTTTAATATGAAACAAAATTAATAAAATAAATAAAATAAAAAAAAAAGTGCATTTTTTTTCTCCACGGTTTTATATGTTTATAATTATAGGGACAATAAAGATTTTTTCTTTTTATTTAACTTACTAGCGGATAAATTACAGTTGACATGTGAATTTGTTAACTACTGGGCTAGATTAATTCATATATAAACCTTCAATTTTTCTTGGACGGACATTACTGATAATTCCTCGAAAAAAAGAGCGTTCATGTAGGGAAGTATGATAAATGTGTTTTTCAAGTGGAAGGATAATTTCAATCCGCCGTATTTCTAATGAAATTCGAAGATCTAAAATTGCTGAAGGAAATGTGATCAAACGTTGAACTGCTGGTTCGATAGGAGAGACATCTGATGCAAAATCAGAGTTGTTTTACAGAGATCGAAGACTCATAATTCTTCTTACTGTTCTACTCATAACGACTGCTGCTGAATTTGCTCGTAATTTTTAACGAAAGGTTGGGGTCCACATTTAGGCATGTTTAAAATAATTAATAATATGTTAAAATGAATAAAAACTTGTAATAATCAATAAGCATTTAATGGGGGAAAGTACGTCTGTGATAAAGTTCAATAAAGACAATATTAAATGGTAAAATGTTGAATTTTCGGAGGAAAAACATTTTATTCTTCATGGATTTTATTCCAAATGGTTTTAACAGTTATTGGCACGATCTGAAGATAGCGAAAGACAGAGCAGATTTTTTAAAGACAGATATGGATCGGACAGATATGGCATTTTAAGGTGGATCTATGGTGCTGCTCTAGGGAGCTGTTTCTACTGAAGGCAGAATGAATTTAGTAATTTTTTTTGTGATTGTCCTTTGAGGGAGGGGTTAGATAAAAAAAAAGAGAGAGAGAGAGAGAGAGATGCGACTTTAGATTTAATAAGAGATGTACATGTCTTTGTTGCGTATGCATTTTTTGACTTTTCCCAACCATAATGCAAAATTTGACATTTATTTCCATTTTTATATCCTTTATTTCACATATATAAATATTAAATCCATGTTTTACACATCTATATTTTGTGACAGAATAAGAGTATTTCTCGTCGGAAAGCTCCAAAATATAGACTTTTTTACTTTTCAGAGACATATTACAGCTAAAAAAAATTTTAATGCTGCAAAATATATTGGGTTGTTCGGAAAGTCATTTCGTTTTTCTCAGCAGAGGACTTAATTGTATTTTTTTCACACCTTCTTCACATTTAAGTTGCATTGCCATTACATATTGTGACAGTTGATATAGCAAGACTTGCTTGTGAAAAAGGTCGTTTTATTCTGCTCAATAGTTTTTTTATTGGTGCCCTATCAAATAAAGGAAATAAGAAGCGACATTTTCGGCATATTTTGTTTTTGCTATCAAAAATGCGAAAATACTATTCAAACAAGGAAAAAAAGTATACGATGTGTGCACAGAAAAATTATTTAAAGAACGCTATTATCAAAACTGGTTTACCAAATTTTGTTCTGGCAATTTTGAGTTGAAGATGCATAACGTTCTAGAAAACCAGTTTGTGCTAATGAAGACAAAATAAAGTATTGATTTATGAAAAACTGCCAAATAACAACTCGTGAGATCGCTAAGAAACCGATCAAAGTGGAGAATATATAATTCATTAAAATATTTATACAACATAAGAAAATCGTCTTTCATTTTCGAAGTAAAAAACGAAATTACTTTCCGAACAACCCAATAGTTAATACGTTGAGGGCCATATCAGCCATTCTAGATTCTAGACATTTTGTCATATATCTCTAAAACTACTGAAAGAATTATCTTGAAACTTTAGAAGTGTGCAGAATATGGTACATTTCAAACATTTCAGTGAAAGTTTTACCCCGAAAGTAAAAACAATACCAATAAAAAATTAACACGTTGAGCGCCATCCATCGGTGGCTGACAGCGTCAAATATGATATAAAGCCGCGTCAACCATTGGTAGTTGACAGTGTTAAATGGGATATAAAACTAAAAATATTACATTGTTTTAAGTAATGATTAAAAATTTATTTAAAATTTGCTTAATTTGTATTTATTACAGGAGGAATAATTATGGAATTTTAATTGATTTTAAGAATTCGCGTGGCGCTCAGCGTGTTAATCTCTATTAAAATTTGATGACAGTCTCATTTTTATTTTAAAATTTAAACTTAATTTCAAGGAGAAGTTAAACTCGTTACAAAAGTGTGTGAACACACACAGTATATGTATATATATATTATAGTTTTTTATGGCTGTTAAAAAAACATTGAAAATTTTAAAAAATAAAAATGAAAAGTTAAAAGTTATTTTTATACAAATAGCAGACAATTTAAGTACAATTGACAAAAAATGAGAGTTTTTGAACTTTCGAAGCATTAACTTAAATATATATTAATATATATACAATTCTGCTCAAAATTTTAGTAAGGTTTGCAATCGATCAGTTTTATTTAAAAACTTATTTCTCGATGAAATGTTTTCAAACATTGGGTATTTAAAGAACTGAGTCTTCCTCATGTTTTTCAGTAAGAGAATATATTAAGTAAAGCTCTGCTGATTCAGTTTGAATGCATATCGAGAAGCAAATTCCGCAGCTGTGTTGCAATTTAATTCCATTTAGGAGAAGGCAATTATTTTGCTTTGCTTCTTTTTGAAAAAAAGTGGTTGAGTTACGACCACTGCACGATACTAGTATATATAAATTCAGACTTTTGTCTGTAAATTAGTTAGAATAAAAAAATTTTGCGATATCTTCACGTTTAACACACCATGAAAGCCGAAAACAACTTCAGAAAGTTTTCTATGTGTGTTTGTGTGTCGTTGTGTCTGTTTGTCTTTATCGCTTCTTTGTCTTTATCGGTATTTGTATTTATCGCTTGTCTGGGTATAGCCCGAGAACAGCTTGACAGAGTTCAACGACACTTGGCAGGAATTATGGATTTACCCAACTTAAAAATATATATATTAAAATTTTTAATTATATTTAGAGGTATGGATTAAAAACGCATTGAATGGGGAAAAATGCATTATCTTTACATTTTAGGCATAAGGGAACCCAAAATGATTTCAGAATATTTTCTCTGTATTCATCGGAGGGGTGGAAGGATGTAGAACGTTTTTTTTTCGACCGGGTATCGCCTGAAAATGGTTGCGCAGAAATCAACACTTGGCTCAGGTTTAGGTCTGTACCAAACTTAAAATTATATCCATCGAAAATTTAATAACTTTATTTAGGTTTATAGATATATGAGCAACAATCAATTTTGTAACCAATTAAAAATTATATGTAGGTAATTAGGTACTACAAAAAATTCAACATTTTATTCGTTGTTGTTTTATTTTTTGATACAAACGCGGCTTGTTCTTACGCAGATGATATATTTCATTATTTCCGAAAATTCCTTTTAAAATTTATATTTACTTTTAAAAGTTAAATTGTTTTGTACATAAGACATAGTTTATCGCAAAAAAATAGTGATTCACAGGTAAGATTTTTTTTTCACGATATTTTATTGCTTTATGCTCTTTAAGTAATTATTTTGTAAAGTGCTTATAACGGCTATATTTATTTCTTTAAATTTAAAAATAACGATTGCATGTATTGTCTGGGGGAAAAAAACACACACACACAAAACACTGCTTATATTTTTTTTTTTTTTTTTTTTTTAAACAGAATTTTATTTAGTACGACAGGACACATTTTAATCTATTCTTCCATTTAAAGACTTATTTGTTAAAATTTCTTTGGTATAGTTGTAACATAGGATCTCTTTGGCGACTTTTAAATTTTTGTTGTCATTTTGGCGATGAATTAAAATGGCTATCGCAATTGTATAAGTGATGGTCTTGGCAAGAAATGTCAGAGCTCTTTCAGGGCCAAATTCCAAATTTCGCCAAGGGCTTCAAAACTGAAGCTGTTTCATTTCTTTTAAACGACTTTTCTCAATTTTATTTTAATTATTAAAAAAAAAAAAAAAAAAAAAAAAAAAAAAAATTACATGTTCACTTTATTTCGACATAAAAAGAAAGATATTTACTAATCTATTTAATTTTGGCTCACAAAAAATAGAATCTCTCTCGATGTATCTTTTTTTTTTTTTTTTTTTTTTTTTTTTTTTTCTTAATAAATTTATGTAACAGTGATTGTTTACTTTCAGAAATTTCCATTTCTTTTATTAAATATAAGCCTTTTCTGACTTTTTCCATTTACTTTAATTTGTTAGAAATCGCCATCATTATTTTAGAAACTTTTAACTTTAAATTCAGTAATAATGTGTTTGCACGTTCATTTTTTTTCTTCCTCCTTTTTTTTTTTTTTTTTTTTTTTTTCTTTTTGTCATAAAAAGAAACATAAAATTCAAAATGGAACACTACAAATGGCAACAATGTAAAATCGTAGATTGAAAAAATTTGTCTTTTCGTACTAGAAAAAAAAAATGCAATGTATATTCTATAATAATTAATGGGAATTTTACTTATGTCAAGATGATTGTATTAAATAAACAACAAAAGAGCTGAAACGCTGATAATTTTTTTTTTAACAATCTTTGTGCGTGTTTGCTTTATCTTTTAATAATAATATTAATAATAAAACATTTCAAACAAGTAATCGCCAATAACGCGATAAGTTTCAAAAATTTGCACTGCAATCATTTATCGCCTCTTTGGCATTCTTTCTTATATTCCCATAATAAATCAGTGCTTCGTCCAATGTTCTATAGGTCCATGGATAAAAGTTAATATAATATTATACATTAGTTTCTACATTCCAAAAAAAACAAAAAAAAAATAAAGTACTTTTTCTAATTTTAAAGTAATTTTTAAGTAAAGTAACATAAATTTATCAGATAGAACTGTGCTCTTTAAATGACTTAGGCACAGGTTTAGTAAAGTTCCCTCTTGCTGACATTTAAATTTTTGTTTCATTTTGGCGATGAATTAAAATGGCTGTAAAGGTTATATTAGAAAAGAACATATCGATAACGACCGAGGTATTTCGGTGCCAAATTTGAAATTTTGCCAAGTTAGCCTACTAAAACCATTCTAAAACTTAATTATTTTCTCGATTTTATAACGCATATATATATATATATATATATGTATTAAGTGATTCCCTGTTATCAATATCGGATTCAAATATCGCCATAGATTCTGCATTTGACGAAAATTCAATATAGAAAAAACTAATTATTTTCAATGCAGTTGAATGTTGAAGAAAGTAGTACAGATTTAGTAAAGAACCTCTTCGCGGCTTTTCTTTTACTAACCATTGTACCCTTTTTTGGAAAGTAAATAGCAATAGAAATTAAATTTTCTGAACGTTGAAAAAATTTATGTTGAAATTAGTGCACAAACAATTATGCTAATTAAAAGACACGTACACACACACATATATATATGAGTAAAAATTTACAAATGGTACTTATTAACTATAATAACCTATTCTGTGTCTTCATCAGCATAGTAAACTTTAACCAAGATAAATATTTTTTATAACAATATACTGTGAATAATAATTAAATTCCCGTTCGAAGAATGGGCACAACAGCTATTTTGCATAAACAATACAAGCAAAGTATCGAATAATAATAAACTTGCGCTCCTCCTATATATCTATGTAATAGAGATTAAATATTTACATTTATGCAGACGGATTGAGTAAAACGTAAGAAATATTCATTCAGCTTCATTTAGTGATTCTTATGTCATATGTATATCAAATGAAATATCAGTTCTAACAGATATTTCATATGATATACATTTTACACAATGCATTTCTAAATGCATTTTTCAGTTCGTAAAGTAATCAATTATTCTTTTATAAATATAACATAGATTAATAAAGTATTCTTTGTAGTATTTTTCAAATTCTATTGATCGTAATTTCATTTATCATATAAACTATTCACATTTATCCTTCCGAATTTTTTTAAATAAGATACTTCATGTATAAAAATCAAATAAGTCATTTTTCTTTCACGGAAACGAAAATTGAGCGTACATTATTTTCATATGCGATTATTTTTTATGCTTCAATAAAAGCAAAAAATGAAATCATGAAATTGAAATATTTTTTTAATCTTAAATTCTGTATTTAAAATATGGTATATACTTTTATTTTCTATAATGTTTTATATTTTCTTTATTTTTGTCATATCCAATATTCATGTAAATTCAAGTGATACTTAACATTCTCAATACGAAATCACATCTAACGTAAATATAATCAATATTTCTGATTTGTTTTGTATATAAATATTATGGGCGTTTCTTAAATTAAGGTCTTCATAAACCATTTATGTAAATAGAGCTTAAGTATACAATTTTTAAGAAATGTACATTTTTATATCTTTGATATATAAAACTTTCAAAATCTGCAAATATTTAATAAGGAAAAATTTTTTTTTTAAATGTATATTGTTAAAAGCAAACAAAAACGATAAAATATTACGATTATTATTTAATTTTCAACTGTGATTTGCTTAAAATACATTTTTTGAAAGGAAATAAAGCAAATGGTATGCAACTGCAACGTTCGAATGTCTCTAATTTGTACTTTGCATAACCTATCGATAAACGCTGTCGATTTTAATATGATTTGATTCAGATGGATCATATTCCAATATCGTTACAATTCTAGTTTTTAAGGTGTTCAGGTAAATATATCCTTTTATCAAGAAACCTTATTATTTTGGGCAAAAAAAAAATTAAATTTATTAAATTACAATTTATACCAGTTAAAACCTTCAAACTTTTAACATAAGTAATTCGATTAACTATTCTTCTTACCCCCTCCCCTCCCCCCCCCCCCCAAAAAAAAAAAAAAAAAAAAAATCATAGTATCTACTCTGTTACAGTTGATTCAAAAACAGCATCGAACAAAGCAAGCCTGTTACCTTTAATAAGTATAAAATATGAACACAGAGCTCAAGAAAATAGTGCCTGATAAAATCAACTAATCCAATAGCTTATCTTAAACCGCGTAACTATAACGACCCTGGTTACATCTTCTAAGTGATGGAATTCTAGCTTTACGTAACTTTGTGGTCCAAATAAAGAGATGAGAAGTATCGTCACAAGACATTGTCGCAATTATTCTTGAACCAAAAGTAGAACGTAAGTGAGAGCTGAGTTTTAAGTTTTGACTCGTACAGAATACAGTAGAACCAAAGTAATGCTGCCAATTTTTGCTAAAGTAATGTTGTCTTTTTCTTAATTACTTACAACTTAATATTGTTCCTTTCAAAAGTCAGAATTATTTTAAAATCTATCATAATTCCTCCAATTTTTCTTTCTACAAAGAAATTTTTCCAATTGTTATTTCCCTTACATCAATCCACACTTTAAATGTTGCGTTGAAACTCAAACCATAATTACAAAATATTATTAATAATAATAATAATAATTAGAATTTACTGATATCTATTTATGTATAGATACTTAAAACAATGTATAAATTTAGTATAACTAATTCAAAACATCTTTATTAAAAATATCCAAATTAGTTGACAAATTACTTCTTAGCTTTCGACTCATATTCGTAGAGTCTTCTTCAGAGATTAAAATGCTATAAAAACATTTTCGTTAAAAATATACTCTAAGATAAAACATATAATCGAAGTATAAGCGCATAAAATAAAGTTCAATTTGAAGTAGACCAGTTCTTTTAAAATATTTTTAATAAAGATAATTTAAATTAGTTATATTAAACTTATACATTGTTTTAAGTATCTATACATAAATCATTTTATACAATGTAAGTAACCTAAAAAATTATTACTGATATCAATCAACCAAAGCCAATATAAGTACTTAATTTTGTCATAACTTTTAGTTTTTAGACGCATATTGTTGTTAGGCTTTTTTTTTTTTTTGCAAATTTTGCAAGTCTCGCTGTGATGTTACGCAACTCTGTAAAGAGTTGAGATATTTAAAAATTTCAAAAGTTCCAAATTTTCACTATTTAGAAATTCACTATTAATTCACTACTTAGATACAAAAAATTTACTATTTAGAAATTTGATTTATATATCTCCTAATGTACTGTGTATGGATATAATAGGCAGAAGTGTCACACATACACCATGGGACGCAGGTAACCACGAACTACAAAAGTTTCACCATTCTTTTTACTTTATGTTGCACATTATTAAATTATAAAAATCTTATATTTTTAAAAAGATAATTGTGGTGCCTGCTTTTTCGCACCTGGTTCTTTTCTTTCGGTAAATTCATTTCGAGACACATCAAGAACACTGATCACACTTTGTTTACTTTTAAACGTATATTTACTTACGGCACAAACATAAAATACATAACGAATACATAAATTAACATCAAGTAAAGTATTTTAAAAAAAACATGTAGAATGGAACGTTAGTCCATCTTGATTCACATACGCACACACACTGTTGCCACACTTTCGTACCAAACTTTTTAGTTCTTGTTTTTTTAATACTCTCGAAATCAGAGGTGCGGCGTTCACACCTTCCCTCCAGTTTCACTTGAGGGACAATGGCCTTCACAGTGAAACTACTAACAAAAATTTGTGGATAATTTATATAACTGTCCATGAAAGTCTAATTGTCCTTTTAAATTCTTAATTATTGTTTCATCTTTAAATAAATGTTCATGAAAGTTTAATTGTCCTTTTAAATTCTTGATTATTGTCTCATCTTTGACCTAATATGCGTTGTTCCATCAAGAGCAATAACATTTATATTTCACTTAATATCTAAATATTTTCTATGGTATAAAATAAGTAACATTTAAACACATAATAGAAATAAAATATATATATAATATATATGAATAAACATTTATCCTGACATGGATTTTCTTATGCACTTTAAATAATCTTAATGAATTAATATACTTGAATATAAGAAACAAAATAAACACACACACATATATATATATGTAATAACAAATACAATATTAAACTAACTTATGACTTTATTCATGAATGCGTGATAAAGCATCTGCAATAGTATTACTGCTTCCTGGCTTATGAGCAATAGTCACTTGATAGCGAGATAGAGCCAATGCCCATCTTTGTAATCTGGCGTTCTTAGGAACTGTTTCTGTCAAATATTTTAAAGGGTTATGGTCCGTGTGTAAGATAATAGTGGCTCCATAAGTCCACATTTCGAATTTACCTAATGCCCATATTACAGCATAAGCTTCCCTTTCAATAGTGCTCCACTTTGATTGAGCAGGGGTCAGTTTTTGGCTTGCAAAAGTTATTGGTTTCAGTTTATTCTGCTCATCTCTCTGCATTAGACAGGCTCCAATTCCGGTCACTGAAGCATCAGTATCGATTTCAAAAGGTTTCGACATATCAGGTGTATACAGAGAGGTTATAGAGCACAAACAATTCTTTAACGAATTAAATGCGCTTTCGGCTTCTTCTGACCATGGAAGGTCGTTTGGCACAGTTTTTCGAGTTAAGTCCGTTAAAGGTTTTGCTATATTGGCATACCGAGGCACATAGTCTCTGTAATAGTTAAATAATCCTAGGAGTGACTTCAATGTTTTCTTAGTTTTAGGGGCTTTCAAATCTTTAATAACTGATATCTTGTCCGGATCTGGGCCGTGCTCTCCTGAGCCTACAACATGTCCTAAATATTTTACTTTCGACATCGCAAACGAGCATTTCTTTAAATTTGCCGAAAAATTCAATTTTTTCAGAGTCTCTAAAATGGATTTAATATGATTAAGATGATCTTCCCAGTTTGAAGAAAATATGATAATATCATCAAGAAAACTTTCGGCGTAGTCACTATGAGGTCGTAATACTTGATTCATTATTCTTTGGAATGTTGCTGGTGCTCCAGATAACCCAAATGGCATCACCTTCCACTGATACTGACCCTTTGGAGATACAAAACTGGTTAATTCTCGGCTTTGCTCTGCTAAGGGTATTTCCCAATATCCCTTAAGGATATCTAAAGTTGTCAAGTAACGAGCTCCACCAGCTTTAAATCTAAGATTTTCTGAATTCTGCATAGGAAAAGGTG
This sequence comes from Salticus scenicus, assembly GCA_963930645.1. Classification (NCBI taxonomy): domain Eukaryota; kingdom Metazoa; phylum Arthropoda; class Arachnida; order Araneae; family Salticidae; genus Salticus; species Salticus scenicus. Next base: position 107,133,922 of record OZ005649.1, read on the forward strand.
GAATTTTACTAACTGAGTTCAGCTCTCTGTAGTCCACGCAAAGTCGGACAGTTCCATCTTTCTTGGCTACACATACCAATGGATATGCTATTTCTGCTGAAGAGGGTTATATCAGGTCTTTTTCCAATAATTCTGCTATCTGTATTTCTATATTAGATCTTAATGTTTCTGGAACTTTATAAAGATGAGGTTGTTTCCTCTCTACTCCAGACTTTAACTGGATAACATGTGGAGGAACTTTGGCTTTCTTTAATTCCTCATCAAATATTGTTAGATATTCTTTAATCAGATTCAACAGCTGTTTATGTTGCTTTGCTGATATCGAATTTGATTTTATACCAGCTTTTAGTTCTTCATCTGTTACTTGCCGTGATTCTACGGGCGCATGTTGTATATCTCCAAACTCTTCATCTGTTTCGTAAATAATTCCTACAGCTCTGACAGGTTGAATATATTTACGCAATTTATTTTGATGAAGATGTCGAACACTTCCATCCGGTAGTTTGACATAAAAAGAATGTGGAGACTTCTTTTCTACTATTTCTCCTGGTCCTTTCCATTTTGAACAAAGACGATTTGTTGAATCAGGGATTAACACTACAACTTCATCCCCAACAGAAAATTCGGTATCTTTTGACCGTAAATTATGATAATGTACATATTTCTGCTGCTGTTCTTGAGCTATGCTATTCGCATACTGTGTCGCGTCTTCTAAACGTTTCCGGAGTTTCAACAGGTAGTCAGCTACAGATTCTCCAATCCCTTGAGGAAGTACGACTTCATCTTCCCAACTTGATTTGAGGATGGCTAGAGGTCCTACAGGTGGTCGCCCATGAACTAGTAGGAATGGAGCAACACCCGTTGTAGCGTTAGGCACTTCTCTGTATGCCCATAACAAGAATGGCAACTGTTTATCCCAGCCTCGACCTTGTGAATTAATTGCATGATGTAGCATAGATTTCATAGTTCCTATCCATCTTTCAACCAAACCATTCGATTGTGGATAACCTGGAGTGGAAAATTTAGGAACACATCCTAATCGTTTTAAAAACTCTTTTGTCAGCTGTGCGGCAAAATTTCTTCCGTTATCCATTGCAATTACTCGAGGAATTCCAGTTCGTACAAATATTTCTATAAATGCATCACAGGCTGCCTTTGCTGTTAAAGACTTCAGAGGTATTGCTTCCGGCCAACGACTATGCTGGTCCATAACGCACAGTACATACTGATGGCCACGTGATGACTTTGGCTCTATTGGGCCTAAAATATCGGCATTGACCACTTGAAATGGGAGTTCTGGTCTTCCAACAGCTTCGATAGGTGTTCTATCGTTTACTTTTCCTTTCCTGCGCATTTGACAATCATGACACGAAGCACATAATTGTTTGACTTCTTTTGGCATTCCTTCCCACCAGAAAGACATTGCAATTCTGTCTCTGGTCTTCTTAGCTGCCAGATGTCCACCAGTAGGAGTTTCATGAGCTAATTTCAAAATGTCCTTTCTTCTGCTTGCCGGTACGACCAATTGAATATATTTCTGTCCGCCTACTTTACCCATATGATATAATAAACCTCTTTCAATCCAGTAACCATTTTTATGTTGTCTAGCTTCTTCGAAGCACTTTTCCAATGTAGGACAGGCTAACTGCTCATCCCTAAACACTTGTGCTTGTGGAACAGGGATATTTTCATTTATTTCATCCTTACTATCGGTTTCGGTCAATGTCTGTTTAACTACTGAGTTATTAAAGACTTTGGTTTCTGGATGATGCGACTCGCTGTCGTTTAGCTTTGCCTTTCGAATAGTCTCGTGACTTTCTCCCTCCATACAGAACATACACTTCTCATTATCTTCTGTGAGTGGGGTACTAATTGCCTCATCCCCAAGATAATTGTTGTTTGAATTATTCTCAGGTACACTGAACAAGGATTGTTCACCGACTTCATTTATTGTGATTACTTCAACCTCTTCTTCTGAAGAATAGTTTCCGGGAGACCTTCCCTCCACTTTGAACAAGGACGGTTCATTGTTTTCTTCCACTGGGGTGATATTAACCTCAACCCCTGAATTTCCAGGATTTCTTCCTTTCACATGGAACAAGGATTGTTCATCGACTTCTTTCTTCGGGATATTCACTTTATCCCCTAAAGAAATGTTTTCGGGAGACCTTCCCTCCACACTGAACAAGGATTGTTCATCGACTTCTTTCTTCGGGATATTCATTTTATCCCCTAAAGAAATGTTTTCGGGAGACCTTCCCTCCACACTGAACAAGGATTGTTCATTAGCTTCTTTTACTGAAGTGATTCCTGTATCATCTCCCAAATAAGAACGCTTTTGTTCCTTCAACCATTCATATACCCTGGGAGTGATTAAAGCTTCCTCATGCAGCCCTTCTACTACTGCAGCATGCACTTGAACATATGGAATGATTTCTTCATCTGTATGAAGACTTAGCGGAACTGACACAAGTTGTGCTTCCACTGGATTACCTATAGCAGGTCTCAAAAGAATTTTCCCACTTGACTGTAAGTGTTCCTCAGGTACAACTGATTTTCGTAGTACGGTGATTTCTGCACCACTGTCCACGATGCCTTGAAATTTTTGACCTCCGATTCCTAAATCCACTTTCAGAAGCTCGCCATCTTTCTCGTTGACTGGAAATTCCCACTCGAAACAAGCGCTATTTAGATTAACACTGACCTTATTAAGGCCCTTACTTTCTTGACTCTTTTTGTTTGTTTTCACGTAAGATGTACTTGCTGAATTCAATTTTGGGCAGGATTTTTTCATATGGCCTTCCTTTCCACACCAATAGCAGAAGAATTTCGGACGAATGTCTCTTTGTTCTTGCTGTGGCTTAGTAAAAACCCTTTTCTCATCTCTATTGTTATTTCCGAAATTCGCCCCTTTGGATGGAAGATTCCAATTTTCTTTATGAAAAATTTCTTTCGGTTTTTTATTGAAAGTCATTTTGACATTTTCATAATCATCTAATTTACTGGAAATAATATTAGATGACTTAAACAATGACCATTCATCGATGAAATGTTCTTTAATTTCTGGAGGTACTTTCCTTTTAATTTGATCTGTAATAATCAAATCACATAATTCTTCAAATGTGTTAACTTCTAATCCCCGAATCCATTCAGTAAAATAGTTTTTCAACTCGTAAGCAAAATCTCTCCATGTGATATCAGCTTTTTTAGTATGCTTAATGAAAAGTTGTCGAAATCTTTCAGGAGTAAGTTTATATCTCTTTAACAATAACTCTTTAACTTTTCCGTAATCATTCGTGATTTCTTCGTCTTCCCGAGCTATAACTTCCGCGATTTCGTATGGCAGTAGCCCAATGAGATGAGAAACCCAATCATCTCTTTTAATTTCGGCACGTTTTGCCTGCCGCTCAAAAAGAACTAAATACAGGCTAATTTCGCATGTTTTAGGATCAAATTTTTGTAAAATGTTATGTAATTTTACGCGCGTTTTCTCAGAAGTTTCATTTATAATTCCTTTCTTCTCAAGTTCTATTCTTGCATTTTCCAACCGCATTTTTTCCAATTCTATTTCTTCTCTTCTTAGGCGTTCCTCCATCTCTTCTTTTCTCTTACGTTCCTCTATTTCTTCCCTTCTTATGCGTTCCTCCATCTCTTCTTTTCTCTTACGTTCCTCTATTTCTTCCCTTCTTATGCGTTCCTCCATCTCTTCTTTCCTCTTCCGTGCTTCAAGTACGTTCGCTAATGTTTCTTTAACAAATTCTTCATCGTAATTCTTTGAAGCCAAAATAGCATCTCTTAACTCATATAACTTTAAATGTTGAGTTCCTTCCACTCCAAGCTCAGTAGCAACTTCTTGCAAATCTTTTTTATTCCCTTTACCCAAAAATGCCATCTTCGGATGGATGAAATCAAATCAAGTTCAAATTTTCCTTAAGAACGCCAGATTTGACATCTCATTTTTTATCTTAAACAACATTTTCCCCCAAATTAAATAAAATAATCATTAAGTCGGAATGCATACATAAAAGGAGAAAAAAAAAATAATATGTATCGAAATAACAAATAAAAAAAAATGTTTACACAATCAACTCTTTCATTAAATAAATCAGAATATACTTTATTACATAACCAGCTTTCAATAAATTAGAAATAATGTTGCCATAGCAACACAATCAACTCTTTCATTAAATAAATCAGAATATACTTTATTGCATAACCAGCTTTCAATAAATTAGAAATAATGTTGCCATAGCAACCTTTAATCAAACTTACTTTTAAACAGAAAAAAAAAAACAATTTCCGATTCATTCCTCAAAGTAAAAAAATAAACAAAACCGGACATTCACAAGAATAATTCACTAGTTTTTTTTTTTTTTTTTTACTGAGATATTTCATTAATATTCCAATAATAATAAAGATAAATAAATATAAATAATTATCAAGGTCTAACAAATACACAATCATTCAATAAAACAGAACAAATAAATCAAAACAGAACTCTCTCTTTTTTTTTTTTTTTATCTGCTTTAATGAAATCTTATTTATTCTAAATCACGTGATGAATAAAAAGAACACACAGAAATTAATCACAATTATCTTGAATAGCATAAAAACATATTCTTTTCATCATTTTTTTTACTATTTTCCGGCTTTTTAAATACAAATAAACAAATATATTTCTATTTTTCATTTTTCAAACACTAGAATTTTTATTATTTCAACATTACGAAATATTCAATTTTCATTTACATACTCTTTACCTTGTTGGAATACAAAATCGGAACAAAATATCTCAATGCTTAATCCGAATTATTTAATATGAAACTTATACAAAATATGACTCTTGATGGAACATAAAAAAAACATACCCTTTTTTTTTTTTTTCATCACTATCATGACATAATCCATACGAGTACTAGCTATTTCACATATCCTTGTCGACTTCGCCAATTGTGGTGCCTGCTTTTTCGCACCTGGTTCTTTTCTTTCGGTAAATTCATTTCGAGACACATCAAGAACACTGATCACACTTTGTTTACTTTTAAACGTATATTTACTTACGGCACAAACATAAAATACATAACGAATACATAAATTAACATCAAGTAAAGTATTTTCAAAAAAACATGTAGAATGGAACGTTAGTCCATCTTGATTCACATACGCACACACACTGTTGCCACACTTTCGTACCAAACTTTTTAGTTCTTGTTTTTTTAATACTCTCGAAATCAGAGGTGCGGCGTTCACAATAATTATCTGTAAAAAATATTTAAAATGTTTCAGAGTTTAAAGTAGAATAACAACTGAGCACAATGAGGTCAAAATTGAAATATGCCAAACTGTCATTACCCTTCCCTCGCAACACCTTAAAGGAATTTCTCAACAGTAACATATTTTTACTCTGCTCTGTTTATGTTCCATATGGTAGTTAAAGAATGTTTTGGGGACATTTTTTTTCGAAATTGAGTGTTTATTTTAATTATTTATTTTGATGTCCCTTGAACTCGAAAATCAGGCTTCAACGGTTAGTGCATGTGTATGTCTCTGTGTGTCTGTTTGTTATCAGCATATCTCAACAACTAAAAATATCAGAAAGTGCAAAATCTGTATTCTAAATCTGTATTGCATACACTAAAAATTTTTTTTTCACTTTAAACATGATTCTTTTTTATTTTGTGTGAATGTACATTCTTTTCCTTCACAAATTGTTTCTCACAGTTATAAAAACAGTAGATATTTAAAGAAAATACTGAAAACTATCACTGAAATAAATATATTATCTGTAAATTAAAATTGCATTAATAAATACTATTTTATAAAGTTTGATAATCTTTCTACTCAAACAAATAAAAATACAGAAAAGAAAAATTCCCAAACATTCACAATCTTAACAAAAGTATAAATTAGTATTTTAGAGTATAAATTAGTAGAGTATGAATTAGAGTATAAATTGTTAGAGTATAAATTAGTATTTTAGAAACAGTTCGAGTACACTTTTTTTTTTATTTTTGTACATTTGACATTTAATTTATATACTGTGGGTTTTCTTTTCATAGAAATACAGTCAGTCTCTATATGAAATGTTATGCCATATAATATGTTATATAAGTTAAATAGCCATTATTTACATGTACTTTTCTAGTGTGATAAGTTCAATATTTTTTCTATAATTTTTATAACTCGAGAAATAGAAGGTTGTTTTAAATACTGAAAATTTGTTCTTCAAACCATCTTTTATTTCTACAGAGTTAAAGCAAACATCCCGATCTTTTTAAAAATTAATTTTTATCCTCTAAGAATATGCTAAAATTTTCTCTACTTAGATTAATTAACGTTCTCTTAATGTTTATACTAATAAGAACAACTACTTAATTTGTTTGACTGCTTGCATTCACCACTTCTCAGGACATACAAAATAAATTTTAAAAATTGTACAATATTGTATTATCACCGCAACTGAGAAATTTAATTAATAACAATAATAAATATCAAACCTTAAAAAAAAAGAAAAAAAAGAAAAAAGAAAGAAAGAAAGAAGAAGAAGAAGAAGAAAGAAGGTCCATTTTCACCAATCCTAATACATTTAGGGACAAAAAACAGTCGAACTTGAATAATTAACTCTTTCCAACAAGGTTGAAAAGTATTAATGACTTCAGTTTGTCTGTCTGTCTGTTCGCGCTCTAACTCCCGTACATGGAATTTCCTGAAACTGATATATGTTATTCAAATTCACTATCAGATATTCCATATTGAAAATGGAGTACATACTTCAACTGGTTTGTGTACAGGGACACCCGAAAGTATTCCAAAGCATTATGTTCTATGAGAGGTATTTCGTTAAACCGTATTTTCATAACTTTACTTTACGCAATGAAATTGAAATATGTTTTTCAAGTTCATTATAAGATTCTTCCTATAAAAAATGGAGTAAATACCACCACTGTTTTTTGTACAAGGAGATACGAAAGTATTCCAAAGCATTGTGTTCTATGAAAGATATTTCTATGAACCAAATTTTAATAACTTTACTTCGCACAAATCTTAATGAAATTAAAATATGATATTCATACGCACAAAAGAATGTCTTTCTATAGAATAAAGTATGATTATCATTGAGATTTACAGGGCCACACACAACTATTCAGTTACATTAAGGGATATGATATCATTCAAAATTTGCTAAAATTGCATTTTCATTTACATTAAGTGTTTTTAGCACTTTGTAACAATTTTTAAGTGTGAATATGATTTGAATTTGTGTATCTGTCTGTAAGACTGTCCACTAGTCTCTTTGTCCGTCTGCCGGCCTCCTGCGTCCATAAATATTTTCAAAAGTTTTAAAAAATGAGATGAGTTATTCAAGTTTACTATGGAATGGTTCCTATTTAAAATGACAATTATAAGGCCTGTATAACTGGTTTGTGTTCAGTGATACTCAAAAAAGGCCAGTGCAAGATGTTTTCGGGCATTTAAATAAATAACATTTAAATAACATTCTATTTAAAATTCATTAAATAATATTATAGATACATTAAGGGCTGCAATCAGAATGTAAGGACTGCATTTGCTTTTGCGTTAAGCAATTTTAACACTTTCAAACGATGTTTAAGTGTAATTATGAATTCATTTAGTCTATGTGTATGCCTTTCAGACCTTTTGTCTGTCCGTAGTGAGATAACGTATGCAATGAGCGTTGAAAGTTATACGATACAACAAGTACAATTAGGAAAGTGTTAATAATCAATGCACACCACATGAATTTTCGTTCTTACTTTTATTTTTTCTTTGTAAATAATCGAATTTAATCATTTAATAGTAGAAATGAAACGGATAGTGATTTCTCCGGATACCGCATATCCTTATCCAGCACACATTCCTGTTTCAGATTTTCGATATCCAGCAAAATCCTTATCTATTACCTTTTTGCATTTAAATTATAAAACTGGTGATTTTTTAAACTGGTGATTTTTTACCATTATTTTAATATTTTTATTTTAACAAACAACTAATCAAACAGATTTTGGTTTTCATTTGAGAGGATAAATGTTGAAATAACGAAATGAACAATATGCCAATAAAATGTTTAATTTACACTAAATTATAATTTTTTTTTTCAATTAAGAAAAAAAAACATTGCAGAACATGCTAATGCGATAAGATAAAAGACAGCTGTGCCTGACAGCGCCATCCAAAAGAAATTTTTGTCACCATAAAAAAAAAAAAAAAACTTTTATTTTTAGAATTTTTTTTATGTTGTTAAAGATAATAAGTTTCATAAATAAAAAAACCTATATAAAAAGGATATATCTGTGAGAAATATTTATTTTATTATTTTTTTTCTTAAAAAGTGCCTGGTAATTATTAGTGATTTATTTTTAAATGTTCGTTTAATGTTTGTTTATCAGAATCAATTTTCAGATTAATATTTTCTTATGTGATTCAAATTACAAACAGCTAAAATGAGTGTTGCAAACCCACTTTTACTTTCTTTTACCCATATATATGGTAGAGAAAGCATTGTTTTGGGGTCAAATTTTCGAAATTGAGTGTTTGTTGCATTTACACGTTTGGAGGTTCCCTAAATCCGAAAAGCATGCTTTTTGTGGTTGATCTGAGTGTGTGTGTCTGTCTATCTGAGCGTGTGTCTATAAGGAAAGGGCGCGTGACGTCACTCGCAATCAAATTATGGGTAAAGTGGCAAAACATTGGTATTTCCACCAATAGAGGTTGATCTTTTGCCACACGAGAGTGGCAAAGATTGGTTGACGGAGCGTTTGTTTGTAAACATGGCCTTTCCTTATTATCAGCTTATCTCTAGAAGAAATTGTAGCAGGAAATCCCAACTCAGTATTCTAAATATATATTATATAATGATACTACACTGAACTTTTCGTTGTCACCAAATAAATGGTTCGTGTACCGGGATATCCAAGAGAATTCAAATACATTAAGTCTATGGGTAAAATTTCTGATAAGTGTAAGGTCTGGTTACAGTGTAACAGCTATAGGCTGCTCTGAAAAAATGGAATGAACATATATTTTTATAAGCATAAAAGCATGTTTTGCGTAGATTATGATATTGAAATCATTCGTTTACAGAGCTACACAATGTTATTTCGGATTATATTTAGAAATTGCAGGAAATATATTTCCTTTTGTGTGAGGTATTTTTCGTATAAGACTAAATTTAAGTACACAGTGTAATACGCATATAGTTTATAAGCAATATACAGGCTACCCAAGATTAAGCTAAATGTTCTGCTCTATAGAATGTAATTGGTAGAAGTGCTTTACAACATTGTACTATGTCGAAGAACACCCCCCGGAAACAAAAATTCATTTTTTTTTTTATATCTATACTGTGAACAAAGTTTTTTTTTTTTTTTTTTTTTTTTTTTAAACAAATGCTGCAGTATAATTTAAGGGGGTGTTGAGGGAGGCGGCAGTCCCCCTGACACAGAATTTTTTGTCAAATAAAACTGTTCCTGAAACTATTTTAAATTCATTTTAATATATATTTAACTTTATTATTTTACCTTATTGATAATACGTCTTAATCTGCAGTCTATCTTTATAGCATTGTAATGCAGGATGAGAGAAAGTCGTGTGATTGGCACATCAGATTGTTGGATTTAAAATGCCCCTAATTGATTACAAGCCTTTATATTCTTTTCACTCATTTAACTTATCTTAGTACGTTAATAAATTCATTGATATGACTTTCTATCGTTCTTTACACTTGTAAATGTGCGTTTTAAAAATAAATTTTTATGATTTAAGCATATGCAATTTTTGCGATAATTTCCATATGATTCCAAGCTTCGAAGTGTTTCTCAGGGTATAAATGCCAAAATTTATCCGAAATTTACAAATAAAAAGAATGCTGCATCCGGTACATTGTTCAGATCATATGTTACCGAAAATCTTTCATTATAACACATGGTAGAAGGAAGGTACTAAGTTTCAATATAGGCGGGATTCGTTAGCTTACACTTTAAAAAATAACGGTCATTACTTCCTCTTACCCTTACGGTACAGAAAGTATTGTTTTAGGGTCACATTTTCGAAAGTGAGTTTTTGTTATATTTACATGTTCTGAGGTTCCCTGAATACGAAAATCATATTTTTAGCGAATGGTGTATGTGTGTGTGTGTGTGTGTGTGTGTTATCAGCATATCTGTGTGTTATCAGCAAGAACAAATAGTAGCAGAAATTCCAAACTCGGTATTCTAAATATGTATCATATAGGGATGCTACACTAAGCTTTTCGTTGAAATGAAGCAAATGGTTCGTGTACAGGGACACTCAAAAGTATTCAAATACATTACGTCTATAGGGGAAATTGCAGGTAAGTAGAGTTTAACATCTATAGACTGCACTAAACAAAATGAAAGGAATATATATTTTTTGTAATAGAGGTAGTCAACTGGGGAAAAAATGTCGTGTATGCAGGAGCCTCGCCTTCCCCTTTGGGTGGGGGGGGGGGAGTCCCTCCTCGAGGAGAGTAAATTTTCATGATGGGTATCTTTCAAAAGAGCTCGTCAATACCTTTAAAAGGAATGGTTGAACCATCAATCTGCGATAATTTAAAATAAATTTATCGATTTTTTTTTCATTTTTAACATTTTTTTTTTTTTTTTTTTTTTTTTTTGTCTCTGTACACGAACCATTTGTTTCATCTCAACGAAAGCTTACTGTAGCATCCCTATATGATACACATTTAGAATACCGAGTTTGGAATTTCTGCTACTATTTGTTCTTGAGATATGCTGATAACAGACACACAGACAGACACGCAGAGCATTTGCTAAAAACATGATTTTCGTATTCAGGGGACCTCAGAACGTGTAAATATAACAAAAACTACTTTCGAAAATTTGACCCTAAAACAATACTTTCTCGACCCTAAGTGTAAGAGAAAGTAATAAAAGATGGTAAAATAAATACATATATTTACGCATTTTTCAAAAAAAAAAATTTTTTTTTTTCAAATGGTATGCACAGTCAGGAAAAAAAAACGCAGCACTCGAAGTATCTTCGTTGCTAATAGATGTAAAAAAATGTAATAGGCATCATTTGACGGGGAATTGTGAATGGTTTCAGAAAATGAACTGAAATTTTGAATTGGGGATCGTCTACATATTAAAACGCACACAAACTTTGATTTTTTCAATGGTAATGCCCCATTTTTATTTTATATTTGAATTCCTGGGATCGCGACATAGCGAAAAAGTATATTGGTTGTATATTTTATTATTTTTTCACAGAGTTATAAGTGTTCAAAGTTTAAAGATGCTAGTGTTAAATTCATATTTCAAACTTTTATTAATATCTTCACAAAAAATAACTTGATCATTATATTTTTTTTTTTTACGAGATACAGTGAAGAAACCCAAACATAATCCGTCATTACTTTTGATTCTGAAAAATATTTTAAATTTTGAAAAATATTAATAAATTCATATTCATAAAAATTAAGAATTATGATCTATATTAATTTTTACATAAAATGAATCCTAATGTTGAACTATATGGGTGTGTAAATTTGCAGCTCATTCCAGTTATTAGTTTTCGAGATATAAATAAATCTTTCTTTTGGAGTGGTTTAGGGGGTTAGTCTCTTATAAAGCTTTGCATCAGATAACGAATCAAATCTTTAAAAATAACAAGGAAAATTAAACAAAATATGTTTATTTTTTATTTACAGGACAAATTATATAACAACAACAACAAACGCAAAGAAATGAAATAAAAATTATGATTTTTAGACATTAGTGTTAGCATCAATAATTTCTGTTTTCTAAAGAAGACAAGCCCCGCCTTCATCGTTCTTCAAAACAAAACAATACAGAAAAGAAAAGTAGATGTGACATTGAGTATTCGTGTTAAACCCCTTATTTTATGTTGACAAAAATATGCACAAGTGGTATGTACTTCCTCGATTACTGGTGATAAATTTTGAATCTTTTAAACGAACACTAGAAGAAAAAAAATAACTAAATAGGCGGGGTTTACCGTTTTAAATAGAAAAATTGGTAAATGTAAAGCTTGTCAATTAAAAAAAAATGAATGAAATTGGAATGCAAGACAGACTTGTAAAATCGTTTCTTAACTACCGTCATAGTTAAAGCCTTCATCATTTGATTCATACATTGCTTTATTTTTATTTATTTGGTTACTTTGTAGGGGAGGGGGGGGGGATTATTAGATTAAGGATACTTTAGTTTTTAAAATTTTAATAACATATTTTAACTTTATATATATTTATTAATATACTTTTGCTTTTATAAATATATTATAACACTTCTCCGAATTGGAAAAAAAAATGTTTGTCTTTTCGCAAGTCATACCAATCATTGTGAAAACCATCTGGTCCGTCCAAATCAGTGGCGGCTCGAGGCAGGAGCTGCAGAGCTGCAGCCCCCCCAGAAATATTCGAAAAAATTATTTTATCAACTTTCAAAATATTTTGAAAATAAATATTATTATATTGTATAGTATTATGCATATAGAAAAGCAGATTACTTCGTTATCATGAAAAATTATTAAAAAGCTAAGAAAAGTTAACCATTTTTAAACGTAATTGCACCTCCAAAATTCGCAAAGGGACTGCTCATTCATGCAGCTCCCGAAAAAAGGGATTTCTTTAGGGATAGAACAGTTACAACCGCCCCTACTCGTTTTCCCTACCAGTTTGGACCATTTGTGTGGAGCTGCATCCGATACAGCTCCGATCTGATTAGGGATTTCGGTAATGTGTTCGGTTTCACGTGTTTTCGGTTTCTTTCTTTGCCAATGGCAGAAACGTTGAATAGACAGAATCTGAATTTTTATATAAATTTTGCCTTAAACATAATATTTAAAATTTATCAAGTGTTCAATCGCTTTGTTGAGAAGGTTATTATTATTATTATTATTATTATTATTATTATTTATTTATTTATTTATTTTTCACTTGTATTTTAGTCACTAATGTTTTTCTATTTTGATGAGAAATATTAGCAGTCGAACCATTCTTAAAAACACGAGATTACTAAATTTTTAATTTCTGACAGTTTCGTACAACGAAGTTGGAAAGCATTTATAACTTAGTTTCATTTGTCTTTCTATTTGAGTGAAAACTTAGAAATATGCTCGGAAATTTAAGCATTTTAATATCCGTTCTTTAGATTGACCACACTATTTTTACTTTCTCTTACCCATAAGGTAGAGAAAGTATTGTTTTAGGGTCAAATTTTCGAACGCGAGATTTTGTTATATTTACACGTTTTGAGGTTCCCTGAGTACGAAAATCATGTTTTTAGCAAATGGTCTGTGTGTATGTCTGTATGTCTGTGTGTCTGTGTGTCTGTATGTCTGTGTGTCTGTTTGTCTGTGTGTCTGTGTGTCTGTCTGTTATCAGCATATCTCAAAAACAAATTATGGCAGAAAGTTCAAACATGGTATTCTAAATGTGTATCATATAGGGATGCTACAGTAAGCTTTTCGTTAAGATCAAGCAAATGGTTCGTGTACAGGGACAATCAAGAGAATTCTAATACATTACGTCTATGGGGGAAATTGCAGGAAAGTAGAGTTTAACGTCTATAGACTGCACTAAACTAAATGAAACGAATATATAGATTTTGTAATAGAGATAGCTAACTGGGAAAAAAAATGTTGTGTATGCAGGAGCCTCGCCTCCCCCCCCCACTTGGGTAGAAGTCCCCCTTCGAGGGGAGTAATTTTTCATGATGGGTATCTTTCAAAAGGGCTCGCCAATACCTTTAAAACGAATGGTTGAACCATCGATCTGCGATAATTTAAAACAAAGTTATCGATTTTTTTTTACTTTTAACGAAAAAAAATTAGTGTTAGCATCAATAATTCCTGTTTTCTAAAGAAGACAAGCCCCGCCTTCATCGTTCTTCAAAACAAAACAATACAGAAAAGAAAAGTAGATGTGACATTGAGTATTCGTGTTAAACTCCTTATTTTATGTTGACAAAAATATGCACAAGTGGTATGTACTTCCTCGATTACTGGTGATAAATTTTGAATCTTTTAAACGAACACTAGAAGAAAAAAAATAACTAAATAGGCGGGGTTTACCGTTATTAATAGAAAAATTGGTAAATGTAAAGCTTGTCAATTAAAAAAAAAATGAATGAAATTGGAATGCAAGACAGACTTGTAAAATCGTTTCTTAACTACCGTCATAGTTAAAGGATTCATTTGATTCATACATTGCTTTATTTTTATTTATTTGGTTACTTTGTAGGGGGGGGGGGGGGGGGGTTAGGATTATTATTTTAAGGATACTTTAGTTTTTAAAATTCTAATAACATATTTTAACTTTATATATATTTTTTAAATATACTTTTGCTTTTATAAATATATTATAACACTTCTCCGAATTGGAAAAAAAAAAAGGTTTTTCTTTTCGCAAGTCATACCAATCATTGTGAAAACCATCTGGTCCGTCCAAATCAGTGGCGGCTCGTGGCAGGAGCTGCAGAGCTGCAGCCCCCCCCCCCCCCCCCAGAAATATTCGAAAAAATTATTTTATCAACTTTCAAAATATTTTGAAAATAAATATCATCATATTGTATAGTATTATGCATATAGAAAAGCAAATTACTTCGTTATCATGAAAAATTATTAAAAAGCTAAAAAAAGTTAACCATTTTTAAACGTAATTGCACCTCCAAAATTCGCAAAGGGACTGCTCATTCATGCAGCTCCCGAAAAAAGGGATTTCTTTAGGGATAGAACAGTTACAACCGCCCCTACTCGTTTTCCCTACCAGTTTGGACCATTTGTGTGGAGCTGCATCCGATGCAGCTCCGATCTGATTAGGGATTTCGGTAATGCTGGAAAAGAACAATTTCCCTTTGTAATCTACGTTTTTTCTTCATAGTTTTTAATGCGGTAATCGCTGTGTTTGAAGATTATTTATGTATGAGAGGTACAAAAATTTAGCATGAAGGTTATTCACGATTATATGAGAAAATAGAAGTCATTTTTATTTATTTTTCAAACAGATTTTTATTTTATATTACATGGAAATTTCGCACGTGTTTTCGGTTTCTTTCTTTACCAATGGCAGAAACGTTGAATAGACAGAATCTGAATTTTTATATAAATTTTGCCTTAAACATAATATTTAAAATTTATCAAGTGTTCAATCGCTTTGTTGATAAGGTTATTATTATTATTATTATTATTATTTATTTATTTATTTATTTATTTTTCACTTGCATTTTAGTCACTAATGTTTTTCTATTTTGATGAGAAATATTATCAGTCGAACCATTTTTAAAAACACGAGATTACTAAATTTTTAATTTCTGACAGTTTCGTACAACGAAGTTGGAAAGCATTTATAACTTATAGTTTCATTTGTCTTTCTATTTGAGTGAAAACTTAGAAATATGCTCGGAAATTTAAGCATTTTAATATCCGTTCTTTAGATTGACCACACTATTTTTATTTTCTCTTACCGATAAGGTAGAAAGTATTGTTTTAGGGTCAAATTTTCGAACGCAAGATTTTGTTATATTTACACGTTTTGAGGTCCCCTGAGTACGAAAATCATGTTTTTAGCAAATGGTCTGTGTGTATGTCTGTGTGTCTGTGTGTCTGTCTGTTATCAGCATATCTAAAAAACAAATTATGGCAGCAAGTTCAAACATGGTATTCTAAATGTGTATCATATAGGGATGCTACAGTAAGCTTTTCGTTAAGATCAAGCAAATGGTTCGTGTACAGGGACAATCAAAAGAATTCTAATACATTACGTCTATGGGGGAAATTGCAGGAAAATAGAGTTTAACGTCTATAGACTGCACTAAACTAAATGAAACGAATATATATATTTTGTAATAGAGATAGCTAACTGGGAAAAATTTTTTTGTGTATGCAGGAGCCTCGCCTCTCCCCCCCCCCCCCCCGGGGAGTAATTTTTCATGATGGGTATCTTTCAAAAGAGCTCGACAATACCTTTAAAACGTATGGTTGAACCATCGATCTGCGATAATTTAAAACAAAGTTATCGATTGATTTTTACTTTTAACGAAAAAAAACTTTTTTTTTTTTAAATATTGAGAATAAAATGGACTTTTTTTGGATATTTGGTGTTATACTACTTCTCTAATATGGAAATCGTCTGCCTTATCATAAAAGATAATTTTTTTAATAATAATTTTAATAAATTATTTTTTAAAAAGAGAATTATTTTTTAATAACCGAATTAAATTCTATATAAATGTAGGTGCATCAATGAAACGGGGGGTAAAGGGGGGGCGGTAGCCCCCCCCTCACACAGAACTAATTATAATATAAAACTCTTCAGAAGCGTAATATGAATTGTTTAACATAGGTTTACATAACAGTACTCGTTATCTTACCTATTAATCTGCAACCTGTATTTATAGTATTAAATTTCAGGGTAAGAGAAAGTCGTGTGAGTGACACACCAGATTATTCATATTAAAAATGAGGTATGTTTCGTTTACATTTGCGATTAATGATTAAATTAATCGTTAATCAAAATATTTATGATTAACGATTAATTTAATCATTAGTCAAAATATTTTTGATTGACGATTAATTTAATCATTAATCGTTAGTCATCCAGATGATTGAATTTTGCCCAACACTGGTTTCGTTTACAGTTCATTTAGAGGAATGCACAAAAATTTCTTACACTTTACACTTTATAAGAAAATTAATTTAAATACATTTTAACAGTGTTATTCTGTTGCAGAATCTAGGAAATTTATATTAAATTCTAATCCATAACAAACTTATCCATTTAGAAAATATTATATTTTTCATTTATACTTCTTTTACGAGGACACACAAAACATCCAGAATGCACTGCTGGCTTGGACAATAATTCAAACCAAATTAAACTGATATATACTATTCAAGTCTTTTTAAATATATCTAAAGAAAATAGTGTTTTAACATTTGTAGATTTTTTTTTTTTTTTTTTTTTTTAATGCACGGCAATACAGAAGATATCGGATACGTTACTGACTATGTGCAGCAAATTTTGAAAATTTATTTTTAATTATACTAAGGTTTCATATCTAAATGAAATTTTAGTTTACTGTACCATGTGTAAATTTTAGCTTACTGTACCATGTGTGTAAAGTTCGCATTTAAAAAAATAATAATAATAAAATGTTCATAATGTTAGACAAGCATTTCATAATCTATGTGATGTGTAAGATTTTACGTCAATGTTAACTCTTTAAATTAATATTTCAAAGGCTGTTCTAAATAAATTAATGAAACGCATCATTATAATTGCTCTTTTAAGATACGAGCATTACATTACTATAGCGTTTTGAGGTTTCCTGAGCTCATTTTTGCTATTTTTACAGTGTTATATGTATGGTGTGAGTAAGTGTATATTTGTGAGTGAATATCATAACATCTAAATGCTTGGTTCGATTGAACTGAAAGCTGGTAGGTATGTGAAAGGTCACCATCAAACGAGCTGTATAGAATTTGATGGATGTGAGACTTATAGCTCTGTTACAAGGACACAAAGAAAAAATTCCTTATTTTGATTAATGGACTTAAATTTATGAAGTGCGATTGCGCCTAAATGTTTTATCCAATTGAGCTAAAAATTGGTAGGTAGGTTACAGGTAATCGTCACGCAATTTGTATAGTTTTGATGAGTACAGGACTTATAAATTCTTTTACTGAGACACAAAAAGAAATTCTTTATCATTATGGACTATAGATTCGAATTATTTGCAGTTATTATCGCAATAACTGCACAGATCTACATAAGTATGTAATTAAACTATTTATTATTATTTTTATATAAATCATTGTGTGTATATTTTTAATGTGCAAAAGTTGATTTACAATCATGTATGTACACTTCTGAAGAAAATAATAGCATACAGATGAAAAATATTCTGTTGGGGGAAAATTGATTATAACTAATAAATAAAGTAACATATTTTAAGATTATCATAAACAAAAAAAAATCTCCAGATTTTTCTTTTTTTTTTTTTTTTTTGTAATGAATGTTCAATAATATAAAATTTCAAATCTATGCTGTATCCTGTATTGCTCTGCTTCTTGCTGAGTCTGTGCATATAAAACCCGAAGCCCCCGATTAAAACAAATTATTTAGAAAATCATTTTCGCTTTTTTCTCAAATCTTACATAGACATGCAGCTATGCAGCCCCCCTGTAAAGGAATCTCACGAGCCGATACTGCTCTTGATCCTCAATTCTCTTCACTTCGAATGGTCTTTTTCATTTAATTAGGTGTTGCCATACAGATGATATTATTTTGTGTTCACAATCATTAATAGATAGACTGTTAGTAACTATTTCAATGGCTTCTCTTTTGAGAGCATAATGGTGGTTATTATAGGGGGCTATTTTTCGGATATTAACAGTATTAAGATTAATTAGGTTAGTTTTATGGGTGGTAGATAGAGCAGTAGAAGATCTATTGAAGTTTATGTCGGAGAAGTGTTCTTTTTTGCGATCAATAATACAACGTTTTGTCATGCCAATGTAGCAACCTCTTTTCTTATTTTCATGTTTAAAATCAATTTTTAAAATACCTGAAGTGTTTTTTGGGTCAATTTGATCTTTTTCGTTACGGAGCCGTTGAAATATGTTTTTATTGGGTTTATTTGGTATGTTTATATTCAGTTTTTTAGCTTCATTCTTTATCTTTAGCGCTGCACCGTTGCAAAAAGGTATAGAGGTAGTAAAAAAAGGTTTGGATTTTTGTGCATTGTTAATGGAATTTAAAGTTTTTAAACGTTTTTTATAAATTTTATCGACGAGATTTTTACTATAGTTTGCTTTTTTCGCGATTTCTTTAATGAATTTGATTTTGTCTTTTAATAAGGTTTTGTTAGAGCAAATGAGGATGGCACGGTTTATATAAGAGCGGAGCGGAGCCCCCTATAATAACCACCATTATGCTCTCAAAAGAGAAGCCATTGAAATAGTTACTAACAATCTATCTATTAATGATCGTGAGCACAGCATAATACCATCTGTATGGCAACACCTAATTAAAAGAAAAAGACCATTCGAAGTGAAGAGAATTGAGGATCAAGAGGAGGAAACAAACCAAAACAGAGGGAGTATCACTGCAACGCACTGATGATGGACACGATGGTTGTCCGAAATATATTTGTTTTAAATAAGCCGTAAGTGCATATTTTATAAAAGGATATTATTGAGGTATATATTTTTAAAGTAAATATAATTGAATAATTTGAAAGCGATGTTATAATTTAAAAAAAAAAAAGAAAAAACTAATAGTCCTCTGTACTAAACTAAATTCTGCTTTTGCCAGAATTTCATCAAAATTATTTTTTTTTTTTTATTTATTTATTTTATTTTATTTTATTTATTTATTTATTTATTGAAAGAAAAAGAAATGAAAATTAATAATAATCAGTTTCGAAACGAACAATATCGAAAAAAGTTTTTTAAATAATTTTTAATTAGGAAATAAAAAGCGCGCGTGAAATAAAAAATAAAACAAGATAATTAAGTTTGAGTTTGAGTTCGTGATTTAAGGATGCCATTGATGTAATAACTTTCATTTATTTATTTATTTATCTATGTTTTGTCATTTTGTTTAAAATATATTTAAACTTAAGAAGTTTATTTCTTTAATTATTATTATTTTGTTTTTCCTGTTTGTAGCAACCCTTTTTTTTTTTTTTTTTCCTGTTTAAAAAATAAATAAAAATTTTATATGTTAGAATTTCCAGTTTTGGAGGCAACTGTATACATCATACGGGTACTACATCTTAGATTCGTATAACAATAGCATTTTAAGGAAGTTTTCGATGCACGATCTGACCTCCTCTTCTGTATATGAAAAAATGACTTTTTAAAAAATCGAAAAAACTGTGAATAATAATAAATAAATTTTCGAAACATTCGAAGTTATTTTTCTCTATATTTCATTTAATAATAATAATAATAATTAATGATAAATCTAGTTCAATTAAAATAGGCATTGAATAATATTTTAAAGTATTTATTTCTGCATTTCTATACGATAATCACCTTAAAAAATTTCGTCTAGGTGAATAGACCTAGGGATCTAGGCTCTCTAAATAGACCGAGACGCAAGTATTTACATTCTAAAAGAAGACGCGACTATTCTCTGGTTAATTTTAAATTAAGAAAATATCTTAAAGCAAGTTTAAATATGCTAACATTGTTAGTAGATATTATAACAATGTTATCACTGTTAGTGGATATCATAATAATGTCATCAATGTAAGGTTATGGATGGAATAAATTGTAATTAAAATTACGTTTAAAATAATAAAGATATAGGTTAGCAAATTAACTAGAACTGCAACTAACCAGCTAGAAACCAACAGAGCATAAAGTGGGGGAAAAATAAAAATTTTTCGACAATATTTCTTTTCTCGTAAATTACTAAGAAGGCTTTATGAATACGCATATAAATTAATTAAGAGTTTAAATAAAGTTTTCTGTGTAAAAATTAATTTAATTCTGCTGTTATTATCTTTTCATTTGTTAGTTTTTATCAAACTTCTACCCATTTATGTTCTTAAAAGAAAAAAAAAAAAAAAACTTCCCATTGCGTTAATTATAACAGATTTTAGTCTAAGTAATAAAAGAAACAATACAACACATACAAGAAAGTGACAGATTGTGGGCTGGAACATGGAGTTTTTTTGAGCCACATTAATTTACAAATGAAGGTTATTCTGTCCATAGGGTTGACTGTATTTAATTTTGACAAACTGTAAAGAATTTTGACTGCTGGGTCTTGTTAAATGAATTTGGTAAAACTCCACGTCCAGCAAGCTCGATTTATGCTATTGTCTTTATAAAATACTATTGATTGCTGGCATCTTCTATTTATTTTCAACCACAGGAACTGGGCTATTTTAATAAGGCTTGAAATTATTTATAATTAATTCTTTGACGGAACGCATGCTGTCAAAAGTTTTATAAAATTTTTAAACTTGTTCGTAATCCATTTGCGTACGCTCTTTTTCTTTTTCATTTCTGTAATAGTAACAACTGCGTCATCACTCGCTGAAAAAATAAAAATGAAAACAATTAGTTTATAAATAATTACAAAAGTTTCAGACACAGAATGTCCTGGCAGATAAAAGTCGATGAAAGGTATCTCACTCATAAGAACTTATAAAAAATATTAAATGAATTCATAACGCAGTCGTTTGTATCACTGTGTAAATATAGTAATGGATGGCTTTAAGTTGGGTGCTGTCCTTTTATTGATGTGTCTGTCCGTTAAGGAAATGTGATTCACATAAAACGAGAACGATTCTATTTTAAAAAGGGCTAATCACCGGAGCTATCAAAAAAGCATAAAAAACAATGCAGCACCTAAGAAGTAAATATTTCCTTCTGACATCTTTTTACCCCTATAATGTAATCACGTTTCTTGCGTCTAACTTTGAGAACGATATCAAAAGGCTTGAAGGGGTGCCAAATTGTTCGACAGATTGAGATTTCGTAATTATCTAGTCATTCAGCGTTCTCTTATCGCTATTTTCTCTCAATTACGAAGTTATCACCCCTATTTTAACACTAGACTCGTTGAGTCAGCACTTACGCAGAAGCTTCCATCGTAGCAAGAAAAGTGGTTAAAGAATATTTAGATAATTAAAAAAAAAAAAATTAGAGAAAGAAAAGGAAGAAATCATAGGGCTGAACTGATGCATGCGTAATAACACAAAAGAGAAGGCTGATCGGAAACAAAGAGTATATTATAGGCACAAATGTCCTGTAAGAAAAGAGATCACCAGAAAAATATTAAATTAAATCGAAACGCAGTTACGATTTTAATTAATGTGT
This sequence comes from Salticus scenicus, assembly GCA_963930645.1. Classification (NCBI taxonomy): domain Eukaryota; kingdom Metazoa; phylum Arthropoda; class Arachnida; order Araneae; family Salticidae; genus Salticus; species Salticus scenicus. The sequence goes on from OZ005649.1 coordinate 107,155,780, forward strand.
AAAATTAGCAACGAATGAATTATGTTTTCTTGGAAAAGAAAATATAAATTTTGCCTGTTATGTATTGGGTTTGTGCTTTAGGAGTAAAGCTGAATAATAGCCCTAGATTCAAAGGCCTAAGGGAGAATGGCTTTCGTGGGGGTATTCCTAAAGGAACCTAGCCCATATTACGCATGTTTCAGGAAAAACCATGGAAAATTCTCAACGGCTAGGCTGATGAGCGCGACTTGGGATGGAACCTGGCACCTCACGTTTACCAGATTTGAGCGCAGGACAACTCGGCCGCTGGTGGGCCTGTTATGTATTGTGTAAGTCTTACAATCTACAAATAACTTTAAAAATAATTAAATAAGAGCACTGTTTTACTCCGCTTAATTTTATTTATTAATTTTTCTGCAAGATACCATAAACAAGTGCTATACAAATTCACAATACGAACTACTTTCTCCCCCGTGACATGTCTTGGCTACCTTTTCGAGACTGTTTGACTGTTTTAATTTCAGAAAAAAATCCAGTGACTATGCATATATTTATATATATATTTTTTTTTAACTTAAGGAATTTGTTTTAAAATGCTATATAAACTCTAAAATTCGAAAGTTTTAAAAACATTCTTTTACAAGCAATGTGATTTGAGTACTTAATTTTATTTTCGTTCGGTTTTTCTAATGGAAAAATCGTTTAATGAAAAAAATTTAATGTAATATTCTGTTACAACTAAAACATGAAACATGATGTTATGCCATTTCATTTCTTTTCACAAACACAAATTCCAGTGTTGCCAGTTTTAGGGACTATTTTATTTAATATATACCACTAATTTTTAATTCTATGTAATGTTTGCCTAATCACATCGAAGATTAATTTTCTATCATGAATATTAAACTACACTCCTCAAAAATATTAGGGATTATTGAATGAAAATGTCCCTAAATTTGACAATACTACGAAATTCACAACTATTAAACCTTTAAGTACAGACTTATTTGACTTTTTTCCCCATATACAATACATTAAATTTGTCCATTATAGATTAGTATGATAAGTAATAGATTTTCCAGAAAAATATTATCAATACAGAGTTTTAACCTTTCGCGGCGCAAGTTAATTAGGACCATTTGAATTACGCTGCCACCGGAATTCACGAACAAAATTAAAATAAAAGAAATTGATGAGCTTTTCTGCTATGGTATAAAAGTAAAATTTTGCTAAAAAATTTCCGGGTTGAGTTTTTGCAGTTGGAACTTAATAATTGCGTCCACGCAGCGAGGGCAGTGCGCCGCAAAGGGTTAAATCTAGGTACGATTCGAATGACAAGTCTGACTTCGTCAATTATAACTTCGCCGCCAGAACATGTACATGACACGTGTCAGTCGTCAAATGTACTTAAAGGGTTAAGTCACTGTTGCCATTCTGATTCCGAAAGTGCTAATAATCCTTTAAATGTGCAATTAAAGAGCTGTGTTCAGGATAATTTTACATATGTTAAATTACCTGCTTCACATTCTGAAGGCGAACCAGTTTCGATGTTTTCATTCATTTCAACCATATTTATTGTCTTATTACTTTTACATTTCTCAAATATTACTGCACTTCTATCACCTCCGGCATCAATGTCATCGCTTTGCATTTCGAGTTCTATATTTTCTCTGAAACTGTTGATCATTCTCTCAAGTTTCATAGGATTTGCTGTAAAGTAAAAACACATATCATATATATATATATATATTAATAGATTATTTTAAATAAGTAAATAAAAAAAAATGTTAAGTAAATAAAATTTAATAAATAAGATATTTGCCTTTATTATGCAAAGTGACCTATAATTTTTATAAATTAAAAAATAATAATAAATAAAAAAAAGTTTATAAAAAAAATGAAAGAGTTTGTATATTTTAATGCAATTTTCGAAAAATTATTCTCGTAAAAGCTGATTTTTTTTTATTGAAGAATTAAAAAGTTATTTAATCTTTTGTTAATAGTGGGCGTTACACGTAAAAAGAAAAAAAATCCTGAAGAAACTACTTTTATTTTAATGCAAACAAATATTTACAAGAATATCAAAGTAACCTTAGAGAATCCTTTTTGTCTGTCAGCGGTCACCACGAGTGACAGTGAGCAAATGAGATGCAATATCTATTGAAGATTTGCATCTTTTAACTTATCTAAGGATGATGAGCTACTGCGGGTAATCTAGGAATTAGAGGTATAACTAGAACAAAAATCTGGAGTGATCCCACTCGACTTTTCGAACGATATATGATTAACAATTGTATAGAAAAAAAGCAAAGCAAGAGAAGTCATTAAATAAAGAAAAGAGAAAATTATAATAGGGTGTTTCAGTATTTTCCCCTATGTAGTATGTCATTTAATTCAACATTATTGCACTATAAATAATTTGAGCCCATAGATCATAATGGTAAATAATATTTCGTTGTGTCCCTTTCAAAATCTATAAGTGCTAGATTCATAAATATATACAGGGTGATTAGTTTAAAAGAGTACCCGTTGGTTTTTCTTATTACCCTTAAATCTGACGGATATGGCAACTATTCTAACACTGAAGTATAATTGTTCGAACCTTTCTTAAGTGTGGGAGACAATTTCTAACTCTGTTGAACTGTTACAACTTTATTTTTGAGGTAAAACAGAAATTTAGACGCACAGAGTTACTTAATCCTGTGATAGTTTTATTTTTGAAAAATATTGTTTAATTCAAATTTTTTTACATTATCATTCCTTACAGAAAATGTTGAAAATGTTCGCCACCATTTTGAATGCAAACATGGACACGTCGAACCAAGATTTTTAACACACTTCGCAGCATTGTTGGTGTTATTGGCGAGATTTCTTCAGTTAAGGTCTATTTTAATTCATCGATGTTTGCAGGACTTCTCTGGAAAACCCTACGAAATGATAATGTAAAATGATAATGATAATGTAAAAATTTGAATTGAGTTTTGTTTTTCATAAATAAAATTATCACATGATTGAATAACATTGTGCGTATCTATTTCTGTTTTACGTCACAAATAAAGATGCAACAGTCCAACAGTGTTGGAAATTGTATCCCACACTTAAACAAGGTTCAAACAATTATACTTCAGTGTTAGAATAGTTGCCACATCCATCAGATTTAAGGGTAATAAGAAAAACTAACGGGTGCTCTTTTAAATTGATCCCCCTATATATATATATATATATATATATATATATCGTGCAAACTCAGGAGACCTCCAAACGTTTAGATACATCAAAATCTCCAAGTCGAATTTTTGTCATGATTACAATACTTTCCTTACATAGTACATTCGGAAAGTAAAAATATAATCTATTGTTAAGTCTGCTAAGATATCGGATAATGAATGTGTTTCAAAGTTAACTGTTTTTGATAGTCTGTACGTATTTGTATAAATATGCAAAATAAATGTTTGAAATTTAGAATGCAGTTTAATATTGAGAATATGAATAACAGTTCCATATTTGATTTTTTTATTGTTATTATTTAAGTTTTTAAGACATATTTTTCAATTTTTATATTAATTAGACATTGCTTTTTTCCTTTTTCTTAATCAAGTTTTCATATCTTTAAAAAAGACATATTTTTTAAATTATCACCCCAATAGTATATCAGTAAAGCTTCATTCTTAAATATTTTGTTCTAATTTAGGAGTTGGTGTAAGAGTTCAAAGTGATTCGAATGAACTCCTTTCAGTATAGGGTATAGCGTACAATAAATTATTTATTAAGTTGCTTGTTTACTATGATATATCACGATAAACAAAATTTTTATGTATTAAGAAGTATTCATTAACCTTTAAATGCATGAATTTTTATTTTTAATAAATAACGTTTGAAATCAACCGGGAAATGGATGTAGTTAATGGAAAAAAAAAAAAAAAAAATCCACTTATGTATTCCCTCCCCCCCCCCCCCAAAAAAAAAAAAAAAAAAAAGAAAAAGAAAAGAAAACATTATGATGTATTTCTACATCATCAAAAAAAGCTACGTTTTTCTTGCCTAAAATTACTAGTATATGCAAAAATATAAACATTATTCGTTACTCTTGCTTTGTTTCTATCCGAAAGCAATTTTTCCTGTATGTTTTTATTACTTTTTACGTAAATAATCGTAATTCGTAACATCCGTGCCGAAATGAAATTATACTCAGAGAGCGCGCTAACAATGAAAATTGTCACAGATAAAGAAATAAACTGTCAAAGATTCTAGTTGCAGTCAGAAACGATAAAATAGTTTTGGTAAAATTAAAAGAAAAAAAAAATATGCAAATGTTGCTACATTAAGAGATATGGGGTTTTAAACATACGATGCAGATGTACATCGCTATACATTCAACGGTTACCATTTAAATTATAGAGATTTCCGAAGAAAAATTTTTAGTTGTTAAAGTTGAAGTTGTTCAATTTAAGATATTTAGAGTACGTTGATTTCTAATATATATATGTGAACTTTTGCAATACCATTTTGTCAATTTTTTACTGTTTCTATCTATCAACAAACAAGCAAAAATATAGGATTTTGTTAATTAAAACTTACTACGCTTATCCCAGATATCTACGGATGATGCTGGAGCAACAAATTTATAAGAACCACCGAATACTTTATGACTTGGTAGATCAGAACTAGATGATCTGGCTTCGGGTTTGGCATTGAGGCAACCAACGATGAAATTCCTCATGTTCACCATTTTTTTTCGGGACACTTCAGTTCTCGGAGAAGAACGTTGAATCAAAACTTCGAAATTTTTATCCTCGAGAATGTGGAACATGATTGGATAAACTTGCTCGTACCAGCTATAAATTCTTCCACCTGTAGTCTTTTGGAGAGTGCCGGACAACATTTTACGGGTGACCATTTCAAGAGCAAGGACACCCAGAGTCCATATATCATACTTGATTCCATTTACACTTGTTTGACCTTTTCTTGTGATCTGAGCTTCTGGAGCCCGATAAAACAATGGCGAGGCATAGCTGAAATAATAAATATTAAATTGAAGAATGGTGTACAATTTGCATTATGAGATTATTCACTCAGAAAAAGATTTATTTTACAAATACCATTTAGAATAATCAAGATTATTCAAAATTTCGACATTAAACTAGTTTTCTAAGGAGAAAAAATCCTCAAAATATTTTCTTTGTATGCATTTTATAGATAACAAAAATAGAAATAAGTCGTTATTAATGATTAATTTGTAGTTTATATGTTGTTTGTCGACTTATATAGATTCCTGAGGAATGTTAATTTTTTTACCTGTAATACTGACATAACCAATTCAAATGCATACTACTATATATAAGACAAATCTATCAAGCCATACTTGTCTAGATATCTCAAATTGCAATTTTAGTTTATTCATACATCAATGAAGCAAATAAATTTGCTTGGAATGTCTTACGCAATTTGCGATAAATATTCATATCAGAATACCATATAAATGAGGCTTAATAAGCATAACTAAAAAAAAAAAAAAAAAAACTGCATAAAATTACGTCATCTTATTACATTCCCATCGATGCCAAGTCTCCCGTATTTCAAGAGAAACTTCATAACGGAAAGTTTTTTTAAATGCATTCAGTTTATTTAAACGTCGAAAGTATATGTGACCAAAATATAGTGGTAATAAATCTAGTTTTAAAATTAGAAAGGTTTGCAACTTTGCATTCCGATATTCATGTATCACATGCATTTTCTTACATATTCTGATAGAAAATATATTCTGTAATCACGATTTCGGTAAGCCCACTTTCGATATATGTGTATTATTATAAATTGAATTTCTTAAAGGTTTTTAAGATGCATGATACTTTAATACGTGAATTTCTGAGCAACTGAGGAAGTGTAAATGATGCTAACAATAAAACCAATTTCTTTAAAATCTAATACAGCACCATGTATTAGTGACGTAAAGTAAAATCAAATTTTAGTTAGTACTAACCTGTCAACAAGATTTTCTGAACTACAGACACATCCTAGATCACAAATACAAGCTTTACCATTTTTCTTGATCAATACATTAGTAAGTTTAAGATCTAAGTGACATAAGTTCTGTCCATGTAAGTAAGTTATCCCGTTCACGATGTCCCGAAGCCAGTTTTTCACTATTTTAAAGCTCTTCCGATTCTGAAAAAACTGTTCATTTTCCAATTTGCTACTCAAAGTCTCTTCACATAATGGAGAAAAGAAAACTTGTGTTGGAGCATCATAAAACTTTACTTTACCAAGCAGTGGCAATATGTATTCACTTTTAAGTTTTGGCCACACATCTGTTTCATTTTTTGTTGCGAAGAGATCCAAAACTATTTTAGCAGCTACTTTAGTTGACTTTTGCTTATTTTCAACTTCTATGACTTCTCCAAAACTGCCACTACCAATTGTTTCTCCACATTTATATCCGTACGATTCCAACATATCCTTAGTTGATTTCACAGCGAGATTTCGATATACATCTTCGCGTATGATTTTCATACTGACAGCAGTCGCTAACACGTCCATTTTCAACAAACTTGACCAATACCCAATAAAATATCACTCTTTTAAGCAACTCAATTAATAAGTATCAACAAGTTTAAGCTAATCACAGCAATGTTTTTAGAGCATTGATATAAAAATCATTGTTTGGTGTATTTATTTTCAGCAATGTTGATATTATGTCTAACAACAATGTAGTATTATTTAAATTTGTTTTGTTACATTATGAACATACATTGTTGAAAAATACTGCTACCTATTGTTACAACGGAGTAATACGAATGAAATAATTTTAAAAATGCCGACTTTTCTATTTTATTTCAGACCATTGCCAGAAACACCTTTTTTCCACATTACTTTTTCTCATTTAATTGCAATCACATATTGGAGAAAATTACTCTAAAAAAAGTGGTGTAAAAATAAAGGCGGGTACTGACAATGCTTCGGAATAAATTAGAAATGTTGGTATATCTGCATGATACATAAAATTTAGTTTACAACATAAAAAAATAAAATAATAATAATAAACTTTTATTAATTATTAATTTTTTATTAATCTCACAAAATTAAGAGTACATATACAGAGTGCAATCATCTTCTTTTTACCATGACTTACAAAAGATTTTTTTTTTTTTTTTTTTTTTTTTGCGAATTTAATAAAAATCGTTTAAATCAAGTGAATTCAAATAAAAACAACAACGATAATATAATGATAATAAAAATACATTATTGTATAGTTAATTTAAAGCATATTTTACTTTATTTACTTATTTATTTTTAGAAAGATAGGCTGTGAAGAAAACTGACAATTTGTTACATTTGTTACAAGTTTTTCATCTAATTTTGAACACCCTATATGCTATCTATCAATTGCAAACGCACCAAATAGTGTACTTAAATTAAATACAGCGAATAAGTTTCATATCACCTATGCATTTTAAGGCATTTGTAGACATGCAACAAATATATCTGATTTATTTTAAGTAGCTTAATAAACGAAGGATTAATGTTTTTTATATACTATATTGTACGTGAAACTTGATTTTGTGCACATAAAAAAATATAGCTCAACTCCATTATGAATTATCTAAATGTCTTAAAGTAGGCCAACAATGTATTTCTCCCATAGCCATAATGTATTTGAAATTTTTGCATTTACGTGAACACGGGCCATTAGTCCTACCTCCATGAAAGTTTCAAGCAATATTCACGCATGATAAAGATTTAGGATACCGCATTCAGATTTTCTGCTAATACACTCCTTCTCATGATTATAAGGACACCCGTTTTTCTATATTAAACTATTATTTAAACAAATATATTTTTTATTAATCTGAATTTCATTAATAGACTATATTTAAAAAGTTTTATCGTTTTTATATCTTAAAAAACGTTAAATATGGTAAAAAGATGATTTTTTAGGTGTTTATAATTATAAGGGCAGCTCGAATTTTAGTAATTTTTTTCAATTATTCTTTAAATTAATATTTTATGGGGTCTCTTTTTAGGGTTAAACAGTCATACATTCTCTCTGGTATATATATATACATTTTTTTTTATATATATTCAGTTTCAATACCATTTTATATAGCACATATGATATTCCTAATACATTTAAACTAATTAAAATTGCTTTCCACTTGCATGCACTTTTCTAATATCATAAGTTAAGGTTTTTTCAACTTTTAGGCCATGGGAAAGGCAATAATACAGAAGTTTCTTTCTTCAAACTATTTCCTATTGCTCTAAAAATAGAGCAAAAATGTAAGTCTTGTTGAAAAAAATATTATTACCTTCCAAAATCTAACAAAAATCTGATAATTCCACGTTTAAAATTTGCGGATATTCTGTTGATGTTCATAATAATAGAAAAAATTACTAAATTCATTCTGCTTTCAGTAGAAGCAGCTCCCCAGAGCACCATAGATCCACCTTTAAAATGCCCGATTCACATCTGCCTTTAAAAAACCTGCTCTATCTTTCGCTATCTTCAGATCGTGCCAGTAACTGTTAAAACCATTTGGTTAATCAAGAATAAAATGTTTTTCAGCCGAAAATGCAACATTTTACCATTTAATATTGGCTTTATTCAACTTTAACACAGATGTTCTTTCCCCCCATTAAATGTTGATTGATTATTACAGGTTTTTTATTCATTTTAACGTATTATTAGTTATTTTATTTATGCATAAATGTGGACCCCAACCTTTTGTTAAAAATCACGAGCAAATTCAGCATCAGTCATTATGAGTAGAAGAGTAAGAGGAATTATGAGTATTCGATCTCTGTAAAACAACTCTGATTTTGCATCAGATCTCTCTCCTATCAAACCAACAGTTCAACGTTTGATCCCATTTCCTTCGGCAATTTTAGATCTTCGAATTTCATTAGAAATTCGGCGGATAGAAATTATCTTTCCACTTAAAAAACACATTTATCATACTTCACTACTTGAACGTTCTTTTTTTCGAGAAATTAACAGTAATGTCCGTCCAAGAAAAATTGAAGGCTTATATATGAATTAATCTAGCCCAGTAGTTAACAAATTCGGATGTGAACTGTAATTTATCCGCTAGTAAGTTAAATAAAACGAAAAAATCTGGATTGTCCCTATAATTATGAGCATCTAAAAACGTGGAGAAAAACACATTTTGCATTATTTTTTATTAATTTTGTTTTATATTTAAAAAAATATGACAGTTTTGGTTTTTAGAATACTAGATATATTAAGTGCACTTAGTATAATCTTGTTTACAATTATTTTTACATTAGTAATTTCAAAATATAAAGTGTCCTTATAAATATGAGAAGGTGTGTATATGTTTTTGAGATAAACTGACAAAACAGTCACGCACACATAGGCAGATACAGAAACACACATACAAAGATACAAACCAAACAGTAAAAAAAGAAAAAAAAAAGAAAAAGAAAGAAAAAGAAAAGAAAACTTTTTGATTAGGGGATTTTTAAAACTTGTCACTTGTAGCAAAAACATAATTTCAAAAATTCGAGCCAATATTTTCCTTACAATAGGCTTGTAACAGATAGTGAAACTAAAATTCATCACATGAAGTATTTCGTAATTAAAAATGAATAAACTATTGTGTCAGATAATAAATATAATTTAGCATAATCTAAATTTATAATTAGACTAAAAATATATTAACTTTGATTAAAATAGTACTACATGAATTTACCAGTTTTGAATAACTCTTTGTAGAATTCTGCAAAATTGTTATGGATTTTTTTTCTTATTGTCTAGCTTTGAACGTAGACATTTAAGAATATATCTTCAAGTGGAAATTTTAGAATTCCAATAATTTACGCAATTATAGCTATTTTAGAGGTACAGCAACTAAGCCCGTTCATTCAAAACCAGCTTTAAATGATGACGTATGGAAAGTAAGGGAGCCGATACATGAAAACTTGCCGCAAGAAAATTTTTTATGTAGATGTTTGGGGTGAGAAATTCAAAATAATAATAAATCGATAAATTCATTAATCTCGAATTTTGCACCAAACCAAGTACATCCAGGAACACGGAAAATGAAATTGCAAATTATATAGCTGCTTGCATTTTCAATGAGGTTTATTACCAGTTAAAAAAAAAAAAGAATGTCGTGGTAATTACTATTGGTCCTATAACTATTGTGTTCGCTACAATATAACAATTCGTATTCGTAAGATAATTCGATCTAATAACAATAGTCGAATTTAACGCTCTGAGAAATGAACTTCTGATGCTTCTAAGGAGGCTATAACTGCTCGTAGATCAGAACGAGCTTGCGAAAGTATATTTTTGAATTAAAAAAAACACATTTCAATTAATCAGGAATCGATGATTAATAAAATGGAAGTATATTCTATCATTTTATGACTTAGACTGTTGCAGCTGCCTGAAAATTTTGCTCAAAACCTTTAATGAGTTTTTCTCTAAACCATTTTTTTCAATATGGTCTACATGAAGTCTCAAGTTCTATTTAACCAGTTTACTCTAAATTTTGTGCCAACCTTCATTATATAACCTTCTACTGGTCTTACTAGTTTTATGTTAAAATTATTATTATTATTTACAATTAAAAAATATATATATGGGAAAAATTCGAAAAATGCTCTTTTTTTTTCATTCTTTTTTTTAAGACAGTCGCCATATTGCCTTCTCCCCCCCCCCATCTCTCTTTTAGGTAGGGGCTATAACGATGCTCTAACTAATTAAGAATCGTGTTTTAAGTTTTGTTTAGGATGACCAGAAAGGCGGCAATCGTGCCAACAAGAACAACCCCCACCCACCCACTCACTTTACCAGCTTATAACTTTTTAAAATTTAATTTCTTCTGTTTCTTTCTGGAATGTTTTTGCATATTTTAAAAATATCAATAAATATCTTTAAAAAAAAATAATAGTAGATGAATGAATGAATAGCACATGAACACGTATACAAATTGTAAGATTTAATGAGATAATCGTTGCAGTCATTTTCGCGGTACACATAAATTTTGTCCATAAACCGTAAAAAAAAAGAAAAAATTTGGTAATGTAACTGTACAGAAACCGCAAAAAATATAAACACCAAAATATATGCAGCTCCTTCTACATGACTCATTAACATGTGTACAAGTTGCAAATCAATGGGGTGAATTTTGCGGCCGTTATCGAGTTACGAACAGATATTGTCTAAAGGCCGTATTGCTAAGAAATACTTTGATGCAGTGGCGGTCCGTCATTAAGGGCCAGTAGACACGGCCCCACTTGCATTTTTTTCGATTGAAATAGTAATAATAATAATAATAATAATAATAATAATAATAATAATAATTCTTTTGTTTTTCGTAACAGTTCAAAAATATATACACAAAATTGCAACGTCCATCTAACGTTTTCTTAATCTTCTTTCTTTTCTTGATCATTTATTTGTTTATATATTCTTTTCGGCTGTCATAAATCATTTAATGACTCACCGACCGACCGTAGTTATAAAATGTTTAGAACTATAGTTATATAACTTCAATTTTTGAGATCATTTTACGTAGTTTTTTTTTCCCATAATGTTGAATTTAAGATTCGCCATCAAATTTTTTCTTTTCGAAAATTTCGTTTTACATCCCACTTTAATAATGTTTGTTTTCATGTTTGAATAATGAATAGTATTAATGTTAAATAACATATCCTGCGATAGTTCGCGCCCCACCAGTGAAAATTTGCACGAGCCGCCACTGGTCCAAATCATTTTTTTTTTTCATCAGAAAATACATCTTTCCATCGAGACCCAAAAGAAACGTGTTTCTTAGCGAATTTCAATCTCTTTTTGAAGTTTTGTAAGTGGTGGACGTGACCGTAGTTTAGCATATCTAAGATTGGAATTATTTTGCAGAACATTACGCACTGTTCGGCTTCGGTTAAATTCATTTTTGTTTTAATTTGAGTAGAACTCTGTCTTTTTAAGCCAGTTCGACAGGCAACTGCACGTTTCTGGCACATAGTAAGAGTGAGAGTCCTACCTGTACACTTTTTCTTGCCATATTCTTTTGGATTCTTCAAAAAATTATAAATTACTATTTTAGATCTGTTTATCTTACTTGAAATTTCACATCCACTCATTCCAAATTTTCTGTAAGCAATAATTTGTCCCTTTACAAATTCAGAGAGCTGTGTGTTGCTCGGCATGATGCAGAATGAGATAAAGTGAACTATCTTACTACGTTACAGTTTTGGGTAATTATAAACAATCATATGATACGACTAAATATGCAAATTTTTGTTTGCGATTTGAAAAGTAATGCGTATCCTTATAATTTTTTTCCAAGTAGCAAACTATTAAAACCTTAAAAATTCATGCATTTTAATGATTTTCAAATTTTCGAAATTTTCGAAGTAAAGTTTGTTTGAAAATGTTTCTTTTCGCGTATTTTTATCATAAAAATATTTGCGTAATTTTCTAGCCAAGCGGCTCCTAGAATTGACGACTTTTCGCTTGTCCTTATAATTTGTTCCATGGCTGTATAAGTTATTATTATTATTTCTTTTTTTTTTTTTTTTTTTCAATTTTGTTGAGTGCAAAGTCACTGTTGACGAAAATGACTCGATGGCATTGTGGTCTCCGAAAAAAAAAAAAGTGTGAGTGAGAGAGAGAGAGAGAGGAAAGAGAGAAAAGAGAGAGAGAGAGAAAAAGTTACAATTTCTATGAATTCGAAAATTATAACTTTTTTTTTTTTTTTTTCAATTTTGCAGGATGCAAAGCCGCGTATTAACGAAAATAATTCGTTGGCACTGGATTCTGCGAAAAAAAAAAAAAAAGTTACAATTTCCATTAATATGTGACGCTGCATCAATATCTAAATCGACTTTTGCAAACTTTTTGAAAAAAAAAAAAAGTGTTTCGTCTGGATTGACCGAAATTGATAGAACGAATCTTTAAAAATCACCTTAGACACCTGAGAAGCGCCACCTATTGACGAAAATTTAAATTATTCTTTTTGTATTTTTTTTTTTCTTCGATTTTTTCAGAGCGTTTCATTTGCACTACATGCTAGTGAAATTTTATCTCGTTTCGAAGCCATAGAACCGGCACTAGAGCCATCTGAATATGAGAACTTCAATTATAACAACCCTGTATATATATACATATGTGTGTGTATGTATATATATAGGCAATTTCTTAATAGAAATTAAAGAAAAGAAAAGCAGAGGATATAAGAATATTTAAAACTCAAGATGTAAAAAATCTATAAAACATTAAAAAATAAAAAAGTTCTATATATGTTATAATTGGATATGCAATGAAGAATATTTCCTTAAATTAAAGATTGAAAAACTTATTAAAAGAGACACAATTATTTTTTTGTAAAAATATTTAACGATTAATTTTGTAGAACATTGATTGAATTGACTTTAAAAAAAAAAAAAAAAAGTGTATGACGTAAAAAAAAAAAAAAAAAAAATGTAGACGTAAGTATTTAAATTGGTATAGCAATAAATGTATTTTTTACTGCCCAGATATCTGTTAAAATACATCTCAAAATAAATACAGCAATTAAAAATATTACAACATATCACAGTGGTTGTAAGAAATATGCATTTCTTTTTTATTCTGCCAGCAGAATATAAAAAAAATCTACGTCTTTGACAATGATAGCAATTTTTTATCTTATAACGAGGAAAATCTTATTTATATCACCTCTCAAGAAAGTAGTTGAATATGCCACTAGAGTATAATTATATGTTTGCGAAAGAATACTTATAAACAAACGGATTACTCGGAAGAATGTACTGACATATCAAGGATATATATTTTCTTGGCCTAATTCTTTTATAAATGTACTAGCTGTTGTAACATTTCTTCCAAAGCGAAACGGAAGTAGAAATGGTTGAGGAAATCGGATTAAAACACATACATGCAAATAAGTGTAAATTAAAAGCAGCTTATATATGAAATAAATATGAAATAAAATGGAAAAAAATCTATTTATTAATTTTAATAATTCATTAACTGTATTAATTAGCATAGTAAGCTGCAACTATTTTAAAGAATTTTTTTCTGATGTAGGTGGAATTTAGATTCAAACAGATAAGTTTTTAACAGAAAATACAATTTAAACCTTGAATGGTCTGAAAATTTGAAATACTTTTTTTCTTTAATAATGATTTCAATTAAACCATAAATAATAAATGAAAAAAAAAAAAAAAAAAAAAAAAAAAAAAAAAAAAAAACTTTGATATATATATATATATTTAATGTGAATATAGGATGTTAAATAAAAAAAAAAAAAAGGTGTGGTGGGTGTAAACCAAAATGGAATAAACTCTAATCACTGAATAGCACAATTTTTAAAACTCTTAGAAAAAGAAAAAAATAATAGTCTATTTGAAAAAAAAAAAAAAAAAAAAAAAAAAAAATTAAAACCTAAATTCTTAATGTATCATATCCCATAAATCTTTTCGAAGTTATGATCTTGCAAAATTTTTTGTATTAAGGTGAAATGATAAATTTCAGCGGAATTTGTACTTTTTTATAAACCACGAAAGTCTAGGCGGTACGGCAGTCGAAGATTCGATACACGCCTGACCGAATTAAAAAAAAAAAAAAAAAATCTGATGCATTTGATCCATTGACCGATGCATTGCTATGATTGGCCATTAGTTATTGCTCTGGTTGTGCCATCTATCGGTCATTACAAACGTAAATATACGTATATATATATTTTTTAATAACTGCATAATTGTTTTAGAATTATAAAAATATACATACAATGTTACTCCCCGCAAACAATTTTTTAATTTTGAGTTTTAAAAAATATTTTTAAAATGTTTGTGTACTACTTTGTGAATTTATCGATGAGTTAATTTTTATAAAACATTTTTATGTTTGAATACTAAATTTTTGCTTTAAATTTCAGAATTCGAACATAAGAAAGAGGTTTCTTAAAAAAACTCTTCAAAAATTCTTAGGATACTGTGTAGTCAACTAAAAATTTTCTTCTATCAATTGACATCATTTCTACTAATTATCTGCAAAAATTAACACTCCGGACCTTTGGGGTATCGAACTTTCGACCACCTCGTTACTAACATGGCACTCTCTCAGCCACGGAGAGACAAATGAAAAAGCTAATATTTACCTTAAAATGGAGGCGCATTTTTTATTAACTTGAGATTCACAAACATACCGTAGTGAATGACAGTAAGTACATAAGAATTTGGGGAAAATAGAATGATAGATACATGTAATTTTAAGTTGGGTACATGTTTAAACCTTTGTCAAGTATCACTGTAGTATAACCAGTTGTTGTCGCGTAACACTCGAGGGAAAAAAAAATCTTTACCGTACACTTAATCCACCATACACACAAAAAATATTCTGACAGCACGTTTTGCTTCCTTGATGCCTGAGACATAAATATTGCTCAAAATCTCCCCCATTCGGCGCGATTTACTAACAAAACTTATCACACACGTTTAAAGTCTTTTTTTTTTTCTATATCTCTAAATCTATTTTAAAAAAAACATCTTTAAAGGTACAACTGGTTTCCGACAGCGCAGCACAATGTTACCAAATAAATTCTATAACTTTATTTTTTTAACACCACAAAATAAACACCTGATTTAGTTTTTGTATAAAGCGGATGCTTTGATATAAAATTAGTGATGTTAAAAAATAAAATTCTAGTGTTCACCTGACAACCATGTCTCCTCGTTTACATGATTCTTTTATGCCCCTTATACTATATACATATATCTTTCTCTTATATTAAACGAGAAATTCACGTGGCTTGTTATATATTGTTATGTATTCAATTTATATATTTGTTATATAAATTGAAGTATCTATTACCGTTGTAAAATTTAGCAATCAATAGGCACATGATAACACCGACAACACACACATGAAAGTGATTGTAATTCAATTTAAATGTTATATATTTTTATGATTTAATTACAGTACCTATTAATAGTTAAATCTATTTTAAATTACTTACGCTAAAGTGGAAATTTACGACCATAACACTACAACTAACTAGGAGAGATATTTATGCGAAATTCATGAAAATTATCATACTTAAACCTATAAATTTATTTAAAAAATAATAATAAATAAAAAAACAAGAAATTAGAATAGGATTAAAAAAAAAAAAAAAAAAAGGATAACTGGAAATGAGAATTGGAATAGGAAATGCTCAAAAATCGAAGTATTCGCGATTCAGGAAAATTGCACTTCTACGACCAGAGAAATCGCAAGATTCCAGACAACTGTATAGCTAAGTCAAGCCAAAATTTCAGTTCTAGTTTCTATCTTGTGACAAAACCAAATTTAAAGAGGAACTCTCTAAAAATTAAAAAAAAAAAAAAAAGCAGTCTTTGGGGACTGCCGATAGAAGTGAAAACTAAGTAACTTGTGAATTGTATCTTCGAGCTATTAGATTATTATTTTCGAATTATTTTTGGTTTGTAAAGAAGTGTTTATGATCTGTATTATATAATTCGGCACAATTTTTGTAACCCCCCAAATTAAATGTACTAAGCCTTATATCAGGTAAAATTATTGTAATATGACTAATTTATTATTATTATTATTATTATTTATTTGAAAATTTATATTAAAAGCAAAAAGAAGAATATAACAGGTTGTATAAAAACACGTGCTTGTACTTTGTGAACTATGTATATACTGTGGAAAAATTATATACATACATACATAGAGTATAGAACTAGAAAGAGACAGATGCCAGTAGCCAGTATACTACTCGTATTAGTATACATTTTATATATATATATATATATATGTGTGTGTGTGTATGTATATGAGGCATGCCGCGCCGTGCGCTACATATATGGATATATATGTAGAGAGATATACTCTTTGTAATCATTACAAAATCTTACCTAAACATAATATAAAAGTATTTCCCGTTAAATTATTAATTTCTTTAAATTTAATAAATAAATAAGTAAATTGGTTAAAAATAAAAAAAATATTAAACTGTCCGCGCTGAAAGAAAAAAAATAACTTGTTTTAATATAATTAATATTTTCTTCTCACGTCAACTTCCCACGTTGAGAAAAATCCTCTCAAATCATTGAGCTGCTATAAGCGTCTCAGATTTGTGCCAACTGAAACAAGTTATTTTTGAGAGATATCGGGCCAAATTTGAATGAACTTGTCTGATGTTGGAAAAATATCAGATTCCCTCTGATGGAATCGAACGTGGGTCCACAAACGCGCTATTACTACGTTACGATTTCATACAAAAAATTGCCGTATAGCTTTTTTCAATCATTCTCAAAAGGAGAAAATATTATTTATCAATTTTTACTTGCTTTATACATAACATAAAGCTATGGGGAAACTCGATATACATCCTTAAAATAGCACTATTGATTTAAAATTGAGGAAAAATCCGTGAAAACTGAAACTCTATAACAATCAGACATTTTAGATATTTGCAAATTAATTCCGCATAATTTAGTTCGTTTAGAAAAATAAATTCTTCTACGCAATGTTGCAGAATTTTTTGAACAACTATGAGTTGAATAAACAGTATGTACTAGTTTGTTTATACTTATTCCCGATGTTGAGCTTAATTATAATTAAAACATTGCAACACATTTTTTGCACGATTTACATGCATTTTAATAAATTAGTTTCAATGAGTATAATAAAAATATTAAATAACTTTGGCCGTAAATAACTTTCTACATTATATAAACACATTGTTCTTTTTCTTTATACTTCATATATTTCTTTAAGAAACAGTTTTTAAAAAGACATTCACTGCTCATGTTTACTTTCTTATTACTAACACTCGTGATTTGATAACTTTACTTTTTTTTTTTTTTTTTTTTTTTTTTTTTGTTAGTTGTATATAAAGCATTTGTTATATTTATAATATATATATATATATATATATATATATATCTTTGATAGTTTTACTTTTCTAATTATCGAAAGTCCTCAACATATTTTAAAAACAACACATAAATTGATTAATTATATATATCTAAAATATATTTTTTGTGTGTTATTTAAAATATGATCGATAGATGGCACCATCATTACACAATTTTGTTGAACCAAATGAAAAGTGATCGATATTCGTTCAGAAAGCAGCTGACAGAATAACGATCAATTTGACTGAAAAGATTTTTGATCAGAAAAGACTGATTTTACTCAAATTTGATTTTTTCCTAGAAATTCCTCTCAAATTATGGCTAAAAATATTTCGTTTGTTTTTGAATAAATAAATTCGGTCACACATTTTAAGACAGTAAAATATGAAATAAAATTTTTCCCGGATACCAGAAATGGTTTATTTTTAAATCTTTTTAGTGGGTTACTTTTGAACACTCCAGCCAAGAAATATCACGGGCACGAGAAAAAAAGAGCGAAATCTCCCCCTGTCATTTTCACGGGAGCAAGAAGGAAGGGGTTAATGAAACTTTGCGTTTAAATGTCTTTTAGGAGTTGGAATCCATTGGATATATCGTTATCTTCAGGAATATTTGCTTTCTCTGTTAACCCTTTATCGGCCAGCTGCATCATATGGCAGAGATTGGATTAATTTGGAAATGAATAAAAGATTTTGATGAATGTTTTTCGTTAAGTTTTTTTTAGAGAGTTAAACTGATTAGTCAGATTCACATTTTCAGGAAAATTTGCTTTCGCTGTTAACCCTTTATCGACCTGCTGCAACATACGGCAGAAGTTGGGTTTACTCGGAAATGGATAAATCTATTCTGATGAAAATTTGGGGTTAAGTGTTTTTTGAAGAGATAATTGGTCGGGCATATCACCATCTTCAGGAAAACTCGAGCATGCTGCTAATTCTTTTCCGCTCATTGAAAAATATGGCAGAATCTTGGATTTTTTAGAAACAAATCGGACAAATTTAATGAAAATATAAAATTATTATTATTATTATTATTGTTTATTTTATTTTATATTATTTTATTTAGAAACCTATCTGACATATTCTCGTCTCGAGGAAAGTTAGCGTTCACTGTTGCATTAAACCTTATTTCACCGTGGAAAAATATAGCTGAAGTAATGAAAATTGAAACTGAATTTTCTTAATCTTCAGGAAAGTTAACGTTCACAATTAGCCATCACTCCGCCTGTTGCAAAACTATGGCAGAAACTTTCTAAGAAATAGCTCTAACTCTTTTGATAAAAACTTAGTATTAAAGTTTTTTTGAGAGTGGAAACCCATATGAATCACCCTCATCTTCATGAAAATTAGCGTTCACTGTTAGCCTTCAATTTGCATGGGGCGAAACATAGAGAAGCGTGGTTTTCTTAGAAATTACTTGAATAATTTTGATAAACATTTAGATTTATGATATTTTTGAGTTTAAAATTGACTTGTAATCACAAAAGTTTGATATTCATTTGACATGAATGACCATTGTGTTGACCATTTAGCATTTACCGGAAACCCAAGCTTCCTCATGAGAAATGGCAGAAACTTTCTTTTTTTTATTTTTTTGTCCTCACAGTTTGATAAATGAGTTTGATAAATAATTATAATTGATGGGTGTTTAAAATGATATTTCGATTTAAAATAAGCTTCATCTTCATTATAATTAGCATTCACTGGAAGCCCGCACACTGCTCAGTATAAATATGGCATGGACATTAAAATTGCTTAAATCATTAAAAAAAAAAAAAAAAAAAAAAAATGTTTTTGGAAGTTATTATTTAGAGGAAAAAGGGTCTCACATGTCTTCTTCCAAAAAGTTAGCCTTCACTGCACTAGAACAATGCGTAGCAGAAATCTTGTCTTCTAAGAAATAGCTTTCACACTTTTGATAAGAAATTATAATAAATAGAGATTTTATATGCTAATTCAAATTGATTTTCCCTATCTCCAGTAAAATTAGCTTTCAGTGGTAACCTACACTCCGTCCTAGTCAAACAAGTAATAACTATAATTACCTGAAAACAAATCACTGAATTTACACTTCGAATGGCTTTTTAACAATCATCCAGGTACTTCATATAATTACACCCTACCAAAACGTTTTTGGAAAGTTCCAAATTTAGATGTTTTGTCGAAAATTTAAAGAAATACTTGAGGGATTCTTTTGGAAGTGCCGAGAGGTAAAATGCAAGTTTAAAAAATATATTCAGGCGAAAAAACTATATAATCTACTTATTAAAAAAATCTAATTTACTAAACATATGTAACATACTATTAATTGTTTTCCTGATAATGGAATCTGAGGAATATTTTCATTTTAAAAGTTTGTTTCTATATTAATAAAATCAGATTTTTGTCTGTAAATCTGTCAGAATAAAACAATTTTGCGATATCTTCTTGTTTCCAACACCATGAAAGCTGAAAATGACTTCAGAAAATTTTCTCTCTGAGTGTGTATGTATGTCAATGTGTCTGTATCTCTGTAACTCTATTTTTGTCCGGGTATCACGCGAGAACGGCTTGACAGAATTCAACGACACCTTGTAGGAATTTAGGCTTTTACCGAACTTAAAGTTATACGTATCAACTTTTACGAAATTTCCCCCTCTCCCCGTTCTGCCCTGGACGGAGGAGGCAAAAACATGTTTGTAAGCATAACCCGGCTCCAAATTACCTCACGGTGAAGAAACTGCACATGGAGAGAGTAGACTTGACAGAGAGAGAGAGAAAATGCGATTTTCAAATTTTTGATTTTTAGGGGGAAGGGGAAGGGGGAAATTGATTTTCGGTGAGAAATTTTGCAAATTCCGAATTTTTAAGTAGAACTCTACCAAAAATGGTACAAAGATGTTAAAAACGGCTATGCATCTCCTTTATGATATTTCCAAAAATCCATTTTTGTGTTTTTGTGATTTTCGGGGTTTTTTTCTGTGTGTGTGTGTG
Organism: Salticus scenicus; assembly: GCA_963930645.1. Taxonomy (NCBI): domain Eukaryota; kingdom Metazoa; phylum Arthropoda; class Arachnida; order Araneae; family Salticidae; genus Salticus; species Salticus scenicus. The sequence goes on from OZ005649.1 coordinate 107,176,626, forward strand.
TGGGGGGGGGGGCAAGAGAATGTTACGAGGTTTTAAATTCGAGACCCCCCCCCTGCCCCTTTTAGCTCTAAATTTGTTCGGTGATATATATATAGGAGCTGCGGTTAAGAATTTTCGTGGGTGGATCATTTATATGAATCCGATGACAATAGTAACGGAGTTTTACATTTGTAAGAATAACTCGGTGCCAAATTAATTCACGGTGAAGAATTTGCATATGGGGAAAGTAGACTTGAGTTCAAGAAAGCATTTTCTGCGATTTTGGAATTTTTGATTTTTAAGGAAGGGAAGGGGAAAATCAGTTTTCGAGGGGGGGGGGATTTCGCAAATTCGGGATTTTTTGAGTAGACCTTTCCAAAGAATGGTACAAAGATACTGAAAACAGCCATGCGTCTTCTTTAAAATATTTTAAAAAACCCATTTTTGTTTTCGTGATTTTCGATTAATGGGAGTGCGTTTCGACCTGGCAAATTCAAGACACACCCTTTCAGCGCTAAAATTGGCCAGGAAAATCTATGCGAGCTGCGGTCACATATTTTGGTGTGTTATATGTATCCGACACCTATTGTAAAGGAATTTTACGAAATTCTTTCCCTTTTTCCCCTTAGGATCGATAGGGGAGGTGCGATAAACATGTTCCCAAGCGTAACCTTGCTCCAAATTTTCTCAATAAGGTTGATTTTTATGTGTGGTTTGGTTATGGTACCCAACATGCACTTTAATGGGATTTTGTTAAATCCCCCCCCCCCGCCCACCCTTCTAAGATTGAAAAAAAAGTTTTTTTGTAATTCTGCTCCAAATTATCTTAGAAAAGCGATTTTTCTTTATTTCAATTGGTTATGCGCACACAATACACACAATACAATAAGATTTTGTGAAATTACTTTCTACCCCTTCCCGTAGAAAAATGTCGTGGGGAGGAGTAAAAAAAAGTTTTAAAGCTTAAATCAGCTCTAAGTTATCTTAGCTAAACGATTTTTTATGTGTGTGCTAGTTATACGTATCGAACACGTAGTATAAAGACATTTTCCGAAATTTCCCCTCTTTTCACCCTTATTGGGGGGGGGGGGGGGGGTGTTAAAAAACATATTTTCAGCATAACTCTTCTCCAAATTATCTGAGGAAAGCGATTTTTCGATTTGTTGGTTGGTTATGTGTATGCAACTTGCACTCTAAAGACAATTTGTGAAATTAGCCCCCTTTTAGGGTGGGTGGGAAAAAACACGGTTTCAAGTATGATTGTGCTTCAAATTTTCTTAGAATTGCAAATATTGGCATGCGAATGTTGATTAAGAGTACGCACTATGCACTCTGGTGGGATTTCTGGACACTTCTAACATACCCGCGGGGGAGGGGTGTGTAAAAGCGGTTCAATCACTGCCGAATTCAGTGGGCTGCCCATGTAGTGAGCGAGAAAACCTCTACCGATCGCAGCAGAAACTTTAACTTAGGTTTCAACTGATTTTAGTGTTTTATTTATTTATTTATTTTATTTTTTGTTAGTTTAATAATAATTATATGGAATTTTGAGAATTCATTTAAATATAGTGTCCAGCGAAGTGGACAAAGCCTGCTAGTCAGTGTATAATAATAATAATAATAATAATAATAATAAATAATATTTTTTCCAGTTAAAAATATATGAACTTTACCATAGTTTGCTCTTAAGGCTGATTAAAATTGATAAATGTCTCAAGTTATTTTTAAGAAGACTTTGAGATTTATATAAAATTCTAAATAATGGATTTTTTAAATTAAATACTGAAAGTATTTAATATAGTTTTGATACATAAATTCCGTTCAATTAATAATAAAAAAAATCTTATATAGATGCATAGATTACATACATAATTATTTAAAAAAGGAATGGTTATTTTGAAATGTTTACGTCTATTTAAATAGTTTAAAGAATAGATGATATTTTAATGTCATTTTTACAATTGGTTTTTATTTTGCTAAAATATATGACAACAGTTTCAAAATATTTATCTGTCATTATATGTATTACTGTTCTAATTTCAAATATTTTATAGGAAATGAATATTTAGATAAAACATCAATGGATATTCTATAATAATTCTAAGTAAAACTGAAAATTAAAGCTAATATCATCATATTGTTTTCTTAAACGTGTGATATTCGAAAGCAATTTTGTAATTTTAAGTAAGTTTTATTTCTAAATTTTAACATAGTGTTTTTTTTAAATTTTATTAATGATCATTTCATAATTAATCCTCCAATCTTTTAAATCATTATTATTATGAACATACTTTAAGTTTGGGCTTAAGAAGACCTAATTTCACACTTATTAATTAACCGATCAAATTTAGTTAAAATTACCAATTTACCTTCTGTATAAAAACTGCTTAGGAATTTTATTTTGCACTCTATTTAGGTGATTATGTTAGCATCATGTTAAATAAATCATGTAACGAAAAGATTTCTTTTGTTAAAAACGAGAGAGATGTCCTTAAGTGCATTTTCATATTTACTAAAATCATCTAGTTTTAAGTACTTTACTTGGTCTTCTTTACTTGCAGGTAATCTGTAAAGAAATAAAAATTTGTTAAAGGAATATCGATGTAAAGTAAGATGTATTTCTAATTTAGATATTTAAGGTTAATACTATAGTTTTAAAAAAATGTAGCGTGATCTTGGTTGCGCCTGTAAAACATTTATTGACGCTGCATGTTCAAAACAGTTTTGCCAACTTTTTGGGAAATTTCATTTAATAATTTCTACTAATTTTGATGTTTGATTTATATGATAGTCGATTTTACAAACATATAATTAGGCGAGCATTACAATTAAAAATTAGTGTTGAATATTGAATGTATGTTCAAGAAAATCAGAAACACTGGTTCAGCCATTTAGAGGGGATATGAGTAATAAAAGTAATTCTTACTGTTATCGCACAAATATGAACGTGTATACAAAAAACTGAGTTTTAAATATTTGTATACTTACTTATATAACACATTAAAAAATATCTATAAATAAGAAAATTACTATAAATAAGAAAATTGAAAAAAAAGTGACAGCATCTTTTTTATGAATTTTTATGCCTTTACACCTAATTTACCTTACGTTATGTACAAAAAATACAGTTTTTCTCTTCTATGAGTCACAATCTATGTTATATTTTATAAATAAATCAGCTAAGATTGTTTGCTTATTCATCAATTTTTATAGATCTATGAAGGAACCACTATAATCTTGTTCAGTTCTAGACATTTGACTTACGACGTATACGATATTTATCTTAAGGACTTAAATTTAGCTAATCTGTTCATACAGTCGGCAGTAATATTAAAAAAGCGCTAGTAATAATTCGTATTTAAAAGATGTGCGCCTAATACCGTTTTGTTAAGTAAATATTTGACGAATCCTGATCTTAGTCTTTATGCTGTTTATGAAAAAGTAACTTGACGATAAAAATAAGCGATCAAACTAATATATATATATATATATATATATATATTAAATTATTTAATTCCTTTACAATACTCAGCAAATGAGAGAAAGATGAAAATACCAACAATGAATTTAATAATTAGATGTATTACGTATTAATTTATTGTCACAATTACCATTTAAGTAAATTTCACTGAATAATAAAAACATGTTAAAGTACTTACGCAGAAGAGAAATGACGTATATCACTTAAACCTAAACTATGAGTTAGTTGTCTTAATCCATTAGTCCAGTAAATTCATGCAACACAAGATAAGAATTGAAAGAAATTAACCAAAATGACTATTGAAATAAAAAGGAATGCATGAGGGAAAAATGGAGTTAAAAATGCTGAAATCCAGTACCGATCTCATCAGGAAACTAGCAGTACTGTCAACAATTAATGCAAGATTTCGAATATTGTATAGCTTTTCAGCAATATACAACACTAGTTTCAATCTTGCATAAAAAAAAAAAAAGAAAGAAAGAAAGATAAAAGGAAATTGGCTGATAAAATATATATATATAATATTTGAATAATTTAATACCTTTGTAACACTCAGCAAACAAAAGTTAGATGAAAATACCAACATATAATTAAATTTTAAATGAGATTTATCTCGAATAAAGTTATTGTCACTGTGATAATTTAATTTGAGTACCATAAAACAAGTACTTACGCAGAAGAGGAACGACATAAACATATCACATAAGCCTAACGATAAGATAATAGTTTGCGAAAACCATTAAAGTAATAGAAACAGTCAACATTTTATAGAAAAGAGAAAAGGATAAAATTACCAAAGAGATCCGATAAAAGGAAAAAAAAAAAGAATTCATGAATTGAAAACTGGAATTTTATATGCTGAAAAATAGATATGTTCAATTATCAGGAAACTTGCATTTCTTTCAGCAGAGTTCAAGATTTCGGAAAACTGTATAGCTCATAGCCAATATAAAGCTCAAGTCTCTATCTTGCAACAAAACAAAAAAAAAAAAAAAAAAAAGGGAAATTAGATTAAACAATAACACAAACCAAAATTGATTCAAGGAATAAGTATTTTTAAGAAATCCATATGTTAAACGATACATACGGAGATAGTAGAAAGAGGTTGCCAAACGAACATTAGTAAAAAGAAAAGATTAAAGGTATAGAAATGATTAATCGATTTAGGTGCTACTGAATTGCAATAATTGAATGGATTAAGTGATAGTTATTAATATTTAAAAGCTAATTACTGTATTAAAAAGTGATTTTTAAAAAGGGTTATTTGACTTTAACGTTAATCATTTTTAAATTTCAGTTTATATATAGGGTTACATACAAACGGAACGCTTGCAATTTCGATGACGTAAATTTTGCATTTTTTTTGCAAATACAGTTGGCAGCAAAAGTATCCGAGCACTAGCAAAAATTCCTATGTAAAAAAAGTACACTTAATGCAGTTTTGTTAAATAAATTCTCTTTGATTCCTGTTCTTAGTCAAAGAACAGGATTCGACAAGGATTTATATAACAAAACTGTGTTAAGTGTGCTTTTTTTTTACATGGGAATTTTTGCTAGTGGTCGGATACTTTTGCTGCCGACTGTAGTCATACATTTGGAACGCTTGCAAACGGCTTTGCAACCGGCAGTGTTTCATTTGTATGTACCACTTAACTTTTAACATAACGTAAGCAAGCGCCATCTTACGTGAAGAAAGAGATTTACTATTAAGTAAATACAAAAAATGTACTATTTAACTAATGTTTACTGTATTTTATACATATATATATATGAAGAATGTGAATGTGTGCTTCAGTAATTTTGCTGCCGACTGTACAAACATTTATCGCAGAGAAAATCGGTATGAATTCATTCTTTTTTTGCGTATTTTTAAATAAAAAATTTTGTTATAACTGTGAAATGCATTAAAAAAAAAAAAACATGATTTGTTACCACATACCGCTAATATTTCGAGTATAAAATATTTCTAGAATGGATAAAAGCTTGTGGAAGTAAAAGAACAAAAAAACATAGATTTTACTTTTTTTTTTTTTTTTTTTTTTTTACATTACTGTAATAATTACGAGACCAATAACTGTTAATGGAATCTTTTATAGCCTTTTTAATAAAACAAATGAATTAATAGTTCAGAATTATCTGAATGTGTATTTTATTTTAGAATTATGTATAACAAAATTTTATTCAGCTAATTTTATTTACTTTAATTAAAAAAATTAACTGTGCACAGCAATGATATTTTTTTCTTAAAAATTTTAATGCGAAAATAAATTTTTTAAAATAAAAGTACAAAGCTGGTTGTCATAGGTGGACTGTATTTTCCATTAATACTTGTTCTCACATTTTTTTTTTTTTTTTTTTTTTTTTACTACGTTATATCACAGGACAAAATGAACGAATTCGGCTGGTTCACTGACACGTTCAGAAACGGAAAAAGTCCAACAGTATGCTCTCCCTTCTTCCGCTTTCATACATTTATCTAATCCTATTTTTCCTGTGTAAGTATACTAATTCAAATTTTATAATTTAGTATTCATGCAAATTCATTTCAATATTCCCTATAATACAACTCCATGCGAAATATCACATATCTCTGCCATCTTATGAAAATGTAAATAAATAAATAAAGTAGAAGCTTGATAGTTTTTAATTTCCATGCCAGTTTTATAAATAATATTTTTAAACTAGTCTTATTTTATTACGATAAAAATTATTCTCATAATGATTACACTGCTCTCCACTAAAATCGTCCTCGACTCGATTTCTGCAAATTCGTATCTAAAATAACCTCCTGAATCTGAATCCGACGCCCATTTTCCACCATTATCCAGCATTTTATAGGGACCCCCCCCCCTAATTTTTATCACTGTTTGGTAATTTTGTGGTTATTAATTTGATTTGGAGGGAAGAAAGGCTTATTTCACCCGTTAAATTCTTTTCTGAGGGGCTACAGAGGTGAAAAATAAAACATGAACATTTGTAACAAGGGGGGACATTTAGGGAAGAAGGGATTTGCCACTGAATTTATAAATTACATTTATTATATTTTATTAATCTATTATTATTGATATTTATTACACATTATATATTTTTGTTTTTAAGTGTTAAAATAATTCTTTTTCTTCTCCAAACCAAATTCATAGCCATAAAATGACTGAACAGAGATAAATGCTTAGGGAGGGGGTGACATCTCGAGAAAACAGTGAGTGATTGGTCCAAATGGGGGTCATATTTGGATTAAGGAGATCATTTTACTTAAGAACCAGCAGAAATAGCATCAGGGCTCGGAAGAAAAAAAAAAAAAAAAAACTTTTTTTTTTTTTTTTTTTTTTTTTTTTTTTTGCAGAGCTGTGTTATTTATGCAAAATGTTAATATCTTCTGTTGGGTTAAGAAACAATTTAATTCAAATAAGTTACAATGTTTGAAAAGTGCAATATTTAAATTCAATAGTGTTAAATAGGGTTCTAGCGAGTATCACAGACAAAGTTTTAACCCTTAATTACCGCGTTATAAATTACGTAAAAAATTTATTTAACGTATTTTTTTTTCTGATTACATAAGAGAAAAAATTAAAGGTATAAGAAAAACTAAAAATGTGATTATTACAATATTATAATAATTAATACCATCGGTACATAAAGGACGAAATAAGATTGGGACTTAAAGATTTTTTGAAAATGTAGTTTAATCTTATTCACAGTTTATCTAAGGTTGATTATATTGATAAAAACAATGTTTGTTTGTTTTTGTTTTTTTCTCATTGCAGCATAATCACATTGCATACAGTACTTTTAGAAGGTGGTTTGCTTTAATTTCCAGTTTTAGAGCAAAATTTGATCTGACATCGAAGAACTAACAAGTGTTTGGTCATTGTTATTTTCTGCTTTTTAGGTGAACTTTACTTTACATCCAAAAGTTCTTTTTCTTCCTCTTATCGCTTCCAAGTTTTCGTGAGCCATTTTGCTAATTGTCAAGATGTTTTAATCGTCCTCGCTTCTTAGATTTTTTTCTGGAGAGTATGAACGAATCCTGAGTCACTCTCTTTTTCTGTTCCAATTCAAATACTGGCTCAATTATATCTTTATATGCAGCATAGGCGTTTATCAGAACAATTTCTATCATTACATAAAACAATCGGCGCCACTACCTCTTTATTTTCATTCTTGGTCTATAAGGAACGCAGCATATGAGCTTTATCGATGGCCTTCTTTTGTTCATTCTTTTCTTTTACAGTAGTAACAGCAGGCACATCAAACTTACTGGCGAACTTCGGTGAATTTTTTAACAGCACATGTTTTATTTCCATGGTAATTCGATCATAAATAAATACAATTGTTATTTTTCTGTCAGTAGAAAATTCGTTGATCATTTATCCGATAATCCCTTTCCACGCAGTAAAATAAATTAAACATTGTTTGAATCATAAATGTAAATTTGTAAAGTGCTGGTGCACGTAGTCGTGGCCGCAATTTCTTCCATGTTCACATCCAAACTTATACTTCTGTCGGTCACCGAAGCAGGGAGAGATCCCTCCATAAGGGATCAAAACTATGATGGCCTGTCTTCAGATCATCCATATGGATGCGTCCCAGACAGTCACCAAATACCCACTGCGCGATACTAGTGCGACATTAAACCCAACTAACTAACCTACCAACCTGTAAAATATATTTCACTTATAAATGCGCACAACATTTTTCGAAATAAACACGTAAAAATCTATCATATATATTTACGAAACAAAATTTTGCCTTCAGTCGTCAGCCATTATGACCCAAACCGGTACTTATAAGTGCCAGTCAATAAAATATTTAGTAGAGATTATACGAATATACATAAATACATTTTAGTTGGAACATTATCATCAACAAAGAATTATTAATCGATAAAAAAATATATTTGTGACTTATCTTCATTTTTCAAGGTAATCTATATAAATAAAGCAAAGAGTTTGTAAGCGGAACACATTTTGGCGGACCACTTCTTTTTCTGATTGGTCTATATTTAACTACTTTGGTAATGAAAGTCGGCCATTTTTTTAAGTAAAAACTGATGAAATTTTTAAAAAGATACTGCATAGATGTTATACTTTTTAAAAAGAGCTCTAAAGACTGTTTAGTTTTTTTATTTTTATTTTTTGGGGGGGACACTATATACATCAAGTTATTAGATTTAAGATATTACGTTGCAAAGTTTCACAACGCGATATCATTCAATTGCTTTTAATAATAGTCAGCCATTTTTTTTTTTTTTAGTAAAAACTGATGAACTTTTTAAAAAAGGTACTGTATACATGTTATAATTTTTTAAAGAGCTCTAAAGACTGTTTATTTATTTATTTATTTATTTTGAGGACACTATACACATCAAGTTATTAGATTTATGGATATTACGTTGCAAAGTTTCACAACGCGATATCATTGGATTGCTTTTATCTTAAAATAAGAGTCTAATATTAAACAAAAACAGTCTAATATTAAAGAATAATGAATAGCTCTTTAAAAATTATCAGTTTTGAAGTTCTAAGAGCTGCAATTTTTAAGTTACAGCGTACTTATTTCCCATACATAATCCATTAAATTTGTAAACAATTGTTGCTTCCTTCTTGAAAATCATTCACATAAGACCATAGAGCATTGTTGCTAAACGAGTACAAAACGGAAGAAATATTTAATTAATTTTTTTTTTTTTTTTTTTTACTTTTTGATCTTAAAAGGAATTTTTAATTATGTTACAAAGCCCAAAATGTGGTATTAAAAGTAAATAGTGATTCAATTCTTTTGAAAATACATTTAAATTTGTGACCAGCGAAGCTGACTTAGCCTGCTAGTATATAAATTAAAAACTTGGTGCAGAGCTCATATAATGGCGTTTGGAAGTAGAGAAAAGACGCTAAAAGTTGCCACCTTGAACGAATACAACTGCATGTAACCATTAATGCCGTCTAGTTAAGATAGCGATGATAAAAAAGGTTTGATACTTATAAGTACTGATGATATTCCAACGTCACATTGTATTTATTAAAAATTGAATCTAATGGTACTTTACAATACCGTCTACACACAAAGTGTTAGACTACTTCTACTTCATTACGATGAAAATAACTGTTATAATACATATTTATATGAAATTCCTCAATATCCCGCAATGCTCAGAAAAATTAAAACTTCGATTAACTGAGTTTTTCCATTAAAACGGTGATATCCAATTAGGCATTCCCATGTATCAAAAAAGATATTTTAAAACTGGTCCGACTCTTTTACAGTGATTCATTCTTGATATTATATCTACACAGTCTAACAAATTAATTAACTAAAAAGCTGACTAACACACACAGAATTTTGGTTCTTTATATATTAAAAAAAAAATAAATAAATAAATAAAAAATAGGTCGAAAATTTTCACGAATAATCAAGTTCATCAAGTTAGGAGATAAAAACAATATCTAATATTAATTTATGATCGACGTATTAAAGCTCTTTTCATATTTGATTTGCGCTCTTTCGACGTTCTACCGGGTATACATAATGAAAACTTAATTTAGCAATCTTAATTTGGTAAATTAAGTTTTTTAGACCCTTAATCTACCAAATTATGAAATAAACAATGAAAAAAAAAAATATTTTGTAAATATTTTTTCAGATTTTTTAAAGAATATAAGGAAAAATAGTACGAATATTATGCCATCCTAGTAATTAATTAGAATTCAGCGAGGTGGTACTTTGAAGCACTAATGTACAGTCGGGGAAAAAAAATCGCAGCACTCGCTATAATTTCATAATTACTTGACGCAGAAAACGTTAATAGACACCATTCAACAGGAAATTAAATGCACTTTTTGAAAATGCTGTCGAATTTTGAATTAGGGGTTATCTGCATATTGAAATGAGCGCCAATAGCAACATCCAATTTTGACTTCATATTCGAATTTCTGACAGTCTGGCAGTGCGAAAAAGTATACTGTTTGTATATTTTATCTTTAGTATTTATAGAGTTATAATAAAAAATGTGTTAGGGGTTATCTGTAAATGTAGAAAAATAAAATTAAAATCCTATAAGAAACATAAAAATTTTAATGTTTTACACCGAAAATCTTTCAGAAAAAAAAAAGAATTATAAAAATTAATAAAAAGATTGAGTTTTTTCCAGTTCCTTAATTATGCTGAATTCAGTTTTTTTAGATTTGTACATACTTCAATACTTTTTTAAATAATTTTATGTCTATTTAAATGCATTACACTTGCGATTTGTCCGGACTGTACTCTTTGAAAAAAGTGCAATATTTTTCAAGTAAAAGTGTCTATTACGGCTGTAGTGATCACCAAATTAAATTTTCTTTCGTAGGTGTAACATAAAATACGAAATGAAATAATATATATATATATATATATATATATATATATATATATATACAACAACGCATAAACTAAAATTTTTTTTCGGATAAATTATTGTAAGGGTTCATGAAGTAAATATCAAACAATATTAATCGCAATTACCAATTTTGGGTCAGTTCAACTCTTTGGAATTGTAAGATTCATTTTATAATTTCTATGAAAATATAATTTCTTAATTAACCCTTTCACGACTGCTGACGTAGATTCACGTCATTTGAAAATCTGTAGATTTCTTAGTGGTCGTTTCTTTCGTAATTTGTGTGTTACTTATTTCTTAAGTGTGTACCCAGTGTTCATATTTTTGCAATAAAATATACTATGGATAGAAATATATTTATTAGATAGAATATAATTACACTGTATACCCATTTGTAATATAATTGTGAATGCAGAAAATTTGTTCTGAAATACATTATTTTGAGGGAATAACGCTTTTGGCGGATCTTACTATCGAAATTTCAAAATCCTGCGGTCGCAAAGGTGCTATGGTGGTGTGGTCAGGTTTTGAAGATATGCTAGTTGAAAATTTATTACCTGAAGCCTCCCTTATCGGAGGTAGTGATTTTTTGTTTAAACAAGACAATGCAAGTTGTCATGTGTCTTCTGTATAAGAATGGCACACAATATGCAAATAAAGACGAACTGACATCATCCATTGAATTGGCTTAAAAAAACATTTCAAAACAAATTTTAACTGGACTTACTGAGTCAATGACTGGACGATTAACAAGGGTAATAAACAGAAAGGGTAATTTTGTAGAATATTAATTTATTTCGGGACATATTTGATAATGTCCTTATATTTTTTTTCCATATTTCACATGAAACAATTTCTTAATATGTGATTTAACAATTTTATTGTAATTTAATTTCATACTAACAGGTTTCTAATGTTTCTAATTACAAGTAGTAAATTATGTTTGATTTTGTTTTCAGTTGATGATTACTTTAATATATAATACTCATTTTTCAACGTGTACCTATAATTTTTTCCATGGCTGTAATTTTCGATCAATAGGTGGCACTGCACCAATATCTAAGACTATTTTTCTTTCTGTAAATAATAATAATAATAATTTATAAAAAATAAATTAGTAAAGGAAAGAAAAACTTATTTGACAGATTTTATTTTTTGCAGATTCATTCTATCAATTTCGGTCAATCCAGACGAAACACACAAAATTTATTTTGCCTTTTACAAAAAATCTGCAAAAGTCGCCTTAGATATCAGCGCAGCACCACCTATTAACGAAAAGTGTAACTCTTTTTTCTTTCGAGTTTGCAGAGGTTGGCGAAAAAAATTAGGTGGAGTAGTGCTCTGCGAAATTCAAACTATAGGTAGTGCTACGTCAGTATCTACGGCGATTTTTGCAGATTTTTTGTAAAAAACAAAATTAATTTCGTATGTTTCGTCTGGATTGGCCAAAATTATTAGAATGAATCTCCAAAAATCACTTTAGAATTAGAACAACGCCACCTATCGACTTTTTTTTCGATTTTAGAAAACCATATTGCTTGTACTGCATACTAGTGAACTTTTGTTTAGTTTGGATTTAGTATTCTAAATGTACCAGTTCTAGAGCCTTTTGAATAGGCAAACTTTAATTATAACAACATTGTATATATATATATATATATATATATATATATATATATATAATATAGCTGAAAGATTATTTTTTAGTCAATTCCTCATTTAAATGAACATCGTATAAATAAATCAAATATATCTCATATCATTTTAAGGTTATTTATTCTATGCTAATATATAAAGCGGAACAGTTTGTTTGTATGTAGAGAGTATTCTCTGGAATTACTGAACCGATTTATTTATTTATTTATTTATTTATTTTAATAATCAAAAAACTACACTATCTCTAAGTGCTATAGGCTATACTTAATTTTTATAAATTACCCTTTTTTTTGCGAAATTTCAATATTTTAATTGAAATCTCCATAAAAGCCATGAAAAGAAAGAATGTAAGAAAAGCTATTTCACCTGTGAACGTCGTGGTTCCAAGGTAAAGCATCAAGCTACGAATCAAAGATTGTGAGTTCTTTCCCCGTCAAAAGAAATTGTTTTAAACTAGTTTTTGCTTAAATATAAATTGTCTATTTCACATTCATTCATTATACCATTATGTGAATTATGTTTACATTAACTATTCGTTTAATGTTAAGTAATTTCTAGGCTTTTCGAAATCTAGACTATTCTGTTCTAGAAAAATCATCAGTTGTATATAAACCGATTTAAAATTCATCAACATCTACCTATACTAATATATAAAGCGAAAAAATTTATTTGTATGTAGAGAGTAATCTTTGGAACTACTGAAAATATTATTTTTTTTTTTTATTTATTTTTTCACTAAACAAAAGCTACAAAATTCTTGAGTGCTATATTTTGAGAAAATATATTTTAATTCGAAATTTAAATATTTTACTTAAAATCTCAATATAAGTCATGAAAAAAAAATGTATTGCTCTCTGTAACGTATGTAAAAAAATGTATCTTATTGCTCGGAGGTAAAACTTCGGGTTACGAATCGAGAGATTGTGAGTTCGTTCCCCGTCAAAGGAAATCGTTTAAAAATAGTTTTTATTTAAATATAAAATGTATATTTCCCATTCATTCATTATATATTTATGCTAAATATGTTTATATTAATTATTCGTTTAATGCTATGTAATTTCTAGGTTTTACAAATTCTAGAATATTCTGTTCTATATATTTCATCAATTGTATATAAACCGATGTAAAATTCAGTTGGGTTTAAAAAAAAAAAAAGTCTCGTACTGAGCTTAAAGTTCTCTGTGTTATTTAGCTTTAGTTTTTCTCTACAAACAATTACCTAAAAATTTAGCTGATGTCACTAGAAAACAAATTTTGATGCGTTCATTTTCTTCCTTTCTTTCCCTCTATTTTTTTTTCTTGCCGTAAAAAGAAATATGTTTACGCTTGAACAATGAAATTTATGTAAATCTTTGAGAAAAAATACACTTATATGGTAAAACAGGTGTTATACGCAAGCGAAGTGTGACGTCACTGATCGTCCGTGGATGCAAGAAAAATATTTCCTATGTTAATCGCCCATTGAATTTTTTGTAAAAAATTATTAAAATTGAGGGAAATTATTTCTCAATTTCAATCCCCATATTTAGGTAGACATACTTGTTAGTTATCGTATGCATGATTTAGATTAAGTTGTTTTTGCTGTAAAATTGATAAAATTTGAATTTTAAATTTCAAAACTCTAGAAAAAAAATGGCAAACTTCCATATTTGATTGAAAACACAAACATTTCATTTCAGAGGATGATATTTACACAATAAATATCCAACTAATACACTAATTAAATGAAAAACGATAAATATTCTATCATAATTTGAAGTCAAATTTGTTTTTAAATGTCTAAATACAGTATCTGATATAAGATACTAATATGTTGCAGCTGAATAGACTTCATACATGTCATCCTTGGCAAAAAAATAAAAAATATCGCCAAATTATCTGGCGAACATACACTGCTCGACATTGAAAATGTAAAACCAAAAAGGAATGATAATAACGGAATGAAATTTGTTGGACACATACATTATAGTAGGAAGAACAATTGATTAAAATTTTAGGAAATTTGGAGTAATATTTACTGAAAAAACAGTACATAAAGCAGCGACCTCTGTTAGCCAAAACAGCACATATCTGCCTAGGCATTGAATCGAACAGCGATTGGATGACATGTACGGATAGAGCAATTTACGGTGCCCCAATTCATCGATCGAAGTTACTGGTGAGTGGTGGGGGGCCAGTCGCTTTTCAATGATTAAACAGTCATTTTCATTGGTGCGAGATCAGGAGAACGCGCTGGCCAGAGCAACAGTCGTACACATTCTGTATCAAAGAAGGTCCGGACAATACAAACAACTTGCGTTCGTGCATTATCTTGCTTAAATTTTGCTCTACGGAGGCCACGAATACAGGGCAGAGGGGCGGGCCTTAACTCATCAGAAATTTTATGGCCGCTGAAGTAATCGACATGAAGTAATCGATACGTGTGTCCAATGGGAACCCATAACATCATTGAAAATGATGGACAGTATGATGATGTCGAATCCCAGCTGGCAATGTGCATTATTCATAATGCCATTAAATACGGATAAGGCAATCTTGATGCTGTAACCAAGATTGTGATTTGTGTGAAAAGTGACTTCACGCCATTCCTACATCCAGGTGCATCGTTGATCACACATTAATGGCGCCCATATCAGTGATGCAGTTTTGAGGGTAATCAGAATTTTGGTAGCCGCATACTGAGTCACCACCTGGATTGATGGTATGTTGTATCATTGGATACACGTCCCGGTCACCTCTTGTTTTCATTCCCGCCACTCTGGATACCAGCCATTACATTTCTGACGAGTTAAGGCCCATAGCTCTGCCCTATGTTCAAGGCTTCCGAAGCGCAACATTTAAGCAGGACAATGCACGACCGCAAGTTGTCTATATTGTCTGGACCTTCATTGATGCCGAATGTGTTGGACTGTTCCTCTGGTCAGCGCGTTCTTCTGATCTCGCACCAATGAAAATGACTGTTTAATCGTTGAAAAGTGACTGGCCCCCCACCACACACCAGTAACTTCGATCGATGAATTGTGGCATCGTGTTAAAACTTCATGAAGTGCTCTACCCGTGCATGTCATCCAATCGCTGTTCGATTGAATGCCTAGGCAGATATGTGCTGTTATTGCTCACAGAGGTCGCTGCTTTATGTATTGTTTTCTCAGTACATATTACTCCAAATTTTCTGAAATTTTAATCAATTATTCTTCCTACTATAATGTATGTGTCCAACAAATTTCATTCCGTTATTATCATTCCTTCTTGATGCTGCATTTTCAATGTCGAGCAGCGTATTTAATTCCTTTCAAAAACCATGGTTATTTTAAAAGCATATATTAAGAGAGTAATGAAACAATATTTCGTACAAGCCTATATATTACGAAAATGTACATCTGGCATGAATATTTTTGTATTAAGTTTTTGATCGCCAAATACATAAAACGCCAAGGACGACAGAGTCTTGAAATTTAAAATTAAAATTTTGTCAATTTGACAGCAAAATAACTCAACCTAACACATGCGTACGATAACAAATACATATCTATACCCAAATATGGGGATTAAAATCGAGAAATAACTTTCCTCTATTTTTAATATTTTTTTACAAAAAATCCAATGGGCGATTAACATAGGAAAACTTTTTCTTGCATTTACGGACGGTCAGTGACGTCATCAATTCGCTTGCGTGTTATAGCTTTAAATGTACTTCTTTTTCAAACGATATGATTTCTTAAAAATAATATTTGTGTATATTCTAAATATGTTTGTTTAAACATTATTATAAATGATATGTTTTAGTTAATATTTAATTTTGAAAGAACATTTAATGCTTCAGATATTCCTGTAAGTAATTTTTTTAATGTAACTTCTTTTACATCATTATTAATATATTTTTACTTTCTTTGATATGTAATATAGAGAAAGTATTGGATTCGTGAAAATTTTAGACCTCCATTTTTTGATGGATTTACACGTTTTCGGATATCCTGAACACGAATTGATAATTTTTAGAAAATGTCTGTGTGTGTTTGTGTGTATCACGAAGTTTGTGTCCACTATATCTCAGGATCCAATGAATGAAATTTCACCAAACTTTGTATTTAATTACACCCTGACATAAACTGGTGCTGATTAGATTTGGGGAACAATCACTCAACAGGTGGCACTGTGATCGCATTTTTTGTAAACTTTTAACATGACAGTATAGGACAAAATTTCGTATAAATGTGTATAATGAGAGTTATTTTAAACTTGTGATTGTAAAATTAATATTAATTATTGATAATAGGAGTAGTTAACTAGGAAAAAAATTTTGTGCATGTGGGGGCATCGGTAATTTTTCAAGATGGGTTTCTTTCGAAAGGTCTCATCAATACCTTTAAAACGAATGGTTGAATTATAAATCTGTGATAATTTAAAACAAAGTTATCGATTTTTTTAACTTTTAACGAAAAAAAAAACTTATT
Source organism: Salticus scenicus (assembly GCA_963930645.1). NCBI lineage: Eukaryota > Metazoa > Arthropoda > Arachnida > Araneae > Salticidae > Salticus > Salticus scenicus. The sequence goes on from OZ005649.1 coordinate 107,193,568, forward strand.
TTATTTTATTTGTTTTGTTCCGTTTTGTTTTCTCGCCGCTAATTTCGAATTAGGCGATTGTTACGCAGTTTGATACAATGTGTGATTAACACGCATCACGTGAATATCAGATTATTTTAGTTTTTAATTACGAAATGAATATATATTTTTTACATATCTACATCTTATTAAAAAAAATCTAGAATTACTCAACTCGACTTTCGGAACATTGAGTAATTAACGGTTTTGTAGATAAAGTAAAGTAAGAGAAGTTGTTAAATAAACAAAAGAGAAAATTATAATTGGGTGTTTGGGTATTTTTCTTTATATAGTACACGGTGTTTAATTTAATGCTATTTAACCAAACACGTAGATCATAATGATAAAGAATAATTCATTGTGTCCCTGTAGAAATCTAGAAATGCTAGATTCACTAAAATGCTTAGAGTTAATGCAACAGTGACTTATAGTATTTATATAAATTTTCAGCTCCATCTGATAAGGCATTTAGACGCTAAAGTTTGAGCCCATATGCCACAATTAAAAAAAAAATTGCATTTTGTCCCTGTAAAAAGAAACAAAAATGATATATTCTCTAAAGTTCATAAAGTTCGTGTGACGGTGACGTATAACATGTATATAAATTTTCAGTTAATTTCAATAAGGAGTTTAGTCGCTGTCTCACTTTAAATAATTTAAGTCTATAGGTCTTAATGATGAACAATTTTTAATTGTGTCCCTGTAAAACTCGTTAAGTGCTAGATTAACCAAAACCTATACAGATCGTGAAACTGTGATTTATAATATGTGTATAATTTTTTTTTTGTTCAATTGAATAAGGCGTTTAGACGTTATTGCACTTTTTAAAATCTGGTCTCATAGGCAATAATGATAAAAAAGAATTTCTTTGTGTCCCTATAAAAAACTAGAAGTACTAGATTACCCAAAACCTATATATTTCGTGAAACTGTGACCTTTAACACGTGTATAATTTTTTTGTTCAATTGAATAAGGCATTTAGACGCTATTGCACTTTTTAAAATGTGGTCCCATGGGCTATAAATGATAAAGAATTTTTCTTTGTGTCCCTGTAAAAAAAACCATAAGTGCTAGATTCACCAAACTGTATGCAGTTCTTGCAACTATTATCTATAATATGTGTATAAATTATTTTCTCATTTTAATAAGGCGTTTTGACGCTATTGCACTTTTTAAAATTTGGTCCCATAGGCCATAATGATAAAGAATTTTTCTTTGTGTCCCTGTAAAAAAACTGTACGTGCCAGATTCTCCAAAATCTATACAGATTGAGTAACTGTGATCTATAATATGTGTATAAATTTTTTCGCTTAGATGCTATCGCACTTTTAAGATTTTGGTCCCATAGACCATAATGATAAAGAATTTTTCTTTGTGTCCCTGTAAAAAAACTATAAGTGCCAGATTCACCAAAATCAATAAGGTTCGTACTATGGTGACTTGCATCATGCATACCAACTTACAGCTTATTTAAACAAAGTGTTTAGACGCTAGCGTGTTCACACCCACACATACATACACACACACATATACATCATCGTAAAAATAGTGAAAACGAACTCAGGGGAGCTCAAAACGTATAGAAAAACCAACATCTCGAATTCGGATTTTTGACATGATTACAATACTTTCCCTACATATGTATGTTCGGAAAGTATAAAAGCGAAATGGCGTGTGCCTGTCATCTGCCTCCAGAAAAATTTCCCTCAACTACAGACATAACATTTAGCACACAGATAGTCTATAACGTCTCCATAGGCACTTCGTAGTCGGATTTTCAAATTTTTAATTGGGAAGAGAGTTATTAATTAAAATGTACTAACACCTTTAACTCTATTAAATTTCTCGATATATATATCTATATATATTAGTTGTAATTTCAGCCTGTTACCAATAAAACAAAACGCATAGAAAATTGTATTTCATTTAATTTTCTAACATAAAAAAAAACCCTACACATAAAAAAATAATTTAAAAAAATAAAAATAAAAATGGAAATTTAAACCTGTTTCAAAAATTTCTGATAAGTCTGACTTCATAACATTTTTTTAACTATTTATTTACTTATATTTAAAGTATCAATTTCATTTAATCTAATAATCTTACATCTTTTTTTTCTTAATGTTATCCTTAACAAAGTAATGTGGGTACAGCTTTTGTATAAAGTTCCCATGGCGACTTTTAATAATTTTTGTCATTTTGGCGATGAATAAAAATAACTATCGAAATTGCATAAGTAAAGAGATTGACAAGAAATGCCCGAGCTACTGTTTAAGTTTCAAAATTCGCTACCGAGGTCATATAGAATAGCCATTCTCTAATGTGGATGCACATTTGTTTTATTTCAATACCTTATTAATAAAACCAAAATAGCGTCTGCTTTTCCTCTGTCAGCTTTCTCATAAAAATCTACCGTACTTATAGACGTGAAATTCTTCTGGACATAGACTGGAATTTTACCGTGTGAAATTCGAAGTCAATTTTTCATTTTCATTTTTTTTATTTTATTTACTGGAAGCAAAATATTAATTTAAACATGTTTAGCCATCGAAATTTTTATGAAAAGTTTCAACCAAGAATCTTCCCTTTCACACTCGTCCTTTCTTAAATTGTTATGTTGATTTCCAATCGTGTGATTAATCAATTCTTTTCATTTTGACACCAAATTAAATTTATAACATATTGTAGTAGTATATTTGAAGTGGAATTGCTGTCATTTCATGGTCTACAGGGTAAATAAATAAAATATTGGAAATAGTGTAATAGTAAATACTTTGTATAGTCTTTATAGTATTGTTCAATATAATTGCAATTGAAATATGAAAGATAAACTTCTTTATATATATATATTGCTGTTTCGAAACAGACGTTTGATAAACATTCAAATTAAAGGTGTTGGTTTCCTCAGGCAATAGGTACTCGGACCCCAGATATCGTGGGTGAGGAAGTCGGTGCCGAAGACAGTAGGGACATGAAGCAACTTTTTGAGCTATTTCAATGCTTTTTTTTTTTTTTTTTTTTTTTTTTTTTTTTTAGTTATATAGTGAAAATAGTATTTCTTTATTATTATTATTAATTTAAATATAGGGACCAGCGAAGCGAGCACAGCCTGCTAGTTATAATATATATTTAATCGCTATATAAATAGCATACTCTCCAAAATTTTAAATTTTTAAATCAGATTTATCACCACTTTTTTTTAATAGAAATCTGTCCTTTTTTCCTGCGATTAAATAAAGTGAAAATTTTCTTAGAAAATTTCTGTTATAAAGTTATCCGCTAAAATTGAGAAACTTGGCAACTATGAGATACAGATATATATATGCCAAAAATGTTCTTTTAAATTATTTCTCGGAGAATGTTTTTTAAGATTTAAATAAAAACTAATTTAAAAAATAGTAAATATTTTCATTTAAATAATGCATATATGAATCATAATAAAATAAAAAGAAATTATATAATTCATTTTTTATTATAATCATTAACAAAATAAATAATACATATAAATATATAAATTATTTTTTAATATAAATATGAGCAATTTACTTTTTAAGTAAAACTGTTACGGAAATATTCTTTGCCATTTCATAATTAATTCGTAATGACAATGAAAATATCTCTATAAAAAACTATAGAAACAATTGTGTAAAATTCATTTCTATAATAATCATGCTTTCTAAATATTAATACATTTTCTAAGAAACAAAACTAAACTTATTCTGTGAAAATATATTTCTTTGGAACAAAAAGAAAGAAAAAAAAGAAGAAAAAAAAAAAAAAGTTTTATACTTAAATACCTTTAATAAAAAACTTGTTTGTTTGTTTGAAAAAGCAATGAAAAAAGACGTTAAGAAAGTTTACTAAATAATTAGTTTTTCAAAAACAAATAGCAAGCATTTAGTTTCATGTAAGATAATGCATAAGATAATGCGTGCTATGATAAAATTGAAAAAATCGGTTAATAAAAGTCGGTTTATTCCTACATGTATCTCTTTAAAAAAAAAAAAAAAAAAAAAAAAAAAAACTAAATTAATATGGACTTTGTTTTAAAAAAGGGGAAGAATTTTGCGAAAGTTATGTGTAAAAAAATGTTTGCTTTACTATTTATGAAATAATTCATTTTATACAAAACATTTGTTGCAAATAACTCGTCACTCCTTTTTTAAATAAAATAAGTTAAAATATTGGTGTTAGCCATTTTTTTTTTCAATCAAATAATGTATAAACTTTACTTTTAAAATATGTTTGGTTGAATTGAATGTAAGTTGAACAATTTCTCTGAGATGTGTGTTTTAATAGATCCTTAGAATTCTTAAATTCCAGGCACATAAGATATATATATATATATATATATATATATATATATATTTTTTTTTTAAGCCATCGTAAGATTATTTTCGAAAGCGTAAAAATTTCCAGTGTTAAGCGATGTATCTATTGCTTTAAATGCCCTAAAATTACACTTATATTTCTGAAATTTTTAATATGGGTATATAAGTGAGAATTCAATAATTTGTTTATTAATTGTGGAATTATGACGTACACAATGAAATACGTTTACTTGATTAAAAGTTCTTTGATATGTTGAAAAAAATTATAAATCTATTTACAAAAAAAAAAAAATCTATATTTTGTGTTACTCCTTTTGCTGCGCTGAGAGTTGCTAATTTCTGTGGCATGCTATCTGCGCAACATTCTACCATTCCTTGCAAGTGTGAATAACATCATAGATGTCAATCAGTTTCTCTATAATCTCCTCTTTTGTTGTTATGGCCGTTTTACTAATCTTGTGTTTTATGAATCCACATACATTTTGTATTACGTTCGCGTCTGTCCAGTTACAAGGCCAGTACAATGCAGTGAGTTTTTTTCTTTTCCTTTATATATACAGGGTGTTTCAGTGAACCGTTTCAGAACTTCTAAGAGGGGTAGGGTACATCCTGACAACTCGAAATCATATAGCAATGTGGGGTCGGAAATGCTTTCCTGAAGCGGTGTTGTACACAGAAGCACCATAAAGAAAAGAGACCGTAAGTGAGAAATCGTTTTAATAATACATGAAAAGAAGCAAAAGGTACATGGATTAAAGTAAGTGTTCGAAGTTTCTTCCACGGGCTACAATGCACGCCTCACATCTCTGACGCATGGACATCCGAACATTCTGGAATACTCCAGGCATAACTCGAATTTCTCTGGCAGCTTCTGTGTACAACACCGCTTCAGGAAAGCATTGCCGACCCCACATTGTGCTATATGATTTCGAGTTGTCAGGATGTATCCTACCCCTCTTAGAAGTTCTGAAACGGTTCACTGAAACACCCTGTATATAAACACATATGCATTTTGTTTAGCTGCGTGCGTTATTTTGCTACCGAAAACTTTTACTAGGATTTTTTTATGAATTTTCTAGAAGTTTTCAACAATTAAATAAGGTAAAAATGCTTACTCAGAGGAATTGGCATGAAAAAAAAAGAAGCTCCAAGTTCGCAGCCATGGTTTGGGTTTTAAGGAAAGAAGCTCCATCGTGCGTAAGATTTTGTTTTTCATCACCAAACCCTTCAGAGAACTGATTGGATATTGGAAAACTGATGTATTTGGCAAACAAAGTTTGAAAGTATCGTATAAGTGACTTCTGCTCCAGAAAATTAATTGAGAAAAATAGTTAAATTTTTGCCTTGAATCTGCAGAATTTTTGGAAAATAATCTGTTAAAAAAACTCTTTGTAGCTCGTATGTACAGGATTTATGAAATTTGCTTCTGTTAAGTAAATTATTTTAAAACATGATAAACAAAGTTTTCGAAATGCTCACATGTTAAGCTTTAATGACATAGTAAACATATATATATAGATAGATAGATAGATAGATAGATAGATAGATAGATAAATATTAATGAATTTCCGCATTGAATAGCTGATTTGTTCTTTATCATAATATTATATGATGCTTAAATATATATATACTGAAAACGCCTTTCTTTTAGTTAGTTATTAAAAATGCCTTCGGATGTTATATTTCAGTGATATCGAAAAGATTATTTGAAATTACAAATGAAAAAATAAATAAAATTTTACTTATATATTTTGAAATACATAAACTATAAATATTAGGGCTTAAATAGTAATTAATGATATTCGACTGTTAAAAGACAGTGCCACAATTTAAAGCAACTTATTAAAAAGTGCTTTAAATTTGGTGTTTGGTGACAGAAAAATGTATGTACAGAATTTTTTTTTTTCAGTATTTTCTTTTCTTTCTTTTTATTTTTGTAAGAAAAACGTTGAATTAATGAAAGAAGCGATGTGAAATTCGTTATTATATTCTGATATATGAGTGATATATTTTTCAGGTTAACGCTCTAAACAAACATAATTTGTGTGCAGGACTTTTATTGATAAAGAAATATTAAAGTTTCAAATGCAACATATTGAGATATTAATAAATATTGAAAATAATAAAAGATTTATTGAAGTTTTAATAGGACAATTCGCTAAAAAATTTATATTCGGATTCAGAAAAACTTAAAATGTGTGAATATATCATACATCTCACTTAAGAAAATTCGACCTAAAAGTAAATTTTTCTCTATCATACGTATGTAAAAGAAAGTATAAATAAATAAATAAAAAAAATTACGGAATCATTTTGCACGTCCAAATGTAAAATAAACAGCAATAATTTTCAAGTAGCTAACTTAATTTTCAATAAAAGTCAACTTATAAAAGGTGTCCCAAAATTACCGCAAGATTTGAATTTAATTAAAAACACAGTTTTTTTTTCTTTAAATTGTTATTTTTTTATTGAATCGTAAATTACACAAGAGTGATAGTGCAGTCTTCTCAAGAACAACAACAAAATTTATAATTGAGCATTATTTCGTAATAACATCTTTTATTACGAAAAGAAACTGTCAACTCGGAAACTTTTTTAAAAGATGTACATAAGTTTTTATTAAAACATTAATTGGACAACAAGTTGGTATCTCGATTTATATAAACTGGATGTGTTCAAGATAAAAAAAAAAAAAAAAAGCAAAAGGGACTGTCATCTATTCTGAAATTTTACAAAATAAGGAATTTCGTAAACGAAATGTTGCAGTTGCCAATGAAGAGTGTGAGAAAGTTTTTTTTCGAAATCTTATTTATATGAGAGGGAACACAGATTATTATTGATTATGATGTACTTATATACTTATTGTTTGCGTGTTTTTCAGGAAATGAATGTATTTTATTTCCAAAGAACTGTTTTGTGTTCGTTATCCCGATTTCTTACAACGTAATTCCTTTCTGTAGGTTCACCATTAATTTGTGTGTTTTTGTTTACAATACACATTCCGTGGTCGCACCTCGTAAACTCCATACTAAATGCGTTTGTAGTCATAGAAAAAAATAATAATAATAATAACGTAACTACTAATGATTCAGTGTAAACATTTTTCCACGAGTTCATGAAAGCCTTTCGAGGAATCTAATGTTGCAATAATTTTTTTTCTAAACCCGTTTATTTTCTACCTGGGGAAGTGTTTTATTATTTTGAGTCTATTTATATTTCGTTTTTTTTTTTTTTTTGTTTTGTTTTGTTTTTTAATAATAATAAGAAGTGCAATTAAAAAAAAAAACCTTCATTCTTCGAAGATTAAAGAAGTCTGGTGTGTAACAACCGCACGACTTCCATAACACACTATTATGTGTATTATATGCACTGTCTGGAGATAATATGGTCAGAAGACTTAACAATGGAACCAAGAAGTTAGACAACTAATATTTTTTCTGCAAGAGAAAAGGGACACATGTGTAAATGACTGTCAATTTTGCTGTAATAATCCTGTGGTACATGCGAAAGAATATCTAAAAATGAGTTTCTGTAGCAATTCTAAAGAAAATCGTTAGATCCGTTTTTAAGATACCTAATTTTGTAGCGAAACAATGTAACCATTTACCTAAGAGTTTTTGAACGCCTTTTGGTGCATCTAGTATTGCAATAAACTTTTTCTTTTTTTTTTCATCTGTGGAGAATTTTATTATTTTGATTTTATTTATATTTATATATAAAAGCAATGCCGTTTAAAGTAAAAAAAAATATTTTTGATTTTTTTTTTTTTTTTTTTTTTTTTTTTTTTGCTATATTTATACGTTTTGTGGCACCCTAAGTCCAAAAATGAAGTTTTTAGCTATTTGCTGCGTCTGTGAAATTTTTATAATCTTAACTCCAAATAAATAAATAAAGTAAAATAAATTAGCTGAAAGAGTAAACTGGTCATTACAAATTTTTATGACATGGGACTTTTATTCTGAAGTCTTTATTGAAATCTAAAAATTGATTTGTGTACTAGGGCATAGAGAATTACTCAAATAATTTACATCTAAACACGAAAGTTTTCCTTGATACATTTTAACATTTCTAGACTGTCTTAAGTAAAATAAATTAACACGTTTTTTTTATATGTATCAAACCATGTTTCACATAGTTAATAGTACAAAATTAATTCGCCTTTCACTCTGGTAGGTGCACAAAAATGAATTCTGATGTATTATGACTATAACGGGAAATGACTCAAAGTGTATTTCAGTATTTTTCTTTTCCTATATTAAGTTTATGTACATTATTTGGGTAGGGCAAAATCACACTATTCATCATACACACTGCTAAACCAAAGTATTAGAATACATTTCTACTACTAGTGTGGGAAGGATTTAAATACGTGTATTTACTTAATAGCAGCTTTTATTTAATTATTTTTTTTAATGTAGCTACAATACTTAAACGGGAGTTTAAGGAATCGGCTGCTTCTGTGGCACGGAAATTATGCCAAATGAAACTCTTTTTAAACAACATTGAACTGTTCTTGAGCCGAAATATATATTTTTTACATTTTCAAATGTATTATTAAAGGAAGTATTAATCTATACATGAAAGCGTGGACGTTTTTAATTACCTTATCAGAAGTGACAGGAATTATTGTTTGTTCACGCTCATCACACTAGTCTTTCGGAACATCCTTTAAATTTTTCGAAACTCTCATGTATACGGGTCGGGACCCCTTATAAATATTCCCAATGAGTGTGGACTTAAATTCTACACTACAAACACCAAGAATTATTGCACATTGAATAGCATTTTCTACAACTCGTCTACAAAATGATGAAAAGAATTACATTTTGATTTATAACTTAAAGATCGTTTTAAAGATATATACCTGAATAACGTGGAATATTTTCAAAACTTTTACTCAATATCATAGCTGCCAATATTTATGCATTTTGCCTTCCAATAACTTTTTATAGAAATTTTCTGAAAAATTATATAATAGTTTATAGATATTTAAATGCGTAAGAAATTCTACAAAAATAAAGCAATATTTAAAAAGTGTAAAATCATTTTATATAAAAAATATAAAATTATTTTAAAACTTTTAAATTATCCGATACCAATTCCTTTTCAAAACCATAAAATTTAAAATGCATCATAATTACATTGGCATGCCTTTTATTGGGTGAATTTTGAAAATCATTTACAAAGTAAACTATATGCAATCATAGAACCCCCCCCCCTTTTTTTTATCAGCATTACAATTGCAAGTATTATATTAATATTCTATACACTGATATTTCATGCTATTCATTTTTCTAATATTTCAGACACAATTTGTACTTTTTTTTTTTTTTTTTTTTTTTGTCAAAGATTTTAGAAAATTACTTTCAACTGAGAATAAAAAAAGCATTTCTTTGAAAAAACATACCTCTTTTTTATATAAAAATCGAATACTTTTATCCTTTTCTTCTGTTTTCTGATTCAAAGTGAATTTTAACTTCGTTCTTGCTACAAAGAACATTTTCGTTTGTAGAAATGCAAATCACCGAAATACCTCATTCGAAAAATGATATCTGAACATTCACTAAAGTCTTTTTCGAAAATAAATCTGGAGTCTTCTCTGAGAAATAATGTTGAAAATATATATGTTAGAAGTGAATTTGTTTCTTTGAAAAGTTTTTCTGCGATCACAATAACTAAAGCAATAAAGGGAATGTATATGATATAAAATAAAAGAATTTGAAAGATAATTTTTTTTATTTATTTATCTTTAAATGTGTTATATATAAGTTCATATTGATATAGGTTTTTTTTTTTTTTTTTTTTTTTATTTCACTTAAAAATATAGTTAATAATGTTTCTCGTAAATTTCAATTTTTTTTTTTAATCAATGTTAGCCCCCCCCCCCCCCTGAAAAAAAAATAGTATGTGTTTATGTGAACATAATCGTCTAATTACTTTTTAAATGTTCTTCAATTTTACGTAAATGTATTTTCTTTACAAAATTTTCAATTACAAAAATATATGTATCTAAAAAATGGTTATACACTAAAATCGGATGATATTCAAGTATAAGATTATTACTGGCCTTAGAATAAATTTTGTTATTTGAACAAATGGGAAATAAATAATAGATAAAAACGTATTTACGATTCTTTGGACAAATTTGGAAATATTATCGTAATACCTTATACATGACATAGATAAAAATGTTGTTGTTGTTGCCTATGCCACTCGAAAATTTCTAGCCTCAGTAGGGAAACTACCCGGATTTAAGTATGCAAGGAAGATACTCCTTTTTAGAATAGCATTGCAAATGATGGAAGAAAGACTTAGCTCAAAAAACTGGAAAAAGAGGGCAGCACCAGCAAACAACAAGAACTCGAATTTTGATCCCGATCAGGACAGAGTAAATCCCATGATCCAGCACTCCCAGAGGTATAATTTTGATGGGAACTTGAAGAACTGCAAGCAACCACTCTAATGCAACCACGACAGACGTAACGTGCTTCACTTTTTCTCTTACTGAAAAGACGTATTTTTACTTTGACATGAAACAACGGTGGAAATGTTTATAATTCACAGTGATTTATTACAAAGTAATTTAGTTGTTAAATTAATTGCTTTTTGAATTCAATCAGTTTAACGTATAAATGTTTCAAGCCAAGCATTTCTCGAAAACTGTTATTTATTTTTCTTTTTTTTACATATCTATAATGAGCTACGCGTCTAACGGCCACTATTCATATTCGTTTAGCAATTTTAAGAAGAAATATGTAGCGAACATTAAACGATTTAAAAAAATATATATATTGTATAAATAGATGTTTAGCTCTTGACTGAGAAAAACTAAATCGAAACCTATTGTTCTATCCGTAAATAACAGAAATGATCATTTGTTAAAAGAATAGACAAATATATCGTGTAATTATTTCTATTTTATTATCGCTGTTATATATTATGCTAGTGGTCTAAAACACTGTTTTCCTAAAAAAAAAAAAAAAAAAAAAAAAAACCTTTGCAGCCGGATAAAACTTAGATTCAGGTCGACACGTCCTTCAGTGCAGTCGGTAACAAAAGTATCCGAACACTAGCGAAAATTCTTATGTAAAAAAATTAGAGTTAATACTGTTTTGTTAAATAAATCTTTGTCGAATCCTTTTCTTTGACTGACTAAGAACATGAATCGACAAGGATTTATTTAACAAAACAGTATTAACTCTACTTTTTTTACATAGGAATTTTTGCTAGTGTTCGGATACTTTTGTTACCGACTGTAGCTTCTATATTTAAAAGTAATTCCATACTGTAAAAATAAATAAATAAATTTACAGCAGAAAGTGTTGGCACTCGTGATGCCAGCACATCCTGCTCTTAAACGGAATAATTTACAGCAAAAACATCTGTAAAAAGAGATTTTTTTTTACAGATGTTTCTGCTGTAAATTACACTTTCTGACAGCAGAATACACTGGCATCCATTTTGACAGCACATTCTGCTGTACAAATTTCCGTAATCTTTTACAGTGCTTTAAAATAGATCATTCAGAACGCGAGAAAGAAATGGAATTACATTTGTGTCCCCATTGCCTGCGGTAGCGAATTTACATGGATGCAATTTATCTCTATAACAAATTAAATTATAAGTCTCAAAATATAAAAACTTGCATAAAAATTCATTGAAATTATTCAAAACATTCTAGATAAATAAATTCACACGAACTTAATTTGGCTCCTTCCTTCCACAGCATCATTCCCGGTCACATTCCGTGCGCACTGTTACTTTTATAGACCTTAAACCGATATATGGCAATATTGGTTCTCGATGGCAGTTATTTTCAAAATCTTTTTTGGAGAAGATATCTCATTTTTAAATTAATTAAGAGATTTTTTACTATGAACTCACAATGATATTTTGAAAATAATTTTTAAATTTGTGTTAGAATTGTTTGAAAGTTTGTGTTTAAAAAATTGTGATAAACCTCCATTTTTTTCTTTCACAAACTATTTAATTTTAATAGTCGCCATTGATGCTATATTCCTATGATACACAATCTTGATTATAATGAAATATCATTTTTTAATTTATAATTTTTATCTGAATTACATTTTTAGCTTATAATAAGATGACAATTTTAATGAGATTTCAAACATTTTAAAAGAAATCTTAATTTATTTGTATACAATACAGTTTCTCTAACTGTATGCCAGCAACATGGTTACGTAGTAGTTTGAAATAAAGAAATGAAAAACTGCATTTAAATAAAAAATAAACTACTCGCCCCATTAAAGAAATCGCAAGTAAATAAGGAAATAGAAGATTTAATTTAAACAATAATTAATTAATAAAAAGATAAAAAATATTTATCATATTGAAATATCATATTGATTTATGTAGAAAAAATACTTAGGCTCTACAAAAAAAAATCAGTTTAGCACTAAGGTCCAGAGATTAAATGACAGCAAAAACATCTTTAAAAGGTATGTCCAAAATATAGACTGGTTTTTTTTTTTAAGTATACTTGAATAATAATGTACTTTTTTCAATTGTTTATTTTTTATAACAATATCATTAACTGCAGGGAAAAGAAGAAATAAAAAAATTTGTGTAATAAACTTCACTCACCGAATCAAGCTGAAGTATGTAGGTCTGGGTAAAGAATTGAGGGAATGCGTCAATCTTGTATATGTTTTTACACATAAAATCTCGTCCAGTAAACAAGCTAGGAGATTTTTTTTTTCCACTTTATCCAATTATCAACATACACGAAAATTCTTATTTTGTGTCGAGTATTTACTTTAAAAATCAAAAGGATTTGTTACATTGAATTAGTTCAAAACTAAAAATTATATAAGTATGGTAAATTATTGAAATTAAATTCACTGGGTCTAGTTGGACTGCATTTTGTCCTTTTGAAAGATAAAGTAAATTTCGTCCATTTGATCCATTTGTTATTTTAATCTTGAAAAACACATGCTTAAATTAATTTTTTTATTTTAACTAAAGAGTAATACCAATTACTATTTTATAAATATAGTTAGCCCTTTCAAAACATTTAAAATACCTTATAAAAAACTTTTCCATTTATTTGGCCTATTAATTTCAGACACTCCGTGTCCATCTTCAGAGCCAATAACTAAACGTCGTCTTATTGGCCGACGTTTAGTTATTGGCTCTTTAGTTAAGACGACTTTTAGTTATTGGCTCTGAAGATGGACACGGAGTGTCTGAAATTAATAGGCCGAATAAATGGAAAAGTTTTTTATAAGGTATTTTAAATGTTTTGCAAGTATAATTGTGCTTTTCTTTAAAAATAAAATAAAATAGTTAGTCCTTTTCATTTGTTACTTTAATCTTCAAACTTATTTACTTAAATTAATTTTAAATTTCAACTATAGAGTAATACCAATTACTATTTCACAAATATTTGATATAGAAAAAATTTTGACGTAGAAATTTATATTTTGGATCGTTAATGTGTTGCATAGACGGTGTGCAACTCATCTTGAATGCGTTAAGTTAAACGTTTTATCTAGTAACTTAATGCTACTTTCTAATTATATCTAGTCTTGTGTTTTCAGATTTTTTAATATTTTTTCTTCAATTTTTATTTTTATTTTTTTACAGAAACCTTACAACAGTGTCGTTTAAGTTCAATTATAAATTTAACAGTTTTATTGTAGTTGTAATAAAGCTCAATTTCTCCTACCCATGGGCCCAAGCACCACCTACCTTGCAGTAATAGATCGATTTTATAACAGTTGTTGCTTTGAATTATAGCATAACAGTAAAAGAGTTACAGAACTGCATAGTAAAAGAATGAATTTCAAATTTATCAGAATAAACAAATATTGGAAATTTTATATTATTATGTTGGGTTGCTCAGACTTTCATAGCTTTATCTCGTATAATATATGAAATAGTGGGTAACAGACTTCGTGGGGTTGTTACACACTTGAAGTTTTTCATTTTTAAGAATCCACATAATTAAAAAAATATATAGAGAAGTTGTAACTATATATATATAAATATAAATATATATATATATATATATACGCATATACACACACACACACATATATATGTGTGTGCGTGTATATATGTACATATAATTATTTATTTTATTCGGACAACAAAGTTAAAAAAATATATTAAGATTTAGCTGGACAAAGAAAAGTACTGTATTAAAAACTGTAAAATTTATCTTTTTTGCATGGATATAATCATCCTTATCATCTTCAACAACTTCAAGGAGTAGGCAGGAGGCCTGTTCCGGTTTCATTGATCAATCCACCGCTTTCTCGGATGTCCTTTGTCGCTTCTGTCTTCCGGGGTGTAGTCAAAGGCAGCTCTGGGGAATCTTGTCACTGGCATGCGTTGTATATGGTCTTTCCATTTAGTACGATATTCTTGTACTCTACCACATGAGTTGAATATTTTTAATTCCTTCCTGATGTCTTCATTTCGATTCTTGTCGGTGATTGTGCAGCCCTTTATTGATCTTAGGTGTCTCATTTCTGTTGCTTGAATTCTACTCAGAACTTGGCTCCTCAAGGACCATGTCTCTGAGCCGTGGAGCAAGGCAGGTGTAGCCATGACTTTATAAAGCTTAAGTTGAGTTTCTTTCCGTATTCTCCACTTGAGGGTTTTACTGAAGGTTCCGCAGATGTGTTGAAATTTGTGCAATTTCTTTTGTATTTCATTCTCATATTCATAAGTAATATCACATCCTAGGTAGGTAAAGTGTGATGCTTTTTCTATGACTTCGTTTTCAATGATGATTTTTGTGTGAATAGGTTCTTTACTTTTAAAAGCCATAGATTTTTTTTTTAATCCATATTTTCATTCCATAATCTTGACAAATTTTGCGAAGTCTATACGTCGATCTCTGTAAATCGTCTTCACATTTCTGAATGATAGCTTGGTCATCCGCGAACAGCAGTGTGTTGATGTTAGTGTGCGCATTTAGCCTAATGTCTGTGGCGGCCGAATTTTTCCATATTCGCATGATGTCTATGTAGAGATTAAACAAGGTTGGAGATAAACTACAGCCGTGTCTGACTCCTTGGTTGTTAATCTCGTTGGTTTTGTATATACCGATGAGTATCTTTGTATGTTGTTATAAAGACTGACATGCCTGGATCAGGTATCGGGGAAATCCCCTACATTTCATGATAGACCGTAGCTTTTCCCTGTTCACACGGTCAAAAGCCTTTTCGAAGTCTATAAAAATAACATATGTTTCCAGGTTGAATTCTCTACGTTTTTCAATAATCTGTTTTAAAGTGAATACATCATCTATACAAGACCTGCCTCGTCTGAAGCTAGATTGTTCTTCTAAGAGCACTGATTCCGACAGTTCCCTTACTCTGTTATTAATTTTTTTGCTATATAATTTACAGGCTCTATTTAGTAGGCTAATGCCTCTATAATTCCCGCAGAAATTTCCATCTCCTTTCTTAAGGGTTGAGATTACCTTTGCAGTTTGCCATTCTGTGGGGATCACACATTCTCTCCAACACATATTAAAAAGGTGTAATAGTTTATTATGTAGTAAATCAGTGCCTTATTTAAAAAGTTTTGTATTAATATTGTCTGGACCTGTAGCTTTTCCATTCTTAGATGTTTTCGATATGTTCTTCAAGTCATTCATATCAATATAGTCATCATCTGCCTGAATTGTTCCCATCTCAGTGATTAAGGGGGCGGTTGGATTGTACCAAAGGTCCTTATAATGTCTGATCTATTTCTTCACTTCAATAGTGTCAATATTTGCTCCATCTCGTTCATCATTATCGAGATTTCTTATGAACTTATACGCCAAGGTTTGTCTGCCGTATATATCATTTTCAATATCACTTATAAATTTATCCCATGAATCCTGAAGAGCTTTGCGAATGATATCCTTTGCGAGATTTCTTTTTGCCTTATCCAGTTCTTCAGCTTCCCTTGTTTTTTTCTGAAGGAAATTTAAATGCTCCTTGCTTGTCTTTAACAGCCTTATCGATATCCTCCAGATTCTCATGCTTTTTGTCTTACGATGTTGTTTCCTTTTGCCTAAGACCTCCAGTGCTGCTTTCTGGATTGTATTCTTTATATTTTCCCATTCTTCATTTGCGTTGTCTCCAGTGATCGAATCCTCCAATAGTTGATTTAAACGTTCCTGGTAGAGTCTTCTGATTCTATTTTCCTGTAGCAAGGATACTTCGAAAACTTCATTGTCTGGTTTCTTGTTTTTACGTTTTATCCATCCAGACATTAACTTAATTTTGGAAGTAACCAGAAAATGGTCTGAGTATATCTCAAATCCTCTGGAACTTGAGGTGGTATTTTTCTGTTGGTAATAATATAGTCTATAAGTGACCTATTGCCTCTTGCACTCTATGTGTATTTATTTATGTATTTTTTCCAAAAGAATGTGTTTGTTAATTTTAAGTTATTAAAAGAGGCAACATCTCTTAGTTTTTTCCCATTTTCATTTAGGTAAGTTTCTCCAGATGTACCAACGATGTTGTCAATAGGTTGTTTGCCTACTCTGGCATTTAAGTCACCAGCTATGATCATGTAGTCATTTTTATAACAGCTATTAAGTCTGCGTTGAAGTTCTTCATAAAAATGTTCAGTTTTTTTTCTCTTCTATCTTCCTCTGGGGCATAAAATACGAAGAGACACGGATAACCTCTCTCTATTCTTATTCTGAAGATTACAATTAATTCACTGACGTATGCGTAATTTACAATCTTATTTTTCCATTCATTGTCTATCAGTATTGCGACTCAGCAAGATGTTCTTTTTGTTTTTGGTACGCCACTGTAAATAATCACAAAGTCTTCTATGGTCTTGGTTCCCTTCAGATTCTTTTTAGTCTCTGTGATTATTGTTATATTGACAGACTTCCTCTTCAAGAGTCTCACCAACTCTGATTCTTTTGTAGATAGCCTCTAACATTCCAGGCTGCATCAGTTAAAATATCCGATAAACCGAATTTCTTATCCTTATTCTTGCCAAGTCGATTCCTAGTTGAGCTATCCGGTGTATTAAATCTTTGAAGCTTTCGAGTAGTTATGTTTCTACAAGATAAGTGTACCAACCTTACGCTAAAACCCCAACATGGAGAACCAGGGTGTCTCTCTTAGTCTGGCATCTACCCCTTCGACCTGTCCGGCTTGGGTGGCCTTACCAGTAGCTACGCTACCGCCGGCATATAATATAAAAATCAAATGCTTAAAAAATTTTAAATTGTTCTTATTTCAAAATATATATATATCAATTACAATAGAATATCTTCGTTAGAAAATGAGTCAATGATTAAGTTAACAAAAAGTAGAATTTGTGTGTGTGTGGGGGGGGGGGAATAATGTACACGTTTGTCTTATCATTGTAAATTCTTATTACATTTTAGTTCTCCTTCGTACTATAGGTATGGGGAACATAGTAGATGAGCGTGAAATTTTTTTACCCCAGTTTTTTGAGTTTTTACATGTTTTCAGGTGTGAAGAATCCGAAAACAACAAATTTGATAGGGTATCCGTCTGCAGAGTGCCTGTTAGTTTGTTAGTGGGTTCGCTTGTTAATGAATTTTTTTTTAGACTGTATACACGATATCTCAAGAAAAAATAATCGCGAAAAGATAGGACCAGGTTTACTTCCACTTCTTGCACTGTGAAGAACCCAACTGATATAATACATTGTACTTTAAGGACTTCTTAAATTATTCGAAATTTACGTTTTTCTTAACTTGGGAGATTAGGGGAAATTCTTTTGAAATGTGGATTAAAAGGAATATTTTCATTTTAAAGACGTAAGACAAGCTTTAAAATATCAGCTTTGATGCTGGGAAGAACATAATTAACTATGAACATTGTAGTTTGAAAATTTCGTAAGTTATTTGAAATTTACAATTTTTTTAACATGTCACAATAAGACAAAGTTTCGTTTAAGTATTCATTTTGAGGAATATCTTCATCGTTAGTGTATCAGACTAATTTTGAAACATCATTTAGGATACTGGTTTGAGCATCACTGGATTTGAATACTCTAATTTAAAAATTTCGTTAGTTATTCGAAATTAACGATTTTTTTAACAACGTAAAATTGCAATGGAATAGTATCAAAACTAGAATAAGAAACTGACCCCAATAAATTTAATTAACAAATTCGGGTAAAGTAAATATATCGAACTGAAAGGTTGTTACCTTATTAGGCTAGCGTTTAATTGTTTCACCGCTTCAGCGATCGGTCAAATTTATTTCTCGTATTATAATATGACCTGTAGTAGAAATTTTGGCTAACAAATATATGTTGGATAATTGAGCAGAGTCCATCTATACAACTAGTTTTTACCGCTATTAAAAAAAGTTGGGCCGAAACTTTTTTTTTTAATGAAAGAATCCACTTAAATATATCAAAAAATTAATACGAAAAACAGTGGAGAATTTTGATATCAGGACTATTTAAAATTCATGTAAGCCACATAAAAATAAATTAGAATTGAGTTTTTCACAAATAGTGGTGTGGAATAATAAAGTTATTCAAAATATATAATTCTGAAGTAAAGATATTTTTCAGAGGAAAAGAAAGAAAATGAAATTCAGAAAAATAAATATCTACAAAAAAAGACATTTCAAAAGTACAAAAAGTCAAGCTCAAAGAAAAGAGAATGGATTAAAGTTGTGTCTAAAAAGGGTGTAATATCAAATTCCCAAGCTTAGATTCTAATACTTATTTAATATTCCCTTTTAACTAAATTTTCGCATGTAAATCAAGTGTCTTATGTTATATTGATAGAAAGCCTTCTGTCCGGTACTAAATACATCATAGCGTGTTTCTGAAAATAATTTTTTTAAATTTATGCATGATGGGCTTGGCGGCCATCTTGTCAAATTGTTTTCTGGAGTTCTTATAACGTGTAAATCCATTAAAAAACAAAATTAGAAAATTTTTACTAATCCAATACTTTCTCTTATTGAATATAGAAGTTCAGTCATGCATAATCTCTTTCAGCATATAATACTTTTTATGGATGGATCACAACGATCAAAGACATTTTTAGATTTTAAGTTTGTTTCCACCTTATACTTTTGCTTATTTTCTCATTTTTGAAAATAAATATGAATTTTTAATGTAGATTTTTTGCAAAAGAAAGAAAGCTGGTATGTTGAGGCCACCTATAAGACTTTCTTCTATATACTCTTATACAAATTTATGTAGTACAAATTATTTTTTTAATTATTATTTATTAAAATTACTTTCCATGATGAATACAGACGATTATTTATCTAAATTAGAAAGAAGTATAACACAAAATACAAAAAGAAATTTAAGTTTTTATTTCATTTAAAAAAAAAAAAAAAAAAAAAAAAATCGATAACTTTGTATCGATAACTATCAAAATTCAATCATTGGTTTTAAAGCTATTGACAAGGTTTTTCGAAAGATATCCATAATGAAAATTTACAACCCCCGAAAGTACTGCCTCCTACTTGCACACACTTATTTTTCTAGTTTACTACGACTTTTATTAGAAATTCATATTAATTTTACAATCATGCATAAAAAATAACTCATTATGCACATTCGAAATTTTATATTATACTGCCACATTAAAATGTCACAAAAAATGGGAGGACAGCGCAACCTGTGAAGCGATTGAACTCAGATGTAATCAGCACCAGTTTACGTCAACGTCTACTAAATGCCAAATTTGGTTAAATTTCGTTCATTGGTTCGTGAGATACAGCTTTCACAAAATTTGTGATACATACACAGACAGACAGACTTTTCTGAAAGGAGTCAAATAGTGTTCAGGACATTTCAAAACCTGTAAATCCGTCAAAAATTGGAGTTCGAAAATTATGCAAAACGAAAAATAAAAGTACCATCTGTTGAGTAACGAACACTAAAATCTAATCAACTCCAAATAAAGGTTCAACTAAATATAAATTTAATGAAATACTGCATATTAGTTTTTGAGCTAGAGAAATCACATAATTTGTGTCTCACACAAATAAAGGCAGATGACAGACATTTTCTGAAAATAGTCAAATCTCAATCAATCCATGATGATTGTTTTTTATCTGTAATATTTCCAATTCAAGTGATAAATGTGTGAAGTTTGCGTGGATGCAGACCCCCATCTTAATTAACTTAACTAAGTAACTGCCATAAGATAGAACACGAAACAATGATGTAAAATAAAATAAGACTTTTATTCAACTGAACAAATGGGAGGCTAATCCGGCACGGTAAACTCAACCAGTATAAATTTAAGTACTTTAGAAAATAAGCATAAGAAATAATTTATATAATTGTAAAATAGCTCTCACCCAGCGAAGATAACAGAAGAATAATGACGACTGCACTCATTATCACTAGGCGATGTGAATACAATATATCCAGTGGATTCCCAAGGCCAGCAGAATTTCCATTTAGCTTTTCTATCTCTGCAACACTATTATGCACATCAAACTTGCTAACTCCAATATCGCAACACTTCAACTTTCGAATAATAAACTAATTTAAGCAATATGCCACAAATTATAAATTATTCGGACATCGGAACTATATCCACTACACTACACACTCTACGAAACTAACTTCCTATTTATACTTTCTTCAATCGACTTCCCATCCCTTCACTTCAACAAACATTAAAGCCGCCTCGCATTCGCTTACACACCGCAACTTACTTCCTCCGTTGCAGCGCTACGTTGACGCAAAACTATTTCAACCTAAAATTTCGCCGACTACTGGCGTCGAAGCATTTTAACTCTCCCATCCCTTGCGTCGCTGGATCAAGCACAATTTTCAACCATTGGTGACCTACCATTGTCTCAACCTTACAAATGTTATAAACCATGCCAGAAGTTTAAATTTTTAGTCATGCGTAACTTCTGTATATGAATATATATACATATATAATTACAAGATAAAAAGATCTTTTTATATACCATGTTTTTAAATTTTCTGTTCAATCATATAAACGCTACCGAAGGCAGCGGGAACCCGGAGCAATTGGATAAATTTTTAAAAAAATTCATTGCTCTCGTGTTTTGAGCTATTATAAAAGTTCCAAATGTCTAGCTAGTTGGGAAGTTAGTGAAAAATCGATTGCAAGCTTTGTACTGGTAACGCTGCCGAAGGCAGCAGGAACCCGAAACATTTGGTTACAAATATTTAAAAAATGCATTTTCACCGTATTCTGAACTATTCTGAAAGTTTCAAATGTCTAGCTAGTCAGGAAGTTAGTTAAATAAATTTTCTGTTGAATCATATAAACGCTGCTGAAGGTAGTAGGGACCTGAAACAGTTGACTAAAACTAAAAAAAAAAAATGTATTGTCACTGTATTCTGAGCTATCCTGAAAGTTTCAAATGTCTAGCTAGTCGAGAAGTTAGAGAAAAATCGATTGCAATCTTTGTACTGATAACGCTGCCAAAGGCATCAGGAACCCGAAACATTTGGCTAAAGGTATTAAAAAAATGCATTTTAACCGTATTCTGAACTATTCTGAAAGTTTCAAATGTCTAGCTAGTCCGGAAGTTTGTTAAATAAATTTTCGTTCGAATCATATAAACGCTGCCGAAGGCAGTAGGGACCTGAATCAGTTGACTAAAAGTATAAAAAAAATATATTGTCACTGTATTCTGAGCTATCCTGAAGTTTTCAAATGTCTAGCTAGTCGAGAAGTTAGTGAAAATTCGATTACAAGCTTTGTACTGGTAACGCTGCCGAAGGCAGCAGGAACCCGGAGTAGTTGGTTAAAAATATTTAAAAAATGCATTTTCACCGTGTTCTGAACTATTCTGAAAGTTTCCAATGTCTAGCTAGTCAGGAAGTTAGTTAAATAAATTTTCTGTTGAATCATATAAACGCTGCCGAAGGCAGTGGGGACCTGAAACAGTTGACTAAAAGTAATAAAAAAATGTATTGTCACCGTGTTTTGAGCTATCCTGAAAGTTTCAAATGTCTAGCTAGTCGGAAAGTTAGGAAAAAATCGATTGCAAACTTTGTACTGATAACGATGCCGAAAGCAGCGAGAACCCGAAACAGTTGGCTAAAGGTATTAAAAATATGCATTTTAACCTTATTCTGAACTATTCTGAAAGTTTCAAATGTCTAGCTAGTCGGGAAGTTAGTTAAATAAATTTTCTGCCGAATCATATAAACGCTGCCGAAGGCAGCGGAACTTGAAGCAGTTGACTAAAATTATTAGAAAAATGTATTGTCACCGTGTTGTGAGCTGTCCTGAAAATTTCAAATATCTAGCTAGTCGGGAAGTTAGTTAAAAATCGATTGCAAGATTTGTCCCTGACAAACACACAAACACACAAGAATCGAAGTTAATAAAAACATGGTAATAAATATACTGGCAGACCCGGCCACGCGTTGCTTTGGCTATGTTATACGTTGAATTATATTGTAGTAAAATATTCAATACATTCAAATTATTATTTACGAATAAAGACCATCCTTGATAACATCCTTGATCCTAGCAGGCTTAAACCGCTTCGCTGATCCCTATTTTTAAATGATTCACTATAATTAAAGAATTCTCAACCCCCCTTCCCGGCCCACCTAGTAATTTTGCAAATTCGAAAATATCCACAATCGATTTGTAGGTATCAAATACCTCTATGCACCAATTTTGAACGATCTAACTCTGTTTTTATTTTTTAGCCACTCTCCCCCCCCCCTCCCCCGCTTCCCTCACCTCCTGATAATTTTACAAATTCGAAAATATTATTCTGAACTATTCTGAAAGTTTTAAATATCTAGCTAGTCGGGAAGTTAGTTAAATAAATTTTCTGCCGAATCATATAAACGCTGCCGAAGGCAGCGGAACTTGAAGCAGTTGACTAAAATTATTAGAAAAATGTATTGTCACCGTGTTGTGAGCTGTCCTGAAAATTTCAAATATCTAGCTAGTCGGGAAGTTAGTTAAAAATCGATTGCAAGATTTGTCCCTGACAAACACACAAACACACAAGAATCGAAGTTAATAAAAACATGGTAATAAATATACTGGCAGACCCAGCCACGCGTTGCTTTGGCTATGTTATACGTTGAATTATATTGTAGTAAAATATTCAATACATTCAAATTATTATTTACGAATAAAGACCATCCTTGATAACATCCTTGATCCTAGCAGGCTTAGCCCGCTTCGCTGATCCCTATTTTTAAATGATTCACTATAATTAAAGAATTCTCAACCCCCCTTCCCGGCCCACCTAGTAATTTTGCAAATTCGAAAATATCCACAATCGATTTGTAGGTATCAAATACCTCTATGCACCAATTTTGAACGATCTAACTCTGTTTTTATTTTTTAGCCACTCTGCCCCCCCCCTAACCCGCTTTCCTCACCTCCTAATAATTTTACAAATTCGAAAATATCCGCAACTGATTTGTAGGTATCAAAAACCTCTCTATACCAATTTTGAACGATCTAACTCTATCTTTATGTTTTCCCCTTCGCCCCTTTCTGGCCGCTCCTAATAACTTTACACTTTCGAAAATATCCTCATTCGATTTGCAGGCCTCTAAAACCTATGTGTACCAATTTTGAACGGTCTAACTGCATTTATATACATACATACATACATATATATATATATACATATACATATTTCTGAAATCACGTTTTGCCCCATCCCCCACCTTGGGTGACGAATTTTGTAATAAAAACTATCCTAGCTCTCAAGTTGGACCAAACTGCACACAGTGTCCAAATTACATTAAATTCGGCTCATTAGTTTAGGAGTTAATCGCGGACAAACATCGTGACACGTAATTTTTATATATAAAGATATTATATATAAATATGAATACATTATAACGATGAAACGCAGTTTTATATTTTAAGTTTCTTTCCCTCTTTACTTTTGCCTGTTTCGTCGTTTTTGAAAATCAGTTAATTTTTAATGCATTATAATTATTAAAGCGAGATTGAACATTGAAAGATATTAAAATTGCTCTTATCGTCGGTTATTTTGTATCTTTTTTTTTTTTTTCTTCAGTTCTAAAGTAAAATCAAGAGAAAAATTTTCAGCAATTCAAGCTACAGATTTTGAACAAACGTTATTCGGAAATGTATTCATTTCTGTTTTCAGTGATGTAAAATTTAAAATTGTACAATATAATAAAAGGAAATATTCTTTGGTTAAAAAAATAGCTTGTAAGAAAGAGAATGCAATAAATTTGAAATTAATATTTTTCAGTCAAACTGAGATGAAGTAATTACATATTTGGCGATTTATGTCTCTTTGGCGATATTTTTCTGAAAAACTGTTAATTAACAGTTTTTCAGCAATAAAGATACAAAATTTTGATTTTGAAAAGTTAAATTTTATAAAAGTCCCTAGATTAAGTAATTATCTATCTGAAAAACCAGTTTTCAAAGAATTCTGCACATCTATGAACTCTCCAGCTTGTTTTTAAACAAAATTCTTGACGAAGAAATTTTTTTCAAAAAGTTGTCAAAACATCTAATTTTACGCGAAATTGAAAATGCTTCCATTTTCTTGATTATTAACTTAGAAACTTCGTTTTTATCTCAAATTAAAGATCTCGTTGATACGAATATTTTTCTTTTCGTTTCATTTTTCTGCGATATTTAGTTCTTTCAACATTTAAAACTTTGCGGAAAAGAAGTTTGCCGATTTAACAAAGAAAAGGTGGTTTCTGCATAATACGCATTTAACGTTCTTGGGTTATTTCAGGCGATTTCATTATTGGCGCCTTTTTTTTTTTCTTCTTTAGCTTGGTTTGGCAAAACGACCTTTTCTGTTTGATCTATTACTAAAAGAAAATATAACTTAAAAGAGAAAAAGAAAATATGTAACAGTAAATAGTAGAAAATCTTTTTAAAGAATTTCTAGGCATCAGATATAAAAGGCGTTCAATATCTACGAATCTCATGCTACGCTCGTGTCATATTTCATTTTGCCTGTTGAACAATGGTGCATATTTTTTGGAAACAAACTGCTGTTTCTTGTTTTTACATTTTACTTTGTTTATTTACATAGATACTGATAGATATTAGGTACGCATTGATTATATAGGTAGATATTAGATAAGTATTGATTAGATAGGTATGTTTATTTAGATAGAAAGCATAGGCTTTCGTGAAACACGAATTTTTAATGTATTTTACTGTATAAATCTCTAATATCATGTGTTATTTTGTTTGCATTTTTACCTGTAGTTTTTTACGCTGTTTTCTTAAATATGGCAATCGGATCTGCACTATTTATTACACATGCTTCAGGTGTGCTCTGATTTTAACAAAATAGTGGTAAAATGAGAGAATGATTTTTTACGTCTTATCGTTATTGGTATCGCGTAATCCTAGAAGTCACAACACTTCGGAGTAAAATCGTCCTTGTTTGTTTGGAACTTGCACTGGAGATAAAAAACAAGATAACTTATCTGAATGTTTTATTTCATCTCTCTTAATTCCATAATAAATTTGCGTACTTGATTTACTAACTGATAGGATTAACCTTAAACTGGATCAGAGTGGTACATAACGCAATACATTTGGCATTGAGTAGATACTCTAATTAAACGTCCTCTGCATAATTTCTGGACTAAGAACACACATTTACAGATTAGAGACATTAACAAGCTGGAAGAATGATTTCATGTTAATTTTGTAATCCATTTAAGTTATTCAATTGAAGCTGTGTAGGTTGTTTCATACATGTATATGTAATATTTAGATCTATATAAATTATTATTAATTAATATTATACTCATGATTTATATTGATTATACGTTATATACATACTAGTCACTTTTCGCCCACCTAGCGGTCGATATTTCCAAATGAACTTATTTTCCAATTTGCTGCTTGTGTAATCACGATAAACTATATTCGCCAAATCAGCCATTTTTGTAAATTGTAAAAATTTTAGCATTTTCTATTTGAATTTTTTTCATAATTTAAATCAGATAAAGCATGATGTATAATACATTTTACTATAAAACCTGATTTTCTTTCCTTTTCTTTTTTTTTTATATTTATTTATTTATTTATTTTTTTTCATTCTTCAGTGATTGTTAACGATGACTTTATACCCTTCTAACATTTAAAGCACACATTATTGTAAAAATAAAGAAAAAATGTTGTTTTTAAAAACATATTTAAAAATGTCTTTTATTAAAGTCATTTTATACTTCTTAATAAATTAATAAGAATTACAATATATTATTACAATGTAATATATTATTACAATTATATTTTATTGTTAATAAAAACAGTTAATAGACTCATGTATTCTACTAATTGTATTTAATTGTATTTAATTATAATGATATTGCAGATGTATTATTACATTTATATTTTATTGTTAATAAAAACATTTAATAGGTTCATGTATTCGATATCATGCGAATATATATATATATATATATATATCTTTAACCCTTCATATTCTTCATTACTTATTATCTTCATATTCTCTTCTCTCAAAAAATTCACAACTGTTAAACACTTATTTCTTTCTAAACATTATTATTCATTTTTACTTTCTTCTATATGTAATATAGAGAAAGTATTGGATTCGCGAAAATTTTCGACCTCCGTTTTTTGACGGATCTACACGTTTTGGGATGTCCTGAACACGAATTGATAGTTTTTAAAAAATGTCTGTCTGTCTGTCTGTCTGTCTGTCTGTCTGTGTGTGTGTGTCTGTATCATTTTTTTGTGGACGCTGTATCTCACGAACCAATGAATGAAATTTAACCAAGCTTGGTATTTAGTTGCACCCTGACATGAACTGGTGCCCATTAGATTTGGGGATCAATAGCTCAACAGGTGGCGCTGTGATCGCATTTTATAGGACAAAATTTCGTATAAATGGGCATAATGAGAGTTATTTTAAACTTGTGATTGTAAAATTAATATGAATTATTGATAATAGTAGTAGTTAACTAGGAAAAAAAATTTGTGCATGGGGGGGCATCGGTTCCCCCCCTGGGGGGGAAGTACCCCCCCGGGGGGTTTAAATTTTGAAGATGGGTATCATTCGAAAGATCTCGTCAATACCTTTAAAACGAATGGTTGAACCATAAATCTGTGATAATTTAAAACAAAGTTATCGATTTTTTTTTACTTTTAACAAAAAAAAAAAAAAACAGAAAAAAAATCGTTTTTTTTTTTTTTTTTTTTTTTTTTTAAACGAAATTTTACCAAACTTGGTATTTAGTTGGTCCCCGACATAAACTGGTGCTGACTATATTTGCGGATCAATAGCTCAACAGGAGGCGCTGTGATAGCATTTTATCTAAATTTTTAACATGGCAGAATAAGACAAAAATTCGTATAAATGTGCATAATAAGAGTTATTTTACACTTGTGATTGTAAAATTAATATGAATTATTGATAATAGTAGTACGTAACTAGGAAAAAATTTTTGTGCATCGCTTCCCCCCCTGGGGGGGAAGTACCCTTAAAAAAAACAAGTACCCCCCCCCCCCCCCCAAAAAAAAAAAAAAAAAAAACCCTTAGAAAAAAAAATCGTATTTTTTTTTTTTTTTTTTTTTTTTTTTAATATTGTTACTGATTGAATATGTATAGGAAAATATAGAAGAAAGTCTTGTGGTGGCCACAACATACTAGTTTATTTTATTTTACTTTATTTTATTTTTTAATGCTAATTTGATGCTGTAAAATGTGAAATTTCACAGTGTGAAACTTTCCATTTACGGATTCAAATTAAAATATTAAAAACTTCGAAACTCAATTTTTAGGAATCGATAACCAAATTTTACAGTACTAGATTTTCTGAATGTGAACACGGAATTTAAAAATATACAATAGTTCATGAGATTTAAAGGAATTAAATTCCCCATAGCATGACATTGGTTTTGGCTTCCAGCGACATTAAGTAGGTAATTCCTGTAAAGTAAATCAGGTGTAAATGTAATTTTTCTTTCTTAATATATAGCTATATACATATATCAGTATTCTAATTCTAATTGAAAACAATATTAAAATAATAATACAAGTTTGCTGTTTAGAATTTTAAACATTCTTTCTAGGCCGAAAACTTTAAATTTACTTTCGAATAGCATTGCAGTGAATATTGAGAAACCGTTTTACGAATGAAATATTTCAGAGATTTGCATTTCTACAAGCAGAATTTCATCTGATGCAAGAACAAAGTTAAAAAATCACTTTGATTGAAACATAGAAACAAAGAAAATATGAAATTTTTTTCCGTAAAAGAAATAAATTTTTCAAAGAATACCAGGTTTTTCTCTTTTCATTTAGGAGTACTGCCGCAGTACATAAAAATAAAGAGGTAAGAGAAAACATTTCTCTGAGATAAGTATACTGCACAAAATGAAATACCACATTATTGTATTTTATGAGTATAAAATATGGATATATTCAATATGACTTGAAAAGAAAGAAATTACATTTGTAGAAAGTAAAAAATAAATAAATTCAATCACTATATTTTATTAATATTACATTAGAAATATATTCACTTAAACTATGCATGTTTTCTTAATAACATTTAAAAAAGTGAAGATAAACAACTTTTTTTTCTTTATAGTGTTAGTTTAAAGTAATTTTTACAGTTTTTTTTTTCAATAATAAATACCTAAAAATACATTATATATATATAAACATATTTATTGATATATATATATATATATATATATACCCACACAATGTAAGATAAGAAAAAAGGACGCACCAAGAAGTGGTTATCCGAATAGAACGAAAATTGGTAGATGTGATGCACGTGTGGAGGAAAACAAATGAGTACAGTTTCAGAAATTTAGGAGGATTTAATCAAGAGAAAGAGCCTCACAAAATGAACAGGTCAATAACAGGTTGGCCCTCTTCTGGCCCTTATGTAAGCAGTTATTTGGCTTGGCATTAATTGATATTGTTGGCAGATGTCCTCTTGCGGAATATCGTGCGAAATTCTGTCCAGTTGGTGTGTTAGATTGGCAAAGTCCAAGGCTGGTTGTACGACCCTTTTTACAATGATCCAAACGTCCTCAGAGGTAGAAAGATCCGGCAACTTTGCTGGCCAAAATAATGTTGAGCTTGGAAGAAAACAAGCAGTAGAAACTATTTTCATACGTAGGCGGGTATTATCATGTTAAAATATACGCTCAAAATTTCGTGATATGGAGGACAACAAAACGGGACGTAGAATTTCGTCGACGTACTCCTCTGCTTAAAGATGCTGCGGATGGCAACCAAAGGTGTCCTGCTATGAAATGAAATGTCACCCAACACCATCACTCCTGGTTGTCGGGCCGTATGGCTAGTGACAGTCAGATTGGAGTGAGACTCATCACTGAAGACAATTCTAGTCCATTCAGTAACATTCCAGGTCGAACGCTCCCGATACCACTGCAATCGGGCTTCTCAGTGTAAAAAGCTTAATAGAGGTCGCACAAAGGGCTCCGTGAGCTCCACCTCATTTGTCTGAGCCACCTATTTATAGTATTTGAAGACACTAAAGTACCAGCTGCACGTAGGATCGATAATAACGGCGAAATTGGAGCTTTGAGTACCGCTATGACGATTGATCGGTTCTTAAATTATGTCCTATCTCTAGGCCGACCGCTTCCTTCTTTACACTATGTTTGGCCATTGTTCACCCATTCTGTGCCAATATCATCTACTAGCGGCATCGCTCCTATCCAAATGTCAAAGAATTCTCAGATTAGACGAACCGGCTTCTTTGAGCCCAACCATACTCCTCTCTCAAATGTTGACATCTGCGCATATTGTCTGCGCATATTGTTACTGAGTAGACGGAATAAAATTCTCACAGAATTTATGACCTGGAATCAAAATTTCTCCTCTTTAATATACTGCCAGTTGCGCAGTAAAATTCGCTGTGGCGTCATATGTTAATTCATTGGCCTACAAACTTTAAAAATTTGCACTTTCCATCGAAACCTGTATGCATGTCAATTTGTGTCCAATTTGCATTACTCCTTCTTGGTGCGGCTTTTATTTTTATTTTTATTTTATTTTTTGTCCTGGAGTGTGTGCTTGTATATATACATTGCGAATGTGTTATACGTCATTTTGTCTTTTCGTACTTTTATTCAAATATAAATTCATGTAGAGGAACGGAGTTCAATATAGAATACGATTTCTATTTAATTTATTTTTCGAACAGTATATTAAGTTAATAAAAATAAAATATTAAAAGTTTATATTTACTGTCTTCAAGATTTGCTATTTAATATTAACATTTTTTAAGAAAATTATTAAGTTTCAAAAGAATTTACTAAATTATATCCTACAATATTTTAAAATACTTTAAAATAACATAACTAAACTATTTTGAAAAATAATTAAAATCAAATTTGAAAATATATCTACATTTATTCATTAATATATATATACATTTATTTATATATTTGCATTTTTTACATTATCTACATAAAAAGAAAAAAAAATCATCTTGACAAAACAAAAAATATCCCATGTATTTATTATTAAAATAATAAACTAAATAAAAAATTAGATAGGTTTTTACGGTTCAGTTACTCTACAAATGTTCTAATTTCCTTTTTTTTTCCCCCAGTTGATAAACTTTTTATTTATTTATTTATTTATTTATTAATGTTATTATCATTTATTTATTTATTTATTTTATTAATTATTTTATTAATTTATTTTATTTATTTATTTATTTATGTTATTATTATTTATTTATTTATTTTATTAATTAATTAATTAATTAATTTTGTTTTATTTATTTATTTACTTGTTTTATTTATTTTCTTTTTCTTTTATTTATTTATTTATTTATTTATTTTTTTTTTTTTTTTTGATTAAACATAATTTTTTTCACTTCATGTATTTTGAACTGCAAATTTTACTGACGACCATATATATATATATATATATATATATATATATATATATATTCATTACTGGTGTTAGTCACGGAAAAGTTTAATGTTTTTTGCCAATTAAAATTAATGATTATTTTATTTATAATAATAATAATAATAGTTTTTTGCACAAAATGATAGATCAAATTTTAATCTTGATTTTAAACAGTATCCTTAAGTATTATTTGTGAGTACATTTGCTATTATTTAAACATTACCATTAAATAAAAATTTTAGGAAATACTATTTAGGTATATGAACACATGAAAATGCTGTCAATATGTTATAATTTAATTTATAAATATCATTGTTAAAAATTAATATATGTATTTGAAAAATTTTTTAATGTTGTATTAAAATTAAATAATCTGATGTGTCACTCACACGACTTTCTCTTACCCTAAAATTTAATACTATAAATACAGGTTGGAGACTAAGAGATAAGATAACGAGTATTGTTATGTAAACCTATGATAAAACAATTCAAATTAGGCTTCGGAAGAGTTTTATATGATAACTAGTTCTGTGTGAGAGGATTGTCGGCCCCCTCAACCCCCCGTTTCATTAATGCACCCATATTTATATAGAACTAGCAGACCCGGCCATGCGTTGCTCTGGCTAAGTTATACGTTGAATTATATTTCAGTAAACTATTCAATACAGTCAAATTATTATTTACGAATAAAGAGGAAAACGTTGTAGCTAGTGTAAAAACCCACGGGATTGAGATTTGAACCTTAGATCAAAACTTGGAAGCGATTGATAAAAATTTTCGTAGAGATATTAAGCACAAAATAATTTTATTGTAGGGTCTTGTAAATTTTAATGGAGAAGTGATATACATTATTTCATACATTATTTCCAATGCTACTTAGGATAAAAGTGCTAAAATGACTAATATATAAATTAAATTTTATTAAAATTCTGTTAAAATAAAAGTATAAAAGATGCAGACGATTTTAAAAATAAATTTTTATGGATGAGTGAATTATAATATGTCTAAAGCTATTTTGGATTGAAATGCTAAAATGACTAATATGTAATTTAATTTTTATTACAATTCTATTGAAATATAAGTATAAAAGAATCAGACGATTTTAAAATCAATTTTTAAGGAGGAGTGAAATATAATATATGCTATAATGGATAATTTTATTAAAAAAAGATCACATCATTTTAAATATTTTAAAGATGGCAACAGCTGTAATTATAAAAAGGAAAACAATATGGTTGAACCAGAAAAATAAGTAAATTTGATAAATATTTTAAAACTTTAAAATAGGATATTTCGTGAAATATTGGGCATTTAAAGTGAATACATGTATCATTTTAAAAAGAAAAAAAAATTTGAAAAGATTAATACATTTTAACGAAGTGATGAGAAGATTTTCAGTATGTTAAAATTTTAACAGTAAATTCAAATTAATCAATATAGCATTGAGAATTAAGGTAAGAAAATTGCAAGATTTTAAGATCGTTTTTTAGAAAGAAATATGAGTCAAAATTTAATGTTCAATACAGTATAAATCACTAATTTAATAAGAAATGGTAAATTGATAAGTTATTAAAGAAAAATAAGAGAAATAATTATTTAAAGTCTCGAACATCAATCATATAGATTAGCTTTACAAAACAAATAAACAAACTTAAATTCTTCCAGACTTTTAAATAAGTTTTAAATTAAGTTTTAAAATTTAATGTTAAATAAAACAGACTTTTATATAAATTTAAAATATTGAAATGGTTACTTTTTATTTAGAAAATTATGTATATATCACAAATTTCTTAAAGAAAACGAAGTGATACAGACAACAATAATGCACCAAAAATTGAAAAAGCAAGGTTACGTCAAGTAAATTTTTAACATACGTGTCACGTGAAATAAATCGTAGTATATATATATATATATATATATATATAGTATCAGATATAAGATATTAACATGTTGAAGCGCAATAGATTTCTTATCTGTCATCCTTGAAGGGGGGAAAAATATCGCCAAATTATCTGGCGAACATATTTAATTCTTTTCAAAAATCATGGTTATTTTAACAACTTAAATTAAGAGAGTAATGAATAATATGAAACAATATTTCGCACAATACATATTACAAAAATATACATCTGGCATGTGTATTTTCGTGTTTCGTTCTTGGTCGCCAAATACAAAAAAACTCCAAGGACGACAGAGTTTTGAAATTTAAAATTAAATTTTTGTCAATTTGACAGCAAAATAACTCAATCTTACTCATTCACACGATAACTAATACATATCTATACAAAAATAGGGAGATTAAAATCGGGAAATAATTTTCCTTGATTTTTAATAATTTTTTACAAAAAAATCCAATGGGCGATTAACATAGGAAATCTTTTTCTTGGCTCTCACAGACGGTCAGTGACGACACACTTCGCTTGTGTATAACTACATTAGCACTTTATCAATGCCTATAAAATTTTTGTGAGATGCATAATTTAACTTTTTTATAATTATTTAACGTTCACGTTTGATTAAATGTATTTATTTTTATGTCGAAAGAAAATGAATTCCTACATTTTTTTTTTTTTTTTTTGGCAACAATTAAACTTATGGAACCCACAGATAATTATAACCCTTTGTCATATAATAGACAAATAATCTGCAATAAAAAAATATTGTGACTATAAATTGAGATAAAAACTATCCTATCTCTCAAGTTGGACCAAACTGCACACAGTGTGCAAAATTCATTGAAATCAGTTCATAAGTTTAGGAGTTTATCGCGGACAAACATCGTAACACGAAATTTTTACATATATAAAGATTTAAATCTGTTATTAAAAATAAAGTTCACTTAAAACTATACAGACAACTTTCCCATGCAACATTCCTTGACACTTATCAATCTGGATCAAAGTTTTCCAGCAACAAACTTATATTCACTTGAAAATATAACTTTTGGATCTCTTAAATTCTTCGTTTTAAGTTACTCTAAGAGACACAGACAAACATCAGACATTAAAAAACTTGACTTCGGTAATCAAAAAACCTCAAAACGTGTAAATATGCAAAACACCAGCGATGAATATTTAGCCTAAAAACATACATTATTTACCATATGTCTATGAGGAATTCATTGCAATTCCTGAGCAGCTTTCCTGGAAATGGTAAAATATTATAGTACAGCACTTCCACTAACAGAAAAAGAAGGCTATCGCTTAAATATTCGCAGCCTTGTTTACCATTTGAAGATTATGTACAGAGTACATGGTGCACCTAAATATAATGCTATAGTAATAATACACGGCATAACCTGAAATACACTTCTATTAATTTTCAGCTATTGTCGCACTATAATTTAGTTCTTTTGTGTAGACCTGTAAATGAACAGTGTATGATTTCCTTACCGTATTCTACGTGAGACATATTTTTTACGCATATAAAAAATGTATATTCATTTTATTTGTTTTAGTGTAGGCTATAGATGTTAAACTCTATTTTCCTGCACTTTCTCCCGTAAACGTAATGTATTTAATTCTCTTGGGTGTCCCTGTACACGAGCCATTTGCTTCATCTCAACGTAAAGCTTAGTGTAGCATGCCTGTATCAAGCTCATTTAGAATACCAAGTTTGGACTTTCTGCTACTATTTGTACTTGAGATATGCTGATAACAGACACAGACAGACAGACACACAGACACATAGACACACACACAGACCAACCGCTAAAAACATGATTTTCGGATTCAGTGGACCTCAAAACGTGTAAATGTAACAAAAACTCACTTTCGAAAATTTGACCCTAAAACAATACTTTCTCTACCTTATGAGTAAAATAAAGTAAAAAGATTAAAACGATTTATAGCATTAGTTTGCATGTACATTTAAAAAATTATTTTATGTTTTTCTAAGGGCAAATTAGAGAATATTTCTCTAAACTATTTCCTGAATAAAAATTTGCAGATGCACCACCTAACAAGGATGGCAGCCTAAACCCGTGTTATTCTACGAAGAATTTATTATTATTATTATTATTATTATTATTATTATTGCTATAATCTGCTGAATTTTATTTAATTCCGTTTTCATATTTAAAAAAAAAAAATCACAGCCATCATATCGATTCTCATTTTCCGAAAATTCATTTATAAGTTTCATAATAATTCTATTTTTAACTTTAAAATACATAATATAACTTGGTTAATTTTCTACACTTTAGAGCGGTTTCGGCGTACATGTAACTATCTTTGTATTCAATAGATGGCGCTACTAGCGCGCAAGAGAAAAGAGTGTATATGTTTATGTTTTTGATCGGCGATTGCCGGAGAGTAAAATAAAGATGTCCGTGAAGTGAGGCCATGTGTGCTTGTGTTCTTTTAATCAACATAAAAAAACAGAGTTTTTTCTTAATTCAGTGATTATATCGAAATATGTTATGAGGAAATTTATTCAAGTGTACTATTAAAATAACAAAATCCAGCGATACAGTCCAAATGGTCCGACGAGACGCCGAATACCGAAAGATTCTTGAGAACAGGTAAGAGCTCTCTCCCTAACTCTCCTAATTATTTTAAATTAATTGTTTTAACATAATTGTATCTGAGATGGAACAATTAAAAATAAGAAAAAAAGTCCTAAAAGCCGCATTAACGCGGCATAAAGATAAAATATCGAATGAAATCAACGATTTCGATTTCGTCCAGCTAGGCCTGATAGAAACCAAAACTAATGAGATATCAACTGATATCAAACTTTTATTTAACTCAATCTTTGAAGCGTGTAAAGAAACGGAGCTGGACGAATATATAAAGGAAACGATAAGATAGAAGACGTACTAGATGAATTGAGAATAATTATAAATCGTAAGTTGATTGCAATGAAAACCGAAACGAAAAATCCTATAGCTTCTGTTACAGATACCAGTGAAAAAACTGTTACTCCTGACGTTAAATTACCGACTTTATCGGTACCGTCATTTAACGGAAAAATTGATAATTGGATTATGTTTAAAGATATGTTCAGAGCTACAATAACCGAAAATAAAACTATTTCTGAAGCAATGAAACTTCAATATCTCAAGGCAAGTTGCAAAGATGAGGCCTTGAGAATAATGAATTCCATATCCATCTCAGATGCAAATTTTGAAATTGCATGGAATCTTTTATTGGATCGTTTTGAAAATAAGCGAGAGCTCGTTAATTCTATAATTAAAAATTTATTGAATCAACCTAATGTGAATGAGTCTTCTAGTTCAATTTTGGATTTAATTGATGTTACTAATGAATGCATTAGGTCACTATCTAATTTAAATTACAAAGTAGAGAATTTATCCGAAACTATGTTAGTATATATAATTGTTGAAAAATTAGACAAATCTACACGTTGTTGGTGGGAAAAGGAACTAAAAAATTCTGAGGATTTTGGTTCTCTTGAACAATTACTTTCTTTTCTGCAAAGTCAAGCAAGAATGCTCCAAAATAGTAAGGTGAAAGAAATAAAAATTAATCGTAATTTTCCACATAAAGTGGCGAGTATGATGTCAACATCCAATTCAAAAAGTACAAACTTTAAGTGTTTAAAATGTCGCAGAGAAGAATTTCATGGATTATATAAATGTCCAGAATTTATAAATCTTTCCATAAATGATAGGTGTGAATTTGTAAAAAGAAATAAACTATGTTTTAATTGCTTAAAAATTCACGCTGTCAAAAAATGTACTTCCACTAACCGCTGTCAAAAATATTCCAAGAAACACTCTACGTTGCTTCACTTTGAAAATGAAAAAATGAACAGGTGCGAGAATAAACAAAATGATGATTCCTTATTTCCAGAAACTGCACCAACAGTAAGCCTCAATCCCCGTGCTGAGAGTTTCGAATTGTCTAGTAATGTAAACACGTTTACCGGTGCATCTATCAGTGGAATAAATAATGAAAAAACTGTCATTCTTTCAACTGCAAATATTTTTATTAGAGATAATTGCGGAGTGCTGAGACGAGCCAGTGCATTGCTCGATGTAGGCTCAATGTCATCGTTTATGACCACTGAATTTGCAGATTTATTAAAAATTAAAAAAGAAAAAATATCTGTAGCAGTGTCTGGATTAAGTAATGCTAAGGTAAATGTAAAATCAAAGCTGCGTGTTGTAATTTCGAATGGAGTTGACTTTGAGATGCCTTTAGAATTTTTATGTGTTTCTAATATAGCAGACACTATTCCTATGAATTGTATTCACATTCCAGTTAATAATTTACCCCAAAATATTAAGCTTGCAGACCCCCTTTTCGATAAACCAAAAAAGATAAATGTTTTACTAGGGTCCGAAATCTATATATATAAAAATGAATTGCTGTTCGTTAGTCTCACTAAAACTCGAGAACGGCTGAACGGATTTATCTTATCTTAGTCTTGAAATGTTCGTGGAGGTCTAGGGAAGCTTTAAAAGGCGAAAAAAAATCGAATAATTTCCGGGAAAACCCTAAAAGCAGCCCTTTTCTATTTCCCATAAAAACGTTTTCTAGAGTCAATTTGAACTTTATTGCTATTCAATAAAGTTCATATTAAATTATAATCACTCACTGTTGTCTAAGTAATTTAGGTGTGTTCCTAACGTCAAAGAGCCCTAACTTAAAAAGTTGGCTACCTTTTATTCCGAAAAAAAATTTGTTTTTGCGATTTTTATGCATAAAATAGCAATTTTGTAAGCTAATAATAGCAAAAAATTAGCCATTTATATTTTTCCATAATTTAATTGTTGCCAAAAAAAAAAAAAAAAAAAAAAAGAACTTATATATTTTTTTCAACAGGAAAATAAATACATTTATCTAAACGTGAACGATAAAAAATTATAAAAAAAAAATTATGCATCTCACAAAAATTGACGTCATTTTTAATTAAAAATTTCTTTTACACATTGATAAAGTGCTAATACGCAAGCGAAGTGATGACGTCACTGGCCGTTCGTGGATGCAAGAAAAATATTTCTTATGTTAAACGTCCATTGGATTTTTTGTAAAAAAATATTAAAAATCGCGGAAAATTATTTTCCGATTTTAATCCCCATATTTGGTATAGGTATGTATTAATTATCATGTCCATGCGTTAGATTAGGTTTTTTTTTTTTTTTTTTTTTTTTTTGTAAAATTGACAAAATTTGAATTTTTAATTTCAAAACTCTAGGGGAAAAAAAATGGCAAATTTCCATATTCGATTGAAAACACAAGCATTTCATTTCAAAAGATGATATTTACACAATAAATATCCAACTAATATACTTATTAAAAGGAAAATTATAAATATTCTATCATAATTTGAAGTCAAATTTGTTTTCAAATGTCTAAATAAAATATCTGATATAAGATACTAATATGTTGCAGCGGAATAGATTTGATATCGGTCATCCTTAGCTGAAAAAAAAAAATATCGCCATATTATTTGGCGAACATAATTTAATTCTATTCAAAAATCATGGTTATTTTAACAACTTATATTAAGAGAGTAATGAATAATATGAAACAATATTTCGTACAATGCATATTACGAAAATATACATCTGGCATGCATATTTTCGTATTACGTTTTTGATCACCAAATACAATAAGCGCCAAGAACGACAGAGTTTTGAAATTCAAAATTAAAATTTTGTCAATTTGACAGCAAAATAACTCAATCTAACACATGCACATGATAAGTAATCTATACTAATATTATAAATGCGAAAGTTTGGATGGATGTTTGTTACTCAATCACGCCACAACGGATAAACGGATCTGGATGAAATTTTGTACAGAGATTAATAATAGTCTGGAATAAGACATAGGCTACTATTTATACCGGGAAAAATGTAAATTTTTAATTAATCTTCTATATAATATAGATATTTCTTCTATAATAAAACTTTAAAATAATTTATTTTAATTTTTAATTGTTGCCAAAGAATATTTCACGCGAATAATAATAAAAAAAATAATAATAAATATTAAATTTGCTTAGGCACATAACAACATAACGTCATTATCAAAATTAAATAATAAGAAAATGAAAGCTAATTCAGATCTGTACTAAAGAGCTTTATTAGTTGATAATCCTGGGTATATTTTTAATTTTAATACTGAAGTAGATAGGACATTTCACGCCAAGGACTCTATTTTTGTGACAGCAACCTTAAGCCAAGTAGTCCATAAAAATATAAACAAATCTGTACATATAAAAGAGTAAACTCACTGATTCACTGACTCAACACTGCCATGACGATTCTGTGGGAAAGAGGGTCACAAATTTTAGTGACCATGTTGATTTTCGGAGCCTGACCCCAACTAAGACGAAACTTTGCAAAATACCTCCCTCCCTGTCCCCCTTGGGAGGCAGAAGGCTTAACTCGGCTCCAAATTACTTAGCGGTGAAGAAATTGCAGATGGAAAGACCAGACTTGAGTACAAAAAAATTATTTTCTGCGATTTTGGAATTTTGGATTTTTAAGGGGGGGAGGGAAGGGAAAAGGTTTTGGAAGAAGGGTACTCAACACACGAGGAAATCGAACTGAACACACACTACAAAGGGATTTTATAAATTCCACCCTACCGCCCTTTGGAGAATGGGGGGCAAAAACATGTATTCATGCGTAACGCTGCACTAAGTTATCTGAGGTTGGAATTTTTTTATGTAAGGGACGATTATATGTATCTAACTCATAGTATGAAGAGATTTTGCGAAATTCCCTCCTCCTTCCCTCCTTTAAGAACGGGGGGAGAGATTTAAAAAAAAAAGTTTTAAAGCATAGCTCAGCTTTAAATAATTTCAGGATCTCAATTTTTTTATGTGTCGGTTAGGTATGTGTATGCAACATGCAATATAAAATAATTTTGGAAATTTACCCCCCCCCCTTCCCCTTGGGGCGGGCGGGGCAAAAACCACATTTTGAAGCTTAAATCCGTGCAAATTACCTAAGAATGGCGAATTTTGGTGTGTAGGTGTTAATTAAGTGTGCGAAATATGCACTTTGATGAGATTTTGTAAAGCTTTCAACTGTAACCACGAGGGAGGGGGAGTAAAAAGCAGGTAAGGGACTTGTTGGTATAAATGGGTCCACAGAGTGAAAAGCAGAGTCTTTTAAACAATCACAACATTTAATAATATAGAAAAGTAGAATAACATAATGCGGGCATTTCTTGCCGCACGCTTAGCAAAGCTTTCTCGTACAGACTCTTATAAACCTCTCTTTCTCAGAGAAGCGAAGATGCGCTGTTGATTACGTAATACAGTTACGTCACATCTGACGTCATGACAGGTGTCAGCTAGTTAACAGATGATATGAGGAAACATGCATTGAAATCCTTCATTTCCCCCTTATTCAATAAATGTTTCGAAAATAAAACATATTTATGCATTATAATAGCATATTAAAAATTACA
Organism: Salticus scenicus; assembly: GCA_963930645.1. NCBI lineage: Eukaryota > Metazoa > Arthropoda > Arachnida > Araneae > Salticidae > Salticus > Salticus scenicus. Next base: position 107,234,176 of record OZ005649.1, read on the forward strand.
GAAAATTATTTTTATGCAAGAGTTACTTAAAATAAGAAAAGTGTTAGTAAAGAAATAGAATTATAAGCAAATAATTATGGTTAATATAATAAAATAAAATACGTAAAATATAATCAGTTAATTTCTTAATGAAAACACAGTTTAAATATATATATATTTTTAAGTTCGTCAGTCCTGAGTATTAAGTCCTATCATACCACAACATTTTTCATGTTTATATGCATTTAAACTTTTTGTTAAAATATCTGCAGGTTGTTCATCTGATGAAATATATTTAATGTCAATTAGTTTATTATTGTAAACTTCTCGCACAAAATGATGACGAATGTCAATGTGCTTAGATCGATTGTGATGAACAGAATTTTTTTACTAATCTCAGTGCAGATTGATTGTCGCACATGATTGCAGTTGGACTTGATACAATTTCAGGATCCAATTCTTTTAAGAAATTTCTAACATGAATTGTCTCTTTTGCGGATTCGGACAGAGACATATATTCAGATTCTGTTGTGGATAGAGCAACCGTTCGCTGCTTTCTAGATTCCCAAGAAATAGGTCCACCGGCATATTTAAAGACGTATCCTGTATATGATTTTCTATCATTTATATCCGATGCCCAATCGGCATCAACAAATGCTGTCAATGGTTTATCGTCTCTGTAATACACAATTCCTAAATTTCTAGTGCCATTGAGATACCTTAGTATTCTTTTAGCAGCTATCCAGTGAGGTTTTCCTGGATTGTTATTAAACTGACTTAAATAATTTACAGCATGGGTGATATCTGGTCTGGTAGCAACCGACAGATACATAAGAGAACCAATTAATTGTCTATAAGGAATTTTTGACATGTATGATTTCTCTTCTTCTGTATTTGGACACATTTGTTTAGTTAATTTTACACTGCTATCTAAAGGTGTATTCACCACTCTAGAATCTTCCATATTAAATTTATTTAGTAAATCTTCAATGTATTTCTTTAGTGTTATAGTGATGCTGTCCCTATCTTGATTAAATTCAATGCCTAAGAAATAATGCAGAAGACCCATATCTTTCATTTTGAAAGATTCTGCTAATTTATTTCTTATATCAAAATAGTGCTCTTCACTTTTAGTGAGACAAATTAAATCGTCGACATAGACGATTATAATAGCATCAAAAGGATATTTTGAGTAATAGACACATTTGTCGGAATTCAAAGGGTAAAATTTCATTTTTCTCAATTTCTCATCTAATTTCTTAAACCACTGTCTTCCTGACTGCCTAAGGCCATACAAAGATTTTTTTAATAAACACACTTTATTTTCGTGTATATCATTTTCAAAAAATTCAGGAAGTTCCATATAAATTTCTTCATGTAACATTCCGTTAACATATGCCATAATGAAATCTAACTGGTATGCTGTGAAACCATTCTGGATAGCATACGCGATTGCAGTTCTTATAGAACTTAATCTGGCTACTGGTGAAAAATTTTCCTCAAAATCTATACCTTGTTTCTGTGAACACCCTTTGGCAACTAATCTGGCCTTAAATTTTTCAATTTGACCATCTGGTTTGAATTTTGTTTTTAAAACCCATTTACACCCAATTACCTTTTTATCTTTTGGTCTATCTACAATTTCCCAAGCGTTTTGCTTAACTAAAGAATCATATTCTAATTTCATCGCGTTCTCCCACTTTTTAGCATAATCTCCATTTAGCGCGTCGATTACGCTAGGATTAATTTCATTAAATGAGTTATCAGCTAATTGAGAAGTTTCATCTTTATATTTTGTATCTGTAATATATTCCTCATGAGAGTTTTGAAAGTTCCAACTTTTACTTTTTTTAGGTCTTCCGGGACCACGTTTAAAAATAGGATTGTTTTTATTAATCCTTTCCTCTTGTTTACATTTATCGTGAGCACTCTCCTCCCCTCCACTCACATCTTCTACGTTCCCCCCTTCAGAAAGCGAGTGGCTCGCTTCCCCCCCTTTCCAAAAAGAGAAACTTTCTCCATTGAATTCAGGGGGATAGGAAATCGATCCGCTGTTTTCCCCCCTTTGGATGTCTGCGGTTTGAGTAGGGATAGGAGTTTCATTTTTAATATTACAATCATTGCATTTATTCTCAGACGGAAAAATTAATTCTAATTGATCAGTAGTGGCTGAATCATTTGTTTCAAATTCGTCTATAAATCGAACATCACGACTTATGACAATTTTTCTGGTATCCTTATTCCATAATCTGTAAGCGCGTGATTCATTTGAATAGCCAACGAATATATGTTCGTGTGACCTAGCTTCAAACTTCCCTTTTGATTTTTTATTTAGAACAAAACATTTCTTTCCGAAAATTTTAAAATAGTTAACAGTTGGTTTATAACCGAAAAACAATTCGAAAGGGGTTTTATTTTCTTTAATTCCTTTAGTGGGACACCTGTTTCTAATATATGCAGCGCAATTTACTGCTTCAGCCCAGAATGTATTTGGAAGGTTTGATTGCATTAATAAACACCTCGCCATTTCGCATAATGTACGATTTTGTCTTTCAATTCTAGAATTTTGCTGAGGGGTCATTGGCGATGAAAATTCGCGTTTAATACCGCATTCTTCAATATATTTATTGAATTCCTCGCCACAATATTCCAATCCATTATCGGTATGCAGTATCTTAATTTTTTTTCCTAATCGATTTTCGACTGCCGCTTTATATCTCCGGAACGCGTACTTAGCTTCATCTTTTGTTTTTAGAAAATTTACTTCAATGTAACGAGATTTATCATCCAAAAAAGTAATAAAGTAACGTGATCCTCCATGGGATTTAACATTTATAGGGCCACATAAATCAGAATAAGCTACTTCTAATAATTCCTTACTATGAAATTTGTTTTCTTTACAAAATGGTTTCACAGTTTGTTTAGACTGAATGCATACTTTACAATCTTTTAAAGAATCTTTTTCATTAAAATTTAAATCTCTTAACATATTTTCAGATTTTAATAATTTTAAATCTTTTTCATTTAAATGTCCTAATTTTAAATGCCATTTATGAAAGTTGCTTACCTGAGTTGTTGCAGCGATATCCACCTGCGACTGAAAAAAATATAAATTACCTTTTCTCGTAGCACTTATAATTAGAGAGCCGTCCTGCTCCGTAATTTTTGCACATTTTTCGGTAAATACAACTCGGCAGTTGTTTGCAGTAGCTTTTGATATAGACATTAAATTGCATTTCAATTTTGGAACGCACAAAACATTTGTTAACTTTAAATTGGTTACACCGTGATTACCGGGAACTTTTAATTTGACTGTTCCAACACCTGTGATCTCCGCTGTTTCATCTACAGCTAATTTTATAAATGATCCAATTCTAGGTTCGAAATCTATAAACAAATTCTTGTCATGAGCCATATGTGATGTCGTACCGCTATCGAGACACCACTCGGAATGTTCTTGGAAAGAGTTACTGGCTGTCATCGTGAACTCTGTACTATCTTCAACCATGAAAGATCTATCTTTGTATTTATTCGATGAAGTGAATTTTCTGTCTGAGATCTTCTTTCTGCATTCTGAGGCTTTATGCCCTACTTTTGAACAGTAATTGCATTTGAAGATTGCATAATTTCTTTCGCCATACGTGTTCTTGTTCTGCACAGGCTTTAAGATTTCTCTTTTGTTCTTTTCAGGAAGATTTTTCTTGTGAGTCGTAAAATACGCATTTGACGATTCTTGGTGCTTTTTATTTTTTCTTGACTCATATTCTTCCATCATTTTAATTTTTAGAGCTTCAGGCTGCGGCAATCCATCTCTTGCTTCTATGGCGCACCTGAAATTTTCATAGCTGTCAGGAATACTGTATAAGAGCAAAATTGATAATAGATCTTCGGCTACTTGAATGTCCATTTCTTTTAGCTTGTCCACTATATCAAAGAAAATATTGAGGTGATCGGACATATTTTCACTGTCAGTCATTTTTTTAAAGAGTAGCTGCTTCAATAGGGTGGCTTTCTTTGCCGGTCCTCTCGATTCGTAAACTTCTTTTAATTTATTCCATACTTCATTTGAGGTGGTACAATGTTTATTATGACACAACTCACTTGGGGAAATTGCTAGGATTAAATCGGCTCTAGCTTTACGGTCAATTTCGAGCCATTTTTCTTCACCTTCGGCGCCTTCATCGGGCTTAATTTTCGTTCCGTTAGCATAACTCCAGTGATCATTCTTGATTAAAACAGCTTCTATCTGCAGCTTCCACGTGTCAAAATTGTTTTTGGTTAACTTTTCTATATTTAATATCTGCGACATATTTAATCAGCTATAGTAGCTTCTTTATAAAAATAGAATCAAAAATACTTTTGATTTCAGCCCTTAGGCTTAACAGTAACTCGCACTTTCGTTTTAGCGAATGTTAATTTAAATTTTTAAAAAGTCCGCAGTAAGATGCGTGTCTCTGGGCCCATAACCATTGTTGGTATAAATGGGTCCACAGAGTGAAAAGCAGAGTCTTTTAAACAATCACAACATTTAATAATCTAGAAAAGTAGAATAACATAATGCGGGCATTTCTTGCCGCACGCTTAGCAAAGCTTTCTCGTACAGACTCTTATAAAACTCTCTTTCTCAGAGAAGCGAAGATGCGCTGTTGATTACGTAATACAGTTACGTCACATCTGACGTCATGACAGGTGTCAGCTAGTTAACAGATGATATGAGGAAACATGCACTGAAATCCTTCAGGACTGCCGAAGGCATTGGGGGTCCAGACTCGACTGTGACGAGCGGGGATACCGTGACAGAAAGTAGCAGTAACTTAAAATTAGATTTTGACGGATTTCAATGTTTTTTTTTTAAAGATATTTTATTATTATTAATGATATGCTGTTTTGGGGATTCATTTCAATATAATGACCAGCGAAGCGGGCAAAGCCTGCTAGTATTCTATAAACTCTTAAAATTTGGTCAAATTGAGATGCCTAATTCAGAATTAAAATTTCAAAATTCTGTATTTGGTTTTATAGCCTATGGTAGTGTTTCAAATTCAATAAGTGAGAATCAGCAAAAAATACATTGTGGAGTGGTTTATGATTGTAGGGACTTAGAGAATAACATAAAAAACTTTTGGCAACTTGAGGCTATAGGGATTAAAGATGATCCTTATTTACACGAAACGGATAAATCCTTGGAACATTTCGAGAAAACTGCGTGTTTTAAAGGTAACCGTTATGAAGTAGAACTGCCATGGAAGAGAGATTGGAGAGAGCTCAGTGATAATTATACAGTTGCGAAAAAGAGATTAAATTCACTTACAAGAAGATTTGAAAAAGATCCAATTCTCCACTTACAATATTGTGAAACCTTGTGTGACTATGAAAAAAGGGGTATTATAGAAAAAGTAAATAATTCACAAAAATCTGTAGAGAACCCTGTTTATTACATGCCCCACCAACCAGTGTTTAGAGACCAGAGTTTGACTACTAAAATGAGAATTGTGTTCGATGCAAGTTCAAGTTATGATTTTCATCATTTAAGTCTGAATGACTGTCTTTGGTCAGTACAAAATCTAAATCTAAATATATTTGATATACTCGTGAATTTCAGGCTCAACAAGATTGCATTTGTGGCTGACATAGAGAAAGCTTTTCTTCAAATATTATTGGCTGAGAAGGACAGAGATGCTGTGCGATTTCTTTGGAAAGATAATAACACCCTTAAAATTTATAGGTTTACACGAGTTCTTTTTGGTGTTACTTGCAGCCCATTCCTTCTTTCTGCCACTATAAAAAAACATCTGGAAAAATTCCAAAATAAATACCCGAACACAACAGATTGCTTACTTCGAGGCCTCTATGTCGACGACTTTATATCTGGAGCAGATGAATTACAAGAAGCATTAAACATTTCTAAGGAAGCTTTATCTATTATGAGTCAAGCTAGTATGGTGTTAAGGAAGTGGATAACTAACGATAAAGATTTAATGCAATTGTGGAGAGGTGAAAAGTTCGAAACTCAGATACAGGAGGATCATGCCAACTCAAAATCCCACACAACTAAGGTACTTGGCATGCTATGGAATATTAAGGAAGATTGTTTCATAATGGGATTGCAGAACCTAGCAGATGTATTAAAGGAAAATGGAAATACCAAACGCTTTCTTCTGAAAGCAATAGGAAAAATTTTTGATCCTCTTGGAATGCTCACCCCATTTACAATTCGTGTAAAATGCATTCTTCAAACTTTGTGGATGAAGAGGATTTCATGGGACGAGCAATTACCTTCATATATTAGGAATATGTGGTTAAAGTGGTGTTCTGAGATTACTGAGCTTTTCGAGCTTCAAGTTCCTAGAAACATACTTAATTCTTCGAAGGATGAATCCACCGACATCATAGAGCTTCACTGTTTTTGCGATGCAAGCCAAAAGGCTTATGGTGCTGCTATATATCTCAGAGTTGTGAAAGATGATAAAATTGAAGTAAATCTCCTGGCATCGAAAGGTCGAGTTGCTCCCCTGAAGAAAATTACCTTACCTCGTCTGGAACTTCTTGGTGCATTGCTTGCTGTACGACTTGTCAGCAAAGTTAAGGCGATAGTTGATCACAAAAAACCTTCAAAGGCATTCTTCTGGACAGATTCTAAAATCACATTATATTGGATAAAAGGATCAAGTAAGCGTTGGAAGTCTTTCCTAGCTAACCGAGTGGAAGAGATCCAAAGTCTGTGTGATACTAGTGCTTGGGCTCATTGTCCCGGGTCTCTTAACCCTGCAGATCTCCTTAGCCGAGGAGCCAGTGTTGACATTCTTCGAAGCAGTGACATATGGTTTAAGGGTCCTCACTTCCTTAGAAAAGAAATTGACATTTTTCAAGATTATAATGAAACTTCAGTATCACTCGAGGAAGTTTCACAAGAACTCAAAAAAGACTTTTCTCCCCTTGCTTTTCCTCTTTTTAACCACCATGCTTCCTTAATTAATGAAATTCTTAAATTAAGTAATAATTATATGACAATTATTCATATTATGTGCTATATTTTTAGATTTGTAAACAACATCAAGAATAAGGAGAAAATTGTGGGTCACCTTACCTGGGAAGAAATAAAGAGGGCCGAGGTATTCTTGATTAAAACTATACAACATGGTGAGTTTGACTCTGAGATTTGCAGTATTAAGAGAGGTAACATTGTTCCAAATAATAGTAAGTTGAAATTTTTAAATTGTTTCTTAGATGAAAATAATATTCTCCGGGTAGGTGGTAGGTTGAAGAATTCTGACCTTGGTGCGTATGAGAAAAACCCAATTGTTTTGCCTGATAAACACCCATTCACCATAATTATTGTAAGATATTATCATTTGAAGTATTTGCATGTGGGATCCCATACATTATTATACCTTATAAGACGTAAATTTTGGATTATAAATGGTCGGAATGTCTGTCGAAAAGTTGTATTTTAATGCATTACATGCTTCAAAAACAAACCTGTATTGGAAAATCAAATAATGGGTGATTTGCCCAGAGAAAGGGTTGCCCCTTCTTTTCCCTTTACAAATGTTGGTACTGACTTTTGTGGCCCCTTTTATATCAAATTCAAGGGTCAACGGAAAGGAACATTAAATAAGGTATATGTATGTATATTTGTGTGTCTGATCACAAAGGCCATACATTTAGATTTTGTAACTGATCTTACTTCAAATGCGTTTATTGCTTGTTTAAGGCGTTTCTTCAGTCGTAGGGGAAGGTGTTCAAAAATATTCAGTGACAATGCAAAGAATTTTTTAGGTGCTAGCATTGAACTGAGAAAACTACATAAATTAGTCAAACATCCAGATGGAACATTAGCTAATTTTTTTTTCAGAAGAAAATATTGATTGGAAATTTATCCCTCCAAAATCACCTAACTTTGAGGTCTTTGGGAATCCGGTGTTAAATCCTTTAAACACCATTTGAAACGTGTCATAGGGAATGCTCATTTGTCTTTAGAAGAATTTCTAACTATAATATTAGAGATAGAGAGTGTTTTGAATTCCAGACCCCTCATCCCCCTTTCATCTGATTTTGATAACTTCGAAACCTTATCACCTGGTCACTTTCTGATAGGAAAACCCCTTATCTCAATTCCCGAACCCCAGATTGTAGAAATTCCTGAAAATCGACTCAACAAATGGAAAAAAATTACCAGGTATAGTAAAAAAATTTGGATGTTGTGGAAAAGAGACTATCTAAACAATCTCCAGCAACGTACAAAATGGAGATCCCCCCCAAAAAAATGTAAATGTGTGTTCACTCGTGTTGATTAAAGATGATAATATGCCTAGTACGAAATGGTTGGCTGGTAGAATTTCAGAAATAATTTTGGGACAGGATGAAAGAGTTAGGGTTATTAATGTCATGCTGCCAAATAAGAAAATACTTAAAAGAAATGTTAGAGATATATGTGTTCTTCCTGTAAAGGCTAATTAGAGTTCCTATTTTTTTTTTGTTTTGTAAATTTGACTCTCAACAATGTGGTGGATATAAATTCAAATATGGATGTTATGCTTATATTAAAAAATTGTATTTAATGTTTAATAATGCTGTTTTCTATTATATTTAGTTGTATATGTGCTATGTTTTAGTGAGTCAAGATTTATGTTGAAACCCTTGGGGTTTCAAGGCCGGGAGTATGTTTCGGCGTACATGTAACTATCTTTGTATTCAATAGATGGCGCTACTAGCGCGCAAGAGAAAAGAGTGTATATGTTTATGTTTTTGATCGGCGATTGCCGGAGAGTAAAATAAAGATGTCCGTGAAGTGAAGCCATGTGTGCTTGTGTTCTTTTAATCAACATAAAAAAACAGAGTTTTTTCTTAATTCAGTGATTATATCGAAATATGTTATGAGGAAATTTATTCAAGTGTACTATTAAAATAACAAAATCCAGCGATACAGTCCAAGAGCCTTAAAATGAAAAAAAAATAAAAATAAAAAATTGGAATATGATAAACGGAAATCACTTTTCTATTTGACAAATCTAATGCATACACAGGGTGGCGACAGACCAAATTTTTCCCCTGATTCTTCTACCTGTATTTTTCTTCAAAATTTTTAGAAGTAGGTTTTCTCGATTAATTGAGTAAAAAGTTATTATATAAATATTCTGTGGAAGAATCAGGGGAAAAGGGCAGGTCTGTTGCCGCCTGATGCATCCTTACTACATATAAAAGAATGTTTACATAGAAAGTTAAAAAATAAAGAATGAAAACAGTAGAACCGTTTTTTGACACACCCATTTTAGAGATCAAAAACGGACCTAGCTAATAAGGATGCTTATTATTTTTTTTCTGTAAAAACCACATAATACGTACAAAAGGGATCTATGTAGCAATTTTAAAAAAATTCGTTGGAGCCTTTTTTGAGGTAACGACTTTCACCAAAATTTGGTAAACTAAATTGTTAACCAAAAAACAAGAATTATATACGAAGGATATCTAATAGATAGTTAACCTGGCGGGTTTGAACAAAGAACGTACAGCCGTTTTCAAAGGAATGCTCTCGCGATATCTCAAACGGTGCTACTTATACAAGATACCTATCAATTTTTCTGAACTAACCATGTAATACAAACGAAAGGAAATTCTATAGGGTGTTTATATAGCAACTTTGAAGAAAAACGTTCAAGCTGTCTTTGAGATAGGAACTTCGGTTACCACTTTCTTTTTTTTTTTTTTCAGCTTTCACCAAATGTTGAAAAAATCATCTGTACACGAGACCTGTTCAAGTTTGGTCGTTCTATCGTTATTAGTTTCGAGTTATGATAGTCAGAAGTTTCCCCCCCACACACACATATACACACACTGACCAATTGCTGAAAACCTTTTTTTTTTTTTTTTTTTATCTTAGGATATCTTACAATAAGTAAATCAGGTGGACTCGATATTGAAATTTTGGACCGAATACAATATTCCCATTACGTACGGTAGTCGGGTAATGGAAGTAAAAATATGCTTTATGTAGTGAATAATCATAAGGATTATTTTCTCCATTGGTTAACGTAGGATTTGGATGACTTTGATTCTCCAATAGACAGCCTTAGGATACTGTATATTTAAGTGGATAAACCATAAAATTTCAATACTAACCACCCACCCCCCCAATTATAAGCCCCACTATGAAACTTAACATACTTTGCGTTTTTAGAAAATTCCGTTTATAACGCCCCTCCCCCCCCCCCTTCCGGGAAAAAAAAAAAAAGGAAACAGATTTTTTTGGCTAAGTTTTCTATTCTTTTGTTTTTTTCGTCAGCGTTGCAAACATACTTTTTTTTTTTTTTTTTTTTTTTTAACCAGTGTAGGTATTATATGTTCATTTAAAAACTTTAATTTGCATGTTAACGTATCCAAGTGCTAACTTTTCTCACCTTTTTAAAGTATAATAATTTCAAATCCAAAAATGCTGCTTTGTTTACAGTCTTTTAACTCCAAAAGGTTAACTACAATCGGCAAGAAGCCGTTGCTTGCTCATTCAGCTCTATATTTAGGATCTCAACTCTTTTCTATTTCAGGGTGGTTCTAGACCCGCCTTTTTCCCCTGATAGTTACACCAATATATTTAGATGATAATATTTTACTTTATTAATCGTGAAAGCTTACTCTTAAAATTTTTGAAAGAAAAATACTGGTGAAGAAATCAGAGAAAAAATGCGATCTGAGACCAACCTGTATTTATTAAATTTATATTTTGGAAAAAGACTGTGAAACTCCCAATTATAACCCCCCCCCCTCCCCAACTTTAAGAATTTGTTTTATTTTTTCGGAAGCTTCCAATTATATAACCCCTTCCTCAATTTTAACAAATTTTCCATCAAAAAATAAATAAAATATAAAAATAAAAAAGGGGTGGGAGTGAAGTTACTGACGGAATTTTACAGTATCAAATCTATGGATCACTATATTCTTTCTCTTGGAAAGAATGAAATAAAATTTAAGTATACAGAATCCAAATATCTATATATTAATAGGCAATCATGAAATTTGTGGTAAACTTTTAACATATTAACTATGGGAGAAAAAGGTTGAAAATAGTATCATACGCAAGGTATGATTAGCCACATGTGTAGAACACAAAAATTATTTTCTTACGATGTGAAGAAGGTGTTTAAAGATACTTTTTAGTGCTAGAGGCCTATTTCAGTCGGTACAGTTGTCGAATTTTTATAGGTCACTCTTAATTAGTGCTAGAGGCCTATTTCAGTCGGTTTATTGAATGGGGATTTATTGAATGAAGTCCCCCCAAGGCACAACTTTGACATGAGTCCCCCCCAAGGTACAACTTTGACATGAGTCCCCCCAAGGCTCAACTTTGACATGAGTCCCCCCCCAAGGTGCAACTTTGACATGAGTCCCCCCCCAAAGCACACCTTTGACATGAGTCCCCCCCCCAAGGCACACCTCCCCCTCATTGGGAAAAAGAGAAAAAACGTTGTTTTGCGGCTATAAGACAGTTTGGACTTCCAACGTTATTTGTTACAATATCTGCAGCTGAAACACATTGGTTTGATTTAATGAAAACTTTATCATGGAATTTAGATCGTCACGAATTAACTAAGAAGAATTTGTCGATATTAACAAGTTTAGCAGTAGGCCTCTGGCACTACAGTGCGTTAAGAAATTATAAGACCACAAACGTATTGGTGCATTTCTGAAGAAGAAAGCATAATATGCAAATTTTTGTTGCGTATTTAAAATTGATAAGAAAACGCATACTATACTAATTTCAACTTTTAAAATTAAATTAAATTTCATTAAAACTTATTCATTTTTCTAAAAATTAAAGACTGTGACTGTTAAGAAATTATAAGACCACCTGAAAAAATTAGCATATTATACATGACGTCAAACTCAATATAAAGCGCATGCGTCAGTATTTCGTAAAAGCATTACCTAAGAAGCAAAGACTTAGGTTTTGAATGTGTTATCTACGATTAATTTGACGATGCCTCGAGATAAAGAATTATCGTAGTGCGAAGTGAGAAAATTTTTATTTTATAAAGGTTCTGATAAATCTGAAAGAGATATTGCGAGGTTAATGAACCGTTCTATAACTTCCATTTATAATGCCATAATTAGAAAAGATTATTCAAACAAAATAAAACGATCTGGTAGAAAAAATATTTTGACAGCACGTGATAATAGACAAATTTTCGACTGTCAACTAAAAAAAGTCTTTCAACTCCTGAAATTTCGAAACGTTTCAGCAAGAAAACTTCACATGTAACAGTCTGGAAGAGTCTTAAATTAAATATTAACACGAAATTTATGAAATTGAAGAAAAAACCAAAGTTATTGAAATGCCATTGAGAAGAAAGATTAAAATGGACTAAAAAGGTCATGTCATGGAATGATGAGTGGAAACAAATTATATTTTCTGATGAAAAGAAATTTAACTTTGATATTCCTGATGGTTACAAACACTATTGGCATGACTTGAGGAAGGAACCAAAAGAATGCTTCAGTCGACAAATGGGTGGAGGATCAGTAATGAATTGGGGAGCTTTCAGTTATGAGGGGTTGTGTGATTTACAGCGGATTTCGGGTCATATGAACTCTACACAATATCAGTCTATGCTATATGGTCATATGATACCATCTGGACCTTTATTAGGTGGTGTTAACTGGATGTTTCAACAGGACAATGCTGCTTGTCATACATCTAAATCCACACAGAAATGGTTTAAAAGAGAATAAATTAATGTTTTGCCATGGCAAAGTCGAAGTCCAGACTTGAACCCCATGGAAAACCTATGGGGTATATTATCTCGCTAAGTTTATGCTAATAACAAACAATTTTCATCTGCCAATGACCAGTAAGTAGCCATTGTAAAAGAATGGTACAATATTTCTATAACTGAACTTAATCACCTGGTTGCTTCAATGAAAAACAGAGTGTTTGAAGTCATCAGGAAAAATGGAGGACCAATATCATGCTAATTTTGTATACAATTTTGTTTTTTGACAAGTGGTCTTATATTTTCTTAACAGGTTATTTTTCACTTATTTCTAGTGTATATTTTAATTAAACAATTATTGCATTATACCAAGTTATTGCAAACTAATTGTAAAAAAATATAGAGCAATATGTTATTTTATGTATTTAAATTATGATTAGAATCTTTATTTTTCTTATAATTTACAAAATTAAAGTGGTCTTATAATTTCTTAACGGACTGTAAATTAAAATCTGTCAATGTCAGATTTTCATGTTTTAAATAATGAAATAATGTCGTGTCTGTATAATTTTATTTTTTATACATTTTTCCATTTTATACACGTATTCTTTTATGTTGAAAAATACCTAAAGTAGAAAGTTGTTAAATCAGGCAATTTCTGAAAACTCATATAAAACCTTAGATACAGTAATTTGTATAATGTAGCATGAGTATACTCTCGACTACAGATTTTTTGATCTAAGAGAAAACAACGATTAGATAGTAGAAATTTGAGTGAATGAGTGATAGATCGGAAGTTTATACCGTTCAAAACATATGCAAGTTATAAAAGGTTTGATTTATGAGAGTTCTAATACATATATATATATATATATTTTTTTTTTTTTTTACTTTCTCTTACCCATAATGCAGAAAAAGTATTATTTTTGGGTCAAATTTTCGAAAGTTAATTTTTGTTATATTTACATGTTTTGAGATTCCCTGAATCCAAAAATCATGTTTTTAGCGGTTGGTCTGTGTGTGTGTCTGTGAGTCTGTGTGTCTTTATGTGTGTCTGTTATCAAAATATCTCAAAAACAAATTATAGCAGGAAGTTCAAACCTGGTATTTTAAATGTGTATGATACAGAGATGTTACACTAAACTTTTCATTGAGATCAAGCAAACAGTTCGTGTACAGGGATACCTAAGAGAATTCAAATACATTGCGTATATGGAGGAAATTGCAGGTAAGTATAGTTTAACATCTATAGACCAAATGAAACGATTATATATTTTTTTATATGCGTAAAAACATGTATCATGCAGAATATGGTAGGGAAATCATTCACTGTTCGTTTACAGGGCTACCCAAAAGAGCTAGATAAAATGCGACAATAGTTGCAAATTAATGGAAGTGTATTTCAGGCTCAGTATTATTACTATAGGATTATATTTAGATGCACCGTGTGGTCTGTATATAATCTTGAAAACATATACAGGGCTGCAAATATTTAAGCAAAAACAATCTTTTTTTTTTTTTAATGAAAACTACTTTAGGCGCGTTGAGCACTTTTTGGGTGAGCAAAAATCATGGAACTCGCGTCATCGTCAGCGAACGCTTTGAAATTCTGCAGGCGTTCGTTGCCGTTGTTACCATGACAACAAAGTCACAGAGAGTCTGGTCGGGAAGAAACATATTTTTTTCCAATTGACATCACGTGATTTTTCTACTAGGAATAAAAATTTCAAATTTCAAAATGCTTCAGTTTTCTTCTAAATTCTTTGAAACTTACTGTGCGCCATTAAAATCACACAGGATAGTTGCAGTTCAAATTTCATCAATTTTGGGGGAAAAATTACATTTTAATTGGAAATTAAATTCATTCTAACACGCGTATTTCAAATTCTAATTATGATTAAATTATTTTTAATACATTATTCGAAGATATTTTAAAGTACTTTCATATTATCGAAAGTGGAATTCGAGATTTCACATGATTTACACGGTTTGAGGTGTCCTGAATGGGTTTTCTTTTGTATCTCAGCTATTAATTAAAATAATTTCATAAGTAATACATCATTAGAAAGCTTTGTTGATTTGGGATCGAACAGTAGATTACAGAAATTTCTACCGCTAGATGGCGCTGTAATATTTTAAAATTTCAATATTTCAAATTCTAATTATGATTAAATTATTTTAATACATCATTCAAAAGATATTTTAAAGTTCTTTTATATTATCGAAAGTGGAATTCGAGATTTCACCTGATTTACACGTTTTGATGTGTCCTGAATCGGTTTTCTTTTGTATCTCAGCTATTAATTAAAATAATTTATGAAGTAATCAATATATTTACTTAATATAGGGCTTAGTTCATTCACTTTGGGTAGCTACAAATATTGTGCCGAATCATATAATACAGATCATAAACACTTCTTTACAAACCAAAAGTAATTTGAAAATAATAATCTAATAGCTCGACGATACAATTCACAAGTTACTTAGTTTTCACTTCTATCGGCAGTCCCTAAAGACTGCTTTGGTTTTTTCTTTTTTTTACCGAATGTGATTTACTATAATATTTTACCATTCCCATGAAAGCTGTTCAGGAACTGAAATGAATTCCTTATAGAGATATGGTAAGTAATGTATGTGTTAATGCCAATTATTCATCACTTATTTTTTGTATATTTACACGTTTTGAGGCTTCCTGATTACCGAAGTCAAGTTTTTTGAACGTTTGATCTCTGTCTGTGTCTCTTAGAGTAACTTTAAAACGAATAATTTTAGGAGATCCAAATGTTGAATTTTTAACTTAATAGTTGAACTTAAACTTTTTGAACTTAAGTTTTTTGCTGGAAAGTTTGATCAAGATTGATAAGTTTCAAGGAATGTTGTGTGTGAAAGTTGTCTGAATAATTTTAAGTGAACTTTTAATTTTAATAACAGATTTAAATTGTATATAAATGTATAGGTGCAGTAATAAAACGGGGGGTTGAGGGGGACGGCAGACCCCTTACAAAGAATCGATAATAATTAATTATCATATAAAAATTTTAAGAAGCATAATTTGAATTGTTTTAACATCGGTTTACATAACAGAACTCGTTATCTTACCCCTTAATCTCCAACTTGTATTTATAATATTAAATTTCAGGGTGAGAGAATGTCGTGTGAGTGACACAGCAGAATATTTTTCTAATTTTTTTAAGATCCAATTTCTTTTTACATTCCTTTCTTTCTTTTATTATTATTATTATTATTATTATTATTATTATCATTATTATCATTTGTGATTTACGTCAGCTCTAATTTGAAGACTATTTTTAAGCAAAAACTTAATGCATTCCAGTTAACTGAAATTGACTACTTATTTTTTTTTTTTAATATATTTATTATTATACTCAAGCGAAGTGATGCTGTCACTGACCGTCCATGGTGTCAAGCAAGGATTTTTTTTTTTTTTTTTTTTTTTTTTAACACTAAAGAAAATTATATCCCGATTTCAGTCCCCATATTTGGATATAGTTACATATAGGTTACTGTCTGCATGTGTTAGATTGAGTTATTTTTTCTGCAAAACTTATAAAATTTCAAATCTCTAGGAAAATAAAATGATAGACTTCCATTATCGAATATAAATATAAACATTTAATTTCAGTGGAATGAGATTCATTTCAAAAGAACATATTTGATATCTGCCGTCCTTGGCGAAAATAATAATAATAATAATAAAAGATCGCCAAATTATCATGCAAACATATTTAAATCCTTTGAAAAATCATGGTTATTTTAATAACGAAATATCAATAATATGAAACAATATTTCGTAGAATATATATTTATTACAATAATATACATGTATCATGTTTGTTTTCGAAATACGTTTTTGATCGCCAAATACACAAAACACCAAGGAATCAAATCTATGCCCATTTTTTACTTCCTTATACAAAGTATAAGGAAGTATAGTAATCCCGATTTGCGAAATGGATTTTGTATTTCACATTGCTTGAAAACGAATGATCGCTGAATGTTGCCAATTTATACGTGTGACAGTCATGATGTCTAGTTGCACACCTGCAAGTTTCGTCTTAACACGAGCTCTTGTTTTAGAGATATAAGCGACTTTACACGATTTTTCGTGACGTCTGTATGTATGTGTGTCTGTGTGTGTGGGGGGGGGGGTGTATGTCGCATAACTCAAAAACGGTTGGACGTAGAAAGTTGCGAATTGGTACATAGGTTTGTTATAACATCTAGTTGTGCACCTCCCTTTTTGGACTTTATATGATTTTCCGTTTTGGAGATATTTAGGAAAATTAGGTTCATAATGGGCAAAATGTATCAAAAAACGGTAATAGCTCAAAAACGGTTTGGACAAATCTTGTAATTTAACTGACTTCTCGACTAGCTAGACATTTGAAACTTTCAGAAAAGTTCAGAACACGTTGACATGAGTCCCCCCCAAGGCACAACTTTGACATGAGTCCCCCCCGCAAGGCACAACTTTGACATGAGTCCCCCCAAGGCACAACTTTGACATGAGTCCCCCCCAAGGCAGAACTTTGACATGGGTCCCCTCCCCAAGGTACAACTTTGACATGAGTCCCCCCCAAGGCACATGAGTCCCCCCAAGGCCCAACTTTGACATGAGTCCCCCCAAGGCCCAACTTTGACATGAGTCCCCCCCAAGGTACAACTTTGACATGAGTCCTCCCAAGGCACAACTTTGACATGAGTCCCCTCAAGGCACAATTTTATTTTTTATTTTTATTTTTTACGTATGCATGCATTTTTTAAAATATTTTTAGCCAAATGTTTCGGGTCCTGTGACAATGTTTTTTAACATTATGTATATTTCTAAAAGTGTATAAGGAAGTCATGTGGTGCCCACATCAGATTTTTTTTCTAGGGTTTTGAAATTTTATATTAAAATTTTGTCAATTTGACAGCAAAATAACTTACATAGACACATGTGCACGATGACTAATTTTTAATCGGGAATAATTTTCTTCAATTTTTAATATATATATATATATATATATATATATATATATATATATATATTTAATCCAATGGACGAGTAATATAGGAAATCTCTTATTTGGTGCCAACGGCGGTCAGTGATGTCACACTTTGCTTGCGTTATATCTTCAACTTATATAAGAAGAAAGTTTAAGATTTGGAAAAACTTTTGTTTTACGGTTTTCGATGAATTTACACATTTTGAGATTTCCTTGCATTTCAATCAACTGAAATTGACTATTTACTTTTAAAAAGGTGGATTTATTATTCTATCCTCTGCATATATAAAAAGGAAGTATAAGATTCAGAAAATGTTTGGATTTTCGGTTTTTGATGAAGTTACACGTTTTGAGGTTTTCTGAACTCAATTCCACCATTTTTTGAAAATATCTGTCTTTTTGAGTTCGAACAGTGTGCTTTATGAACCAATGGACTTCATTTAATAGAACTTCATATTTGGTTGGACCTTGTTTTGAATTGGCGCCGATTAGCTTTTGGGCTACATCACCGAACAGGGGCCGCTTTCGCGTTGCGATTTCCTCTCATTTCAGGAAAGGTTCAGCATCTACAGTAAACCAAATTTATAGAAATATGTTAAGTAAAACTCTGTTGATTCACTTTGTATGTATATCGACAAAACCTTGGCGCAGTTGAGTTGCAATTTCATTTCGTTGACGAAAAGGCAATTGCTTTGCTTTGCTTTGCAAAAAATGTGGTCGTGTTTCGACCACTGAGCGATACTAGCACAAATTATTACGCTATTAAAAAAAAAGAAAATATCTTTTAATTCAACGAGAAATATAAGACTGCCCTACTACATGAAATAATAGAAGAACAATTGTTACTTCCTCAGTATTTTATTCATTTCATTTCAAATTAATCGAAATAATATTACAGAAATTTATAAAAATGCATGTCATTTGTTGCAAAACGTTGTGTGAAACATTTTCCCTTATTATATGTCGAACTTTATGTTTGATCTCCATTATCTAATGAATTGGCATACCAATTAACACATAATTATATAATAACATGTAACATATAGTAACATATAATGTGCAAAAAATTATATAATAATAAAAAAAATATTACATAAAAAGTGATTTTTTATTTTGTCTGAACTTTTTTTAAAGAACATGTTTGTATATTCAATTCAAACGTTAAAATTGTTTCTGTGTATATACATGTGTCAGAGAATTCCATTCTAAATCTCTAGTTGGAAAAAGTATTTTAAAAAAATAAAAGGAGATTATTGAAGAAGTGTTTATAATTTTTAGCGTTGTTTCTTGGAAAAAAACTTAGAGTTATTTTCAAATATGCTTTTGGTGAATATTCAGATACCATTTCTCGAATGAAACATTTCTGCGATTTGCATTTCTACAACGAAAATTTCTTTTGATGCTAAAACAAAGTTTAAAAAATCACGTTGATCGAAATAGAGAAACAAAGAAACTATGAATTCTATTTCTTTAAAAGAATAAAATTTTTCGTGGAATGCTGGGTTTTATTTCTTTTCATTTAGGAGTAATTCCATAGAGCATGAAAATAACGAGGTAATAGAAAACAGTTCCCGGGAATAAGCATGCTGCAAAAAATGAAATATCATATTACTGTCTTTCAGGAAAATATAAGTTATTGATTAATTCCATCTGATTTGAGATAGAATTGATAATGTTTCCCGACATTTAAAAAGAAGAGTAAAATTCTCAATGATTTTTTTTTTCAATTAATTAAAAATTATAATTATTTATAATATAATATGTACAGTTTTATTATACATTTTAAAACATAGCACAGATTGTTAATTTTTCTTTAAATGGTACTTTGAAAACAAAGTTTTCATAAATGAATTTCTGTTTAAAATTCAATTGCTGAAAATTATATTTCGTACATGGATACATGCTTGATGATTTTATTCATTTTGCCTGAATTTGTCCTATAAATTAATATAAAACTTGTACTGAGATGCCCGCCTACCTTCCAGTATTCAAATTAATATTCCGCAGCATTATTAGTTACCGTCTCTTTTTCATGAGTTTCAGGAGAGTATTTTTCTTCTTATTACACTCGGCAGCAAAAGTATCAGAGCACTAGCAATAATCCCTGTCTAAAAAAAGTACGCTTAGTACTGCTTTGTTAAATAAATCCTTGTCGAGTCATGTTCTTAGTCAGTATAACAACATGATTCGACAAGGAATTATTTAACAAAACAGTTTTAAGTGTATTTTTTTTTTTATATTGGATTTTTTAGCTAGTGCTCGGATACTTTTGATGCCGACTGTAGATGGTATTGCAGTTAAAGGATATTACTCTATAAAAAAGTGGTGTGGAAAAAGGCTAGGTATTAACAGTGTTACAGATTATTAATTAGAACGTTAGCAGGAATAGTGTCAAGCTATGCGTATTTTTAAAAACCAATATATATATATATATATATATATATTATTTGTTTTATTTATTAAAAACGAATTTGCGATTTAATAATGACAAAAAAAAGGGAAATTATGACGTTAAAAATCTCCGAACGTTGGTCCTTTTCCTGATGTTTTGTATATTTCCAACTATCTTTCTTTAATGTACTTAGGTCTGAAATAAAAGTAAACGAATTATGCAACATACAAAAAATATTTTCTACTCTAGATAATCTTTCAATGTTTAACATTTTTCCTATATTTCCAATAAGTGTTTTGGATGTTCTGTTTTTTCTTCAAGAATCGGTTTGTCAGATTATATTTCAAAATAACTACATTTTTGTTTTAAATTACAATTCTATAGTATGCATATTTTACATTGTTGCACATGAAAAAAAAAATTGCCAGCCACGTTTTGCAATAAAAGTTCACCACAATTGAAGCATTCGTGTTAGATATTTCTAAATTTTCTAAATATCGATAAAATTTTCCTAATTCTGGAACATTTCTCTTTTCTTCTGCTTATTGTTCTCTAGAGGTTAAAACGCTAGACGGAAACATCGAATCCTTTTCCTAGATTACACTGAGCGACAAAGAAAAAAAAAAAAAAAAAAAAAAAAAAAAAAAAAGCCGCACTTGAATATTTTCCTTTTCACCTTCTACAACCGCCAATTTTATCGTTTAAAAAGCAAATTTTCGAACAGATTTTATTATTTTGTCCTCCACTTACACTTTAGCATTGAGTTCAGTGTTAAAAACAAGATGCAATTGTCAGGAAAATTGTAATTTTAGAAATTGTTTCAAAAATGGTAAGAATAAGGCAATTAACGATGCCACAAAAAGTATTATATTTTGAATAAAAATCAAAAAATATTTTAATACGTGAGATGACAAAATAATTAAATGTTAATGAAATATTGTAAAATGGTTTTCAGCAAAATATAAAATTTTTTGGCCGTATAAACTGGAAATTTGGCTTAAAGCGACCATGTTGCTCATACAAGCAAGATAACCGCAAGTTAAAAAGCGAATGTTTAAAAAACCAATTTGTATCATGTTCAGATCTTAAAAAAGATTTTTAAAAAGTTCGTAATAAATTACTTTCTTCAAAAACAATGCGGGAACAATTAAAAAAAGAAGGTTAAAAAAACAGAAGACCTGCTAAAAAAGCCATTATTAAGGCAAAGAATAAGTTAAAAACAATACTTTAAAAACAATACTTTAAAATTTAAAAACATTAACAGTTAATTATTAGGCTGAACTTGTTTCTCTGATGAATCAAGTTTTCTTTATTTTGTCGCTTATTGTATTCATGCATGATGCGATATAACCTATCGATAACTACATTTTAAGACACTGGCGATGTTTTATTTTTATGTTATATTCGGTTAATTCCAATGCACATCGTGTGATAGAAGGTGAAATATTTTTCCCGTTAGTTAACAGTGTTAAGGCGGAATGATCTGTAATTACAGTGACTGGAAGCTGATTAAAATACACTTTTGTAGCCCCCAACACCCTGATAAACATTATTGTTTTTCAGGGCAATTTTTACTTCAATATTCAATGTATGTGATGCTAAGCGATAAGTCGTTCTTTTCAACTTACATGACTACAATACCTCTATAAAAAGCGTCTGCGACTAACTCAAAATGTTCATCATGTATTACATGTCAGATAAGCCGGAATGAAGGAGTGACAACTGAGAACATTTTTTTAACTTTTCAAAAGTCTCTTGCGCTTTTTGCGATCACATTAACTTAGAATTTTTTGTTTTAATTTAAATCATTTAAATAAACTCTTGCATATGTCTGAAAATTGTGGTATAAATTCTCCATACCAGAACATATGTTTAAAAATCTAGAATTTCGTTTAAAAAATGTGTGGGTTGGTATATCTGATACTGGTTTAATTTTATCGCTATATACATATATCCTCATTACGGCGATACGAAAACAAAAATGTATATCTGTACTGATAAGTATAAAGGATTTAAGTCCATATTCTTGATTTTTCAGGAGACGAAAAATAAAGTTAAACTAACTAAAAACTGATCAGGCGAATCGATTAGGAAAAAGGGATTAGGTTGATTTGTACCCTTTATACCATTCAGTGATTGTCAATCTTCATTTAATAAAGGGAAAAAATTGAATTAAATATTTTATACTAAAGATTAATGCTAAATTTCTGATTTGAATCTTTTTTTACCAATGGATTTTCTCAAAGAATAAATGACATGGATTTAAATCCTTTATACCAATCGATAGAGAAATTTTTTCTGAGTCTGACTATGTACTTAACTCAAAATCGACATTTTTGGACTTAAATCCTTTATACTCATCAGTACAGATATTATCTGAGCACTTGCGAAATGACACTTTTCCAGCGTTAAAATTAACTCTATATAACATAACAATGTGAACACTGTATACAATTATTATGGATGCTTATAACATGAAGCGTAGTTTTTTATATCATTTAGGTATGCATGTAAAAATTTATCTAATACTGGTCGAAGAAAAGTCTCCATTTATTTCTGTAAATTTGCTACCGCCTCTGAGCTACAGAAAGTTATTCTTTTTAAATACATATGTTCTTCTTATTTTAATAAATGCAATTTCTTTAACACCTTCCTTTTTCATAAAAATTTGAAAATCTATCGTCTGTTGGTCTAGAGTTGTAATAAATTCCATTGAATTAATATTAGCCAATAAATCGTCAATAACCCCTTCCTCTCGTTGGATTGTATCTCTCGATGGCGTTTAACACAGGATTCTGGACTTTTGGGATAGACCTGTGGAACTTCAATGTAAGTTTCTTAATTTCAGAATAGATTGGCCAAATTTTCGGGTCTTTATGAATGACATCATTGCGAACGTAGCATTGTTCTCGAATAAACTTTCGCAAATGCTTGTTTTGAAATTGTTGAATTTTTTCAAGCGCAGACTTTGAGGCAGACCCGAACACCGCGGACCCGTAGGTCAAGATGGGTCGAATCATGGACTTGTACAGTAACAATTTATTTTTTACGAACAGGTGGCTATTCCAAACCAAAAGATGGAAGAGGATGGAGGTGAAATAATGTGTTTTATTCAGAATTTCCGAAATGTACTTGCACCACAAAATTTTAAAATCTAGGTGAACGTAACGATGACATTGAAATTAGTTCTCTAGGTTAGATTATTATTCATGTCTTAAACATAATTTAAAGTTTTTACTTATTTTTATGCTTTAAATTAAGTTGAACGTTAACGAGTTAAGATTAGTATCTTCTAAATTAAAGTACAACGCAAGTCGTTTGGTCCCTTTAATAACCAATTTATCATCATGAATAATCAAGGTTTGTGATGAAAAGGCAAGATATATCTTTTTTTTTTTTTTTTTTTTCATAAAATCGATGCCCACAGAACATGGACATTGTATTTTTTCGAATTAAAAAAAATGACAACATTTTTTTTTATATTAGGGATTTTTACTTTTATGGTACCATACCTTTTATTAAAGCACTTTAGCCTTTGACAAACTGTAACTTCTGGATTTGTTCTTTTTAATCTTTTAAGTGATAACTAGTTCTGGAATGTGGAACAGAAATAAATCTCTGGTCCATTCCAGTATTCTAAAATGATTTTATGTCAGAACCATCAAAGACTAAATTGAGGTTTGGGAAATCAATTCGAATAATCTTCATACTATTTAATTGGACTGAGGGCTTTCTTGATAATAATGGCTGCTGACCCTCCATCTAGGAGCCATGTGAAAATTTAACTGTCGTCCAGCTTGCTCATTTTAACCGCTGCTTGCAGTCCAAAAAGAAAACCATTGACTTTGCTGATAACTTGCCCTGGAATTCTTCTACTGAAAATTGAGTATTGTTCCGAAGAGTGTTTTATTTTTCTTCTTTGTTTTTGTTTCTGTTGCATTCTTTTAATTTTGTTATGTTGAAAAGAATTTTGTCGGAGAAATGATCTTTCTTTCCCTTTTATGATTATTCTCATTACATGGATGTTGTTGCTTGTATTTGGATAACGTAGTA
Source organism: Salticus scenicus (assembly GCA_963930645.1). Classification (NCBI taxonomy): domain Eukaryota; kingdom Metazoa; phylum Arthropoda; class Arachnida; order Araneae; family Salticidae; genus Salticus; species Salticus scenicus. The sequence continues at coordinate 107,258,313 of OZ005649.1, forward strand.
AATAACTTATCGTAGCTAGTAACAAATAATATGTCTAGGTAATCTTGAATAGGAATAATAAAAAGCGAATTTATTTTTCTAATTTCAGGAACAGCTGCAAAAGAAAGATAAAGCTCATGCTGTTTAATTATATCTAATTTTCTTGATGGAAATACCGTTAGTTTGTTACAAAAATCACTGTCATGCTATAAATTTCTTTACGCAGTTCAGCTTTATCTACTGTGCGTGAAAAAACTTGTGAAAACTTTTCCTCATCTTTTATTTTGTAAATTATGAAGTAATCTGCCGATTTATCAAAAAAGTTATTTACACTATTTGAACCAGTTAACGAATTCTTTATGAAGGGGGAGGGGGGTTGTCTATATTGTGAAATTTGTAATTGTGTGACAACTCTAAGTTTGTTCATTCCAGCTAAATAATTATTTATAGAAGCGTGCAGACTAAAGTAAAATCAGTAATTAATTTATTTAAAGCATTCAAATGGAATAGGAATACAGAAATACTTTTTCTGTGTGCAGTAAAACTATATAGTCTCAATTTAAGATAATAAATTTAATAATATTACCAAAGAACTTCAGGTGTCGAAACTGCAGTCGAACGTAATTAAACTGAACGGCAGCTAACGCAATTGTACTAAACCTTTTAAAACTAAATCCAATGGAATCAAACCTCGAACAAACTAAAAACGGAACATCTGAACGTCAAGCGCTAAACGTATTTTCATAACATTATATATGATGATTTTATACATTGATGAATCAGTTTACTATCAAAAGGCTTCTTTGGATAAATTTACTTAAATCAAATGATCTACTAAATAATATCATAGCCGACGTTTTTCTTTCAAACTCATAACAACTAATACTTCGCAGAATACTTTTATCCTTAAGTCTATAGACCAACTCAACTTTATCGTAACTCAAACTTACTAATTCCTACAAAAATTCTGAGAGATGCTTGACAAATTTAACTTGTGCACCGAACAAACAAATATAAAAAGATGCATTTGAAGATCAAAAATATTCTAGTTTTGCACACGCAATTGGAAAAATGGACATTACGTGTGTTAAAAATAGGCATCCATGTAATTATGCATATACGTTATGAGGTAGCTAACTTCTGTTGTTTTGTTACGTGTAGTTTGTCTTCTTTTTCCAAAAACAGTCACGCCAGTTTGGGTAGAGTAATTTTAGAGTTCTGGCCATCTTCCCCCTATGTCTGTTTCTCGCCCAACTCAATTTACATAAAGAAAATTTATAATAAAAATAATTATAATATTTAGATGGGTTATTTAAGTTTCCGTCTGCGTTAAACTTTTACCACTATAACGCTAAACTATTTTGCTGTAGGTATCACATTTTTTTTTTTTTTATCATTCTATATAGCGTAGCCATCTGCCACTTAAAATGTTTCAGAATTTTATCATCTTAACTTCTTACAATAAAGATTTTCAATGTACTATTTGGTACAGTTTTATCCAAAAGATACTGAGTCATAGCCACCTGAAAAATCGCAGAAAATCGATAAAAGCAGAAGTACTTGTGTTCTGTAATTCCCGTAAACTGAATAAACAATTTTTTTTCTTAATATTTATCACATGTACTAAGTTACATAAATTTACATATTATCGAAGTTGTGATATAGCCTCTCCGTAAATAATAAAGTTGTAGAATAGGAACACTAAATATCATTCGATATGTAATCAAACCGAATTAGTGTATTTTTTTATAATATCCATCTTACATATCGAGTTTCGTTCGTTTATATTCAACAGAAGGTAAGAAATTGCCTTCCAGTAAAAACATGGAAATTTGCTACATGGCATCGTCCCCTGTCGGCTGATATAAATTCAAACTGAATCGACACACATTTCATTATGGTAATCATACACAATATATTTATATGTATACATACATACAGCACACAATCTGAGAAATTACCTTCCTTTAAATGAAATAAATTTCAGCAAAGCAGCCGCCATTTGTTCTTCGATATCACAAAACGTAATAACATCAATTAAAGTCAAGGTCAAATTAAATATCAAGTTTTGTTAAAATCTGTTCAATGCTTCGTGAAATATGATCTCTGCGAAATTCTGCTAACAGAGAGATACGCATACACATAGACATCGTCTAAAAATTGTCGAATTGTGTTCAAAACGTTTGAAAACAAGTGAGATAGTCGAAAATCGGAAGTAAAAAAATTTTAGGAATTCATTCATTTCTGCGTATGCATATAGAAGAGAGTAAAAAGTAAGGCTACTTGGAATGTGTTTCCACATTAAGGAATAACCTAGAAAATGGTGTATTTCATGTTTCACTTTTTTTTTTTTTGTATTAGAATTATACACATTTTTGTTTAAATTATTACCAGAAAAATAAATAAAATTTTAATATTCCTACTACCGATTTGATATTCGTGTTCTACATTTGTTATTCCTCTTACAATTTCAACTTTGAATGTATATTGCTTTTAGAGAAGGCAAATATTCACGAATGGATACCAAAATAAAAGCTACATAGGAAGATAACGTTATCAAGTAGCTTAAGATTTAAACTTCCGATTTACCCAGAATAAACTTGTTTGTTTTAAACATTTACAAAGCAAATTTCTTAAATACCCCCCAACAACAGTAATTTTGAAATAAATTTAAATCAGGATTAAGTATGGTTATAGTTTCCCCTTCTTCTGGGCTCTGCCTAACAATTTGTGCACAAAAATTCATAAAATAAACGCTTGTAGGGAAATAAATGGTACAACTATAGTATTTCCCCTCAGCTGAATTTGGCGATTTTTTTTGGCACCGATTTGAACGATAACGATGTCCTTCTGGATTGTTTGCGATATAATATGGCAGCCGTCATGCTATTTACTTTGGATTTATGATTTTATGATTTATGATTTATAATTTAGCTTACGATTTTATCATTTATGCTATATGATTTACGATTTTTAGATTTATGATTTAGCCATAATCAACAACGAAAAATCGCCAAATCTAGCTGAGGGGAAATACTATAGTTGTTCCAAATAAATATGTAAAAGGTATTAAAAAAAAGCAGACCACATAAATTATATATTTTTTTCTTGTTTTATTTTTCTTATATATTCTGAAAAGAGGATTTGAAAAAAGTCTGTTATTTTCACAAATCTAAAGCAGCCAGAAAAACAAGAAGTCTAAAATTAAATCTTGTTAAAAATCAATCTTACATTAGAACTTATTATTTAAGGAGGCAAAACAGCATTTAAATACATAAAAATGAAAAGTTGTGGGTTAAACTACTTCTGATTAAACGGTAATCGACAGTTTAGTTTGTGTTTTATCAATATAATTATACATTTCAAAAATTATATCTGTACCGACTAAAAGGTTGAGCCATAAATACAACTGAGATGCCTCGAATTACATAACGCTTAAAATTTTTAAATTGTTTTCACCATGAACAATTTGTATAATACATTTTTATATTAAATCAAAACTTCTTAGTTGTAGAGATGTGTGTAATAAAATTTGCCTTCTAACATTCTCCCTCGAATCACGTCTCTCACGAATAGTGAAATAGAATTAGAATAAATGTGTTTAGAGTAGGTATTCTTTCCGTCATAAAGTTAAAACACCGCCATCTGATGCATTATTTAAATCTCAGACATTACAGACATATCCCATAAAGGCAATATCTAATGTACGTGAGTGAATAAAGCGGGGCGATAACATTCTTATCACAATAATTCAAACAGCTTATTTTACAATAAATGTTTGAAATATTTTACACTAATATTTAGAAGATGTTTAGTAATGTAAATGGATTACATACTTATTTGAAAAAAATTTGTTTAATATTTATGTATATGCTTTAAAATCTGTAAAAAAAAAAAAAAAAAAAAAAAACTTACATGGATTTTAAAGAACAAATCACAGAAAAGTACTTTTTTATTTATTTATTTATTTATTTATTGTACACATATCACAAATATTACAAACTAATTTACATATAAAAGTCATATATATATATGAGAACATTGTAATAAACCACGAGAATTAATAAATTGTTTATAAAAAAAAAGATATGAATAATGGTGTAATATATAAAAGATGTTGAGAAGAACTTTTGTTCTTTATTATTTGCATTCTGTAAGGCTATCTGGAATGCTCTCAAATTGACTCATTTTGTCTGCTTTAATTAAAGATCAGAATGTAGAGCCCCAATTAAACACTAAAATCGATTCAGTTTTCTATTGTATCGTGAATGAAGGAGGAATAAATGCAACAATGTTACACCTGATTGATTTTAACATGCATAATAAATGTAGTCATTGCATTTAACTGTGGTAACTAAGAGTAATTATTTGTTATTGACAACTTCGGAGTGGAGGTAGACACCTGTCATTGGCTTCTACTATCTGCAACTGGCATGGAAAATTTATACTACTTTTGTTCGCTCTTAGTTTTATTAGAGGAAGTCACTTCTCAGCACTTGAGAAATCTACAACTTATCTCGATTTTAAATTTGCCTTTTCTTAAATAAACTGGTGTTCAAAGTTAAAGCAACAACCTGTTTTCCTGTCTCCTTCCTTTGTGCATAACTTTTATACAAATACATATCTGAACATAAAATTTGGATGGCATGTTTTTTGTCAAACCATTAATCAAATTTTATAAATTCTTAACACAAGCAATAACATTTAAACTGATATTTATTCAATTTTTCTCAAAAGAAAGCTTTCGAAGAACTTAAAAACAGTTTTAAAAGAGAAAGATAACAAAAGAATGGTGTTAAGGATGCACTACAGATAGGTAAAAAAACACATTTCTTTCTTTTTTTTTTTTTTTCTTTTTCAAATGCTAATATAAAACCGCATTTTTCCTTCCTGTATTTATTTATTTGTTTATTTATTTTTTCCTGTCATAACGGTCTTTTTGAAAAACATACTACAATTGAGCTTCATTAACGTGCACACGCTTAACATGAATATTACTTTTAATATGAACTGTTTCCACAATACCAATCAAAAAGAAATTTAATTTCTGAGTTACTAATAATATGAACGACTGATAAAATGAACAAATGTTTTATTCTCCTTCAGATTCACATTAACAATGCTCGACAGTGTTACTTTCCAAATTATGATCATTAATAAAAGAAACAAGAAAGAAAAATCACGCAGTACGCATTGATTAGTAACACTTTCCAACTGTACGTAATTCTTGTAACGTATAGCATTTAATATTCTTTGCCTACGTTATCATGCAACAGACAGAAGGACTGAAAAATATATAGATAGTCTAATTGATTCAAAATCATTCTTAGGCATTTTGGAAAGTGTTAAAAAGGCTTAACGCAAAGGAAAATGCAGCCGTTAGATTATAATTACAGCTTTTAAACTCTCTGAATATTTTACTGTAGCCCTGTAAATCTGAAAGTTAATCATATAATATTCTATACAAAACAATATTTTAGAGTATTAACAATACACGTCAATATTTTTATGATTTTTAAAGTAGAAAGTTTTTTAAATATAACTTTTAAAAAAATTCTGTCCTAAACGTAATACATTGGCTTTTTTTTATTATTATTGTTGTTGTTGTTGTTGTTGTTGTTGTTGTTGTTGTCCCTGTAAACAAACTAGTTGTACAGGACTTATTAATAATGACATTTTAAATAGGGAACATTCCATAGGGAACTTGAGTGTATCCTTTTTTAAAAATTCTCAAAATATTCACAGATGATAGGAGCCGGAGACAAGCAGATATAAAAGTAGACAATCGGACTGAAGATGCACAAATTGAAATCATATGACCACAAAAATTATAAGAAAGTGTTAAAACGATCATGTAAGCAAATATGCAAGTCCAGCAAATTTTTATTAATAGCTCTTAATATAACTAATTATTTTTGTGTGGCCCTGTAAATCTAATGCTAACTGTACTATATTACATAGAAGGCACTCTTTTGTGCATACAAATAATATATTTCAATTGCATTAAGCTTTGTGGAAAATAAAATTATTAAAATTTGGTTTATAAATAAAACTCTCATACAACACAATGCTGTGGAATACTTTCAAGTGCCCCTGTACACAAACCAGTTAGAAATGTACTCTGTTTTACATAGGAAACGTCCGATAGGGAATTGAATAGCGTGAAAATTTCACTAAAGTTTCTATACATTAAGGGTATTATAATATGGTTTATAGAAACTACTCTCATAGAACACAATGCTTTCGAATACTTATGGGTGTCCCTGTATACAAACCAGAAGAGGTATTCATGCCATTTTCAATAGGGAACATCCGACAGTGAACTTGAATAAAATATATTGGTTTAAAGAAATTCCATAAATATTTACGGGAATTAGGACGCAGAAAAACAGACAGAGAGAAAGACAGACGGACAGAACAACAGTCAGACATATACACAAATTTAAATTATATTCACACTAAAAAAATGATAGAAAGTGTCAAAAACGCTTAATGTAAACGAAAGAACAACTCTAGCAATTTTTTATTAATAGCTCTTTATATAACTGAATGTTTTTGTGTCACCCTGTAAATCTAATGCTAATCATACTATATTCTATACAAAGCATTTTTTTGCGCATATAAATAACATATTTCAATTTCCTAAAACTTTTATGGAAAGTAAAGTTATTAAAATTTGATTTATAGAAATATATCTCATAGAACGCAATGCTTTGGAATACTTTTAAATGTCCCTGTACATAAATCGGTGGTGGTATGTCCTCCATTTTATACAGGAAACATCTAATAGTGAACTTGAATAACATATTTCAATTTCATTAAGATATGTCTACAGTAAAGGTATGAAGATATGGTTTACAGAAATACCTCTCATAGAACACAATGCTTTGAAACACTCTCGGGTGTCCCTGTACACAAACCAGTAGAGGTATAAACTCCATTTTCAATAAGGAACATCCGATAGTGAAATTGAATAACCTATATCTGTTTCAAGAAATTCCATAAATATTTACGGGAGTTAGAGCTCGGACAGACAGACGGACAGGCAGATACACAAAACTGAAATCATATTCACACTTAAAAAATGTTAGAGAGTGTTAAAAACGCTTAATGTAAACAAAAGTACAATTTTAGCAATTTTTTACTAATAGCTCTTAATATAAATGGTTATTTTTGTGCCACCCTGTAAATCTAATGCTAATCATGCTATATTCTATGCAAAGCATTTTTTTGCGCATATAAATAACATATTTTAATTTCCTAAAACTTCGTGGAAAGTAAAGTTATTAAAATTTGATTTATAGAAATATCTCTCATAGAACGCAATGCTTTGGAATACTTTTGAATGTCCCAGTATATAAACCGATGGTGGTATTTCCTCCATTTTATACAGGAAACATCCAATAGTGAACTTGAATAACATATTTCAATTTCATTCAGATATGTCTACAGTAAAGGTATGAAAATATGGTTTATAGAAATACCTCTTACAGAACACAATGCTTTGAAATACTTTCGAGTGTCCCTGTACACAAACCAGTAGAAGTATAAACTCCATCTTGAATAGGGAACGTTCGATAGTGAACTTGAATAACATATATCAGTTTCAAGAAATTCCATAAATATTTACGGGAGTTAGAGAGCGAACAGACAGACAAACCGAAGTCATAAACACTTTTCCACCTTGTTGGAAAGTGTTAAATATTATTTACGTTGTTTTTATATAAAACTCAATTAATTATTTGATAATGAATCTGTGATCAAAATTTTATGTTTATATTCATTTGTTTAAAAATTACTCGCAAAAGAAGAGAATGAGAAACCCAGATATTGCTTTAATTTTGTGAAAAATCTATTTTCCATATCTACAAATCCTAAGCTTCACAAAACCTGTGCCCATTTACCAATTCCTAAATTCTTTACAAATCACGACATCTTCAAACAAACTTCGTAGGTTATTTTAAAATCAAGATCATAACTCTTATGAAATAGATCCCCGTTACAGCAATAGTTTGTCCAAACTTCCAAATCTTTTCTTCTTCACCGGATCGAAAAAATAAATCGAAATTAAACAACAAATATTCATTAACTCCGAGAATTACTATGAAACTTGTAAGGTTCCTTACAAACGTATCATTAAATTTATGACAATATTTGTTGCAGCTAAATTAGCCTGAATTCATACCATGTTCAAAAGGGGAAGTTAAACATTTTTTTAGCTTAAATAGTATAGTAAAATATTAAAACAGGAATAAACTACTACGTCAGAAACGCCAAAGAAAAATTATTGAGGTTCATACAGCTGTTTCGGTAGCCTAGAGCGTACCGTCTTCAGTGCAAAAAGAATCGTTAATCTTTCCAGTACTGATATTTCCAATAGTCAATATTCTGTTCTCAAACTCAATTCAAATTTTGCCATTTCTAAACCTCCTTCTTTTCCTCAGTTAATTGCACCGGTTGAAAAAGCTTTCAAAAATTCTCGACTGACTGACCAACAGAAAGAAAATCTTCGTCATTTAATCCTTAATAATGCCAATTTCAACTCTAAAAATTTTAAATAAAATCTCAGCCCTGCAGAAAAAAACGCCTTGAAGGAATTAAAATCTAATGAAAATATCATAATTACTAAAGCTGATAAAGGTGGTCAGATTGTTATTTTGGATAAAAAACAATACATCGAAAGTGTTACCGAACTAATTAATGATGGCCAATACATTCCTCTGCCCCGTGACCCCTCTCCTCAAGAATTAAATAAAATTAAATCTGCTATAAAATCTTGCCCATTGTTATTGAACTCGACTAAATCCCATCTTATCCCTTCTATTGCTAATTGTGCCAGATTTTATGCTTTACCAAAAGTTCACAAACCCAATATTCCATTTCGTCCAATTGTATCTAATATCGGTACTGCTTCCTATAATTTAGCTAAATTTCTCACCACAATTTTTGCTCCACTTCTTGCTGCTAATAGTTATACTGTTAAGAATTCCATAAATTTTGCAAAAAATATTCAAAACTGCCCTCACACTAATCTCACTATGGTTTCTTTTGATGTAAAATCTCTTTTCACTAATGTTCCAATAAGTGGCGTCCTCTTCTGTTTCGAAAATAGATTAAAAGAGTTTCATTTCACCTCTTTCGAAATACAAGAATTAATTTCTCTTACCCGCATTTGTTTATCACAAACCACTTTTTCTTTCCAAAATAAATTCTATCGTCAGTCTGAAGGTTTAGCCATGGGTTCCCCTCTCTCCCCAATTCTCGCAGACATATACATGCACTATTTCGAAAGCAAGCTTTTTAAGAAAATATCTTTTCCTTTTTGGACCCGTTACGTTGACGACACCTTCACGCTTATCGACATATCTCATCACAATATTGACCATGTCTTAGAAACCTTAAATTCAATTGACAGTAATATCCAGTTTACATATGAAATAGAAAATAATGGCTCCCTTCCATTTCTTGATGCCCTCGTCTCTCGCACTGTAAATGGATTTTCAACCACTGTCTATCGTAAAAATTTTGCAGTCTCCCTTCCTCCCCATGCGCGTTCATGTCACTCACCTAACCAAAAAATGGCTGCTCTCTATACTTTTGTAAACCGTGCCCTTAATATTTGCTCAAATCCTATTTTATTGAAATCTGAAATTAAATACCTGAAAGCCATCGCAATTGACAGAGGTTATGACCCTTCCATTTTAGACAAAGCTATCCAAAAATTACAACTCCCTCGTATTTCGTCTACTAAATCAGTCACATCTAATATCAGTATTGTTTTACCCAATTTTTCTAAAACCAGTCAAACCATAGCTAAAATGATTTTAAAATATGATTTCAAAATAATATTTTCGCCTTCCAATAAACTCACCTTTTCTCAGTTAAAAGATCCTATTGATATGCATAATTCTTGGGGCATTTATAGTATTTCCTGTCAGTGTGGTTTATCATATATTGGCCAAACTAAACGCAGTCTTAAATTTCGTCTAAAAGAACGTGTGAATTACGTCCGCAAACAAGAAACCAATAAATCGGCTATTTCTAAACATTACTGGGAGGAAAATCATAATTTTAAATTTAATTCAGCTAAAATAATTTGCAGACCTAAATCCATTCATGAACTCGATTTCTTTGAAGCTTTTCATATTTATAAAAATTTTAAAAACCTTGTAAATTGTGCTTTCGCTGTTCCCTATTTGTCTGATTGTTGGAAATTTTACATTCAGTCCACATTTTCTTAATTTTTCTACTGTTTACACAGCTACACATTCCTTAATTCCTATTGGCCACACTCCTCACCTCTTCCGTAATCCTATTGGTTGAACTAAATCCGGTCCCTCTCCTATATATACGAGCACTTCTCCAGATTCAGAATTCTTTTTGCACTGAAGACGCTACGCTTTAGGCTACCGAAACAGCTATATGCACCTCAATAATTTTTCTTTGGCGTTTCCGACGTAGTAGTTTATTCATTTTTTAATATTCCAACGCCAAGTCTCCTGCTATTATTAGTATAGTAAACTACTTAATATTGTTGGTGCACGATATTCGTTTCTTTTCTTTGAACGATACGATATCGTATTTTGCTTACTGTTATGTTTGAGGATTAGTACAAGATAAATATAAGTTTAAAATTTGTTTAATATTTAAAAAAATAATTTTGCACTTTTTAGTTTTTGTAATAATAATTATATATTTCCAATGCTTATTTTGATATGTTAAATATAAATACATTTACAAAATCGATTTCATTATTAAGACAGTAAAAATTTACTAGTTAATGTTTTGCGATATTTAGCAGATTAAAATTAAGAGATATAAGCAGAATTTTCATAGGGTTAAGGTAACATACAGGGTAGTTATAATTAAACTTCCCCTATAAGCAGCATTCTACAGCGCAAACGGGTGAACAGAATGCAACGAAATTCGGTATATACACGGACTATACACGAGATACGCTCACGGAATTTCGAAAAACAAAAATAGTTCCAAAATGTCCACCAGAGGGCGCTTTTTTTCCAGAAAAACATTAAATTTACACAATAAACGAACAAAACGTAATACAGGAACAATATTAACAATCCAGAACAAGGATTATGAGTAATAAAATGTAAAACCGAGAAAAGCTGTCAGAAAAAATGTCGAGATTTGCATGCTTGCGAAGAAGAGGAATTTCTTGTTTCTCCAAACTGATATGTTTTGTTTTTGTCAAACAGCGTACTGTTATTTTTTCTTTACCTTTACTTAATGTGGTTCGATGACAAGGTGATCAGAAACTAGTCAATAAATGCTAATAATGTTTCTCTATTCCGTTTGGGTCATTTATTGTGTTAAATTTAATGTTTTCCGGAAAAAGCACCCTCTGGTGGACATTTTGGAACTACTTTTTTTTTTTTTTCGAAATTCCGTGAGCGCATCTCGTGTATAATCTACATACAAAATTTTGTTGCATTCCGTATACTCGTTTGCGCTGCAGGATTCTGTTTATAGGGGAAGTTTAATTACTGTAACCACCGTGTACATTATATACAAACCACAATGATAAAAAGAATGATGGACTGTATCCGTATAACGTTATAAAACCCTTCACATAATGACCACTAAAAAAAAACTGCAAATTATTTTTATTTATTTATTTATTTATTTATTTTTATTATTATTTTTTTTTTATGCATGTGAAAATGTTTGTATTCTATAGAGAGTTGCTTGTATCCTATGGCAAAATTTACCCTAATATTGAGAATTAATAATCACACGCTGTAGAAGAAAAAAAAAAAAAAAAAGGAAAAGAAAAGAAAAACAGATGATTTAGACTCGAACTCCTAAAGCAAATAAGATTCATTAATGTAATTTTTTAATGAAAGTACTACGCATTAAAAAAAAATAAACGTTTAAAGAAAGAATATTATAATTTTATTTACATTCTAAAGAAAAATTCACCATATTAACGTTGCAATTTCCCTTAATAGTGTGCTAAAACTACGTAAATTTCATACATCGGTTTACTGATTTTTCTCGTTTTAAGACAGAAGTTACGCTTTTATTGTACTTAATTGATGGCAAAATTTTTTAATCTTATAAGATTGTTGTGATAAAAACATTTCATTTTACTTTTTCTTTCTTTCTTTTTTTTTTTTTTTTTTTTTTTTTTGAAAAAAATGTAACTTATTTATTAGCGCCTTTAAAATACTAACAGTATCAACGTTTAATATATAAAAACATATCATTTCATAAATTTAATTTTTAATTAGAATTTCATAATAAAATGAATATATGCTGCATAAAATAAAATAAAAATATTATATAAAAATTAAATGATAGCTTTTAAATAACAAATTGAGATTTTTTAATCTCGTTATAGGTCACTTTGGAATGAAGATATTCTAAATTTTTTACTTACATAATTAAAGAATTTTGTTGGCTTGATTCTTATTCGATTAATTAATATTCGATTATATTGAAAAGTATAATAATAAATTTCAATGAATGCTATGTAAATAGCATATTTCTTAACGTTATAGTTTAATGCATGTCTTCATTTTGAAAAAAAAAAAGGGTTATATATACGTATATATATATATATTTTTTTCATAAATTAAATTTTGTAATGTAAAATAAAATGATTGTACTTCTCTAATTTTTGTATAGAAAGTAATCTAATTTAAAATGAAAGTTTTGAAAGAATTCCTCGTAAAAGAATTTCAGCTTTGAATCAAATACGTTAGAAAGTTCAGTTTAAATAAAAGATCTTTAATTCGTTTTTAAAGGTAAAGATGCTTTAAAAGGTTTTTCAAAGGTTTATTCTTTTCAGTATGACCGTTAATTTTTAAAAACTTTAAGTGTTCATCTGCATTATCAAGGTGGAATTTTGAATACAGTACCCACCGCTTAATAAAATCTTTGTTCTGAGCAAATGTAATTTCGTTAAGCGGCTGATTTTTATAACCGGTGAACTTTCTTAAACGCAAAAAAATCTATTCAACACACAAAATTTTGAAAGTAATATTTTAATTTAACTATTGATGGGATTAATAAATAATACTAAATGATTTTTTTAGACAATTAATTACCTATGAATTTAAAATTAATAAATTAAATCCATACTTTATATAAAATTAATACACACACTATGAATAAAAATAATATATATGTACATACAAAAGCACACTTATACGATCGACTTCTTAAATGGCAAATAAATGGTGCTCTGATTAGTCGGAGCAATCAGTAATTCAATATTTCTGGCAATAGAAAAATCCTGATCATACTTTTCCATTTTTGCACCCCGATTTTCAAATATCCTTCTTAGTGTAAATAGAGGTTTGCACACATCAGCTGTTGTAAGAGAAGAATCCGGCGTCTCATCTAAATCAGCGTCATTTTCACTCGGTGGTTTGCTTGAAACAGATGAGATCAGCTTCAGGAATTCGGTATCAGACAGCTGAGCTGGAGTTGTGGTTTTCATCAATCTCAACGTATCGTATGAAATCTTCATCAAAATCTCTCTCATCTTAAGAGATGTCACTTTTTTCTTGAAAATCTTTGTCTAACTTAAATTGGCATGCCAAAATGCACGTTGTCATTGTGGATGTTGTTACACTCTCCGAAGAATTTTTTATGCAATCTCTGACAGATTTTGGTATATTGATTATTATACAAACCAACGCAGACGAAAAATTTAAATGGATTTTTATTGCTGTTTTTCTGGCTAATTCTTTTATGTAGTGGCGTTTAAAAGCTCTGATAATTCCTTAATCAAGTAGTTGATTGACACAGGTGATGTTGGGTAAAAGAAAAATTAGTTTTCTGTGTTTCAACGTTAAAAATATGTGATAAGAAACGCAGTTTCCGAAAACCACAACGATAGTTTCAGTTAGATTTTTCTGTCCCACTAAACTAGAAAATCAGTGAAGATTCAGATATCATCCATGATTTCTTATTATTGCGGTTTTCCACCTGTAATTTTTTCACTCGTTCAATTCGTCATTCCATAAAATTGCGCTACATAAAGGATATTTTTTTTTTTTTTTTTTTTTTTTTCAAGCTGGAATTTCTGAACCAGTTTAAAAGCACAATATCCATGTTTTCTACATTCCCTACTCGCTTACGGCTCATATTTCTATATAATCTAAACCCTAAGATCATATCTATTTCTTAGAAAACTGCATAAAGAAGATTAAGAAATACCAAATTTCAGTGCTGCTTTCTTTTGGAAAATTTCAGGGAAACTTCATACTTTTCCAAAATTTACACTTTTCCTTTAAACTTATATTTTTATATTTACACAACTCGTTTCATAATAAGTTTTATAACTGAAAAACTGGTATCATTACTTTTTAAATATACTTTCCTCTAAAAAAGGATACAACAAGTACTTTTTTATATGGTCTTGTGTTGCTACAGTAATGAAACTTGTTTCTAGACATTATTATTCATATGCTAATTTATGATGCTATTATTCCTATGCTAAAAATTTTCTTTTCGTAGAATGTAGTACGCTTATAGTTATGATGCACAGGACTACACTAAAATATTCAGGTACAGTATGGGCTGCATTAGGAAATGCTGGAGTCGCATTCCTATTTGTGATAAATGGGACTCATACTTTACAATAATGTTAATGATTTTTAAGAGTGATTATGAGTTTAATTATCCTACCTGTCTATGTCTTTCTCTTATTCTGTCTGTCTGTTATGTGATCACGTTTGCATAGTAAATCGGAGGTTATACAACACAACCAGTACCAACTGTTAAAAATGTTATTAATCTATATAATCCTCTTTTTTTTTTTTTTTTTTTTTTTTTTTTTTTCTTTTTTGGTTCAATCAGGTGTTTCAAAATACTGAAGAACAAAAATTAGTTTAAAGAATTATCAAAATTTTAGTTTAAATACAATATAAAATGTTTGGTTCTTCTCTTTCCCTACTACCGTTTTGTTAGATAGGCCCCTTGATATAAAAAAACAAGCGTCTGTAGATGTAAATTTAAATGCTTATCTTAAAATTTTTTTAAAGATTGTAGTAAGTAGTATAGAACGTTCTTGACAAAAAAAATTTAATGTTTTCCTTTAATTATTATATAAAAATTTATTTATATTTTTTCCCTTATCTCCAACCTCAACTTTTAGTTTAATAATATAAAATAATCACTGAAAATGAAAAACAAAGACAATTATTTAAGATATTTGAAATTTGTTGTAATTAATTCAAACGGTAAATAATAATTGTATAGGATCAAGTGGGGTAAATGTAAACCCTTTTCGAAATGGTTATTGGACCCTCACTTTGCTCTGATACTATTATATTCATATTTCTAAAAATAATTACGCATAAACTACAAATAATTCACTTTTAAAAAATACGAACTCTTTAAATTTAACAATGCATCATTTAAAAAAAAAAAAATACTGAAATTTAAGTGTTTACAAGTCTTGTTTGTTCTATAGTTTGGGGACAATTGTGATTTCGGCCTACTACACCCATATGTACTTTAAAACAATATAAGGAAATGTCCCTGGTAGCGAAATATTCAATAATCTGAGACATTTTGAATTTTTTAAATATCTCAAATCGTCATGGAGTTGCTGACTTCTTCCTACACCTCCGAAAGCAAAGGAAAATAATAATAATAATAATAATAATAAAAATGATGCTGTTGATGAACTTCCTATAAAATTACTGGGATAAAAGTAACCAAGGGTTAAATATCAAAAAGGTGAAAATATTGAATAAATCTGAAATTATCTACTTATAAAAGTTTCCTTACCACAAATTCTGGAGTTTATTTCACAAGTACAACAGTCGAAGAAATTTGAATTTTGAGAGCGACTTTCTCATGTAAGATGAGGAAGAGATGTAATGAACATTTCAAATTTAAAAATAAATATAATGACTATTAGGTCCTAATTCACTTCATCAGTTTAATGATAAGTGGAGTTAATCTTACCCTGTAGTTACACTTATAATTATCTTGTTTCACCGTATTTTAAAAAATTAAAAAACTTAGTATATAAGATAAATATTATGTAAAACTATACTGATTCAATTTGTGTGCATATCGGCGGTCGGGAAGCGATGCTGTGCTGTAATGTAATTTCGTTTATGAGAAGGCAATATCTCAGATTCTATGATATTTAAACGCACCAAATTTCGTATGTGAGGCGAATTATATGAAAAACTATGCTGATTCAGTTTAGATGCTTGTGCATATCGGCGGTCGGGAGGCGAAGCTGTGCTGTAATGTAATTCCGTTTATGAGAAGGCAATATCTCAGTTTCCATGATATTTAAACACACCAAATTTCGTATGTGAGGCGAATTATATGAAAAACTATGCTGATTCAGTTTAGATGCTTGTGAATATCAGCGGCCGGGAGGCGAAGCTCTGCTGTAATGTAATTCCGTTTATGAGAAGGCAATACTCAGTTTCCATGATATTTAAACACACCAAATTTCGTATGTGAGGCGAATTATATGAAAAACTATGCTGATTCAGTTTAGATGCTTGTGAATATCAGCGGCCGGGAGGCGAAGCTCTGCTGTAATGTAATTCGGTTTATGAGAAGGCAATATCTCAGTTTCCATGATATTTAAACACACCAAATTTCGTATGTGAGGCGAATTATATGAAAAACTATGCTGATTCAGTTTAGATGCTTGTGCTTATCGCTGCAGGTGGCGCCGCTGTACTACAATTTACTTTCGTTTACAGAAAGGCTATATCTCAATTTCTATGCAATATAAAAGCACGAAATTGGTATGTGATGCATAAATTATTCAAATTTGCTGATTCATTTTGGGTATATATCGCCCGACATGTGGTACTGCTATTCATTTCCGCGATTTACCAAACGTTTTATCTCAGCAACTGTTGGTAACAACTGCACAAAATTTCATAGACAATATATTAATAGAGAGAACTGTAACAGCAGCGCCACCTTTCGGTCGATTAACAACCAAATTCAATCAGCGTAACTTTTCGTAATATATATCTAACATATCAAGTTTTGTCTTTTTATGTAACATAAAATCTGAGTTATTGCCTTACCATGAATAGAAAATAATGCAGCATATCAGCACCATCTGAAGACCGATGTGCACCCAAATTCAATCAGTCTAGTTTTACATATACATCTCACATACCAAGTTTGGTACATTTATATATGATAGTAGTTGAAATTTTTGTGTTAAAATATACGTGAAAAAAGAATGTTTTTGCCATAATTTTGGGCACGTCAACTCTCGATTGACGAGAGTTTTCTATCAGTCTTCGCGATTGATATCGTGATCACTTCACCGCTTGCTTTCACTGAAGTAACATAAAAAAAAAAAAAAAAAAAAAAAAAAAAAACTGCTACAATGTATCATTTTCCTCATCCCTAATGACTGCGTGGAGTGTTTGTATTAACTTTCTCAACTATTCCGGACAAAGGTCTATGTTATTTGGAATGGTTATTTGATGAGTATTCAACAGTTATTACTTAATTCTTATTTGTGGATATGGAGCTACCTTTTCTTAATAAACTAGTTCTTTCATTCAAAGGATTTTTTTATTTTTTTGCAAGCAAGAATCTCCTTATTTAAATTTCTTATACAGCGCAAATTTCATATGAACTGTCGATCAGGTCTAACTAAAAGTAACCTCTGATACTGTATTTCTACAATATCGTCATTATAAAACTTGAAATAAAGGGAATGTTCATTAACTTAAAATGCACATTTGTAACAAATAATCACCCTAAAAGCTTTTCACAAATATTTCCTATTTTATCTAAACTTTATCAAGTTTGAAAAATATATGGTATAAAAATATGGTCTACGGTAATTAAATTAATCAATTGAAACCTGAATTTTGCAATTGTTTCGTATGATTCTCTAAAACAATTGCGGTTATGCAATACAGAATATATCAAAGAATCAATATACTCTATATTTTCAACACAACAAGACCTTATTAAGTAATATGATATTGTCCATTTTTTTCTTTTTAAAATAGCAAGAAATACAATTCGGCACTACACAACTAGATGTGTCGAGAGAAATACATAGAATATCATTAACATATGTTTTAATATTAAAATTCTAATACAGAAACTTTTTATAGCTATTTTAAATGTTAAAATATTGCATGTTGGTAACATAAATCCAAGTATAAAAGAGCCTTTTACAAAAAAAAAAAAAAAAAAAAAAAAAAAAAAGAATAACTGAAGCTTATTTTTGTTTACTAAGTATTGTGTGTAAAATTTTGTGCAAAAGATAATTTAATTCAGTACGGCAGGACTTTTTAAAAATCTAATTTTCCTTATAAATGCAGTTCCGTATATTTGCATGCGGTAAATATGTTGCGTTCCTTAGCAACAATTACTATATTCGTTTCTTAAAATTACTTTCGTACAG
This sequence comes from Salticus scenicus, assembly GCA_963930645.1. Lineage (NCBI taxonomy): Eukaryota > Metazoa > Arthropoda > Arachnida > Araneae > Salticidae > Salticus > Salticus scenicus. Next base: position 107,276,686 of record OZ005649.1, read on the forward strand.
TTAATGTGTAAGAACTCACTTACCGAACTTAAAGGTTTTGTTGTCATTTTGGAGATCAATTGAAATGTCTATTGCAAATGCATAAGTAAAGACCTTGGCGAGATACGCCTGAGCTACTATGCCGTCTAATTTCAAATTTCACCAAGACAGTCCTATATTAAAGGTGTTTCACTTTTTTTAACTCAGTTTCTTTTCCAATTTTATTATGAATACTTTTCTTAAATGATACGAAATAGGAAAAAAGAAAAAAAAATTTAAAATGTACGTAAAGCGTAACGTTCCTTAGCAACATTTACTAAATTCATTTTTTTTTTTTTGCTGGTTTTATTTAAATTATATATATATGTATATATTTTTTTAAGTTGTTGCCAAAGAGGAAAATATCCTGACATATTTATTTCTTTATTTCTTTATTTTTTAAATACAGCAACGGAATGAAATAAATGGCTGAATGCAATAATCCTGGCGTACTAAACAACATACGCTAATCCACATCTAATAAGTAAATATTCTGTAGAATGGGTAGTGTCTAATATTAATGATTGTTTTATAAGGAGAGGAGGACTATTCTGATACATGGCACAAAATATGTCAAAATCTCTCGAATACCTATAAAACTGTATAATGAAGGCATTTTTATTAATCAAAATTGTTGTATAATATTTAGAGTAACTTTAGTTTTAGACAATGGGCAGAGTTATACAAGAATGTTTTATTTTATGCTTTCTCTTTAAAATTGTAGATAAGAATATACTTTGTGTGACTATCTTCCTTTATATATGAAACAAAAATTGTTCTAAATACCGTTACGTGCTTTTCTACAGCTATTTACAAAAAAGGTTTATGAGAGTTTTTGTTTTTTGTTTAAGTATACCTATTAGTTATATTTATACATTTATCATTTTTTGCTGAAGCAGAATACAGTTAATTGCCGTTATGCCAGGAAACACAAAAATATGCATAAATAATTTAGGATATGACTGTAAATAGCTTGAAACGTATTTGCTGTTTTATTTTGTGATTTTTGAAAATTTAAACAAATTTAAAATGTTTCAGGTTAAAAGATTTAAGCACCTTTATGAAATGCATGCTATCCAGTGTGATAAACTGTATTTTACATAGTCACTTGACTTTATATATTTATATGTGGATGCTTGGAATATCATATCATTTCTTCCCGAAATTTAGGCGCTCCTCTAATAATATCGTCAAATTTGATTTGTTTTGTTTCTTTACGGGTTCAAAATTGTATGTTTTTCAATTATTTGTCACCTGCTATGTATGCATGTATACATACACACACACACACAGATATATATGCAAATGAGTCCATATATTTTGGAATTTTGAGAATTGAGAGGTAAATATGATTTCTCAAGTTTAATTGCCTACATCCTTTCACGATTATCTCATGAAATTTAATCTACTTGGGGAGCTGCCCTGACATGGGATTAAATGTATTTTTGGGATTTCATTCAATTTTAAATTTTATTTTTTTGTTATGCTGCATTAAGCTCATTGGTTTATTGGTTTTCGTTTTAGAATTTTACTTTTCTTTTCGCAGTTTGTTTAAGTCAAATTATGCTTATATAACTATATATGTTGTGTGTACATGTATTAAAGAAAGAGAGTATTGTAAAAATTTAATAAATTTTCCGGCAATTTTTTTTTATATCAAAGCTGTAAATTTTAATATGTATTAATGAAAAGATGACTTTTTTTTCTTTAATTATGCATAGCTATTATTTCTTTCACTCTTTTTTCTTTAATATAATGGAATCTTATTTTGTTGATTATCTAAGACATAATTTAATATTTTCATTCTTTGTGGAAAAATTTTTCTTAAATATTTTCCGAGTTAAACAATGATAATTTGGAATATTGTTATACCTACTGTTATAATACCAGGAAATGTAATTCTTTTTGCTTCTACTTAAAAATTAGTATTGTTGATGAACCATTGTTGAAAAACATACTTAACAAAAATTATTTTTATTCAATACTGTTGGTATAAATGGGACCACAGAGTGAGAAGCAGAGTCTTTTGAACAATCACAACATTTAATAATATATAGAAAAGTAGAGTAACATAATGCGGGCATTTCTTGCCGCTCGCTTAGCAAAGCTTTCTCGTACAGACTCTTATAAACTTCTCTCTCTCAGGGAGCGAAGATGCGCCGTTGATTACGTAATACAGTTACGTCACATCTGACGTCATGACAGGTGTTCGCTGGTTAACAGCTGATATGAGAAACATGCATTGAAATCCTTCATTTCCCCCTTTTTCAATAAATGTTTCGAAAATAAAACATATTTATGCATTATAATAGCATATTAAAAATTACAGAAAATTATTTTTATGCAAGAGTTACTTAAAATAAGAAAAGTGTTAGTAAAGAAATAGAATTATAAGCAAATAATTATGGTTAATATTATAAAATAAAATACGTAAAATATAAGCAGTTAATTTCTTAATGAAAACACAGTTTAAATATATATATATTTTTTTAAGTTCATCAGTCCTGAGTATTAAGTCCTATAATATCACAACATTTTTCATGTTTATATGCATTTAAACTTTTTGTTAAAATATCTGCAGGTTGTTCATCTGATGAAATATATTTAATGTCTATTAGTTTATTATTGTAAACTTCTCGCACAAAATGATGACGAATGTCAATGTGCTTAGATCGATTGTGATGAACAGGATTTTTTACTAATCTCAGTGCAGATTGATTGTCGCACATGATTGCAGTTGGACTTGATACAATTTCAGGATCCAATTCTTTTGAGAAATTTCTAACATGAATTGTCTCTTTTGCGGATTCGGACAGAGACATATATTCAGATTCTGTTGTGGATAGAGCAACGGTTCGCTGCTTTCTAGATTCCCAAGAAATAGGTCCACCGGCATATTTAAAGACGTATCCTGTATATGATTTTCTATCATTTATATCCGATGCCCAATCGGCATCAACAAATGCTGTCAATGGTTTATCGTCTCTGTAATACACAATTCCTAAATTTCTAGTGCCATTGAGATACCTTAGTATTCTTTTAGCAGCTATCCAGTGAGGTTTTCCTGGATTGTTATTAAACTGACTTAAATAATTTACAGCATGGGTGATATCTGGTCTAGTAGCAACCGACAGATACATAAGAGAACCAATTAATTGTCTATAAGGAATTTTTGACATATATGATTTCTCTTCTTCTGTATTTGGACACATTTGTTTAGTTAATTTTATACTGTTATCTAAAGGTGTATTTACCACTCTAGAATCTTCCATATTAAATTTATTTAGTAAATCTTCAATGTATTTCTTTTGTGTTATAGTGATGCTGTCCCTATCTTGATTAAATTCAATGCCTAAGCAATAATGCAGAAGGCCCATATCTTTCATTTTGAAAGATTCTGCTAATTTATTTCTAATATCAAAATAGTGCTCTTCACTTTTAGTGAGACAAATTAAATCGTCGACATAGACGATTATAATAGCATCAAAAGGATATTTTGAGTAATAGACACATTTGTCGGAATTCAAAGGGTTAAATTTCATTTTTCTCAGTTTCTCATCTAATTTCTTAAACCACTGTCTTCCTGACTGCTTAAGCCCATACAAAGACTTCTTTAATAAACACACTTTATTTTCATGTATATCATTTTCAAAAAATTCAGGAAGTTCCATATAAATTTCTTCATGTAACGTTCCGTTAACATATGCCATAATGAAATCTAACTGGTATGCTGTGAAACCATTCTGGATAGCATACGCGATTGCAGTTCTTATAGAACTTAATCTGGCTACTGGTGAAAAATTTTCCTCAAAATCTATACCTTGTTTCTGTGAACACCCTTTGGCAACCAATCTGGCCTTAAATTTTTCAATTTGACCATTTGGTTTAAATTTTGTTTTTAAAACCCATTTACACCCAATTACCTTTTTATCTTTTGGTCTATTTACAATTTCCCAAGCGTTTTGCTTAACTAAAGAATCATATTCTAATTTCATCGCGTTCTCCCAATTTTTAGCATACTCTCCATTTAACGCGTCGATTACGCTGGGATTAATTTCATTAAATGAGTTATCAGCTAATTGAGAATTTTCATCTTTATATTTTGTATCTGTAATACATTCCTTATGAGAGTTTTGAAAGTTCCAACTTTTACTTTTTTTAGGTCGGCCTGGACCGCGTTTAAAAATAGGATTGTTTTTATCAATCCCTTTCTCTTGTTTACATTTATCGTGAGCACTCTCCTCCCCTCCACTCACATCTTCTACGTTCCCCCCTTCAGAAAGCGAGCCTTCCCCCCCTTTCCAAAAAGAGAAACTCTCTCCGTTGCATTCAGGGGGATAGGAAATCGATCCGCTGTTTTCCCCCCTGTCTGCGGTTTGAGTAGGAATAGGAGTTTCATTTTTAATATTACAATCATTGCATTTATTCTCAGATGGAAAAATTAATTCTAATTGATCAGTAGTAGCTGAATCATTTGTTTGAAACTCGTCTATAAATCGAACATCACGACTTATGACAATTTTTCTGGTATCCTTATTCCATAATCTGTAAGCGCGTGATTCATTTGAATAGCCAACGAATATATGTTCGTGTGACCTAGCTTCAAACTTCCCTTTTGATTTTTTATTTAGAACAAAACATTTCTGTCCGAAAATTTTAAAATAGTTAACAGTTGGTTTATAACCGAAAAACAATTCAAACGGTGTTTTATTTTCTTTAATTCCTTTAGTGGGACACCTGTTTCTAATATATGCAGCGCAATTTACTGCTTCAGCCCAGAATGTATTTGGAAGGTTTGATTGCATTAATAAACACCTCGCCATTTCGCATAATGTACGATTTTGTCTTTCAATTCTAGAATTTTGCTGAGGGGTCATTGGTGCTGAGAATTCGCGTTTAATACCGCATTCTTCAATATATTTATTGAATTCTTCGCCACAATATTCCAATCCATTATCAGTATGCAGTATTTTAATTTTTTTTCCTAATCGATTTTCGACTGCTGCTTTATATCTCCGGAACGCGTTCTTAGCTTGATCTTTTGTTTTTAGAAAATTTACTTCAATGTAACGAGATTTATCATCCAAAAAAGTAATAAAATAACGTGATCCGCCATGGGATTTAACATTTATAGGGCCACATAAATCAGAATAAACTACTTCTAATAATTCATCACTATGAAATTTGTTTTCTTTACAAAATGGTTTCACAGTTTGTTTAGACCTAATACATACTTTACAATCTTTTAAGGAATCTTTTTCATTAAAATTTAAATCTCTTAACATATTTTCAGATTTTAATAATTTTAAATCTTTTTCATTTAAATGTCCTAATTTTAAATGCCATTTATGAAAGTTGCTTACCTGAGTTGTTGCAGCGATATCCACATGCGGCTGAAAAAAATATAAATCACCTTTTCTCGTAGCACTTATAATCAGAGAGCCGTCCTGCTCCGTGATTTTTGCACATTTTTCGGTAAATACAACTCGGCAGTTGTTTGATGTAGCTTTTGATATAGACATTAAATTGCATTTCAGTTTTGGAACGCACAAAACATTTGTTAACTTTAAATTGGTTACACCGTGATTACCGGGAACTTTTAATTTGACTGTTCCAACACCTGTGATCTCCGCTGTTTCATCTACAGCTAATTTTATAAATGATCCAATTCTAGGTTCGAAATCTATAAACAAATTCTTGTCATGAGCCATATGGGATGTCGTACCGCTATCGAGACACCACTCGGAATGTTCTTGGAAAGAGTTACTGGCTGCCATCGTGAACTCTGTACTATCTTCAACCATAAAAGATCTATCCTTGTATTTATTCGATGAAGTGAATTTTCTGTCTGAGATCTTCTTTCTGCATTCTGAGGCTTTATGCCCTACTTTTGAACAGTAATTGCATTTGAAGATTGCATAATTTCTTTCGCCATATGTGTTCTTGTTCTGCACAGGCTTTAAGATTTCTCTTTTGTTCTTTTCAGGAAGATTTTTCTTGTGAGTCGTAAAATACGCATTTGATGATTCTTGATTCTTTTTATTTTTTCTTGACTCGTATTCTTCCATCATTTTAATTTTCAGAGCTTCAGGCTGCGGCAATTCATCTCTTGCTTCTATGGCGCACCTGAAATTTTCATAGCTGTCAGGAATACTGTATAAGAGCAAAATTGATAATAGGTCTTCGGCTACTTCAATGTCCATTTCTTTTAGCTTGTCCACTATATCGAAGAAAATATTGAGGTGATCGGACATATTTTCACTGTCAGTCATTTTCTTAAAGAGTAGCTGCTTCAACAGGGTGGCTTTCTTTGCCGGTCCTCTCGATTCGTAAACTTCTTTTAATTTATTCCATACTTCATTTGAGGTGGTACAATGTTTAATATGACACAACTCACTTGGGGTAATTGCTAGGATTAAATCGGCTCTAGCTTTCCGGTCAATTTCGAGCCATTTTTCTTCACCTTCGGCGCCTTCATCGGGCTTAATTTTCGTTCCGTTAGCATAACTCCAGTGATCATTTTTGATTAAAACAGCTTCTATCTGCAGCTTCCAGGTGTCAAAATTGTTTTTCGATAACTTTTCTATATTTAATATTTGCGACATATTTAATCAGCTATAGTAGCTTCTTTATAAAAATAGAATCAAAAATACTTTCGATTTCAGCCCTTAGGCTTAACAATAAGTCGCACTTTCGTTTTAACGAATGTTAATTTAAATTTTTAAAAAGTCCGCAGTAAGATGCGTGTCTCTGGGCCCATAACCATTGTTGGTATAAATGGGACCACAGAGTGAGAAGCAGAGTCTTTTGAACAATCACAACATTTAATAATATATAGAAAAGTAGAGTAACATAATGCGGGCATTTCTTGCCGCTCGCTTAGCAAAGCTTTCTCGTACAGACTCTTATAAACTTCTCTCTCTCAGGGAGCGAAGATGCGCCGTTGATTACGTAATACAGTTACGTCACATCTGACGTCATGACAGGTGTTCGCTGGTTAACAGCTGATATGAGAAACATGCATTGAAATCCTTCAAATACCTTATTCAAAACTCAGCTGCTTATATCGTTGGTGTTTTGGGCGTTTTAATTAAAAAATCTTAAATACTGTTTGTTAAGATTTTTGTTAAGATTTTGAGTCTTTCCCTTAATAACATCTTTTTGACTAAGTTTAAGTCACTGATATCCTATTTTCGATCATGGATAATTTATTTAATACATCTGATGAACGTCGTTTTGAAGAGTGAGTACTTTATAAGATATAAATATAGTTTGGCTCTTTATAATTTCCCTTTTATTATACAGTTTAATTGATGCATTGTTAATCACATTTATTGATACATTTATACTCTCTCCCATAACATGTTTATTTATAAGTCATAAGTATACAGCTATCGAGGAATTAATGATTATATTGATGTCCATGAATATCTCGAAATTAACCTTTTATCTATACATCAAATTTAAAAACAAATTATCAAAATAAATCTAGAAATATGCAGTATTTACAACATTATATTAACTTCTAAAAGATTTCAAATTAAAAAAGATATACATGATATAATACATTTATTTTTATTAGCATTAAAATTAATTTCAATTAATATCTTTCTGAGTGAAATATAAGAAACAAAAATTAATTATGTTAAAAGTCACTGCTATAAACCTTATGACGCTTTAAAAAAAAAGATTCTTTTTTTTTTCAATTTCATGAAGTTTTAATAAACTGTGATTCAGTTATTACAAAAAGGATAAAAGAAAAAAAGCGAAAAAATCGTTTTAATTATCTCTATGTAAAAAAATTATTTTTTTAGAAAATGTGTATGATTTTTTTTTTTTCATCGTTAAGTACGTATCATCATCATCACCAAATTTAGCCCTTATCAATCCAAAGCAGTACGAAAGCATCCCCTAAGTGATTGCAATCTGGCCAGTTTTCTATATTTTTTCTACATTCTGCTCCCTTAAACTTGACAATCTGATTTCTCTAACAACAGTTTGGTCTCTTCCTCGATCTTTTCTTGTTTCTTGGAATCCAAAATAGGACTTTGGTGGTCCAGTTATTATCCTTTCTTCTGGAAAGATGCGCATCCTAGCTCCATTTTTAATTTCTTTACTCTACAAATGAATCTGTAATTTGGTTACCTTTCTAATCCATGTGTTTCGCTTTATGTCTCTTCAGATGAGTCTTAACCAGTGGCGGCTCGTGGCAGGAGCTGCAGAGCTGCAGCCCCCCCAGAAATATTCGAAAAAATTATTTTATCAACTTTCAAAATATTTTGAAAATAAATATTATTATATTGTATAGTATTATGCATATAGAAAAGCAGATTACTTCGTTATCATGAAAAATTATTAAAAAGCTGAGAAAAGTTAACCATTTTTAAACGTAATAGCAACCTCGAAAATTCGTAAAGGGACTGCTCATTCATGCAGCTCCCAAAAAAAGGGATTTCTTTAGGGAAAGAACAGTTACAACCGCCCCTACTCGTTTTCCCCACCAGTTTCGACCATTTGGTTGGAGCTGCATCCGCTGCAGCCCTGATCTGATTAGGGATTTCGGTAAGGCTGGAAAAGAACAATTTCCCTTTGTAATCTACGTTTTTTCTTCACAGTTTTTAATGCGGTAATCGCTGTGTTTGAAGATTATTTATGTATGAGAGGTAAAAAAATTTAGCATGAAGGTTATTCACGATTATATGAGAAAATAGAAGTCATTTTTATTTATTTTTCAAACAGATTTTTATTTTATATTACATGGAAATTTCGCACGGTTTTTCGGTTTTTTGCTTTGTTAATGGCAGAAACGTTGAATAGACAGAATCTCAATTTTTATATAAATTTTGCCTTAAACATAATATTTAAAATTTATCAAGTGTTTAATCGCTTTGTTGATAAGGTTATTATTATAATTATTATTATTATTATTTTTTTTTTTTTCACTTGTATTTTAGTCACTAATGTCTTTCTATTTTGATGAGAAATATTAGCAGTCGAACCTTTCTTAAAAACACGAGATTACTAAATTTTTAATTTCTGTCATTTTCGTACAACGAAGTTGGAAAGCATTTATAACTTTGTTTCATTTGTCTTTCTATTTGAGTGAGAACTTTCAGAAATATGCTCGAAAATTTAAGCATTTTAATATCCGTTCTTTAGATTGACCACACTATTTTTCCTATTAAAAATGGGGTATGTTTCGTTTACAAGTTCCTTTAGAGGAATGCACAAAAATTTCTTACACATTACACTTTATAAGAAAGTTAATTTAAATACATTTTAGCAGTGTTATTCTGTTGCAGAATCTGGGAAATTTATATAAATTATTCTAATGCATAACAAACTTATCCATTTAGAAAATGTTGTATTTTTCAATTATACTTCTTTTACGAGGACACACAAAACATCCAGAATGCGCTGCTGGCTTGGATAATATTTCAAACCAAATTAAACTGATATATATTATTCAAGTCTTTTTAAATATATCTAAAGAAAATAGTGTTTTAACATTTGTAGTTTTTTTTTTTTTTTTTTTTTTTTTTAATGCACGGCAATACAGAAGATTTCGGATACGTTACTGACTATGTGCAGCAAATTCTGGAAATTCCTTTTTAATTATACTAAGTTTTTATATCTAAATGAAATTTTAGTTTACTGTTTCATGTGTAAAATTTAGTTTACTGTACCATGTGTGTAAAGTTCGCATTAAAAAAAAAAATAATAATAATAAAATGTTCGTAATGTTAGACAAGCATTTCATAATCTATGTGATGGGCAAGATTTTATATCAATGTTAACTCTTTTAATTAATATTTCAAAGGATGTTCTAAATAAATTAATGAAACGCATCATTATAATTGCACTTTTAAGATACGAGCATTACATTACTATAATGATTTGAGGTCTCCTGAGCTCATTTTTGCTATTTTTACAGTGTTATATGTATGGTGTGAGTAAGTGTATATATGTGAGTGAATATCATAACATCTAAATGCTTGGATCGATTGAACTGAAAGCTGGTAGGTATGTGAAAGGTCACCATCAATCAAGCTCTATAGAATTTGATGGATGTGAGACTTATAGTTCTGTTACAAGGACACGAAGAAAAATTCCTTATTTTGATTACTGGACTTAAATTTATGAAGTGCGATTGCGCCTAAATGTTTTATCCAATTGAGCTAAAAATTGGTAGGTAGGTTATAGGTAATCGTCACGCAATTTGTATAGTTTTGATGAGTACAGGACTTATAATTTTTTTACAGAGGCACAAAAAGAAATTCTTTATCATTATGGACTATAGATTCGAATTATTTGCAATTATTATCGCAAGAACTGTACCGATCTACATAAGTATATAATCAAACTATTTATTATTATTTTTATATAAATCATTGTGTGTATCTTTTTAATGAGCAAAAGTTGATTTACAATCATGTAAGTATACTTCGTACTTCGTACCATCTTGGAGAAAATAATAGCATGCAGATGAAAAATATTTTGTTGGGGGAAAATTGATTATCAATAATAAATAAAGTTAACAAAATAAAATCTCCAGATTTTTTTTTTTTTTTTTTTTTTTTGTAATGAATGTCCAATAATATAAAATTTTAAATCTATGCTGTATCCTGTATTGCTCTGTTTCTTGCTCAGTCTGCGCATATAAAACCCGAAGCCCACGATTAAAACAGATTATTTAGAAAACCATTTTCGCTTTTTTCTCAAATCTTACTAGACATGCAGCTACGCAGCCCCCCTGTAAAGGAATCTCACGAGCCGCTACTGGTCTTAACATGCATATCTCCATGCTTCTTTGGATTTTTTGAAGTTTTTGTATACTTTTGCATGCTAATGTCTACTTTTTTGAAGCATAAGTTAATAAAGGTGAAAGAAACTGATGATTTTTTTTTTTCTTTTCAAATAAATTGGGAGGTTGCTTTTGAATGTATATCTATATCTTTCAAATGATCTTCGTACGAGTTTAACTCTGTTGCTATTTTTTTTCTATGCTATTTCCGTTCGTCGTAATGACTTATCCCATATAAGTATAACTGCATACCGTTTCTTATTCATCTTTATCAACAGGGACTTTCAGTGCTGAAACAAAAGTAATTTACATAATTTTTCTCTTACGCAAGTTCATATTCAGTCCAATGAACTTTCTTTGTTTTTATTCTTGAAGCATTTTTTTTTTCAAATCGTCAAGGTAACAAGCAGTACAATGTCATTTGCTAATCTCAAATGCTTTATATGATCTCAATCAATATTTATAGCTTTCCCTTCCCAATTGAGTTTCTTGAAAGCTTACTAAGTACTGCATTGAACAGTTTAAGTGAAATTCTGTTGCCTTATCTTTCATCCTTCCTGATTTCGAATGTATGTTCGTATATGACAAAATAACGTTAAATTTTTTGTCAAGTATCAGTTCTTGTGAAATGAACTTTTATTTACTCATTTTTATTTTATTTTATTTTGTTTAATTATTTATTTTATCTATTTATTTATTTATTTTATTTTATTTTATTTTATTTATTTATTTATTTATTTTATTTTATTTTATTTTATTTTATTTTATTTTATTTTATTTATTATTATTATTATTATTTTTATTTTATTTTATTTTATTTTTTTTTGGAGTATGTAGAGATTAATTAAAAATAATAAATAAATAAAAATTTTAGCTTTCAGTACGTTCATGTGATGTAAATTTTTGCTAATTTGATTTCAACGTATATTTCTACTGCCACTTTTCTTCATAGTGCTGCATTTAAATTTCTTTAAAACCGCATAAAAGATGACATGAGATGTGTTTATTGAAATACATACTCATTGAATTTCAATCTCTTTGTGGGCATTGGTTATTAAACATTTTTACATTTGTTAAACTCTGGAGAAGTTTCTGATTCATATATATATACTCTTACCTTTTTCAAATCCAAAACTAGCTAAACAAGTATATTCAAATATTAAATTATATTCAGTTTGATGTATGCAACTACAGATATTCAAACTAATGTAAAACTCAAGAATTTTACTAAAAAAGTATAAAATGAAAATGTTCGTATTATTTAATACTTACTTCCTTCTTAATATATAAGAGTAAAGTACTGGATTCACAATATTTTTCGACCTCTGGTTTTCGATGAATTTGCTCCGTTTCCAGGTGTTTACTACATATTTTTAGAAAATCGCTGTTTGTCTGATTGTTGCCAATTTTATGGAGCTGTGTTTCACTAACCAATAGATAGTATTAAATACAAGTTTATGATTAGTTGAACTAAAATTAGCGCCTTAAGTTGCCTTAGTTGGTGTTGATTAGATATTGTCCAACTTGTGGCACTGGTATGCTGCAATTTCTCTCATGTAATGGAAAGCCACATTTCAGCACCTATAGTATACTTGCATAAATTTTAATATGCGTGAAGGTCATGGTTAAAGACTATGTTGAATAACTTTGAGTGCATACGTATCTTTATTTGCCATCGTTTATAAGCAATTAATCTCGTTTATGGGAAAGAAAAGCTTCTATATGTATAAATGTACCATACTTTGTAATTGAGATAGATATGAAAAATTATTCTGATTTCATTTAATTAAATAACAAACGCCAGGAGAAGCTCTTGTTTTTCACTTTTTGCAAATTTTCTTATTGATAAATCTTAATATCTCTTACTCAAATTTGCACTAAACTGCATCCATAAAATCAATTGAGAAAAGCTATGTTTTTCAAATATTTGATAGAGCGATAGGTGGAACTTCTGTATAGAAAGATATATGCGAACATTTTGTAATAGCAACAGCATACCACTTCACTTTAAACACATTCGTCAACGTTTTGAACGCCAAAAGAAAAAATCATTTGCTATTACATTCACTGCTGAGATTGCTATTCAATTTGCTATTCAAAATGTTATTGAAGTTTTCTTTTTGACATTCAAGACTTTTAAGATCTTTCCTGTGTTTGATTATCAATCGTCGTGTCCTTTTAATTAAAAGGATAAAAGGATGTACCGAATATTCGGTATCTATTCGGTATTCGGCCTATTCGGCCATACTACCAAATATTCGACTTGGCCGAATCTAAAACCATTCGGCTAGCCGAATATTCGGTTTGACCGAATATCAAATTATTCGGCTACTATTCGGCTAGTTGGAACATATAAAAATATTTTTTTTTTTTTTGCTTTTAATCATTAAAAAACATTTTGCTATTTTTAATTATCATTAAATTAAAAATTTTCAGCGTAATTAAGAAATAGATTATATTTAAATGAAAACGATTGTTTTATCTAGTTTCAAGTAACATTAAAGAAAATTATTAGTTACATTAATCATAACAATTAATAATATCTAACAAAAGTTGTCTTTATCAATGACAGTATAATGTTCTATGTTTCTAAAGTTGCGTTAAGAAAGAGCGTGTATAATTCACATGATGTTGTCATCTAGGAAACTTCCAGAGATCAAACAAAGATCACATGCAAATCTGGAAAGAAAAATTAAACAAGTCATAAAATAACAGTTTTGAATTTGTCATTGAAAAATACATATGAAGTGCCCCAATATATACGAAAACCATAACATCTTCATCTCACAATTTATCCACATGAGAGTGAGAGGCATTTGCATCAGTTTTAATATAGGTTAGCCAATACGTTGTTACTTTTAAATTTATTTTTCTCAAGCGCTGCACTTTTTTTTTTTTTTGAGTGGACACGACAAGATGTTGTTATTTAAGAAATTTTATGTGTTTATTAAGAAGCCTAAGAGTTAGGAAGCCTAAAGCACTGTTTCTGAATAGCAGTTTTTTAAAAAATTTTATTCATAAATAAAACTAGTTGGCATAGGTGGACTCTGCTCAGTTCCTCATCATATTTATGTTCTCATAAATTTCTAGTGCGAGACATATTATAATCATGTTAAGAGAAAAAAATTTGTCCAAAGCTTGAGACCGTGACAGAATGAAATCCCCGCCTAATAGGCTATCCATAGATCACTACAGATATAACAGAAAATAACAGAAAATTTTAATTGAAATTAAGCAACATGCAAATGAATTCAGAAAAAAATAGTAACACATAATAGACTACTTAATACTAACATTAATAATTTATTTAATATGTGTTATTATAAACAAACTTATGTATCGATTGATTTGCTTATAATTAATCTATAAATTTACTTAATAATTTTAGCAAGACACTGGTGAGTTTGGCAAAATATTTGGCAACGATTACACAAAAGTATCTTTGTTTTCTAAGGCAAACCAAAGAATAGTCAAAATTACGTAGCCCTGTATATTGTGTAAAAGTTTTAAAAAAAAAAACACAAAATTATATTTTGCGTTTCACTTTCGAGAAAAGTATCTTCCAAAACCATCCTTGTACGTTTATTTCTAAAGAGAAAGCATTAAGTCTAGTACTTTAGTGTAGTGTAGTTTATCTTCACAAATTTCCGTATGCTATGAAACGAAAATATTCGCTTAATACAGACAATTTACGAATGAGAAAATTCGATTAATATCCTAAAGTATATTAAACTAATTTCGAAAACCTTGTAAATCAATAGATTATGCTAATTATTTTTTATTATAATTTAAATATGATTTTCTGTAGCTTAATAATGCATATCACATTTTTTGAATTCTGTACGTTATATAGACATTAAAGTATACTTATAACTATTTCTCATGAGACGTAATATATCAGAAAACTTTTTTTTATTCAGAGAACATTTGCACTATTTATACAATTTTCAGTAAAGAACATGACATTGTCAACTCGTATAACGTATATAATCTTCGATGCTTTCTAAAAATACTTATGAAAAATTAGTGTACATTCTAAGAATACTTAAGACAATTAGGGTGATAAAATGTGGACTGACAACCAGGTTGATGGGCTGAAGTCATAATAAGTTTCAAAGTTTGTTTGAATAAAATGCATAATACATTTTAAAATATACTTATAGATACTTCCAGCAATTTAAATCACCTTATATATTTGAATATATATGTGGGGCAGAATAAATACCGAAATTATTTTAGTTTCCTGTGTAAGCTACCTTGTTGCGTTATATACTTTATTCTATAAAGATAATGTTGTGTTAAATATTTATTAGTTTTGAAACATTCGAAAAATATTTGCAGAAATTAGAGCGCAAATAGACAGACAAACCAATGCAATCTATAATTTTTAACTGCGTTTGAATGTGCTAAAAATACTATATCAGTTTATAATATTTTTTTAACTAAAACGCAGCATTCTATATTCACACTTTTCCAACACAAGTAATACTAAATGAAGTTTTTAGTACTTTTAACTAACACCCAGCATTTTCCGCCGGACTCAGTTTGCAAAATGTTTTAAATTAGACAGAACCTTTAACTTCTTTTTGCGGATTTATGTTGCAATTTCAAGAAGCGAAAATGTAAAAGTAATAAAAGTAACTATTTTTAATACAAAGATAAAACAGTATCTTGTACCAAAAAACAAAAGAAATATTACAAAATGTATAAACGTCTATTTTAAATGGCGTGCTGCGACCTTAATTTCTTTGCTCATTATTGTTAAATTAAAGGAACTTGGCACTTTTGACTTCTCATCACTAAAATATAAAAAGCTTATATTTCTGTTTAATATTTATAAATTGGACTATCTTATGTTTGTTCTATAAAATATATATTTAGGAAACAATTCTTGGGGTTTTTGATATATGTTTTACAGATTTATTTTTAAATTGCGTTTTTTTAGTTTGAATTTTTTCATAAATTCATGATATTCATGCAACTTCTAGAAATATTTGAGAAAAGACTTAATATTTTTGGTATATTTAATGAAACCTACTTAAAAAAATTAGGAATGGATTTTGAAATTTATTAATTAGTTTTTGAGAAAAAATTAAAAAGTGTATGTCTATGTAATAATTAGCATAAAAAATATTATTCTTGTTATATTTTTATTTTTAATATTTTTTTTTTTAAAGATATTGCAAAATCTTTCTCTTATTCTTTTAAAAAGATTCTAACATCTAAAAATATATTGAGTCTTACCTTCGATATCTGTAAAAGTTTTAAATTTTTGAAGATTATGAATTCATGAAAAAATACAAACCGATAAAACACAATTTAAAGATTTCAATATTCGTAAGGACGGCTCAAGTTGCATTCTTTTAACATGCATATTAATGGCCTGGTTAGTGAGCTGAAAACAATTAAGGGCATACAATGTCTGCTATATGCTGATGATTTAGTCATTTGGACTACATCCCCCAAGAACAAAGCTAAAAAACTATTGAGAGTTCCTTGGAAAAAGCTTTGTTAGTTGTTGAAAAATAGACTGAATTGAACAATATGAAAGTCAAATTTGACAAGACTTTTGTGGAGTCTTTCTAACTCACGCATCAACCTTTCCACCCCCAACACTTCTACAAGGGTCGTCAGATTCTCATGAATGATAGTTTCAAATACCTGGGTGTAATTTTCGACAAAAATCTTTCGTGGAGATCTCATGTGGAGGATACAATCCGTCGTGCTCTGAAAAGACTCAGACTCGTATTCCAAATGGGGTTGTTCAAGGGCCACTTTAAATCTCACATGCAAGACGTATATTTTACCCATCCTCGCTTATTGTTGCAAACCGCTGATTACAGGTCCACAGCAAGAATTGATTGTTTGAGATTTTTCAAAACCAGTGTTTGCGATTAATTACGAGGGCAGTGAAGGCAAAATACATTTCACCCATTTATTGTTCTTGACAAAATACAACTATTTTTAAATAGAACTATTTTTAAATTAATAAAATTAGAATTATTTCTTAAATCAAAATATATACTTGAAAAGAAATTCCCTAAGACAAATAGTTATTTTAAATGTAGCTTAGGGGAAAAGAAAAATTCGTAAATGTGCATGTTAAAAAAAAAAAAAAAGTTAAATATTTACGACAAATCTACACAGTTTCTTGAAAAACTCGTCTGTTCAAGAGTATTAAATCTCGCTGATGATTTTAATTTTTAGTAAAATATTATAGCCAGTTTTTTTAATGTTTCACATGTGTTAAGCATCAATGAATACAATAAAAATATAAATTCCTATTATGCTTTTAAGATGTTATGCATTAAGTATTTGCATTGATATTTTCTTTTATATCTTATATATTTCCAAATAAAACTCCTTGCTTTCATTACGAATTTCCATAACTTTCTTATGATTTTCGATTCTTTACTAATAACACTTCAATTTTATCAATCGTATAAAAAAATTATATTTACCAAAACAGCTTTTAACATAATTATTTTCTTTTTTTAAACTCAAATAAATTCAATAATTTCTGTTAAACAAATCACATGCATGAGATTGCCGAGAAATTGTCTTTCATATTTCGTTCGAAATATGATAAGTAGATGGCGCCAGCAAATCTTCACTCTTCAGCAGGTTGATCTTGCAATTGATGATGACTTCACTCTTTGTGACAGAGTGACTAGAAGTCTCTCTTTCGAGAAAAGTGAGAAATGTCACATTTTCAAGAGTGACAATAGTATTTTCTCACTTTAATTCGTGTCAAAATAATGGCCACTTTTTTAAGGAGTGAGATTCCCACTCCAGAAATTTTAGAGAGTAGTTCTCCAGTGGATTCCAGCCCACTGTGGAATTCAGGGAAACGAGGCAGTGGATTTCTTAGCTAAAAGGGGGGGGCCTCTGTCCTTCAAAGACTAACAGAGCTACTGTTAGTCAACCGTGACCTTATTATCCGTCGATTTTATTTCATTTAGATAAAAATATCGAAATTTAGAAAATTCTTTCGCACCCTACCACCGAAACACAAATTTTAATATTTATATACGTATATACATGCGTACATATTCACATTTTCAGTCCTAAACAAACATAACTATGATATATTGGCTTTCCCGTGCATAATGAAAATTATTTAAAGAAGTAAAATATTAATGTGCGTCGTCTTTTTTATGAACTTAATTCTTATTATTTTGTTTACCAAACCCTTCACTCTGTGACCAAAACAATTGAAAGGATCCTAAGAAGACAAAGAAATGAGAACAAATGATTTACGAGTTTGTGTAAATCCTAATTCAAGTATAAATCAATAAAGTTCTTTCCTAATTTAAGTATAAATAATATAAGATAACCAGTGTTGTGCAAGTTCACGAATAAAACGAACTAGTTCAAACTCAAGTTCATCGTGTAAAAAACGAGTTAGTTCGCGTCTGAAAGAAATGAACGCGCTCAGTTCAAGTTCATTTTTAAAAACGAGCGAAACTCACTAAAAGTTCATTTTTACGTACATTTTTTTTTTCTAAATACTCGTAGATCTTATCCTCTGTGAACACTTTCATGGGTAATTTCCCTTTTCCTAAAATTACCAATTACCATGAAAATTATTTTTAATTTTACGCTTAATTAAACTTATTAACTTATAACTCTTAATTATAACTTATTAATTTAATTGTAGTAAAAATTTATTTAGCAAACACTTCTGAATAGTGTACCCACTGTTTTTGCATGTTTTTTTATTCTCAAATTTTCAATACGTTTGTTTATACGCATGAGAACTTATTACTAGGAGACAAATTCTATCATTTAGAGGTTCCGTCGTTTTAAATCAGTGTTGTGCAGGACCGCGTTCATGAGTTTAATTATTTTCAGTTTTGAGCTGAATTTCGCTCTTTTTTATTCTCCATCATACTATAGGTATGGGGAACTTAGGTAATCGTGAAAATTTTCGATCTCGTTTTTTTTTACTTTTTTACACGTTTTCAGGTGTGAGGAATCCAAAAATGACAAAATTTGTATGGTGTCCGTCTGTAGGGTGTCTGTTAGTTTGTTAGTGTGTTAGTCCGTTAGTTTGTTAGTCTGTTTACACGATACATCACGAACAGATGATCGCAGAGAGGTCAGAACAGTTTTAAAATATTACTTTCGATACTGGCCAGAACCCTATTCATTTACAACATTCGAATTAAAAAACTTCGTAAGTTATTAGAAATTTACGATTTTCTTAACATGGGAGAATAGGACAAAATTTCACTTAAACGTGCATTAAATGGAAACTTTTTACTGTAAAAATGTCAGACCAGTATTAAAATATCAGTTTTTATGCCGGAATAAACATCAGTAACTATAAATATGCTACTTTGAAAATTTCGCAAGTTATTGGAAATTTACGAATTTCTTAACATGGCAGTATGGGGCAAAATTTCACATAAACGTCAATTTTTAGAGATATTTTCATCGCAACGATATGAGACTACTTTTGAAATATTATTTAGGATACTGGCATAAATATCACAGACTATGAATTTTCCAATATAAAAATTTCGTAAGTTATTAGAAATTTACGAATTTCTTAACATGGCAGAATAGGGCAAAATTTCATACAAGCGTCAATCTTGAGCGATATTTTCATCGTAAAGGTGTCAGACCACTTTTGAAATATTATTTAGGATACTGACATGAATACCATAGAGTATGAATTTTCTAATTTAAGAAATTCGTAAGTTATTTGGAATTTACGATCCTCTTAAAATGGCAGAAGAATATAAAATTGAGCATAAACGTCCATTTTCAGGATCATAAATATATCAGACAACTTCAAAATAACATTTATGATACTTGTATGAACATGACTGATTACAAATATTCTAATAGGAAAATTTCGTAAGCTATTCGTTATTTAAGATTTTATCAACATAACAAAATTGAAAATTTTCCATATAAATATGCATTTTGAGGATTGTTGCATTGAAAATAGTAGCATAAAAACTAAACTACGAAATTTTCTCTAATAAAATAAATTAATAGATTAGAACAAGATAAATATATCGAAGTGAACGGTGGGTAGCCTAATAGGCGGGGATTTCATTCTGTCACTGTGTCAAGCGTTTTTTCAAATTCATTTCTCTTAACATGATAACTATGTTAAGAGAATATCCTGTTCTAGAAATTTATGAATGTATATATATGATGGGGAACTGAGCAGAGTCCACCTATGCCAACTAGTTTTAAATTGTGAATTTGAGCTGAGCAAAGTTCGTTTTCTCATGAATTTGAGCGGGAAAAGTAACTCAAACTCATATGAATTTTATTCCTTTGGGAAAAAAAATTATATTCTTGGTAGCAATACTTTCTACCCTTTTAATCGCAAGAGAGGAGGACTCATTTCTCACAAGAGAGAAACGCATCGGGTCGGGTAATCGCTTATTACCTGCTTTGCTGGTCAGGTGCAGGTAAAATTTGCATTAATTTTTTATCACAAAATGTTTTCTCCGAAGATTGTTTTATGCTTTACTTATGAATCTAAACTTTTAAATGAAGAGATTGGATGACATTGTTTTCCTTCCTAGTAATTTAAAGACATGACTGATAACATGAATTTAATTAAATTTACCTAAATATTAATACTTAACGTTTAAAGCTTTATATTGAAAACTATTTTTTTCCCCAACCTATATTTGCTTCTTATTTTACTGTCAAAATACTTGGAACAGTGGATTTTTTAAATATATGTTTTAATACAGCTAAAAGTTTGTTTATAATTAGATAAATACACTGTTGTAATATTTTTATGCCATATTTAATTATCTGAAAGATTTCTTCAAAATATAATTGTAGTTTGTTTAAAACAACTTTTATTCAGTTTATTATATAACACAATTTTAACAATATAGCGGGTCAGAAGCTGCAGATTCAGTTCGGGTTGAAGGTCAAAAATCATTTTGCAGATCGGGTCGGCAGCGAGTCAAGTATACTCGAACTACGCAGGACTCTAAGCCAGTCCTTTCATAAGAAGAAATGTAAATTCCACTGATCACCTAATACGATTGAAGACTATCCAGTAGGCTACCCTTTTCCTTGCTACAGTAATTTTTTCGTGCCCAGTTTTCCACGATATTATACTGTTGTCAATTTTGTATTTCAGTTTTCCTGCAAGCAAATCCATGCTATTTCAATAACATAAATTTTTGCGAAATACCTCCTATTATGAAAAATTATGGAAGTTTTAAGAGTAATTTAAGAAAAGTTTTAAGAAAGCCTTTCATTATAAATAAAAATATAAAGATTTAAAAGTATAATATTAAATCCCAATAATTAAATCCTGTTTGCTAGTATCATAAATGATATTTTAAAACTAGCTGTACATTAAGAAAAAAAAAAAAAAAAAAAAAAAAAAAGAAAGAAAGAAAAGAAAAGAAAAGAAAAATAATCTTTAGTTTAGTACACGCATATTTGAATTTTTGTGGATGTATTCGCGGATAAATATATTCATTAAAAAAATAAAAAAGAATAAAAGAAAGAAGAAGAAGAGAATTTAAATTAGATTATAAATAGCTTGTTGTAATAAGGGGGATTATTATTCTGTTTTTATTTTTATTTATCTTATTTTTTTATTTCATTTACTTATTTTTAATTATTATTATTTGCATTTCTCAGAAATTGTTGAAAATAAAATAATCATTGATATAAAATCTACATCTCTGATATGAAATTATTTCAATAACCCTGAATGCATTTTTATTTTTAATATTAAAAATATAAATAAACATTAAAAAATATACTATTATTCTATTTAATCTATGTTTAACATGTGTTAAACCAGTAATCTTTGTTTAATCTTTTATATTTTAAAGATGCTTATCTTTCAATGGAAGAGTTATAAAGATAAGAATCATTTTCGCAAATAACTGCCTGTTATTTGCGAAATGAAATGTCCAGTACTTTTATGATAGGGCGGCAATTTGTGACACTGCCTCAGGGCTATAGGGTATGGTATCTCCCGCAGCTCTGGGTGGTCTTGCCAAAGATCTTTGCATCGCATCGTGGCACCAGCAATGTACTTTCTACTAGTATTTTATAGTATTGTAGAATGCAGGAAGTTGTCTGCTGCCGAAGTATTGTACTACGTAACAAAAGATTCTCACGCTTTTTTCTTTTGAATCCAATACAATGTTGCTGTGTAAGGAAACTTACCATATAACTGTTATTTAAAAAGTGTATTTATTCGCAATAATTTCCAAGAAATTTTATAAACACGTTTAATTTGTTGCGCAAAAAAACTTATACCTCAGATTTATCAATATATAATACTATCTAAAAGGATGAGTTTTTATTTATTTATTTTTTTTTTTTTTAAACTGTTTTAAGCTTTTATTGAGATTTATTTTTAGTTCTGTAATATACATTATATAAAGTTTGAGCTTTAAAAATCAAAGATTGAATTTTATTATGAATATGTTGTTTACATAGTTAAAGGCTGTAATTATTTTTTTCCTTAATTGATTAAATAAAAGATAAAATTTCTTAAAGATAAAGTAATTTCTGTAATAAAGATACTTTTGCCATCCAAATTCCGGTATTTTATTTTATTGCTTTTTTATTTTCACATAAAGTTTCAACATATATTTATTCATTTGTTTTTTTGTTGTCAGTTACTTTGTCAGTCCTTGTTTATATTTTAATATTTGTGTTAAAGAAAAAAAAATTCTAAAATTTTAATTTTATTATTATTATTATTATTATTATTATTATTATTCAATATTAATTGTAAAATTGCTGTTAATTTGAGGTTCAAGATATAACACTTTCAGATCATTATCAATTGATATCTTGAATATATATTCTAAAATTAAAAATGGTTTGAACTAAGAAGTTATGTTTATATAATTTTGGAACAAATTAAAATAATCATCTAAAATATTTTTCGTGCTATAGTAAAACTTTCGTGTACATGCTATTAACAATAACAGAGATTAAATTCATGACTGAGAAAATCGTGCATTTAAAACTGTTAAATAGTCCTATAAACTCCTTTTAAATTGATTTCTTATAAATATGTTCAAATTTTTATACCTAGTAACTCCACGAAGATTTGAGAAGAAAAAAAGTACGCATTTTTTCTCGAAGTACAAACAAAAGTACGCATTTTTTTACAAAAAGTACGCAATTTTTCTCGCTAATATTTCTGAAAAAATTGAATAAATCTTAAAAACTATTAAAAAAGTGAGAGTGGGAGAGACACTAATACCATTTTTAATATGTAGTATTTTGTAGACGAAACTTATACAAAAAGTTCGCTCATTTTTTGAAAGAAGACAGGGCAACATGTTCATGTTTATTGGTTATTCATATAAGGCGATTTCTTTGAATTTCTGGAAAATGCAGGTAAAGGCGAACTCATCGTTTTTTGTGAACGCTTGCTAACGAGAGGTAAGAGGGAACCTTCATCACTCCCCCAAATCCTACACACACAATGTTAAAACAAACTGGCACATTTGGTAAATTTCAAACTTAGTTGGCAAACTTCTTAAACACTTTTCAGTGAAAAACTATAATGCATTTACAGATTCTAATTTTGCATTTTTCCCCCCTTCCTTTTTTTTACTTTATTCTATATTCAATAAAAGAAAGTATTGGATTCGTAAAAATTTTCGGCTTCCGATTTTCGATGAATTTACACGTTTTTAAAGTTCCAGAAAGCGATTGGACGATTTTTAGAAAATGTCTGTCTGTGTGTGTGCGTCAAAAATTTTTGGGGACTGTATCTCAGGAACTACAGCACAGAATTACATGTAAATTTATATGCAGATGTACCTTGACTAAAATTAGCGCCTACGAAATTTTGGTATCAATTTCTCAACAGGTGGCGCTGCTAGGCCGCGATTTTCACAGTTTCATGGAAGGCTAAATCTCAGGAATTGCTGCACGAAATTGCATATAAATTTATATGCGGACGCGCTTTGATCCAGATTAGTGCCTATCAACTTTTGGTGAACATTACTCAACAGATGGTGCTGCTATACCGCGATTTCTACAATTTCAGGGAAGGCTATATCTCAGAAACTACTGCACGAATTTGCATATAAATTTATATGCAGATGCACTTTTTCATTAAAATCACTAAGAAGGTAATATAAAGAAAATTATTATCTTTCAATCTGCTCCTGGATTCCCCCTTCCCCCAGGTATATACTAAATGAAAATGCTAACAATTTAATTGATTGAAATTTCTAAAAATGTATTATGAAATAATTCTTTAAATTTATTCTTTAATGTTTATTATTTTTGCGATTTGCAAATTGCAAAAATGCCCTTTTTTCCTGTGCCCTTTTTTCCGGGTGTCCTTTCTATGAGTGCCTTTTTTTTCAAGTGCCCTTTTTTCCGGGATCCATTCTGCACAATTATTCTCTTTTCTGCCCTTTTCTTCTTCTTCTATTTTCCTTTTTACATTTCAGACAGAAATATTTAATATGAGTTTGAGTTTGAATTGCTTTTTCACGCTCAAGTTCGTGAAAAAAACGAGTTTCGCTCAACTCAAGTTCATAATTTAAAAAACGAGCGAAGTTCAACTCAAAACTCAAAAATGACGCGTTCATGAGCTACGCTCATGAACGCGTTCAAATTAACGCGTTCGTGCACAACACTGAAGATAACCCATACTCAAGGTCCATGTTTGTACAACACCATTCATTTGATAATTAAGTATTCATTTCATTATGATTCTAAAGAAATATTTACTCATTTATAAAACCCAGTTCGTATGAAAATATCATATCAAGAAAAATTTATTTAAATATTCCCACAATGTGGTTATGTGTACTATGCAAAACATAGTACTTATGAAAGACATGCTTCATCAAAAACAAATAACGCGTATTAGTTTAATGCACGTGTTTAAGTTTTTTCAACCGACCATATTCCTCCATAATGTTTGCATCAGAAACCAAATAATAAAACGCAAGATAATTGTACTGAAAAATGTATTACTTTATCAGTGAAGTATTAGTAACATCTGTAAAATATTTTTGCCGTAACTAAAAGAATTCTTATAAAAGGTAAACGCAAATGATTACCTTATTTTACAATACTCATTTAAAGTTTACAATGCACTGTAAAAAATGGGTTCTTAAAAATAAGTATATATTTTCTCAAAATAGCCCCGAAACAATATGTACTTAAATTTGAAAACCCGTGTACTCATGTTTGAGTGCATTGACATCTCAAACATGGGGATATTGGGATTCTTATTGGTCTACCCCATTTTTGAGCATGTCAGTATACTCAAAAATGAGTACATGGGTTTTCAAATTTAAGTACATATTGTTTCGGGGCTATTTTGAGAAAATATATACTTATTTTTAAGAACCTATTTTTTACCGTGTGGTTTTGTATTTGTTTTTATGTCCATTTCAGCCAAACATACACATTTTCTAGATGTCCTAAAGTAATAGGCAGGTTCTTTCTTAGAAACATTGCAACTTCTATAAAAGAAGTTTCAAATTCGTTGTGGAAAATCAAAGGAGATAACGTTCATAAATTTTTGTTTGAAAAAATTTTTAAACTTAAAAGTTCGAAAAAAAATCTTAGAACTTCAAACATGCAAAGATTAAAAAAAGAATTTTGATCTTCACGTTGTTTGTAATAGAGAATTCGAGATTTTAAATAACACTGTAAAACTTTTGCAGTGAAGATACGTTTTGCCCTTTTTATGGCTTTAAAGTGCACCTGCATATTAATATCTGACATCGAACAAAGCTTTATGATTTATAAAACATATTAAAAGAAAAAAAAAAGGCAGTTAATAAAGAGTAAGAATGTAGTCAATTGTAAGACCAATGTAGTCATTTGTATCCACCCTGTATATTCCAAAAAGTAAACAATATATTTTTTATAGGGTATAATTTTTTTTTATTATTATTATTATCCTGTTTTTATTTTATATGTTATAATGTATTTTCTTCGGCTGTTCAAGATTTATTATTATATTATAATTTTTTGTTTATATTAATTGGTTAAATAAATTCCAGTATTAATAATGGAACATAACAATATAGACTATTGTTGAAATTACATGCTTTTTTATTTACTTATTGTTGTTCTAACATTGTTGTAGAAACAAGTTCACGCTAAATTTCTTTTGTTTTATACATTATTCAAAACTCAACTGCGATAAACGTTGGTGTTTTGGGCTTTACTTAAAAAAAAAATCTTTAAAATATTTGATTTGTGTTATCTATCTTTGAGTCTAATTATAAATAACAGTTTTACTGAATTTAAGAGACAGTGATAGTTATTTTCCACCATGGATACTTTTTCTAACTTCTACAGCGAATTTCCTGCTGAAGAGTAAGTGGATTTAAAGTATTCATAATATTTCTTTTTTATCATCTTCAGCATCTATAAAATTTTTAAAATGAAGTAAACTGAATATTTTTTTATTTTCTTTGTGTTACATTTTTAAAGGTAGATATAAACTTAAAGCTATGAAAATATCATAATAACCAAAACAAATATCTTGAAAAATAAGTCAATTCTTTAAATGAAATATGTACACGTGTGTCTTTTGTAAAATCGTTCATTCTGTAGCCATTTTAACTTGTCTAGAGTAAACTGTTTTATCGTGTTACATTTAATAAATTATTAAGCTGCACTAAGTTATCTATCGTTATTGTTAAAACTGTTCTATTCATTTATACTTCAAAGCATAATTTTAAATATTATATTGATGAATTAAGAGTAGTAATATACTAAAATTACCGTTGCTTTTTTTCATAGAAGAGTCAGCCAATCCCATTAAAAATCTCAACTTTTTATTACGTCACAATTTCGATCATCCCTGAATGGGATCAAAAAGAATAGGATAATGTTGTATAAAAAAATGCCAGACTAAAATTGTAAACTGAGTAATGGTCCAAAAAATAAATAAATAAATAAACCAGCATTGAAGTTAAGAAAAGTTAAAAGTTAAAGTGTTATTTCAACGATTCAAATGAAAAAGAAAGAAAAAATCTTTTTTTTTTTAATTTTTTTTCTAAGCAAAGCAAAGCTTTTTTTTAATTGAAGTTGCTTAAATCATAAGTGCCAGTATAATTAAACCAAATATTCAAACAATGACCGTAGTAAAAATAAACAACGAAAGCAAAACTTAAACTAAAAACTTTTTTAATTAAAAGTTTGATAACTACGCAAAGTTTAAGACTAAACGAAATTCTCTTATAGCACTACGCAAAAGAAATACGTTTTGCGAAATGTTCGAAGAATTTTAAGTTTAAAAATTTCCCTCTCTCTCTCTCTCTTTTTTTTTTTTTTTTTTTTTTTTTTTTTTCTAAGAAATTAAGTTACAAAACAATAATGTATTATTATACAGATGTTTATTATGCTATTTTTTGCAGATATGTAAACTTGTATGAAAACCAGTATTACAATCTTCCATCTGTAATTCCATTTAATATTCAGCCCACTTATTGGATCCAGTCTCAACAAGTTCTTGCTCATGAGCTTAACGGCACAACTTATTATGATTACATCTATTACTCTATTCCAGTTTATTGGTAAGTTAAGTAGATTCTTTTTTATGAATGGCATATTTTTATGCATCTTAATTATACGACAATAAATGTGTCAAATGTTTGTACAGTTAAAATCTCTTCCGAAATGACAGTTAATCTAGGTGCTTGTTTTTATATTATATATGCTTAATATTTTTTTTTTTTTATGCATGAAATTAAATTTAACTTTTCTTAATTGATTTGCAAATATGACCTCATGTACTAAGTGAGATAACTTGTAAAATTTTATAACAAACTTTTAAATATTTTAAATGGGTAGTTTTGTAGAAGACTAACGAGAATTTTCCTCAGAGAGAGAAAAAAATCATTGTTAAGTATATTGAATAGTGTGTTAAGTCTTATGAATACTTCATTTCCTAAACTGAGAAAAGAAATCTACCGCTTTCATCTAGAACGATTAGGTGGTGCTTTTCTAAATCCCTAAACTAGAAATATAGATTTCCGAGCTATGAGTATAAGGCACGCCAATACACTAAGAAAAAATTCTATAACTGACATCAAGAATCTAAATTGTGACACCAGAAAAAATAGTTCCATGCCATCCTTATAAATTTCTTATAAAAAAATTTCTAGTCCCCTTCCAAAGAGAATTCTAGAGACCTCTGTTAGAATTCTTGAGCGTTTGCCGCTACTATCAATGACAAACCTATTTGAAAAAATATCTCCAAATAAATGAGAATACAAGAGGCGGGTTTCAGCAGCTATAATCTTAGTTATGACCCAGTTCTAGAAAATTAAGCGAGAATTTCTCGTAATACAAAAGATTCAGAATATTTTCTCACCATCTAGAAATGTGTAGACTAGAAATTCTCGACCATTTCATCTATTCAGTTTATTAGCGTGCCTTATGCGCATAGCTCGGAAAACTATATTTCTAGTTTAAGGATTTAAAAAATGACCATTTATTCATTCTAGATGAAGACGGTACATTTTTTTTCTCGATATAAAGAAAATTTTTCTAACAAAACTATTTTTATATTTTGAAAAAGAATTATTTGCTTTCAGGAATTGAACGGCACCAATATAATTACATCGATTACTGTGTTCTGGTTTATTGGTAAAATGATTTTAAAAAATAATACATTTTTATTCGTCCTAGATATAAGGCTGAATTTATGTAAATTGGATGTCCATTTCCAAAACCTCTCCTGAAATAACGCTTAATCTAGATTTATATTTTCACATTAAATACGTACTTAATGTTTATCGATTCAGAAGATTAAATTTGAGTTTTTGAGTTAAATTGTAAATCTTTCCCGTGTTCTATGTATCGCTTAATTCAAAAGATTTCCTTATCGATTTTTTTTTTTTTTTGGTTAAATTATTATCTTTTCATAAGTATGTGAAGAAACGTAGATTTTTTTTCCTCATAAAGCAGAAAAAAGTTTCTATCGTCATATTTAATTGTCTCTAAACTTCTGGGAGTTTTTCCCTTTCTCCAGAAAATTTTGCTCACTCGGTTATTTACATATTTTTAAAAATATTTGGAGACTAAGATAATACAATATATCCACTATAAACAATAAAGTTAAACATTTTGGAAAAAATTGCTTCAAATGTAACTGAAACTAATATTTTTACTACCAATATATATATATATACTAAAATGGTAAAATTAAAAAAGAAAAAAAAATGGCTGTGAAAATTACTTAAATAAGCACCATATTTTTGTTGAAATGTTAAAATTTATACTTAATAGGGATAAGTAAATGATCTCCTATATTTCCAGTAAGTTTGAGGAATATAATCAAAGCGGCAAGTTAGTACGTTGCCGCTTTGACTGCAACACTCGTGCCTACTTTGTTCGCCTGACAAAGGGCGTGAGCTTTTTCGACCCGAAACAATTGTCGCGAGATTGTTGGATTTTACGGGGTTTATTCAAAGTTTTGCACGTAATACTTTTAAACGCCACTGCTGTGGAGCTTTCTTATTATTTTTGTTTTTGTAAACCTTTAGGTTTACGAAAACAAAAGTAATATTATCTCAAGAAAATGAAGTTTTAAATAAAATATAAGAGCAATTTTTAAAAAAATGCAAATCTTAAATGAGTTTGATTTGACACTTTTTTTCCTTTTAATTTTTTTTTTTTTTTTAAATATACTACAATCATACCTATGGACACAGTTAGAGTGAATCTCATTATGCGACTAATAACTAATGGAGTAGCCCATTATAAGTGAATTACAAAACATCAGATTGATTCAAGGGATAACATTTTATTATTATTATTATTATTATTATTATTATTATTATTATTATTTTGGAACACAAATATATAACATAAAACCTAAACATATAATTATTTACTGAATACTCTTATATATATATATATATTATGAAAGGTATAAGATATAATTTTAAAAGGCGGGTTCATATTACGTTATTTAAATATTAATATATATAATGATCCTCATCTGTCATCTGTCATGAACGAATCCGGTTAGTACCGCTTCAAAACTGAAACTTTTGGAAGCCATTATTATTATTATTATTTATTTTATTTATTTTCTGTTTGCTCAACTTACGAAAACATACATATAATATATTTTTTATCACACCTATTCTTATTTCCTTTAATACCTTGAAAAACTATTCAATTGGAATGTTTAAAGGTATATAAATTACGTATAACGGATCACTGGCTATTATAAACAACACAATTCCTGATAAAAACAAACCAAAACGGTTGCCATTCAGAAAATACAAATTCCAAGTGGATGACTCTTTAATCCCGAATGAATGACTCTTTGACCGTTTTATTTAAAAAAAAAAACTCTTAAAATATGGACCATATTCCTCCTTTGGGTTCGAGACTATAAAAAATCAGCTGTTTTCGGTAAACAATTCTCAACTCTACCATAGCAAAGCATTGTGGCTTGCAAATTTTTATCTTGCAATATTATTTATAATAGTTACAGATTATATGAAATTGAAGTAAGAGTGATATAGCGATAACTTTGTTTTGTTTTGAATCCAGTTTTAGTAATATACTTTAATATTAATCAACATATGTAATATTAAAAGTTGCCGTGTGAACTTTGGCGATGTTAACAAATTTAAATGGATGTTCCATTTAGTAAATTCCTTTATTAAAGTGATTGAAATTCTATTTATTTAAGCTTTGATATCTATATATATGTGTGTGTGTGTATAAATTGTTCTTATTAATCTTTTTTTCATTATATATATGTATGTGTGTGTGTGTATACATAAAATGTTCTGCAATTTTACGATATGGAATAGTCTTAACTTTATCATTCGATTCAGTTGTTTACATTTCACTTTTGTTCTTGTTTGAACATTATTATTAAGTTTCACTGCAGAAATATTTAGGAAAATGTTATACGTAACAATAAAATGTCATCTTGAATCTAATTTGTTTACAAAATATCGGCCACGTGTTCGGCGATTTTACCTACGGTGACGTCACAGGAATATTGTCCATTTCAGAAACATATTAAAGCCTTAAAACTCTTAAAATATTTGTAGAAACATATTTAAAGCCTTTAATTATTTTTATCAAGCTTCATTTTTTTTTTTTTTTTTTCCAGCATAAAATTGAATATGCTTTTACGGACAAAATAAATAAATAAATAAATAAAAATAAAATAAATAAATAAAAATATTAAAATATTAAATTAGCTCATGCATATGAGAAAATGACATCTATTAAATAATAATAATAATAATTTTAAATTTTAAAGTTGTCGAAGAGATAAATAGAGCGTGAAATTTTCGCACGGTCTTACTAGCAAATGAATTAATTGAAGTGAGAAATAAATAAAATGAAATGATCATTTTTCAACTTTTGGCAGCGATTTTCTTTTTAAAGAAATGCTGTGTATTTCTTCTAAATTAATCTACATAAACCTTACATCATTAGAAAAATCTTTCAAAACTGAACATTTTTTTTTTAATGTGAGATTTTAATTTTTTTCCGAATGGATCTGTCTGAAACACTCATTGAAAACGGCGTCGTTTGGAAAATGAGAGGAAAAGAAGATGGTTACAAAGACAAAGTCCAGAGTCATTGGCAAGAATTCGACAAAATAATGCTGATATTCAAAGGCGACGGAGGAAACGAGAATCTGAGTTTGCAGCACAAATGCGAAGGCAAGCTGATGTTGAATCCCATGATCAAAGAAATGAAAGAAATAATCGTAGAGTTCAAGAAGTATTTACCAATGAGAATGATGAATTACATTACTGTGGACCAATGATCGATGTTTGTGAATTCTGTGGTTCGAAGAATTTTGCCACTGAACTACCTCTAGACAAAAAATTCAGCAGTTGTTGCCGGAAAGGGACAGTTTCTTTGATTAAACCAACGGATTCTCAAGGAAATCAGTTGATTTTTCCACCAGTTCTTCAAGATTTGTTGATGAATCATGAGAACCCTGATTACAAGAATTTTAGAGATAACATTCGCTCTTATAACAGTGCTTTATCTTTTGCATCAATGGGAGCCAAAGTATTAAATTTCAGTGGAAGAGGACCTTACGTGTTTAAAGTTCATGGTCAAATATGTCACAGGACCAGCCATCTAGAACCACGCAGTGAACAATCTCGACAGTATGCCCAACTGTATGTCATAGATAGCACTCAGGCAATAGAATGCAGAGTTCTTAATCCTGCTAATCAACAATGCATTCCCCGTCTTCTGGACCAGTTGGACAGGCTATTCAGAATGACAAATCGATTTTGTCACACTTACCGTATGCTAAGGGACGTTGAAGCTCAAGCGATCGATGAAGCGAATGAAGCAGGCAAAGATATTCCCATAGTGAATCTGGTATTTCGACGAGATCGTCATACTGATCAGAGAAGGTATAATGCACCTACAGCAAATGAAATTGCAATGGTTTTTGTTAATGATCATGGTGAGCCTCCTTTTGACAGAAACATTAGAATTTATCCAGTAAACCCAGAAAATCCAGGACAGCAGTTTGTCAATATCAACATTCTCAGCCCTAACTTGGACCCAATGGTTTATCCCATTTTATTCCCGTATGGCGAACCAGGTTGGCAACCTAACTGGACTTGCGAGGCTTATGAGGGTGCACAGACAAATAGAACGAGAAATAATGTTACTATGCTGCAGTACAAAGCAGCTTTGTTGGCCATAAGAGAACACTTCAATCCAGTTATTAGTGCGGGACGACTGACACAGCAGTTCATAGTGGATTCTTACTTGCAAGTTGAAGCCAATAATTTGAACTACATTAAAACACACCAGCAGAAACTGCGAACAGAATTCTGCCAAGGACTAGCAGATCACATTGAAAATAGAGTCAATAATGCACAAGCAGCTGGGATTCCAGTCATTCTTCCCTCATCATTTGAAGGATCACCAAGAAACATGCGTGAGAGGTGTGCTGATGCTATGTCAATATTTGCAAAATTTGGTCCGCCAGATCTTTTCATAACTTTCACAGCCAATCCTAAGTGGCGTGAAATTACAGAAAATTTGAGAAAAGGTGAAGAGCCAAGTGACCGTCCTGATTTGGTTTCACGAATTTATAACTTAAAGCTAAAATCCATTCTTGAAGATTTTATAGTGCATGGTGTTTTAGGAATTTCAACGGCTCATGTTTACACAATAGAATTTCAAAAGAGAGGTCTTCCACATGTCCATATTTTAATTGTCTTGCGTGCAGAAGATAAATTTTCATCGGTAGAACAACATATTGATCGTTTAATTAGTGCTGAGATTCCTGATCCTGGTTTAAATCGACGCCTGCATGAAATCGTCACGCGCTGTATGATTCATGGCCCTTGCGGTTCAAACAATCCTCGAGCTCCTTGCATGGAAGCTAGAAAGTGTAGAAAAGGTTTCCCAAAAGATTTTCAAACAGAAACTTTATTGAGTGCTGATGGCTATCCTAAGTATAAGAGATGCATGAATTCTACAGTTGTTGTACGTGGAACCACAATGGACAACAGATTCGTTGTTCCTTACAATGCCTATCTGCTTCTGAAATATGATGCACATATTAATGTCGAAGTTTGTACATCTATGAGAGCAGTGAAATATATTTACAAATACATCTATAAAGGTTTTGACTGTGCGAATATAATTGTCAGTGCTGGGGAGATTCAAAACAATGAAATTGCAAATTACATTCATGCGAGGTATGTCAGTGCACCAGAAGCCATGTGGCGATTGCTCCAGTTTAAAATGCATGACAGGTCACATGCAGTTATGAGATTGCCAGTACATCTGCCAAATCAGCAGCGCATAATCTTTACAGAAGGTGAAGAAGAAGAAGCCTTACAGGCTGCAAGAACAGGGAAAACTAAACTTGAGGCATGGTTCGAATTAAATCAAACCAACCCGGATACTGAAACAATATTGTATTCAGATATTCCCTACAGTTACGTATACAAAAAGAACAAATGGCAAAAAAGACAAAGAGGTGGAAATAAGATAGTGCCAAGAATGTATGTTGTTAGTGCTAAAGAAGAAGAACGATTCTATCTACGGATGTTGCTTCTTCACGTACCCGGTGCTACAAGTTTTGAATTTTTAAAAGCTGTTAATGGTATTGTTTATGATACCTTCAAAGAAGCAGCATTTCACAGACATTTACTTGATTCTGATGAAGAATGGAATCACTGTTTGAGGGAAGCTGCTGTTTACCAGATGCCAAAACAACTGAGACAGACTTTTGCCTTCATACTGATTTTATGCAATCCTACTAACGCACTTGAACTATGGAATAATTATTGTTCTGATATGGCTATGGATTTTCAGTGTAACAAAAATGAAAGTTCTTTTAATCTGGCTCTACATGATATCAATGCAACTCTCAAGCAACACGGAATGACATGCGAATCTTTTGAACTTCCAATGCCAATAGGAAATCCTATTGAAATACAGCTTTACAACCCAGTCGAACAAAGAGAACTGGCAGAAATTCAGATTGCATCGCTTAATCCACAACAGTTAGAAGTCTTCAGAAAAATCATCAAAGCTATCGAAGACATAAATAAAATGGACAGGTATTTTTTCATTGATGGTCCTGGGGGTTCAGGAAAAACTTATTTGTACTCAACCCTGTTGCACTATATTCGGGGAAAAGAACAAATAGCACTTCCATTTGCAACGCGCTGCAGCAACACTTCTCGAAGGTGGGCGAACAGTTCACAGCGGTTTCAAGTTACCTATTCCTATTCTTGACACATCAGTTTCCTCAATGAGGACAAATACTTGAGAAGCTGAAAACCTTCGCAAAGCTCAGCTCATCGTTATAGATGAAATAACGATGCTGACAAAAGATGGTCTTCGATGTATCGATTCCCTTCTGAAAGAAATCATGAGCAGTGATAAGCCTTTCGGAGGGAAAGTTATCGTTATTGGAGGAGACTTCAGACAGACACTTCCAGTTGTGCCAAGAGGATCTACAGCAAATATCATAGAAGCCTGTATCAAATCTACACCTTTATGGAGATACTTTACCCACCTTCCACTCATCTCAAACATGAGAAGTGCCGGACAAGAACAACACAATATTTGGCTCTTAAATGTAGGAGAAGGAACTCTTCCTAGCATCCCCGAATTACCCACCGATTCCATAGAAATCCCTGAACACATGATGGAAAATAACATCATCGAAGCAATTTACAGTCAATTAGCCACCATGCAGGTTGAAGAATTGGGAAACAGAGTTATTTTAGCTCCAACAAATAGGAAAACTCTGGAAATTAACATGAAAATAATATCAAGAATTGAAGGAGACCCACATGTGTATTACAGTGTAGATTCTATTGTTTCTGAAGACAATAATGATATATTAAATTATCCAACAGAGTTTTTACATGAGCAAACTCCTTCTGGTATGCCACCTCATCAGCTAATTTTAAAAAAAGGTATAATAGTCATAATAGTCATGTTGCTAAGAAATCTTAATCCAAATCAGGGTCTTTGCAATGGGACTCGCTTATCAATACTTGAAATGCATGAAAATTTCATTTCTGCGAAAATTTTATCTCAGTGTCATCATGGTGAAACAGTTTTCTTGCCACGAGTTGATTTGTGTCCAAGTGATGTCACTCTTCCATTCATCCTAAAACGTCGCCAATTTCCTGTCATTCCTGCCTATGCAATGACAATAAACAAATCTCAAGGTCAGACATTTCAGCATGTAGGAATTTATCTTGATGAAACAGTTTTCTCTCATGGACAACTATATGTTGCCTTATCCCGATCACGAAATCAAAATAACATTAAATTTCATATTCAGCCAACAGACGCACAAGGACAGATTGGAAACAGCAGAAACTTTTTTACAAGAAATGTCGTTTTCAGAGAAGTTTTATAATTATTTGAAATTATTTACTCTTATATATCCACAATAATTGTTTTTTTTTTTTTACAATATTTATAATTGTAAAATTACCACCATGATTTGCTCCGGCTAAACATCTTAAGTACTTTTTCACAACCCATTTCATTTGAAGTTATTTAATTAATAGTTAAATGCTTAAACTTTATTTTATACATATATTTATATATATTTCTTTTATCGGTATTTCATATATATCTTAACACTTTTGCGACCGCTGACGTAGATTCACGTCATTTTTGATATCTGTAACTCTACCAGTGGGCGTTTCTTTCAGGGTTTTTATGTTACTTATTTCTGAAGAATATACCCAGTATTCAAATTTGTACAGTCAAATGTAATATTGTTGCGTACTCGGGGGTTCGTAAGTTGTCCGAGAATGAAAGGCGAGGCTTGCAAAAATTCAGTAATTTATTCACAGAAAGTTCCGGAAAAATACAGGTCTGTAAATTAAGTATCAGCTTCAATTCAATCAGTAAACACAGCTTAACTAACAACTGTCAACTGTAAATCCACAGTACTAACTGTATAGCAATAGCACATAAAGCAAGACTCATTCAAAGAGGCTTAGAACTCCTTGAAATGCAATGCAAGCATTAGCGAAACTGCCTGACTCTGATTTCAGACTGAACTGAACTGACTGCCTTGGCGAAAAACGCAGCCCTTATATACCCCTGTAGAAAAGTGTGGAATGTTCCAGAAATTTCTGTATCTCCTGAGCCAATCATATTTCAGCATCCATATTTGGTATATCACTAATAAGGATTTTCTCGCCAAGGTCACCAAAAAAATCAACAATTAGGGAAAAAGTCGCCAAATTTGGTGCCAAATCCATTACCTGCCTTATTGGAGATTTCTAATGCGTTTTTAAGGGAAAATTACGCTTTCTTATTCTTTTTATAATATAATATGCATTATTTTAACGCTAAAACAACTAGAAATGTCGAAAATTAACATTCTAACGATTTACTAAGCCTCTTTGAAAGAATTTCTTCAAGAATGAATACAATTATTTACAAACTCGCAACAATATGGATATAAATAATTTGATTGGGAAGAATATAATTATAATGTATATCCATTTGTAATATAAATGTGAACTTAGAAAATTTTGTAATGAAATATTGTAACTTGGGAGAATAACGCCCATAGGTGGACCTTACTGTCAAGAAGACAAAAGCATGCGGTCGTGAAAGTGTTCAATGAGATTTTTAAAAATTTGAAAGAAATTTTTATAACGAAACTACCACCGTGCTTTGCACGGGCTGATCTTCTAGTATATATATATTGAACAATTGGCCAAAAAATTATACTCATTAAAAAATTTAATGAATTTTTATAACTTAACTACAACCAGTATTTGTATACATTTGGTGCAATATTTTACCAATTTAACAGTGTTTATTACTAAGAAAGCATTATTATAATGTTTAAACTTAAAACGAATTTCTAAAAATATTTATTAAATTTAAAATTACATAAATTACCAGCAATTTTGAATTAAACGCTGGGCTTTATTTTTAAAAGTGTATTCGATGAGTCACGTCTGGTGGCACCATCATTGTAATTGTTATATAATATTGGAGGAAATTAGTTTAATCAGTATAAAAATTCAACGAAAACAATATATATTTGATATTTTTAATATAAATTTTTAGTTTCGACACTAATAAGAAAACTTCTTTTTTTTTTTTTAATCATAACACAATAAATAGATTTTTTCATTCATTTAAGACTCTTTTGATGTGATTAACTAAAAAAACTTTGTTAGAATTTTATTCTTGCTCTTAAAATAATACATTAATATATAGAATACGAAGTTACTCAAGTTTTTAATTTTAAATCTTATTATAACTTGGTGAGTTCCATATTTAAATAACCAGTTTTAAATTCAATTTGTTTTATATATTTTGCAGTTATGAGATTCCTCAAGCAGATTACACTGTTTATTCATCTGCTTCTCTTCTGCCGATCATGTGTGGTGCTGACATATCTGTCAACAGTTCTTTTGACATAAATCTTGCTAATGACAATTTACTTCTTCCTGACGAAGAACTTGATCAGTTTCCTGAGAATATTGCAACTTACAACAAAGGCGAAATTTCCAATTTGAATTTCAATTTTGAACATTCTCAAAACGAAGAAAATACCTACCATAAGGAATATGCAAGTTATACTAAAGTAGAATATCTTACTCAAGTGTACACAAATGAACTGTAATAGTAACTGATTATGAATCTGAAAAGTCTGAAGATTCTCCAGACTCAGTCGAATTCGTAAACAATAATAACAATGGTGGATATGAGGAAATTTCGAGAAAGTTTAAGGAGTCAAGAGTTTTCGACTGGTCAGTAGAAATTAATAATTGCGACGATTATAATGAATATGATGACTCTTCTGAGAAGGTAAGCCTATTCTATCGCATATACATATCGTAAATATTCTACCGCATACGGTTTTTAACATGCAATTAGCAAGTTTTTTATCATAATAATGATGGTGTTTTAAAAGTCTTTATGATAATTATTTTTAAATTTAAATTATGTTGGAACAATATTTTATTGTGAAAGTAAATATTTCATATTTAAGTATTTTTTTTTTTTTCTAAATTTCTTTTTATACGTCAAGAATGAAAAAAAATTCATTTTTTGAAAACTCCACATAACTTAAAATCATTCGTAATACTGCAATATATAATCGAATTATTTTTTTCTATTTAGAAAAGTATATTAACTTAAAAGTGAGATTATTGTTAGAGAAAAATCTTTAACAAAAATTATTTAAACCCTACATTATTTAAATTTTCATTATTCTGTTTTTACATACAGCCGGTTATAACATAAAATTAAAGAAAGAGATGAATAATTCCAAATGTTTTCAACAGGTATTAGAGACAGACGATTAGAAATTTATTTATTTTTTCCATATCAAATTATAATTTATATCATTTGTTTAATAAACTAATGAAAATATCTGTGTTTTTGTTTTGTTTTTATTCATTTACATTATTATTTTTTTTTTCTATTACAAATTCATGTCAGAAATTTAAAGTTGTTAAAGTCGTTTAAAGAAATTTTTTTTGTCAATTATCCATTTTTGTTTTTTTTTGCCTAAATGTATAAAAATGTATAAATAGCGAAAATACTTTGGATCATCCAGTATCACAATAAGCTTCAAATACTTGTAACTTTAATACATTGTTGCACATACTATGTACAATATTTATATGTTATGGTGCGGGAACAGCGCAGTTATTTAGGCAGATGTAATTTATTTATTTATTTTATTTTATTTATTTTTTTTATTATTATTACTAATTTTTTTATAACTTTTTACTTATTACTAGAACGGATGCCCATAAAATTTTACAAAACTTGCCGAAAAATTAATAAAACGTAGAGAAACACTATTCTGAAACATAAAATTCACACGTATAATATTCGTTGAGATATGAGCGTTTTTAATAAATATTTTACTGCGCATGGGTGAAAGATAATTTTTTATCAAATAGGTTAAAAGCTAAATATATTGAGCAACTTTTGTCAAGTTCATTTCAATAGAGTAAAAATTAAGGAAAATTGTCGGCGAAAGAACGACCTAGATTTTAAGTTTTTTTTTTTTTTTTTTTTTTCAGAGTTGCAATTTCATAAGAGATTTCACGTACACATGCTGCGTATTTACTTTGAAGACCCAATTACTTCAATCACGTTGCAAAAAAAAATTTTTTTTTTTTTAAACCTTTTGTAAACTCACAAATATTAGTAAATAAATAAGTTAAAATTACAAGCCTATAAGGGGCTTTTCGAAAAAAAAAAAATTGAAATGTGGTTAAAGTAATTGGATCTTCAAATTAAATACGCAGCATATAAAAACCTATTATGAAATTTCAACTCTGGAAATTACCTAAAGACTAACTCATCCTTTTGCCGAAAATTTGCTTAATTTTTGCTTCATTCAAATGATCTGTTGGCAAAACTTGCTCAATATATCCAGCTTTTAACCGATGCAATAAAAAATCTTTCTATTTTTCGCGCATGCGCAGTAAAATAATATTTAATGAAAATTCTCACCTCTCAACAAATATTACACGTGTGCGTTTTATGTTTCAGAGTAATGTTTCTCTGATGTTATGTCCATTTTTCTGCAAGTTTTGTAACATTTTATGGTAGTTCGTTCTAGTTGTAAGCAAAAAAAGTAAGTTTGAAAAGAATATAGATATCCTCTTAAATAATTAAGCAGTTTCTGCTCCAAAACACACAATATTGTATATATTATGGGCAATAATGCATTAAAGTTACAAGTCATTTGCAGCTTTTTATGATACAGGGTGATCCAAAGAAATTTCGCTCTTCTTCAATTTGTGGATGGTCCTCTAATTGTACTCTGGACTAAATCAACAGTAGAAACAATACGTTTTTAAATGTTCTTTGCATGTGAGTAGTTTCAGGCTATTTCGTCTAGTATTTCTTTTATCAAATCGAAAAAATGTCAAAAAAAGAAAAAAAAACTTATAATTTGATTACCCTGTGTGTAAATGTGTGTGCATGTTTATTTATATTTATGTATATACATATATCCAAAAAATAATGTTATAAATTATAAATTACTGAAAATATAATAATATTACTTCCGAATATAGAAGACAAATTATATATTTTAAAATTTCTAAGCTATAAAAATATTGCATGCGTATTTTTCTTTTACTATAAAAAAAAAAAAAAAAAAAAAAAAAAAAAAAAAAAAAACCTTTATTTTCTGTTATAGATTGCTCAGTTGATAATGATAATGCTGTAGAATATAGTAAGGAGGATGTTAAACATTCAAAAGAATGTCTGTACGTGGAAGTCTTATCTGGGTATGCTTCAAGTTTTCTATTATTTCTCTCTCTCTCTCTCTCTCTATATATATATATATATATATATATATTTATTATTATTATTATTATTATTATTATTTATTTATTTATTTATTTATTTATTTATTCCATCAAGTACGATTTATCATCAAAATTGTTTCGTACAGGAAGTGAGCTTTTGAGCAATTTCACGTTTTTTTTTTTTTTGTTTTTTTTTTTTCAATTTTGTTTATAAGCGATATAAAAGAATTTCCTTTAAATGTAGTGACCAGCGAAGCAGGCAAAGCCTTCGTTGATTCACTATGTTCATTGATTTCACATTCCTTCGTTTTTGACGGGGTTATATATTAGTTAAAAAATAAATAAATAAATAAATAAAGTAATGCATAAAGTTCATCATTTAAAATTTCAACTAGACTTCAAATAATGATTTATATAATCGAATTTCCTAATACATTGAATGATTATCTCTTAATTATTAAACATTTTAGTTTTAAGCTTTTCTTAATGATAGAGATATAAGTTCTGATTTTTTTTTTTTTTTTAATAACTTTTAATTAACGATAAATTGAAAAACTGATTTTTAGTTTGTAATAGTCACATTTGTATTTTTGTGCTTGAAAAATTCATTCTGTTTTTATTTCCAGATATCTCTATAGAAAAGATAGTGTTCCTCCTGTTGACAAGTTGCCAGTTATAAAAGAAGAGTCCGGAGAAGAAAATGAAATGTGTGATGACGATAATCCCAATTTAAAAATGACAGAAATTTTTTCTGACAATAAAGTAGATTTTAACAAGATTGAAAATGAATGTCCACCAGCGTCAACATGTAAAACGAATGATTGTGCTTTGATATGTCTTGACAAAGAGGTTGGGAATGTAACAGAAATATTACCTGACTATTCTAATAAAAATGGAATTCATGAATATACAAGTAAGAACTTGGAAGAAAATCTTTTTAACCATGAATTATTATTGAAATCAAATCAAAATATAGAAGATGAGTCAAAACTAAGTCATAAAGAAACATCAGATGATCAGATTGTAGAAATAACTAAATTAGACTCTGAAACAATTGATAATATTCACGATAATGTACAAGAATGTTGTTCTTTAGAAACACTGTCTTCTTCTGATATTGAAGATAGTGCCTTAAAAAAACTTGTGGAAATAGAAAATAAAAAAGAAGCATCAATAGATTCTTTCAAATCAAATCAGATTCACGAAAATGTAAATTCCACTCTTCAAGAAGATGCTCTTAGTTCTGAATCTTCTATCATAACAGTTTCATTCGTTGAAGACGAATCAGAATATCTCGAAATAATAAACAAAAACAAGAAAAAAAAGAAGTTCGCTACTTTGAGAAAGTGGCTCAGACGTTTCTGCTGCTGTCTGCGTAAAAAAGACCCAATTTAAATTAGAGTAGACACTTAAAACTCTGAAAGACTCCAGCTGCTGAATAAGTCGGACTCTACTTCAAGTGGAGGATCTTCTTCAATAGGCATATAATCCCTCAACAGCAGCTGCAATAACCAAATCATTTTTTAAATATCTTACTCGACCTCAAAAAAATGTATATATGAATATTGTATTTTCAAAATAAATCATTGTAACAATAGATGATGGAACCTCAAGCAATAAAGAAAAAGTAAAAAAAAAAAAAAAGTGTTATTTCTTCATGTATTACCTCTATTATTTAGAGTTTAATTTCAGATTTTGGGATGTTTTTGAAACGTATTTAGTTTGTAAAGTAATTCTGAAATGCTAGTATAAATGATTTCTTGAAGCAGTAAAAAAAAACTTCGAAATTTAAAAAAAATGTTTGAAATTTCAAATTTAAAAAGTTCAAAATTTAAATTTGATACTATGTGTCTAAGTTTTTTCATATAGTATATAACACAGGTGGTCCTGCAGGGCTTCAAAGTTTTATTATTATTATTATTATTATTATTATTATTATTATAAACACAGCGGTATTAACTTCATTCAATTTCAAATCTTATAATTTATATCTTTTTTTTTTTTTTTTCAGCTTTCTAATTTTACTATGTGTTAATGTTTACACAACTATGCACAAAATGTAATATTAATAAAAGTAATCTTATACCGAGGAAATTATTTTGTCATTTTACTTGAATAAATGGCAACTTATTAGGATATTTTTTTATACCTACGCAATAAATTAAATTTTTTTTCTTTCTTTTTTTAGTTTCGTTACCACTACATCAATTATACTAAATTCCCTAAGTATTCAAAATTATATTCATCGGAATTTAATTTTATTTGTACTTCAGATGACTTATATTTTTTGAATAAAATAAATAAATAAATAAATACAAGTTCTTCCAGCTCATTCGGAAGGGTAGGTTGATTTATTTTTCTTATCAAGTAGCCGCCATTTTGAAACAAAATGGCGGCTAGAAATTATTAATGAACTTGGTAGAAATATTGATGTGAGCTATACACATGTCGAGTTTCATTCAAATCGGTTCATAAAAATCATCGGTTCATTTGAAAATTTCAAGTGGCCTTCAATTGAAAACAAGTTGGTAAACAAATATATCAAAAGTGCATTTGTGAGGTAAGTCTACTGTACAAATTTTATTCGAATTAATTCAGAATTTCAAAATTTAATCATGAGTCATTTCATCATTAATTTGAGATATTAAGTGGCCGCCACTTGGATCAAAATGTCGGAGCAAGTAGCTCAGTGAACTAATCCAAGATAATTGTAAGATAAGTCCACTGTCCAACTTTGGCTCGAAAAAATTCGGTATTTCAAATGCTATCCCGATAACAAATTTTCTTGTGGCCGCAACTTGGAAGAAAAATTGCAGAAAAATCTGCCCAGCGAAATCATAGATATTTAAATGACAAATCCATTTTTCAATTTTGGTTCGAATTAATTAATTATTTCAAAAGTTATCATGGTAACAAATTTTCAAGTGGCGCCCACTTGGAAACAATGTGACGGAGCAAGTTGCCCAGCAAACACATCCAAGATATTTGAAGCATAAATTCACTGATCATCTGTGGTTCAAATTAATTCAGTATTTCAAAAATTATCGTGATAAGAAATTTTCAAATGGCACCGTGATTTCAAGTGATTGCCTCTTGGAAACAAAAAAAAACAGAGTGAGATGCCCAGCGAACTTATCTGAGTTATTTGAATGATAAATCCACTACCCAAATTTCATACGAATTGATTCAGTATTACAAAAGTTATTATAATGATAAATTTTCAAGTGGCAGCCACTTGGAAATAAAATGGCGGAGCAAGTTACCATGCGAACTTATCCAAGATATTTAAACCGTAAATTCATTATCAAACTTTGATTTGAATCAGTTTAGTATTTTAAAAGTTATCGTGATGGTACATTTTTAAGTGGCAGCCTGATTTCAAGTGGTCTCAACCTGGAAACAAAATGTCGGAACAAGTTGCTGAGTGAACTCATCCAAGATATTTATATGATATGTTTACTGTCCAATTTTTGTTCAAATTGAATCAGAATTTAAAAAGTTATCATGATTATAAATTTTCAAGTGGTAGATTGATTTTAAGTTGTCCAGCTTAGATTATAACATCCGTACTTTATTAAAACTCGTGAATAAAGTTTAATAATAAGCTTGGATTACACCCTTATATGGCCTATG
Source organism: Salticus scenicus (assembly GCA_963930645.1). Classification (NCBI taxonomy): domain Eukaryota; kingdom Metazoa; phylum Arthropoda; class Arachnida; order Araneae; family Salticidae; genus Salticus; species Salticus scenicus. The sequence goes on from OZ005649.1 coordinate 107,320,912, forward strand.
TATACATCAAAATTCAACAAATCCGGTCGTCAATACGCTTTTTGCAACATGAATTTGGAATTTCCAAGTGGCCTCCACTTGAAAATAAAATGGGGAAGCAACTTGATTAACAAATTCATTCAAGATATTTATAAGATAAATTAGGTGTGCAAATTTTGTTCGATTTGAAATACTATTTCGTAAGTTATCGGGGTTAAAAATTTTTAAGTGGTAGATTGGCCTCAAGTGGCTCCGCTAAGTTTCAGATATCCGCCACTTCATTGAAAATGGCGGATAAAGTTCATTAATAAACTTGGTTGAAATCCTTATGTGGTCTATGTACACATCAAAATTCAAATAAATTCAGAATACACTTTTTACAATGCCAATTTGAAATTTTCGAGTGGTCTCAACTTGAAAACAAAAGGGCGGTGCAACTAGGTTAACAAACTCATTCAAGATATTAGTAAGATAAGTTCACTATCCAAATTTGGTTTGATTTCCAGTATTATTACGAAAGTTATCGTAATGTTAAATTTTCAAGTGGTAACCTGATTTCAAGTGGCCCCGCTTGATTTAAGATATTCGCCACTTTATTAAAAATGGCAGATAAAGTTTATTAATAAATTTGGTTGAGACCTTTATTTGGTCCATATTTGCATCTAAATTCAAGCAAATCCGGCCTTAAATACGATTTTTACAATGTGGATTTGAAATTTTCAAGTGGCCGCCACTTGAAAACAAAAAGTCGGAGCAATTTGGTTAACGAACTCATCCAACATATTTATACGATGAGTTTGCTCTCCAAATTTGATTCCATTTGGAGTATTATTTCGGGAGTCATCATGATGACAAAATTTTCATTATAGATAGATAAACAAAGAGATTGCAGTAGGTTGATTTCTAAACAAATCAACCAAAAAAAAAATATATTAAATAATGAGAAATAAGTTACATTATAGATTATTAGATTAAAAAAAAATCTGGTGTCAAAAAGTCACACGACTTCCATTACCCACTATTACACGTATTATATACATTTTTTGGAGATAATGTGATCAGAAGATACAAAAGGACCTAAAGAAGTTGCACGAACCTAATTTTTTTTCGGTAAGAGAAACTTTATACCCATATAAAGACATATAAAACGAAGCTTACAGATAGTGAGGTAAAAAAAAAAAAAAAAAAAAAAAAAAAAGTAGAGTTACTTTTTGTAACATCAATTTCCGAGATCTAAACCTGACCCAACTGAGCAGGATGACTGTTAATTTTCCTCTGATAACCACGTAATACATAAGAAAGAAATGGATAATAATTTTCAAGAAAATCGTTAGAGCCGTTTTTGAGATACCAACTTTTACCAAAACTCAATGACCAGAAAATAATAATTACATACAAAAGGATATTAAAAAGTGAGTTAATATGGCGAGTTTGAAAGAAATCCGTACAGCCGTTTTTAAAGAATCGCGCTTGCGAGACCTGAAATTTAGCTATTTATACAGGACGCTAATCAATTTTCCTAAACTAACGAACTATATCATTCGAAAGGACATCTAATAGAACGTTTACATATTGAATTTGAAATAAATTGTTAGAACAGTTTTTGAGATACGTACTTACGGTCCTACTTCCAATTTCCGATGTCCCTCTTCCGATTTTTCAATTTTCATCGAAATTTGGAAAATTCATCTGTACACCAGACCTGTCTCAATTCTGAAGTTTTGTAGTTCTGTCTTTATTAGTTTCGGAGATATGATAGCCAGAAGATTCCGTACATACATACATTCATACATGCATACACACTGACCAATTTCCAAAAACCACTTTTTTGGACTCACCTTAAAACGTGTAAATCAGTTGATGTCTTGATATAAAATGTTTGGACCGAATACATTACAATATTAGCTACGGTAGTAGGGTAATGGGAGTAAAAAAATATAGAAGATGAAATTATTTCGAGTTAGGAATGATAAAGCACAAATGAAAGTAGACATCTTGTGAGGTTGAGACTACAGAACGTCTCCACAGTTGTTTGAATTTAAGCTAGATCCAGCAAAATAGAAAGTGGGGACAGTTAAAATCGCTTCGACGCTAGTGACTCGGCAAAAGTTTTGGTCGGGTTAGTTTTGTGTCGGCAGGGTGCTGCAACGAAGGAATTAGGCAGTGAGAGGTAGAGGAATTAGAAGTGATTTTAAAAGTATTGATTGAAATGAAGAGAAAGGAGGTTAGTAGGAAGAAGTATAAGATGGAGATGATTTTAGTAGATTGGTGTATATTATAGCGGATGTTGGAGTACATTATAGTGGATGGTGATGTATATTATAGTGGACTGTGGAGAATCTTATTTTGGCGAGTATTGAGAAGTGGAGTAGTGGAGATTTTGTTGTGTGAAGATTAAGTTGTGATGAGTGTTGGTACGAGTATCTACTAGCATTCGTAAAAGTAAAGTTAGATCTGAAGGGAATCCTCTGATCCACGATGAAGTCGCAGTAGCGGAGTATACGAGTGCAACCGTCTTTACACCTTCGACTATTTGCTGGGGTGAGATATTTAAGATTATCTAATTTAATTTCTGATACATATATTTTGATTAATTAAATACACTGACTGAGCTAGCTTGATTGCCAGACCGCCCTCCCGTTAATCTGTTCAAATAAACTCTTATTTATTGTTTAATTCAAGTCTTGTACTCTCTTACTTACCATTTAGTTATCCAATTAAGTTATTAAGATGGAGTTTGCATCAACGCAAACTTCACAATCTTTGTTTTCACTTGGCGATGAGTAGCGCCAAGAATATACATGTTTACTTTCTTCTATATGTAATATAGAGAAAGCATTGGATTCGTGAAAATTTTCGACCTCCATTTTTTGATGGATTTACACGTTTTGGGATGTCCTGAACACGAATTGATAGTTTTTAGAAAATGTCTGTCTGTGTGTCTGTGTGTCTGTCTGTGTGTATCACGATTTTTGTGGACACTGTAGCTCACGAATCAATGAATGATTTTTAACCAAACTTGGTACAGAGAAGGACCCTGCCATAGAATGGTGCTGATTAGATTTTGGGATCAATCTCTCTGCAGGTGGCGCTGTGATCGCATTTTTTGTAAACTTTTAACATGGCAGTATAGGACAAAATTTCCTATAAATGTACATATTGAGAGTTATTTTTAAATTGTGATTGTAAAATTAATATGAATTATTGATAATAATAGCAGTTAATTAGGAAAAAAATTGTGCATGTGGGGGCATCGTTTCTCCCCTGGGGGGAAGTACCCCCGGCAGGGGGGGGGGTAATGTTTCAAGATGGGTATCTTTCGAAAGGTCTCGTCAATACCTTTAAAAGGAATGGTTGAACTAGAATTCTCTGATAAATTAAAACAAAGATATGGATTTTTTTTACTTTTAACTTTTTTTTTAATATTGTTACTTAGAGAATTTGTGTAGGAAAATATAGAAGAAAGTCTTGTGGTGGCCACAACATAGTAGTTTGAATAGAAATATCTGTTGGGTATTTTTTTTTTTTTCAAATCTGGATATTTTATTACAAATTTCTTTTTTCATTTAATATCCCGTAGGTTTAGCTACTCAACACATTTTATGAGAATAATAACTATGATTATTTTAATTTTCTTTTTATAAACTTATAACTTTCTTTTATTAAACTGTAAATAAATATTGGTCAATATTATTTTACTTCCCCATTCTGAATTTATAGAAATCGATGCTTGTAGCAATACAGATAATAAACAAGAACGAAAAATCATGCAGTACGCATTGATTAGTAACACTTTCTAACTATATGTAATTGTTGTATCGAATAGCTTTTAATATTCTTTGCCTACATTGTCACACAACAGACAGAAGGACTGAAAAATATACACATAGATTAATTGGTTTTAAAATTACTCTTAGGCATTTTGGAAAGAGTTAAAAAAGCTTAACGCAAAAGAAAATGCAGCATTAGATTATAATTGCAGCTTTTGATCTCTCTGAATATTTTAGTGTAGCTCTGTAAATCAGAGAATTAATCATATCATATTCAATACAAAACATTATTTTAGAATATTTAAAATACATTTCAGTACTTTTATAATTTTTACAGTAGAAAGATTTTTAAATATAACTTTCAAAAAATTCTGTCCTAAAACGTAATACAGTGGCATTTTTTTTTTTTTTTTTTTTTTTTTTGTCCCTGTAAACAAATTAGTTATACAGGACCTTTTAATGTCATATTAAATGGGGAACACTCTATAGGGAAAATATTTATAAAAATAACACTCATAGAACACAATGCTTTCGAATGCTTTTAGGTGTCCCTGTACACAAACCAGAAGAGATATTCACTCCACTTTCAATATGGAACATCCGATAGTGACCTTCAATAAAATATATCAGTTTTGAGAAATTCCATAAATATTTACAAGAGTTAGAGCGCGGACAGACAAACAGACAGACAGATGGACAGTTACAGAAACTGAAATCATATTCACACTTAAAAATGCTAGAAAGTTTTAAAAACAGTTAATGTAAAAGAAAGGACAATTCTAACAAATTTTTTATTAATAGCTCTTAATATAAATGGATGTTTTTTTGTCACCCTGTAAATCTAATGCTTATCATGCTATATTCTATGCAAAGCATTTTTTTGTGCATATAAATAATATATTTCAATTTCCTTAAACTTCGTGGAAAGTAAAGGAATGAAAATATGGTTTATAGAAATACCTCTCATAGAACATAATGCTTTGAAATACTTTCGGGTGTCCCAGTACACAAACCAGTAGAGGTATAAACTCCATTTTCAATAGGGAATATCCGATAGTGAACTTGAATAACATATATCAGTTTCAAGAAATTCCATAAATATTTACGGGATTTAGAGCTCGGACAGGCAGATATTCAAAACTGAAATCATATTCACACTTAAAAAGTTAGTTTTAAAAACACATAACACAATTCTAGCAATTTTTTATTAATAGCTCTTAATGTAATTGGATATTTTTGTGCCACCCTGTAAATCTAATGCTAATCATGCTATATTCTGTGCAAAGCATTCGTTTGTGCATATAAATAACATATTTCAATTTCCGAAAACTTCGTGGAAAGTAAAGTTATTAAAATTTGATTTATAAAAATATCTCTCATAGAACGCAATGCTTTGGAATACTTTTGAGTGTCCCTGTACATAAACCGATGGGGGTATTTCCTCCATTTTATACAGAAAACATCCAATAGTGAACTTAAATAACATATTTCAATTTCAATGTGATATGTCTGCACTAAAGGTAAGAAAATATGGTTTATAGAAATACCTCTCATAGAACACAATGCTTTGAAATATTTTCGGGTGTCCCTGTACACAAACTAGTAGAGGTATAAACTCCATTTTCAATAGGACACGTCCGGTAGTGAACTTGAATACCATTAATCAGTTTCAAGAAATTCCATAAATATTTACGGGAGTTATAGCGCGGACAGACAGACAGACAAACCGAAGTTATAAACACTTTTCAATATTGTTGGAAAGTGTTAAAAATGATAGAAAGTGTTAAAAACGCTTAACGTAAACGAAAGTACAATTCTAGCAATTTGTTATTAATAGCTCTTAATATAACTGGATATTTTTGTGACACCCTGTAAATATAATGCTAATCATGCTATATTCTATGCAAAGCATTCTTTTGTGCATATAAATAACATATTTCAATTTCCTAAAACTTCGTGGAAACTAAAGTTATTAAAATTTGATTTATAGAAGTATCTCTTATAGAACGCAATGCTTTGGAATACTTTTGAGTGTCCCTGTATATAGCCCGATGGTGGTATTTCCTCCATTTTATACAGGAAACATCCAATAGTGAACTTGAATAAAATTTTTCAATTTTATTAAGATATGTCGAGAGTGAAGGTATTAAAATATAATTTATAGAAATACCTCTCATAGAACACAATGCTTTGAAATACTTTCGGGTGTCCCTGTACACAAACCAGTAGAGATGTAAACTCCATTTTCAATAGGGAACGTCCGATAGTGAAATATAATAACATATTTATATTTCATTAAGCTATGTCTACAGTAAAGATATAAAAATATGGTTTATAGAAATACCTCTCATAGAACACAATGCTTTGAAATACTTTCGGGTGTCCCTGTACATAAACCAGTAGAGGTATAAACTCCATTTTCAATAGGGAACGTTCGATAGTGAACTTGAATAGCATATTTCAATTTCATTAAGATATGTCTACAGTAAAGGTGTGAAAATATGGTTTATAGAAATACCTTTCATAGAACACAATGCTTTGAAATACTTTCGGGTGTCCCTGTACACAAACCAGTAGAGGTATAAACTCCATTTTCAATAGTGACCGTCCGATAGTGAACTTGAATAACATATACCAGTTTCATGAAATTCCATAAATATTTACGGGAGTTAGAGCGCACAGAGACAGACGGACAGACAGACAAACAGACAGACAGACAAACCGAAGTCATAAACACTTTTCAACCTTGTTGGAAAGTGTTAAAAATGTGTTCTTTATAAAACTATGACAGTGTTTCGTCGTAAGAATGAGCATATATATATATATATATTACTGTAGTATGATTTAAAATTTAAAAATAAACAAGAACAAAAAATCATGCGATACGCATTATTTATTAACTCTTTTCAAATGCACGTACTTGTTGTATTGTATAACTTTTGATGTTTTTTGCCTACGTTATTACACAACGGCACACAGAAGGACTGAAAGGCATACAGACAGACTAACTGAATTTATAATCACTCTTAAACATGGTTGGAAAGTGTTGAAAATGCTTAACGCAAAAGAAAATGCAGACCTTGGGTTATAATTACAGTCATTAGTGTATCTGAATATTTTAATTTATCCATATGAATCTGAAGTTTAACCATATCATATTCTTTACAAAATATTACTTTAGCATATTAAGAATAAATATCAATTTCTTTATGATTTTTTAAAAAGGTAATTTAAATGTGCTCAAAGTTATATAAATGTGATGTATAAAAATGTCTGTCCTAAAACGCAATGCATTAGATACATTGGCTTTTTTTTTTTTTTTGGTGTGTGTGTGTGTTTGTCCCTGTACTCAGACAAATTCTATATAACCTATTAATGTCATTTTAAATAGGTAAAATTCCATAGTGAAATTGAAAAATTATTTTTTAATTATGAATTTTTTACGGACACTGGGGATGGACAGATGGACAGATAGGGAGATAGGCAGATGGACAGTCGGGCAGATAGATACATAAATTGAAGTCATATTGGCATTTAAAATTTGTTAGAAAGCGTTAAAAACGCTTAATGTAAACAAAAACGCAACTCTGGCAATTTTCCAATTAAAGCCCTTAATGCAAGTAAGTATTTTTTGTGGCTCTGTAAATCTAATACTAATCGTACTGCATTCTGTATAAAATCTTCTTTTGTGTATATAGAAATGTCTGCAAATAGAAATGTCTTAATTACAGACAGAAATGTGTCTGAAATACCAAATTAGACACATAAATCTCAGACACCACACATGTCTGAATTTGAGATACAAAAATATTTTTTATAAAAATAGACTAAGTTAAGTGTCTGAATAATACTGATTTGTCTGAATTTCAGAAATATTACAGTTTTGACACTTGGAAATTAAGACATTTTACAATTCAGGCACCTAGAAATTCAATCAATTTATAGTTCAGACACTTGTAGTGACAAAGGAACTTTTTTCACACGGATTCTATTTTAAGTAATATGCATACGGGGGTTTAAGTTTCTTTTCACATCCGTTTCATTTAATAATATTTTATATAATAAGTGCTCAAGCTATTTAGACCATTTAGCTTTGTGAAACTGAATTTTCAAAGTACAAGAAATCGAATATGCAAACGAATAATCTTGAACGATATGTACGCGACTTCTGCGTAATTTTTTAATATTTAAATAAAAAAGAAAAAGAAAAAAGAAAAACTTAAATTCCTACATATCAGTGTAAAACAACCAATTTTCTGCTTTTCATGCAAATAGTGTGTTTTCCGTTAAATATAAGTTTAAAAGAGAGAGAGAAAAGATAGAAAAAATACTAAAAATATACACATAAAATTTAAAATACAAATGTATATTAAGCTTTAGGTATTTTATTGATAATTTTAATTCCAAAAAAAAATACTAAATGAAAAATTTGCAATTTTTTCGACGAATACTACATATCTATACTACTAACCAAAGAAAGCTTACTGTCGATTATTGTAGCTCAGTAGATTGATCGCTGGTTTGTGAATCTATAGTTCCTCAGATCGAGTCCAGTCTGTCGAAGATGTTCGCTACGTTGGGACATTTTCTGTGTGCTCTAAGAAATTCTATATCCATTTTTTAACCGGTAACTAAACCACGCGCAATCTTATTTACTTATTTATTTTTATAATTTATTTATGAAAAATGAGGTTAAAAATGGCTTCTTTAAATCACTTCAAGTGTCTTAAATTCAGTCCCATTCATGTCTTAATTTAAGATATCTTACGCGTCTTAAAATTTAAGACAAAATTTCGTGTCTGGAAATAAGGACACTTATGTGTCTGAATTCAAGGCACCTGAATTTGCAAAATTTATAAAAATATCTCTCATAGAATGCAATGCCTTGGAAAAATTTTGGGTGCCCCTGTACACCAATGAGTGGGAGAATTTACTTCATTTTCTATAGAAAACATCCAACAGTGAACCCCAAACACATATTTCAATTTCATTAAGATTTTTGTGCTGTAATGGTAATAAAATATGGTTTATAGAAATGCCTCTCATAGAACACAATCCTTTGGAATACTTTCGGGTGTCCCTTTACACAAACTACAGGAGTTATTCACTCCATTTTCAACAGAAAACCTCCGTTAGTGAACTTCGATAACATATATCAGTTTCAAGAAATTCCATTAATATTTACGGGAGTTAGAATGCAGACAGACAGACATGTAGGCAGACGGACAAACAGACAAACCAAAGTCATTAACACTTTTCCACTTTATTGGAAAGTGTTGAAAAGGAAGCTAAAATTTGTGTTCTAAGAAACAGATATAAAATTCTCTTAAAAACGGAATTTAACTTAGTACAACAGGACATTTTTCTAGTCTATTCTTCCACATGAAAGCATTTGGCAACTGTGTTGCGCTTCCTGACAACGGTTACTATACATATTCCTTAAAATTCATTTCATGAGATTTTTCTGAATTTTATTTATTTATTTTTCATTTTACTTGATACGGGAAGAAAAAAAAAAAACATTTGATATTTTTATTGAAAGATGAAGTTCTGTTCCTTAGGAATCGTTACTATATTAGTTTCATAAAGTTCAATTAAATTTAAACTCTATTTTTAATTGTATTTTTTTAAATTTATTTCCAAAGAGAAAAATATCCTGACATAGTCAAGGTGAAACAAAATAAATAATGACGACGCGTAACGATTTATTGAAAGCAATAGTTCTGTCGTGCTATAAATTTAATACAAAGCTAAAGGTTTCATAAATAATTCTATATTTATCAAATACTCCTTTTATGTTTAGATTAATTAACTATTCGGCCATTTATTGGAAAACCTTAAATAGCCTAGTACATCACGGCCTTTTCAATTCTCATAATGTAAAAGCAGACAAAAGTGCATATAAAATTTGCGTTTACTTGACATATTATGCGTACGTTTCACATTTTATAAGCTCTTTTGTGATAGAGTGTAAGCACAGACTCTTCATTTATATTCTCTGGGTACCTTCTGTTCTTATTTTACTTAATCTTTTCTGAAATGTATAAATTTGTCATTAAACTGTACGTTTACCTATATAATTTTGAAATATCTTATATCGTAGTTGATTAAGAGGTGAAATACTCCCTGATAAAGAGAACTCAAAAAAAGAAAAATAAAAAAAACCCGAGATAGAGTATATTAGGGATATCTTTATTCAGTGTATTGAGAAAAATGCATCTAATGAGACTTAGTCGAATCCCATATAAAAACATTTAACACTTTTTTAAAATAAACTTCTTTAAGTAAATAATCTTTAAAACAAAAATTATAGAAGTAATTGTAGTTTAAAGAAAGGTATCCAAAAATAAGTTTTTTTTATAAAATTAAAATAAAATTCACTGTTCAATATTATAAAAATTAAAATAATGAAAAATTTATTTAAAACTAGTGGATCTACAGTTCAATAGTCTCAACGTTCTGTTTGTATCAGTCATTACTCAGCAAATCCGTTTTACTTATATAGTATTTAAAATGATTATATATATATATGATTAAAAGACTACAGAACAGATACACTTATAAGGGGGGCGTTTTCCCCCTCAAGCCCCCGTTGTATACGACTGTTTGTATCTCTGTGTATATATATATATATATATATATATATATTTCCTTTTAATTCATATAGTTTTGTGTTAATTCTTTGTAACTTATAAACACTTGTATCGAACTTTATTCAAAATGATTGCTTGCAATTATCAGAATTATTTTGCGTAACCTTGTAAACTAATTACCTATTCTATGCCTATCATTTTTCAATGAAACCTTGCTTTTTAACATTCTATTAATCTTCGTTTTTTCAATTATGTTTAATGGAGTTTAATCATGTTAAAGAACTACTTATGAGAAATACCGTTTATAGACCGTAATGGTAGAAAATTCTTTTCAGTGTCCCTGTACACGAGTCACACTAGTTATACACATTAATAAAAAGTATAAACTAAATCATTGGAACTCATTAATATTCAGCTAAATTTTACATAATTGGATAATTACAGAATGTCATCGGAATTCTTTTGTGTGGTCCTGTAAATAAATTACGTAATCTATTAATACCTTTTTTCTAAAGAAAACATGCTTTCAAGCATCTTAATGTATGTTAATTCTATTATGTTGAACGGAGCATAAACGCGTTAAAATGCGCTTGATGAAAATATGGCCATAGGCTCGAATGCTACGAAATTTGTTTTCTGCGACCTTGTCAACGAACCGTAAATATTACATATACCAATAAAAAATATACAACTTATTCTACGTAGCTCATGAATGATTGCCCGAAATTTGACATATTTTGGAAGATTATGTGACATTGTCGAAACACTTTTGTGAGATCCTGTCGATTAATTATTAAGTCTAAGCACACATTTTTTACAGGAAACATATTTTTATGAATCTCAACAATGCATATAAATTTCTTTTTGTTCGAAACAGTGTTACTATGTTAAAATGCGTTTAAATGAAATCCTTTCCATAGACCATAATGATAAGAAAACATTTGGTGTGTCCCTGTACACGATTCATAAGCAATATAGGCACCAAAACCTATACAGCTATTTCTGTATAGTGCTTGAACATTTGTACCAATTTTCAAGTCAATACAGAGATTGCTATTGCAGCACATACGAATTCGGTCCATAGGCCGTAATGATCTTTTGGTGTGTTCCTGTACACGAACTATAAATAGCGTACACACCCAAAACTATACAGCTATTTCTATGTGGTTAATGAATATGTGTACCAAATTGCAAGTCAATACAGTGATTTTTGAGTCCGCTAACGCGAGACATACTGACATACAGACAGACCGAACCCAAAATCTTTTCAAGTCTCCGCTTGGAGGCCTCCGCTGACGTTTCGGCAATTATATCATTACGGTATAAATTTCAATCATCACTAGCTTTATTAAATGGATACCCTGAAGTTTGTTTTTCTGGAAGCAAACCTTTCTATAAAAATATACTTTTTTATCATTTTATCATGCATATTTTCTTAAGATTAACAAGAAAATTTCAAAAAAAAATTAATTTTCTTATACAATAGAAATAACACAGTGACGTGTAATTTCCAAGAAAATTCTAAATAAACATTAACTATTTATTATTTTCGGAATAAACTATTTATTATTTTCGGAATAATTTTAATTAATTATTTTCGGAAACCTTTTTTTTTTTTTTTTTTTTTTTTACGTGCTCTCTAATTTTAAAGGTAAGATTTCTAAAATGATATTGATCTGCGTGATATTAGAGCTTAATCAAAATGCACAAAAACGTTTATACCAAACCCAAAAGACATTGATGCAATCACCAACGGAGCCTTACAATATCGATTAGAAATAATAAAATGTGTCGAGAGCTGCTAGAATACTAAATGAAGCACAGACACGTACATCTTACCATAATGAAATAGTAAACACTCAAAAGGTCGAAATACAAAAATTAAATATCGTACATATAAAAGAATTCTGCTTTAATCATTTTGGGAAATCAATCATAATCATTTTGGGAAATCAATCGATTTTTTACAAATATACATATAATAATTAAAAAGGCTAATAATTAATAAATGTATATATACATATCAGAAACCTAATGCTAAGGTAAGCAGTGCTGTATTTCATTAGTGATTTATTAAAATAAAAAGTATATAAGAAAAACAAACGAGGCGAAATACATATAAAATCGATGATTACGATCATTATCAAAGTTCGTGGATCAATACCAAATGATATTTTTTTCTATTATAAATAGAAGAGCTACTGCATGGATTGGTTTGCCAAGGTTTAGTGATCTGCAATGAAACTGTAACTAGTGAGAACTAATCCCTTAAAATGTCATTTTTTGTCGCAACACAAAGTGTAGGTCATTTTTTATAATCTTTTAAGGAAATTTTTTCATACTTTTCAAAACTCTGTTTGAAACTCCAGTAAGTAAAACAGATGAAAAAAAAAAAAGATTGTGTGTTAAATACCTTGAAAAATATTCGAAATATACTCACAAAAAATATGAAGCAAACACTTGGTTTTGTCAGTAATAAATTAAAGTGTGATATAAGCTAATAATAATATAAATATATAAAAAATAAAAAAATAAAAAAATCATAAAAGTCAAAGATAGCATAATTTGTCCCTAAAATGTTGTTTTATTGGAAACGAATGCCAATTAATATAATTGCATCTTTTGTTATCAATTATTGATTCTCAGACACTCTTTTAAAAGTTTTAAGTCTGATATTCATTCTGCATTTACATCAGTTCAGGATACACATGAACATTGCTTTCTCCATGAATGTTAGTGTATAGGGAACTGTATGGTTGTGTAGGGTTTAAAGCCATTTGAATACTCGTAGATTCTAGGCGAAGGAATAATACCCTAAAAGGAGAATCTTTCTAAGGAGTCATAAGTCGTGTAATAAAAAATATTATAAATAAAACTAACGTAAGTATAGTATTTTTTCTTTCAAATAGCTAGAGATTTCTGAGAATATGGTCTATCTTTCTTAACAGAAAATCAATCAATATGCTGTTTTCGTTTTGTTTTCAATGGCTTGCGGAGTTATCTTGGTTATATTTCTGATTTTGAAATTAAAACAAATCTATATAATGCTGTAATCGACGAAAAAAGACTCACCTTTAGCGAAGGATGAAGTTGTAAAAATTTACTAAACTATTAGACAATCGTTGTTATTTTTACAGCACAAGAACGGACAAATTAATCCTTATAATTAAAAAGCTTTAAAATCATGGACAAACTCGACGTGTATTTATATCAATTTTTAACATTATTTACACTAGCATTTAACATTTTACATATTTACATCATTAGGCATCATGCATTATATCATTTACAATTTACAGACAAATTAGTCCTTACAGTAAATAAATGCTTTAAAATTAAAATCATATGCAAATGTAATGCATAATTATGTTGTTTTTTAACATTGCTTATGATCATTAACATTATTAACATCACTGAAATTTCTTTGCTTTTATTACAATTTAAGAACTATGTAGAGATTTACTGAATCTGAAAATAATTATTTATCCTAGTTCATTCCTTAAAATTATATTTCAGGATAAAAGAAGAACCAGTTTAGGATTTCATATATAAAGAGTATGTATTCAAAGATATTAAGAACTCTGTTGTCTTCTATGAAAATTTTCACGGTCTAATATTAAAATAAAACAATTATATTAAGTGTACCGAAGGTCGTCGCTGTCGTCGCGAACACTTAATTCTTAAAAATAAGCTTTCCAAGTCGTACGTAGTTTCGACTCGCATACAAAGTTTTTATTGAAACGCTCTATTTTTAAAGTTTTGAACTTAAAAAAAAAAAAAAAAAAATCTATTATTGCTAGAGCAGAATCAATTTTACCGAATTAGTTTTTTTCGTCGTATCGTTTTCTGTTTATGGTTTTAATAAAGGATGCACAATTTTGTTTCCTTTTTGTGCTCAATTCGAATCAATTTCATCCAGCTTTTGCTTTCATTTAACTAAAATAATATTACAAAACTTATTTTTTCAAGTGAATTTTCATTTTTTTAATAGTATATAGCTGCTTTTTTTTTTTTTTTTTTTTTTTTTAATGGATTCTTACAACTGATACAACTAAATGGCATCATTGCATAGTCCCATTCCCTACTGAGTGATTCAAATTTCAAGGAGAGAATCAGTAATGGATGAGTCATACTATCCCAGTTTTATTATGCAGAATGATAGTCAAGTTTATTTCGCCCACAATCAATTCTGAATATCTAAATATATTTGTATGAGGATTTTTTTTTCCTCAGATGTAATTTTTTAGATGTAAATTAATTTCAGATTATGATGCAAGTTTTATCTAAATATTATTTTATTTATTAACGCAATAATAAAAGAAAAATACTTTTCCTTAATGATATATTTCAAATATTTCCAATCGTGCCATATTTTATTGTGCTTCTGCTGCGAAGCAAAAGATGTCTACTACCACAGCAGAAAGTGTCTATTACTTTTTTTTTGCATGTTTACTATTAGTGCTATTTGAACTCTTTTGCAAAAAAATATTTTATCTTCAGAATGTTTCAATTAGCAACTTTTTCTAAACAATCTTGTACACTAAGTACTAAATGAGGTATACTTAGTAGTATAACACTTAGTGGTTAAACACTAAGCGTATATATAGTTAGTGGTTAAACACTTGGTATACTTACAGTCACAAAAAAGTAAGAATAATAAATATAGTCCTTCCTTAGAACTTCCTTAAAATTTTCAATACGTGTACAATTATCTTAACAGCATCATAAAGAGTGTTTTAAATGTTTGGAATCATTGAAATAGATCGAAGGAAAGAAAATTCTTATGTTCACATCGATTATGAAAGTTCTGTTTGCTCAAACAACACTGCGCTGCAAAAAAAAACCAAAAAAAAAAACATTTTCGAGCCCTGATACCATTCTTGCTGATTCTTATGTAAAATGACCTCCTGAATCCGATTATGATCCCCATTTTTTATCCAATCACTCACCGTTTTCTCGGGACGTCACCCCTCTCCCAATGTTTAACACTGTTTGGTAGTTTTATGGCCATGAATTTGATTTGTAGAAGAGAAAAGAATTATTTTAACCCTTAAAAACATAAAAAAAATATAAGGTTTATTAAAAAATAATAATAATTGATTAAAAAAATATAATAAATGTAATACATTATTTCTGTGGCAAATCCCCTCCCCCTAAATTTCCCCCTTGATGAAAATGTTCATATTTTAAAATTTTCCAACTCCGTAGCACCTCAGAAGATATTTAACAGTTAAAATAATCCTTTCCTTCGTTACAAATTCAATATTATAGCCATAAAATTACCGAAAAGTGATAAAAATAGAATAGCGTCCCTAGAAAACGGGTTATAGGGCAAAATGGGCATCATATTTGGTTTCAGGAGGTCATTTTACATAATATTTTCTGAAAATGGTGTTGGAGCCGATTTTTTCATGGTGAGCAGTGTAATCTGTCAGAGGAGGATTATAAATAAAAAACCCATGCCACACTTTTTTTTTTTTTTTTAAACCAGACTTTTTTTCATGAAATCATATTTTGCCGAAGAAATCGCTTTATATTATGTACCTCTTTTTACATTTTGGTATTTTAAACGCCTCAAGTCAACTATTTTTATGTAAAATCTAAACCATCCAAAGTATCTGGAAGGGAAATCTATATGGTTTTAAACACATTAATTTAGAATGCCTCGTGATTTTAAATAACCTATCATATAATTTATCATATATGTCCTGGTGCCTTCGGTCCTCATATAAAAGAAAAATTAAAAGGTCATGCATTATTTCATAGAACCAATTTGCTTTTGAAAATCTAAATTGTTTTCCTTTTAAGATATATCGGCGTTTTAAATTTTTTATTCGATTATAAGAATCTAGACCTTGCAGGCCTCAGCATTGCAGCGTGAAATAAATACTACTCATTATAAACGTAACATTCTTTTTCACTTAAAATTATTATATAAAAGCAAATTTGTGGTTTAAAAGTAAAACAAAATTATGTTTGTGTCAGACGAGGCACCCCCCGCCCAAGGTGCTCCGGGGCTCCACCAATGATACCTTATCTCACAAATCATTTGGAAATTCGAAACTTTCAAAATCAATGTAGTTAAAGGACCTGTTTTCCTTTGGAGATATTTTGCTGTTCCCAAATTTTTGAAATGCCTTGTATATGATTTAATATGCGTTTTCTTAATTTGTTACACTCGTAAACATTTATCAAAAGGAAAAATTTATAAATAAACAATAAAATTTCTATTACAATTCTGTTACAAATATTTAAAAACATAATAGTTAACCTCAGTGCATTGTATTGTATATCCTATACTTTGAATAATCGTATGTAATAAACAAATATATCTAAGATCAAAATAAATTACTATTTGTTTAAAAATTCAACAAACGTAAACGGTTTTTTGTAAAATTTCTTTCTTTCTTTTAACTAGCGACTTTATTTTTTCTATTTCATTGTTTTAACAATTCTATTAATTAAAGGAAAACCGTTTATTTCTCTTTCAAAATAAATGGAAATGTTTAAAAAAAAAAAAAAATCGTTTTATTCGCATTATTTTTTTCTTATTTTGTAAAATTATTTTGAATATTAAGTTACATTTTGAGTTACAAAAAAAGAAAAGAAACTGAAACAAAGTATATAAACATATAAAAATATAAAATATATAAATGTATAAAAATGTAATCTGGTATAGGCTTAACTTTATCCTTTCGTATCGATTTAATTTTCTCTTTAAATTTATTTTTCGATGTTTAGAAATAGCATTTAAAACAATTTGTATATAATTTTCTTCAGTTAAACGAAATCTAATCCAATTTCATTCAAATTTAATATTTCTTTTGCGAATAAAGTAAACGATCTCGTTTTGAGATAAAACTGTTTAATTTCCGTAATTACATATAAACGTTCTATACTTTACTGCTGCTAAAAAAAAAAAAAAAAAAAAAAAAAAAAAAAAAAACAGATAAAAAAACAGAAAAAAAACAGAAAAAAAAAATTATTTTAAATTAGTAATATTCTAAAAAGCAATTCTCATGCAGAAAATTAGAAAGAAAGAAATACATTATGGAAACATGAATCAGAAAATATAAGTTTTTTAGATTTGATATTCTAAACACCTGTTAGAAATTCTCTTACATTTTATTTAATCTTTAAGTATTGAGAAAAAGCAATTACTCATAACTTTAGCCATGAAATAAACTAACTGGTAGCTTTATTTAAAAAAATTACATTAAAGATTTTAAGAAGCAAAAATTATAAGGAATGATCGGACACCCCTAAGATTCTTCTACGATGATAAATATTTTCACTGCTCAGTTGAAAATGACTACATAAAACACGTCCATATAACACTTTATTGTTCAATAAATTCACTATTGTCTGAACCTTGTTTAAGTGTGGGAGACAATTTCCAAAACTGTTGGACTGTTACAACTATATTTGTGAGGTAAAACAGAAAGGGAGACGCACAATGTTTTTAATCCTGTAATAATTTTATTTATGTAAAACAAAATTTAATTATTATTCTTTTTCATTATCATTTCTATATTACATTTACATTATCATTATCATTTTTACATTATCATTTCACTGGTTTTTCGAGAGAAATCCTGCAAGCATCGATGAATTAAAACAGATCATAACTGAAGAAATCTCGTCAATAACACCAACAATGTTACGAAGTGTGTCAAAAACCTGGTTCGACGTGTTCATGTTTGCATTCAAAATGGTGGCGAACATTTTAAACATTTTCTGTGAGGAATGATAATGTAAAATTTGAGTTAAATTATGTTTTTCAAAAATAAAATTATTACAAAATTGTGAGTCTCCATTTCTGTTTTACCTCACAAATAAAGTTGTAACAGTCCAACAGTGTTGGAAATTGTCTCACAAACTTAAACAAGGTTCAAACAATCATACTTTAATGTTAGAATAGTTGCCACATCTGTCAGATTTAAGGGTTATAAGAAAAAACCCCGGGTAGTCCTTTAAACTGATCACCCTGTACATGCTTTTAAAATAAAAATATGAAACTTTTACATATAAATATATGGATTTGAAAAAGAATTCCACTATCATATTTATTATTTGGCTTCAAAAAACACTTTTATATAGACTTTTTTTTTTTTTTTTTGAGAAAATTTTGAAACTCTTACTTACACATTTTAAATTTAAGTTGATATATATGATTAAAATATAATCTGGTGTGACTCTCAGATGACTTTTTCTTACCCTGCATTTCAATACTATAAAAATAGATTGCAGAATAAATGGTAAGATAACAAATACTGTATATAAACAAACGTTAAAATAAATTCAAACTGGGTTAAGAAACGGTTTTACATGACAAGCAAATTGGCATGAGTATGGCTATTGCCCCGACACAACCCCCCCCCCCCGTTCAAGTATAGTGTCTGTATTTATATAAAATTCAAACCGTTATTAAATCTAAAACTTTGCTCGTAATTATTCAGAGAACTGTTACTCACACAACTCCTTGAAACTTACCAATTCTTAACAAACTTCTCAGGTAGCAAACTCATATAAATTTCAAAATACAACATTTCAACTGCTTGTAGTTATTCATTTTTAAGCTACGCTGATAACAGATATAAACAAAGGTCAACCGCTACAAACATGACTTCAGTATACAGGGAGCATATATAATCGCAAATATTTTTTTAAAAAGTTCTAGAAATTTAACTTAATAATAATAATAATAATAACAATAATTACCAAAAGGGTATGAGGAATCATTTTCCATTCTTTAGCTGTTTCGTGGACAAGGTGAAACATAGTAACGCACTTACATCAACTGCATTCGATAGAAAAGCCTTTTTTTTTTTTCTAGTTTTTTTTTTGGTAGCTCAACATGTTTTTCATAAGATATGCCCACATCACATTGTTTATTAAAATATAGTCTTATATTAATAACACACAACACAACATGAAGTGACTTCCAACAATTTCCAAGTATAGTTTCACGATATTCTAGTTCATTTGGATAATCGTGTAAACGTTTTGTGAATGAGTTTTATACTATATTCTACATGAAACACACTTTTCCACGTATAAATATATATATATTCATTTCATTTTATTCATTGTAGATTATGGGTGTTAAACTGTACCTACCAAAATGTTCGCATATAGATGTTCCCAGTACACGAACCATTTGCTTTATCTCTGCAAAATATTTAGGGTAGTATTTTTTATTTTTTATTTTACAGATTTAGAATATTCAGTTTGAACTTCCTGCTGCTATCGGTTCTTTAGATAAGCTCATAAGAGACTTTACCACTAGAAACCACTAGACCAACCCCTAGAAACTTGGTTTTCAGATTCAGGGAATCTGAAAATGTGTAAAAGTAGAAAAAGCTAAATTTAAAAAAAATTGACACCAAAACAATACCATCTATAAGGGTAAAAGAAAATAAAAATAATATAAACACAAAAAAAAAAAAAAAAAAAAAAAAAAAAAATAACAACTCATTTTAAATGCAAATATATTGTGTGTTTATCATATTTATTTTATGTTTTATTTATTCTTTTAAAGTGTTTAAAAAAAAAAAAAAAAAAAAAAAAAAAAAGGTATTTATAAAACAAATTGTTACTTTAAATTTAGAGCAATAATCTTGAGCTGACTTTCGCTTATCCTACGTACAATTGACTATTTTTCAAAGTTTTAAACACACATGATGCAATGAATCTAACGGTTTTCTTTTAACTTTACTTTTTCAGACTTTACTTTCATTTTTGCTTTCGTTTTCCACAAATACTTTATGGGCATAACCCTTACCTCATTGTTATCTTTTCTCATTCTAATTTTTTCTACAGCTTTTTACATATTACCATGTTTTTATTAACTTCGATTCTTGTGTGTTTGTTTGTGGGTTTGTTTGTGGGTTTGTTTGTGGGTTTGTTTGTGGGTTTGTCAGGGACAAATCTTGCAATCGATTTTTAACTAACTTCCCGACTAGCTAGATACTTGAAATTTTCAGGACAGCTCACAACTCGGTGACAATACATTTTTCTAATAATGTTAGTCAACTATTTCAAGTCCCGCTGCCTTTGGCAGCGCTTATATGATTCGACAGAAAATTTATTTAACTAACTTCCCGGATAGCTAGACATTTGAAACTTTCAGAATAGTTCAGAACAGGGTGAAAATGCATTTTCTTAAAACCTTTAGCCAACTGTTTTGGGTTCCCGCTGCCTTCGGCAGCGTTATCAGTACAAAGCTTGCAATCGATTTTTCACTAACTTTCCGACTAGCTAGACATTTGAAATTTTCAGAACAGCTCACAAGACGGTGACAATACATTTTTCTAATAATTTTAGTCAGCTATTTCAAGTCCCGCTGCCATCGGCAGCGCTTATATGATTCGACATAAAGTTTATTTAACCAACTTCCCGACTAGCTAGACATTTGAAACTTTCAGAATAGTTCAGAACACGGTGAAAATGCATTTTCTTAAAACCTTTAGCCAACTGTTTCGGGTTCCTGCTGCCTTCGGCAGCGTTATCAGTACAAAGCTTGCAATCGATTTTTCACTAACTTTCCGACTAGCTAGACATTTGAAATTTTCAGGACAGCTCACAACACGGTGACAATACATTTTTCTAATAATTTTAGTCAAATTTTTCAAGTCCCGCTGCCTACGGCAGCGCTTATATGATTCGACAGAAAATTTATTTAACCAACTTCCCGACTAGCTAGACATTTGAAACTTTCAGAATAGTTCAGAACACGGTGAAAATGCATTTTCTTAAAACCTTTAGCCAACTGTTTCGGGTTCCTGCTGCGTTCGGCAGCGTTATCAGTACAAAGCTTGCAATCGATTTTTCACTAACTTTCCGACTATCTAGACATTTGAAACTGTTAGGACAGCTCACAACACGATGACAATACATTTTTCTAATAATTTTAGTCAACTATTTCAGATCCCGCTGCCTTCGGCAGCGCTTATATAATTCGACAAAACATTTATTTAACTATCTTCCCGACTAGCTAGACATTTAAAATTTTCAGAATAGTTCAGAACACGGTGAAAATGCATTTTTTTAAATACCTTTAGCCAACTGTTTCGGGTTCCTGCTGCCTTCGGCAGCGTTACCAGTACAAAGCTTGCAATCGATTTTTCACTAACTTCCCGACTAGCTAGATATTTGAAACTTTCAGGATAGCTCAGAACACGGTGGCAATATATTTTTTTAATACTTTTAGTCAACTGTTTCAGGTCCCTACTGCCTTTGGCAGCGTTCATATGATTCAACAGAAAATTCATTTAACTAACTTCCCGAGTAGCTAGACATTTGAAACTTTCGGAACAGTTCAGAATACGGTGAAAGTGCTTTTTAAAAATATCTTTATCCAATTGCTTCGGGACCCTGCTGCCTTCGGCAGCGTTTCCAGTACAAAGCTTGCAATCAACTTTTAACTAACTTTCCGGCTAGATAGCCATTTGAAACTTTTATAATAGCTCAAAAAAGGACGATAGCAAGGAATTTTTTTTAATACTTTTATCCAATTGCTGGGGTTCCGGCTGCCTTCAGTAGCGTTTATATGATTCAACAGAAAATTAAAAAACATGGTTTATAAATTTTTTTTTATCTTATAATTATTCTTTTATCAGCCGCCCCTCTAACACAGTTTACAAATATTGTCCTGATAAAATAATTATCAGTAAGAATATATTTATTATCAACCACTATGTTCGATACAACACTTTACGTCTCTATTCGATGCAATATAAAAGATCACGCAGTGAATCTTCAATTACCATATGCGTATTAGTAGGCATATACGTTACACGACATATAATTTTAATGACAATTAACGTAGCTTTCCTTAATTAAAAAAAAAAAAAAAAACTTATATTCAACTTATATTCACTTTCAAGCAATATTATTAAATCAGGTATTAACTACGTTCACTCAAAACACTAATGAAATATCCAGTTGTCTGCATGTGTCAACATCGCTGCTTCTCAACTAAAATTAGAGGAATCTAAAGTTTCTAACATACCAAATAAGCTGGTATCCTGAAAAGGTTTAGTATCTTTAGCAATTGCTATAAATACATAAAGCTTTTCTGACGCTATTTGCCATCCGATATCATCCAAACTTCCACTATAAGAAATCTTTTAATCATTGTATTTTATGAAATTAAACAACTTTATATAAAACATTTTGATGCCGGCAGATTTTGCTGTAAATTTCCATTTGCTCAAAAATTCATATGCATTAAATAAGATGCTCTTGTTTCAGCAGCTTGCAATCAAAGAAAAACTCCAATCCTTGAGGGATTTTAATCTAGAACCATCCCATAGTTCTTGTCATCCACAGGCAGATACACAGATATTAATCAGAATATGCCTAAAACGCATTCAGGACTTCTTAAAACTTATAAAACCTGAAAAAAGTAAAACTATAACTTTTGCAAATTTAATTCATTTTCCTTACGAATATAGAAAAAACTAGATGTTGTGGCCACCACTAAACTTTCTTCTATATTTCCCTATACAAATTCACTCAGCAACAATATTAATATATATATACATATATATATATATATATATATATATATATATATATATATGTATGTATATATATATACGATTCTTTTTCTAAGTTTTTTTTCGTTAAAAGTAAAAAAAAAAAAAAAAAAAAAAAAATCGATAACTTTGTTTTAAATTATCACAGATTTATAGTTCAACCATTCCTTTTAAAGGTATTCAGGAAACCTTTCGAAAGATACCCATCTTGAAAATTTAACATGCACAATTTTTTTCGCTAGTTAACTACAACTATTGTCAATAATTCATAGTGATTTTACAAACACAAGTTTAAAATAACTCTCATTATGCACATTCATACGAAATTTTGTCCTATACTGTCATGTTAAAAGTTTACAAAAAATGCGATCACAGCGCCACCTGCTGAATGACTGATCCCCAAATCTAATCAGCACCAGTTTATATCAGGGTGCAACTAAATACCAAGTTTGGTTACATTTCATTCATTGGTTCGTGAGATACAGTGGGCACAAAATTCGTGATACACACACACAGACACACAGATAGACAGACACACAGACATTTTCTAAAAACTATCAATTCGTATTCAGGACATCCCAAAACCTGTAAATCCATCAAAAAACGGTGGTCGAAAATTTTCACGAATCCAATACTTTCTTTATATTACATATAGAAGAAAGTAAAATAATAATAATAATAATTAAAATACTTTTATCTTTATTTATTTATTTATTTATTTATTTTTGGCAGTTTGTCTAAATCCTGATAACTCCAAAAATGCCCAAAAATGTCTTCAAAAATCATAATGATATTTCCTTCTATTAGCGAGAAGTTATTTATATTAAGAAACAAAAATCTACAGTGCGCTATCTCTTATTTATAAAATTATGCTAATAAAAATAGTGTTCATGTAAAATAAATTATTGTGATATTTTAGGAAACTTTTATATATATATATATATATATATATATACTAGTATACTGTGGCCATTCTAAAGCGTTCTTTTGAATCATTCTGTATTACAGCACTACCTAATGCCTATTATGCTCAAAAAAGTAATTAACATATTTTTCAAAAAAGATCTTATACTAGGGAATTGGTGAAATTTTAACCAATAAATAGAGCCATCTGAGATATAACCAATTATTGCAAGAAGTGTGTAACAGCAGTGCCACCTCATTACTAATATATATCTAGCACAATATAACATAACAGTCATCTCACATATCAAATATGATGCATTTATTTATCATAAACTAGGGGGCTCTGCCCCCTGCTCGCTCCGCTCACCAACCCCCGAAGGAGGCTTCGCCTCCTCTTCGACTCCCTTTACTTATTGAAACATGCAGAACTCTGCCCGCCTATTCGCTGCTTTCTTTCTCTGAAAAGGAATATTAATAGTGCATATTACAAGAGAAAAGTAGAAAATTATTATGGAAATTCTCATATTCAATGTCAAATTGAAATATATAATATTTATATATATATATATATATTAATAGAAAAAAAATCATAAGATCTAGACCACTTTGCATTACAGCTTTAGCATATGACCCTTTTTATTTCTTTTTTACAATCTTTAATCCGTACCACGGTACCCCAATCAGTAGAGCTTCGAGCTCGTAATTGGAAGATTGTAGGTTCGGTTCTCGAGCCCACCAAAGATCGTCGTGTACACTAATAGTGGCTGGTGCACGTAAAATATGTCGTGGCCACAATATCCTCCATGTTCCCATCAAAATTATACTTCTGGGAGCCACCGAAGGTGGCTCCTCGAACTATCCCCTTCATGTAGGACCAAAGCTGTGGTGGCATGTCTCCGGAACAACCGTAGGGGTGCGTCCCAGTCCATGGCTAATTATCAATAGCGCAGTCATGGTGCGACGTCAATCACAACCTACCTAATTATCTACCTACCTACAACCATGGATCATATTTTAATTTTCCGTGTAAAAAGATTAATTTTCTAAAAGTATAGAAAAAAAGTTGATATTTATTTTCTTTGTTTTTTACATCCATGGTTTCGGGCCGCGGTACCCTAGTCGGTAAAACGCTGAGCACGTAATTGGAGGATTGAAGATTCAATACTTGAGCCTGCCAAAGACCGTCGTGTACACTAATGGTGGCTGGTGCTCATAAAATGTGTCGTGGTCGCAAAGTCACCATGTTTCCATCCCCACTATACCTCTGGGGATCACCAAAGCGGAGGGGGATCCCTTCTATGAAGGTTCAAAATTGTGATGACATGTCTCCGGAACATCTCTAGGGGACCGTCCCAGACCGTCGCCAATTACCCATAGCTCAGTATTGGTGCGACGTTAAATCCAACCAACCTACGTACAACCATGGATCACATTTTAATTTTCTCGTGTAAAATGACTTCATGACAGAAGAACAACGTCACTGGGAGAAATTTTTTCAAAATGGCAAATAGAGTACCTTCATAAACTTGTCGTTTTTAGTTAATAACTTCTTTAATTAAAATGATAGAAATTTCTAAGCGGCTGAAATGTCTTCCTTGGAGTGCTCGGAACACATTGATGCCTCTCATGACGCGAAGGACCCTGTCCTCCGTTAGAAGATGCTGTCGCAGACAAAAAAAATTTGACGCCAGTGACAGTAACTTTTTTTTAATATATAGAGAAAATGCGATATAGATTTTCCATAAAAGATTAAATTTGCAATATGCATTGAAATAAACACAGTATAATATTTCAAAATGGTAATCTCCCATTTAAAGTTGGTTGTCCTTTACGCTGCAACAGTTTTTATACAACCTTTCTGTAAACGAAGGAAATTATAGAAAAGTAACGTCATCTCTCGTCATCTCTAGGCCAATAAAATCCAAAAGGAATTAGCATACTATTCATATAGCTTCTCGCTTGTGAAGATTTTTTTTTTCATTTATACATCATAGAAGCAGAGATATATACGCTTCCTTTAAATGGAGGAAATTGTAGAATCAATGTGTCCTCTGATAAGTGATAACCACCAAAAGCCAAATGATATCAATTTATGAAAAGAACGACGAAATATAGAACTTTATTAAACTTTCTTCATTATTTTTCGTCTAGAACTGCCACAAAATTTTTGTGACACATTCACAGACACAAATTATTCCTAAAAAGGTCAAAATCGTCAGATCTTCTTAAAATATATAAAAGCACAAGAACCGGAAATAGATTTTTTTTAAACCTAAAATTTTCTTTTGCGAATATACAAAAAATAATAAACTAACGCATTAAATATGGGTGAATATTATTGTTTAACAACTTGTTTATTATTCATCATAATAACTTTTATCGTAAATTTATGAAACAAATTCCTGCAATTTCATTTTAACGATGTATTTAGAAACAAAGAAGCCATAATATTATTTTTTAAATAAATGATATATTTATCTTTCACTGGTGTATTTTTATTTTTCGAATAAATTAAAAAATGATGAAATTTGATATCAAATTTCTTTATGAGTTTAGAATAATTCAGCAAATAAAATTTTTTGATTTGTTTTCCTGATATATCTATTTTCGTATTTCTAAGAAATATTTACTTATCAATTTAATTTCTATTTACGTGGAAAACCAATTACGATAGCTCTAAGATTTGTTTTAACATCATTTTCTAAATTGAACTCGATTTTGTTTGACAAAAAGCTAAAAATAACAGAATTAAAGAGAAAGTTAAATATGTTTTTATAAGCCCTGCTATTTTAAGACTTGCACACTTAGCGGTTATTATTTTATTTAATCCATATCTTCACCTGTAGTGCTCACATTTTTTTTTTTTAATCAAAGGCTGACAGTGGCAAAAAGTTACAAAAAATTTTGCTTTCTTGGAGAAAATGAGGTAATTAAATATATGTAGAGAACATGCAAAAAATTTTATTTAATAAATATATGCAATAACATATCTAGTAAATATATATAGTAGTCGTATTTAATAAGTATACTTTGTTTTCAAATAACAATTTTTTTCCCTTGCACTATATAAATTACACATAACAGGAATCAAAAATCAAATATTTTTAAATATGCCTATCAATAAAAAGCACTGTTAAAAACTTCAGTTCAAACTTAAACCACTATAAGGAGTAAAGTTATAAGCAACATCATAATATGGTTCAACCTCACTTTTTAGTTTTCTACTTCTTGCGATTGAATATCACTTGCACCAAAATTTGGAACAACCGTACACCCACTCACAAGGCACGTGTTTCGGCATACATGCAATTGTAATTCCTTTTGTATTCAAAATTTATGCAACAACTCACCCATTTTTAAAGATAAGACCCTATAAAATTTACCCCTTCTTACTAAAATCAACCAAACATAATTAACAAGCCAGAAAGCATACCACAGTTCTAGAGTGTTAGATTTCAGACAAGACGGTCTTTAGTTCAGCCTTGGTTGAATGCTAATTTTTTTTTTTTAACATAATACCAATATTTGGTATTACGAAAATTTAAAATTACGAAATCTTACAATCTAAAATTACGAAATCATGATAAAAGGTTAAACAGGGTGTTGAAGCTACATCAGTACCAAGTTTTGGTTCAAACTAACACCAAATTTTTAACAATGAGGATAATAATCTTTATTAAATATCCAGTTGGTAAAATGAGTCGGCTATCTGTTCAACGGCTCTGTACTTCACTATCATCCTTATCTAAAGATGATATTTCTTAATTAATACTCTACCGCTACATTTTTTTTTTTTTTATATATATAACAATTATTTTTAAATGCAATATTTTACTTCTAATTTTTACATTTAGCGTGGTGATCTCTTATGGAAGAAACAAGTATGGTTCAATTCGATGCGGAAGAAAAACATGCATGAGAATGGTTTACTGCTCTTCGATGATGGAGTATTTTTCATGGGACAAACATAGAAGCCATGTGTAGGTTGATATCAAGATGGAAGGGAATGCGAAAAGCTGAAAGCAGTTTTTATCTGCACAAAAAAACTGATTTCAGTGGCAACATATTGCAATAAAAACTTGTGTAATATGGAATAATGGGTAATGTATAATATGGAAACAGCACAGGAAACATTAAACTTGAAGAATGAAAAATATATTTAATGATGGGGATGTTTAATTACAATAACAGGGGTCGTAGTTTTCACCTTCCTTTCAGGACAGTTTCACAGATGAGAAACGTATGACTTTTTTGCGAGCACTTTTCTTATACAATAATTTCTATCCTGTTTAATCACAACAGATTGCTTTAAATGTACAATATAAATTTCTGTAAAAAAAAAAATGTGGTGGAAAACCAGACATGCATTTCTCATTTCTCAAAATGTTCTTTAAAAAGGGAGTTCTTACGGCCTCTTAAATAATTCCATAACTTTGAAGAACATATTTTAACAACAATATTAAATTTGAAAGAAACATTTGAAGGCATCGTAAACGAAAGACAGTGTCAGATGAAGATTGTAACTTTGAAAATTATGAAACGTATAATGAAATAGTCCAACTTCTCAGGCAGATGAAATTTCTGCTTTTTATACTCTCTTATTATACGTTCTCTCGTCTAATAGGGAAGGTGATTCATTCAGTTTTTTATTCAACTAGTTTTACAATTTAGGGTAAAGACACTAATAGAGGACACTGTATCAATAGTGGACACTTTTAAATTTGAACTCTTAAAACAAGTTTTCAGTTTCTCGCATTAGATTCGAACAATGTTAAGAACTGGTGTTGGGTGATTTTCAAATAAATTGCCGTTTTCAGCTTTACAAAAATTGAAAAATCGACTTACCTATTATAACACTAAAACTTACTCATGTATGAATTCCGAATAATTTTTAATTTTCTAAGCAGGTGATCATTTATGAGATTTTTTTTATTTATATTTTAGAAAATTCAATAAGAATCTTAGCAAATCACTATTTTTCTCATGAGAGTTACCTATAAAAAAGCATTCTGTAAATTCTTTTGTATGAATAACTAAATTTACAAACCTGGTGTAGTTTATTTTAAATACTTGATTTATCTCAAAATGGCACCAAAATTTATTTATTTTAATAATTGTTGATATTTAAACAGGTATATATCTCATAAGTGTTAATTTATTCCGCAAACAATGGTTTAAACATCTAATAAAAATGTATTTAATGAAAATTTTTGGAATTTCACTGAAGTCACAATGAACAATTAAAAACTTCTAATTGACAAAATAATTTATGTACATGTGGTAGCAAATTTATTAATACAAGACTGATATTTAGCTATAGTAACACTCATGAGAGAGAGTAACGCACATGAAATAAACCAACAATTCTGTTATAATTATATAGAGAAGTAGAAAGAAATAGATCAAAATTCAAAATTTATTGCAAATTATTTATGATGTTATATTCAAAAAACGCAATAGATTACAATACATTAGAATATAATATATCTAACAGATTGAACTAACATCATTTACTTTCTTATAGATTTGTTTCAAAAGAAATCTGGTGTGAAAGAACCACACGACTTCCATTACCCACTATTACACATATTATATGCGTTTTTGAGAGATAATGCGATCAGGAAACATAAAAGTGAACTAAAGAGAAAATCGTTAGAGCCGTTTTTGAGATACCAACTTTTACAAAAAATCAATTATTGACCGGAAAACAATAATTACATACAAAAGGATATTTAAAAGTGAGTTAATATGGCGAGTTTGAAAAAAATCCGTACAGCTGTTTTTAAAGGAACGCCCTTGGGAGACCTGAAATTGAGCTATCTATACAGGACGCCTATCAATTTTCCTGAACTAACCAACTATATCATTCGAAAGGACATCTAATAGAGTGTTTATATAGCAAATTTGAAGAAAATCGTTAGAGCCGTTTTTGAGATACGGACTTACGGTCCCACTTCCGGTTTCGGATGTCCCACTTCCGGTTTTTCAATTTTCACCAAAATTTGGAAATTTCATCTGTACACCAGACGTATTTCAATTCTAAAGTTTCGTAGCTCTATCTTTATTAGTTTCTGAGCTATAATAGCCAGAAGATTCTCCACATACATACATACACACTGACCAATTGCCAAAAACCACTTTTTTGGACTCAGGGGACCTTAAAACGTGTAAATCAGGTGAAAACCCGATATCGAATTTTCAGACCGAATACAATACTTCCATTACCTACGGTACTAGGGTAATGGAAATAACTATTTACTAGTGAAATTTATGGAAAATACGATTCGTTTTTATTTTTAATTTAAGCTTTGAATGTATGTAAATTATTTATTTAAAGTCTATAACTATAGTATAAAAATAAATAAAAATATTGTAGGTATTTAAAAGCAAATTTAAAAATTCCTAGTGCTTTGAAAAATAAATTTTTCTGAGTTAAATTGTGCCTAATAAACAACATACACTAAATTGTTTTGATCTCACGTTAGAATTTTGTATTAGTTTATATATATATGCAGATATATATACAGTCGAACCTCGTTAACGTGAATTACTTTTAACATGAACTGTTTCCACAATCCCCGTCAAAATGAAGATTAGTTACTGATAGCATGAACTACTGATAACATGAACAGATTTTTTATCCCCCTTGAGATTCACGTTAACGAGGTTCTACTGTACATATAAATTGTATTTCTGATTTATGAATTAATATAATTATGAATTAAAGCTAATGCAGTATATATAATTGTACATTTATGTATAAATTGGTGACTTTAAATCATGTATGTTACTCTTACCTTAAGAGTGTTACCTTTTCCAAGTAACACTCGTGAGATTTATTAAAGATTTTTTTACTATAATAAATCCTAAATATTTTTATGTAAATTAAGTTACGCCCATTGGTTCCTAAACAAAGTATACAGTATTATCTAATTGCACATTTTGATACTGTAAAGAAAAATGAACAAAAAGTGGTTACCACACTTGAGAGGTACTAAAAGTACTCTCCATGATGAAATTCAAATTACAATCTAAAACAATTAAAGGAAAAATATATCCGTTTCCAATGACGCACATTCTGAAAAGGAACAATAATGCTTTCTTACTGTTGCGGTAGCTGACTGTAGAATGCAAATATTTTACAAGCAAAAATTAATAAGTTCCCTGGAGCAACACACTTGAATTCCATGTGAAGACACAAATTATAATTAAATTTTAAAATAGTACGTCCGCATTTTAGTGAAATCATTTGCATTTTTGTTTATTTCATGCATCTTCTATAGTATATTAGTGGACAAACATGAAATTTGTCATATCCTTTTAACATAAGAATTATGGAAGCAGAGGGTTGAAAGTAGTATCATTCGAAAGGTATGATTAGGTAAATTTTTAAAGCACAAGAATTATTTTCTTATGGTGTCAAGAAGATAATTTAAAATATTTAAAATTTTTTATGCACTTTTCATACACTTATTCTTTTGTATTTAAAAATCCCCCCCCCCCCCAAAAAAAAAAAAAAAGTTTTTAAGTCTGGTTATTACATAAAAATCAACTGAAACCATGGACACAATAATTTGTACAGATGTACCATTCTTAAACTCGCGACAACAGATTTTTTATTATAAGAGGCAACGGCCATTAAAGCGATAAAAATTATTATGAGTGAATGAGTATTAGATCGAAGTTTTATACCATTGAACATATACGCATATTAAAAATAGGTTTGATTTATAAAAGTTCTTTTCTTCTTCTTTTTTTTTTCTGATTTACGTCAACTCTAATCTGAAGACACATTTTTTAGCTAAAATATAATGCATTTCAGTTAACTGAAATCGATTACATTTATCTTAAATAAGTTGATTTAATAGTATACCTTCTGCATCCATATGAAGAAAGCATAAGGTTCGGAAAATTCTTCAATTTCCGGTTTTCAATGAATTTACGCGTTTTGACATTTCTTGAACACGGATGAATATTGATTATATAATTGTTCATTGGTTACTTTTTTTTTTCAGGTTAATCGGTAGATATCGCTGTCATTTAACATATGATATAGAAGAAGGAATTGAATTCGTGAATATTTTTGATTTTAGTTTTTCGATACAATTACATTTTTTCAGAAGTCCTAAACATGATTCGCTCATTTTCAGAAAATGACTCTTTTTCTGTGTGTGTATGATGTGTTAGGGAAATTTTGTTGTATCTCATTAACCAATTAGAGGAGATTAAGCATAATTGATAATTGGTTAGACTTTGATTTAAATTAGTGCTGATTAGCTGTTGTAAAATATCACCTAACATGTTCTCATTCACCTCATTTACGTCTAGACTATATCTCAACTTCTGTAGTGTATAAACATACCAAACATGTTGTATGATATGGACATTATGTAAAACTAAGCTGTTTTTATTTGGGTACATATCAACCGACAAGTGGCGATGCTGTATTACAATTTAGTTTCGTTTACGAAAAGGCCTTTGCTTTGCTTTGCAAAAAAGTGGTCGAGTTTCGACCACTGGGCAATACTACTGTCACTTTATTTTTTAATTCATATATAAAATAAAAAGCTGTTGTTAAATATAGAAAAAAGACTGTGGTTTTGTGGATTTCTTTTTCAATACAATGGAATCATTATTACTTGCTATGTGATGTAATAGAAAAAGATTATTATTTTACAACACTGAAGAAATGTAATGAGTGCAACAAATTAAGTGTAAAATGATGTTCATTTTCCTACTTTTATAGAGTCACAATGATATATTTAACACATGTTCAAAGTAAAGTATTAGGACATAACCTCGGCAATTATTTTGAAAATTACACTGTCACAATTCTCTACTATTAATGTTTTAAACTACAAGTATTTTAAACTATTAGATTTATAATAACACTTGTTTAGTTGAAAAACTAGTGTGTTGTGGCCACCACAATAATATCTTCTACATAATCTTCATTTCAAATTTGCACAGTACAAATTATTTAATAAAATTATTTTCCATGCTGAATGCAGACGATTTTTATCTGAGAGAAGTATTAATCTTTATGCCTTGGCAAAAACTGACTCACATTGTTCAATGTGTTTCCTTATACACCCACGTAGAAAATTGAGAAAGCTACAGTAACTTTGTTTTTGTTCGAGTTAGAGCTTAGAGATTTGGTATATCGATAATAAGGATTTCCTTACCAAGATCGCAAAAAAAAAAAAAAAAAAAAAAAAAAAAATCACCGAGAAGCTAAAAAATCGCCAAATTTCGCTCCAAAGCCATTACCTGCCCTAATGAATATTTTTAGCGGCTTTTTAAAGCTAAATCAACTAAAGACAAAAATAAACTAAGAAATGCAGAAAATTAACATGACTAAGAATCTTTGAATGAATTTAAATAAAAATAATGTATTTACAAATTCGTAATATATATATATATACTAGCAGACCCGGCCACGCGTTGCTGTGACTAAGTTATACGTTGAATTATACGGCTGTAAACTATTTAGTACAGTCAAATTATTATTTACGAACAAAGACGAAAACGTTGTAGCCGATGTAAAAACCCACAGGGTTGAGATTTGAAACTTAGGTCAAAATTTGGAAGCGATTGATAAAAGTTTTCGTAGTGTTGATATTAAGCACAAATTAATTTTATTGTAGGGTCCTATAAATTTTAATGGAGGAGGGATATATATTATTTCTAATGCTACTTTAGATAAAATTGCTAAAATGACTAATATATAAATTAAATTCTATTAAAATTCTATTAAAATAAAAGTATAAAAGAAACAGACGATTTTAAAATCAATTTTTATGGAGGAGTGAAATATAATATATGCTATAATGGATAATTTTACTATAAAATGACTTCATCATTTTAAATATTTTAAAGAGGGCAACAGCTGTAGTTATAAAAAGGAAAACAATAAGGCTAAACCAGAAAGATAAGTAAATTTGATAAATATTTTAAAACTTTAAAATTGGAAATCTTATGAAATATTGGACATTCAAAGTAAATACATGTATCATTTTAAATAGAAAAAGATTTTGGAAAAGTTTAGTGTATTTTAAGGAAGTGATGAGAAGTTTTTGAGTATGTTAAAATTTTAATAGTAAATTCAAGTTAATAAAGATGGGAAACATTGAGGATTAAGAAAAGAATAATTATAAGATATAAAAAAAAAAAAACTTTTTATATACCATGCTTTTAAATTTTAATATACTAATAATATACTAATTAAAAGAAAAATGATAAATATTCTATCATAGTTTGAAGTCAAATTTGTTTTCAAATGTCTAAATAAAATATCTGATGTAAGATACTAATATTTTGCAGCGGAATAGATTTCATTTCTGTCATCCTTGGCGAAAAAAAAAGAATATCGCCAAATTATCTGGCGAAAATATTTAATTCCTTTCAAAAATCATGGTTATTTTAACAACTTATATTAAAAGAGTAATGAATAATATGAAACAATATTTCGTACAATACATATTACATGCCATACATACGTACAATGAATAATACATATTACATTTCGTACAATGTATACATCTGGCATGTATATTTTCGTGTTACGCTTTTGATCGCCAAATAATAATAATAATAATAATAAAGCCAAGGGCGACAGAGTTTTGAAATTTAAAATTAAAATTTTGTCAATTTGACAGCAAAATAGTTCAATCTAACACCCGCGATAACTAATACATATCTATACCCAAATATAAGGATTAAAATAAGGAAATAAATTTCCTCGATTTTTAATAATTTCTTACAAAAAATCCAGTGGGCAATTAACATAGGAAATCTTTTTCTTGGCTGCACAGACGGTCAGTGAGTCACACTTCGCTTGCGTATAGAACTCATAGATATAGTATAGCATATATAGAATAGAGTGATCATTGGGGAGAAAAAAGTTATTCCTTTTCATTTGGGAAAAGACGACGTTTTTACCAAAATATGGCCGTCTTTCCCCGAGTGAATACACACGGGAATACATACTAATATTTTAGCAAATAAAATTTATGAATAATTTATTTGCTAAAGGGGAATGGAAGACTCCAGATACAGTTTCAAATTCATATTTCTTTCTTTCTTTTTTTTTTTTTTTTTTTCAATACCACTTAATGGCTGTTTCCAAAGCTTTTATTTATTTATTTATTTTTGGCATCAAAAATCTTTGTACGATAACATGGGGATGAGAGATCTATATATATTACTATATCTATGATAGAACTACATTAGCACTTTATCAATGTGTATAAAATCTTTAAATTGATTATGACGTCAATTTTCGTGAGATGCATAATTTAACTTTTTATCATTTTTAACGTTCACGTTTGATTAAATGTATTTATTTTTATGTCGAAAGAAAATGAACTCGTATTTTTTTTTTTTTGGCAACAATTAAATTAATGGAACTCACAGCTATTTTGGAGCAACTTTAATAAAGGTCTATAATTAACAAATAATTGCAATAAAACAATATTGTGACAATAAATTGAGATAAAAACTATCCTATCACTCAAGTTGGACCAAACTGCACACAGAGTGCAAAATTTCATTAAAATCGGTTCCTTAGTTTAGGTGTTTACCCCGGACAAACATCGTGACACGTAATTTATATATATATACAGATATATATATATATATACCGGGTGATTCAAAATAGATGTTACAGCGATTATCTCGTAAACTAGGAAAGATAGAAACACACTTCCAATTACAAAATTAGTGCAAATTAAGAGTAGATTTCAGATATGGCATTTTTTTGTACAAGGGGCTGTATACATATAAAATACGAAATTTAGTTTTCATACGGCCCCTCCTATCATGTGACTTATATTTAGAAAAATATTCTCCTCGCTCTAACAATCAAAAAAAAAAAAAAAAAAAAAAAAAAAAACATCTTTCAAAGTCAAAATCTCGCTGAGTTATTGCAATTTGAAAATGATGACTTAAACCACTTTTTTTTCAATTTTGACATCGATTTTTCGACGCCAACGGGCTCACTTTAGGGGGTTATCTATGAGATGAGAAAAATTAAAAAAAGATCCTTTATTTTAAAATAGCAACTAAAATCATTCAAACACGTGAAACCAACAGTTTTAAGAACTTAATGCAAATTTACATTATTAACACTTTCCAAAAAGGTTGAAAAGTGTTTATGACTTCGGTTTGTCTGTCTGTCTGTCCGTCTGTCTGTCTGTCCGTCCGTCTGTCTGTCCGTGCTCTAACTCCCGTAAATATTTATGGAATTACTTGAAACTGATATATGTTATTCCAGTTCACTATCGGACGTTCCCTATTGAAAATGGAGTTTATACCTCTACTGGTTTGTCTACAGGGACACCCGAAAGTATTTCAAAGCATTGTGTTCTATCAGAGGTATTTATATAAACCATATTTTCACACCTTTACTGTAGACATATATGAATGAAATTGAAATATGTTATTCAAGTTCACTATCGGACGATCCCTATTGAAAATGGAGTTTATACCTCTACTGCTTTGTGTACAGGGATACCCGAAAGTATTTCGAAGCATTGTGTTCTATGAGAGGTATTTCTATAAACCACATTTTCATACCTTTACTGTACACATATCTGAATGAAATTGAAATATGTTACTCAAGTTCACTATTGGATGTTTTCGGTATAAAATGGAGGAAATATCACCATCGTTTTATGTACAGGGGCACTCAAAAGTATTACAAAGCATTGCAATCTATGAGAGATATTTCTATAAATCAAATTTTAATAACTTTACTTTCCACGAAGTGTTTGGAAATTGAAATATGTTATTTATATGCACAAAAGAATGCTTTGCACAGAATATAACATGATTAGCATTAGATTTACAGGGTGGCACAAAAATATCCAGTTACATTAAGAGCTATTAATAAGAAATTGCTAGAATTGTACTTTCGTTTACATTATGCGTTTTTAACACTTTCTAACATTTTAAGTGTGAATATGATTTCAGTTTTGTGTATCTGCCTGTCCGTTTGTCTGTCTGTCCGAGCTCTAACTCCCGTAAATATTTATGGAATTACTCGAAACTGATATATGGTATTCAAGTTCATTATCGGATGTCCCCTATTGAAAATTGAGTTTATACCTCTACTGGTTTGTGTACAGGGACACCCGAAAATATTTCAAAGCTTCGTGTTCTATGAGAGGTATTTCTATAAACCATATTTTCATACCTTTACTGTAGAAATATCTCAATTTAATTGAAATATGTTATTCAAGTTCACTGTTGGATGTTTCCTGTATAAAATGAAGTAAATAGCACCACTGGTTTGTGTACAGAGACACCCAAAAGTGTTCCAAAGCACTGCGATCTATGAGAGATATTTCTATAAATCAAATTTTAATAACTTTACTTTCCACGAAGTTTTAGGAAATTGAAATATGTTATTTATATGCACAAAAAAGTGCTTTGCATAGAATATAGCATTAGATTTACAGGGTGACACAAAAATATCCATTTATATTAACAGCTATTAATAAAAAATTACTAGAATTGTACTTTCGTTGACATAAAGTGTTTTTAACACTTTCTAACATTTTTAAATGTGAATATAATTTCAGTTTGTGTATCTGTCCATCTGTCTGCCTGTCTGTCTGCCCGCCTGTCTGTCTGCCTGCTCACTATCGGATGTTCCATATTGAAAATGGAGTGAATATCTCTTCTGGTTTGTGCATTGTGTTCTATGAGTGTTATTTTTATAAATATTTTCCCTATAGAATGTTTCCCATTTAAAATGACATTAATAGGTCCTGTATAACTAGTTTGTTTACAGGGACAAAAAAAAAAAAATATGCATTACGTTTTGGTACAGAATTTTTTGAAAGTTATATTTAAAAATCTTTCTACTGTAAAAATCATAAATATATTGAAATGTATTGTTAATATTCTAAAATAATGTTTTGTATAGAATATGATACGATTAACTTTCAAATTTACAGGGCTGCAGTAAAATATTCAGAGAGATTAAAAGCTGTAATTATAATCTAACGGCTGCATTTTCTTTTGCGTTAAGCCTTTTTAACACTTTCCAAAATGCATAAGAGTAATTTTAAAATCAATTAGTTTATCTGTATGTTTTTAAGTCCTTCTGTCTGTTGTGTGATAACGTAGGCAAAGAATATTAAAAGTTATTCAATACAACAATTACGTACAGTTGGAAAGTGTTACTAATCAATGCGTACTGCATGATTATTCTTTCTTGTTTCGTATTGTTAAAAAATTTAATAGTTTAATTTCTTAGGGGGTTGCCTGCAAATTAAAACACGTTAAGAGAGGAAAAAAATTATTTTTACCACTTTTCATTATAGTTGAAAAATTTAATGACTTCGGCTCTTTAACAATTCCAGCAAGGTTGAAGAGAGTCAATGACTTCGATTTGTCTGTCTGTCCATCCGTCTTTCTGTGTGTCCGCGGTCTAACTCCCGTGAATATTCATAGAATTTCCAGAAACTGATATATGTTATTTAAGTTCACTATCGGATGTTCCTTATTGAAAATGTAGTGAATACCTCTGCTAGCTTGTGCACACGGGCACCAGAAAGTATTCCAAAGCACTGTGTTCTATGAGAGGTATTTTTATAAACCATATTTTAATACCTTTAATTTATGCATATATTAATAAAATTGGAATATGTTTTTAAAGTTTTCTATCGGATATTTTCAGTAGAAAATGGAGTAAACACCATCACTGGTTTGTATACAGGGACACCCGAAAGTATTCCAAAGCATTGCGTTCTATGTGAAAATATTTCTATAAACCAAATTTTAATTACTTTGCTTAAATCTTAATGAAATTGAAATATGTTATTCATATGCACAAAAGAATGCTTTTTATAGTGTATAGTGCGATTAGCAACAGATTTACAGGGCACACAAAAATATTCAGTTACGTTAAGGGCTATCATTGGACATTTGCTGGAATTGCATTTTCATTTACATTAAACATTTTCTAACGATTTTTAACTGTGAATATGATTTCAATTTGCATATCTTTTTTGTTTGACTGTCCATCTGTCCGTCTGCCCGCCCCCAGCGTCTGTAAATATTTTCAGAAATTTTAAAAATTGATATATGTTATTTAAGATTACTATATGATTTTTCCTTTTTAAAATGACATTAATTAATCCTCTGCAATTGGTTTATGTACAGGAATGCACAAAAAATGCCAATGTCTTGCGTTTTGGGACAGACATAACTTTATACTGTAAAAATCATAAGGAAATTCATATCTGTTGTTAATATTTTAAAATAATGTTTTGTATAGAATATGATATGGTATAGATGTATAATTCTATGTCAGGAGGGTTACCGCCCTTCTCAACTCCCGTTTAATTTTAGTGCCTATATTTATGAAAACAAAAATCAAGTCTGTTATCAATTTCCTTGAAACTTGCAAATCCTGATCAACTTTACAAGTGGCAACTAGATATGGAATCCAAAGTACCAAATTCGCATTTCCTGTAGTTATTACTTTCTCATACCCATAATGTACAGAAAGTATTGTTTTCCGGTCAAATTTTCGAAAGTAAGTTTTTGTTATATTTACACGTTTTGAGGTCCCCTGAATATGAAAATCGTGTTTTTAGCGGTTGGTCTGTGTGTTTGTCTGCCTCTTAGCAGCATATCTCAAGAACAAATAGCAGCAGAGATTCCAAACTTGGTATTCTAAATATGTATCATATAGGAATGCTACACTAAGCTTTTCATTGAGATTAAGCAAATGGTTCGTGTACAGGGACACTCAAGAATATTCAAATACCTTACATCTATGGGGGGAAATGCAGGTAAGTAGTGTTTAACACCAATAGACTGCACTAAACCAAATGAAATTAATACATATTTTCTATGCATAAAAACATGCCTCATGTAGAATATGGCAGGAAAATCATTCACTGTTCATTTACAGGGCTACACAAAATAACTGGATTATAACGCGACAATAGCTGAAAATTGATGTAAGTGCATTTTAGATTGTGCCATATATTATTACTAGAGGTTTATATTTAGGTGCACTTTGTGGTTTGTACATGTTCTTCAAAAGATATGCAGGGTTGCAAATATTTAAGCGATAATATTCTTTTTTATTGTT
This sequence comes from Salticus scenicus, assembly GCA_963930645.1. Classification (NCBI taxonomy): domain Eukaryota; kingdom Metazoa; phylum Arthropoda; class Arachnida; order Araneae; family Salticidae; genus Salticus; species Salticus scenicus. The sequence continues at coordinate 107,360,813 of OZ005649.1, forward strand.
AGTGAAAGTGCTTTACTATAATAATTTACCATGTCCAGGAAAGCTGCTCAAGATTGGAAATGAATTCCTTAAATAATGTATGTTTTTAAGCTAAATATGCATCGCTTGTTTTTTGTGTATTTATACGTTTTGAGGCTTCCTTATTAACAAAGTCAAGTTTTTTAATGTTTGATATTGCCTGTTTCGAATAATTTCAGGAGACGAATAATTTCAGGAGATCCAAAAGTTGTATTTTCAAATTAATAAAAATTTGTTGATGGAAAAGTTTCATTAAGGCCGATAAATTTCAAGGAATGTTGCTTGTGAAAGTTGTCTGAATAATTTTAAGTGAACTTTTAATTTTAATAGCAGATTTCAATTCCATATAAATGTAGGTGCATTAATGAAACGGGGGGGTTTAGGGGAGCGGTAGCCCCCCTCACAAAGAACTAATTATCATGTAAAACTCTTCCGAAGCCTAATTTGAATTATTTTAACATAGGTTTACATAACAGTACTCTTTATGTTACCTCTTAATTTCCAACCTGTATTTATGGTATTAAATTTCAGGGTAAGAAAAAGTCGTGTGAGAGGCACACCAGATTATATGTTGTTAAACTATGCTGATAATTCCTATATATACAGATCAACCACTAAAAATTTATCTTTCGTATTCAGGAGGCCTCAAAACGTGATATTATACAGAAAAAAATTGCTCTCCAAAAGCTACTTTGTTTACAGTATGGGTATGAGAAATTAATTTTCCGTTCTGTGTCAGCAGTGTTCTTCGAAATAAAAAAAAAAAAAACAGCAAAGCACTTACGCCAATTACATTTAATAAAAAAAAATGTTTACCTTAATTTTGGGTAGCCCTGTATACTGTCTATAAACTATATACACATGACTTTGTGTACGTAAATTTAGTGTTATATGTAAAACAAGTAACACAAAATGAAATACACTTCCAGCAATTTCCAAGTATAGCTCCAACATAAGAAAATACTCTGGGTAACCCTGTAAATGAATGATGAATGATTGCTATACCACAATCTACATAAAACATGCTTTTATGCATATAAAAATATGTTCTTTTCATTTTGTTTAGGGCAGTCTATAGATGTCAGACTGTACATATGAGAAATTTCGCTCACAACCGTAATGTATTTGAATTCTCTTGGATGACCCTGTAAACAAACAATTGTTTGATATCAACGAATACTTTAGTGTAGCACCGCAATATGATACGGATTTAGAATATCGAATTTGGATTTTCTGCTACTATTTGTTCTTGAGATATTCTAATAACACACACACACACATAGAGAGAGAGAGAGAGAGAGACACAGAGAGAGAGAGAGACCAAACGCTAAAAACATGATTTTTGAGTTCAGAGAATCTGAAAACGTGCAAATATAACAAAAGGTAATTTTCGGAAATTCGACTCAAAAACAATTCTTTCTCTACACCGTGTATACGAGAATTTATAAAGAAAAATAAAGAAAATTGAATTTGAAAATTCCCTTTTAGAACATAAATTATTCATAAATTTTATTTGTAAATTAAAAACAAGAAAGAAAAATCCCGCAGTACGCATTGATTAGTAACACTTTCCAACTGTACGCAGTTGTTGTATCGAATAATTTTTAATATTATTTGCCTACGTTATCACACAACAGACAGAAGGACTTAAAAACATACAGATAAACTAATTGATTTTAAAATTACTCTTATGCATTTTGGAAAGTGTTAAAAAGGCGTAACGCAAAAGAAAATGCAGCCGTTAGATTATAATTACAGCTTTTAATCTCTCTGAATATTTTACTGCAGCCCTGTAAATTTGAAAGTTAATCGTATCATATTCTATACAAAACAAAATTTTAGAATATTAATAATACATGTCAATATTTTTATGATTTTTATAGTAAAAAGTTTTATAACATAACTTTTAAAAAATTCTGTCCTAAAACGTAATACATTGGCTTTTTTTTATTGTTGTTGTTGTTGTCCTTGTAAACAAACCAGTTGTACAGGACCTATTAATGACATTTTAAATAGGGAACATTCCATAGGGAACTTGAGTGTATCATTTTTAAAAATTCTCAAAATATTCACGGATGATAGAAGCCAGAGACAAACTGATAGACAGGTAGACAATCGGACAGACAGATGCACAAACTGAAATCATATTCTAACTAAAATAATTAGAAAGTGTTAAAACGCTCATGTAAACAAAAGTGCAATTCCAGCAAATTTTTATTTATAGCTCTTAATATAAGTGATTATTTTTGTGTGTCCCTGTAAATCTACTGCTAACCATACAATATTACATAAAAGGCATTCTTTTGTGCATAATATATTTCAATTGCATTAAGCTTTGTGGAAAATAAAATTATTAAAATTTGGTTTATAAATATAATTCACATACAACACAATGCTTTGGAATACTTTCAAGTGATCCTGTACGCAAACCATTTAGAAATGTATTCTATTTTATACAGGAAACATCCGATAGGGAATTGAATAACACATTAAAATTTCATTAAAGTTTCTATATATTAAAGGTATTAAAATATTGTTTATAGAAACTCCTCTCATAAAACACAATACTTTCGAATAATTTTGGGTGTCCCTGTACACAAACTAGAAGAGGTATTCACTCCATTTTCAATAGGGAACATCCGATAGTAAACTTCAATAAAATACATCGGTTTAAAGAAATATTTACGGGAATTAGAGTGCAGAAAAAGAGACAGTGAGACAGACAGACGGACAGAAGAACAGTCAGACAGATACATAAATTGAAATTATATTCGCACTAAAAAAATGATAGAAAGTGTCAAAAAACGCTTAATGTAAACGAAAGTACAATTCTAGTAATTTTTTATCAATAGCTCTTAATATAACTGAATATTTTTGTGTCACCCTGTAAATCTAATGAGAACCATTTTATATTCAATGCAAAGCATTCTTTTGTGCATATAAATAACATATTTCAATTTCCTAAAACTTCGTGGAAAGTAAAGTTATTAAAATTTGATTTATAGAAATATCTCACAAAGAACGCAATGCTTTGGAGTACTTTTGTGTGTCCCTGTACATAAACTAGTGGTGGTATGTAAACTATTTTATATAGGAAATATCCAATAGTGAAATTTAATAATATATTTCAATTTCATGAAGATATTGTGCAGTAAAGGTATGAAAATATGGTTTATAGAAATACCTCTCATGGAACACAATTCTTTGAAATACTTTCGGGTGTCCCTGTACACAAACCAGTAGAGGTATAAACTCCATTTTCAATAGGGGACATCCGATAGTGAACTTGAATAACATGTTTCAGTTTCAAAAAATTCCATAAATATTTACGGGAGTTAGAGCGCGGACAGACAGACAGACGGACAGATAAACAAATGGATATCATATTCACACTTAAAAAAATGTTAGAAAGTGCTAAACACGCTTCATGTAAGCGAAAGTAGAATTCTAGCAAACTTTTAATAATAGCTCTTAATATAGCAGAATATTTTTGTGTCACCCTGTAAATCTAATGCTAATCATGTTATATTATATGTAAAGCATTCTTTTGTGCATATAAATAACACATTTCAATTTCCTAAAACTTCGTGGAAAGTAAAATTATTAAAATTTGATTTATATAAATATCTGTCTTAGAACGCAATGCTTTGGAATACTTTTGAGTGTCCCTGTACACAAATCAATGGCGGTCCATTTTATGCAGGAAACATCCGATAGTGAACTCGAATAACATATTTCAATTTCATTAAGATTTGTTTACATGTAAGGATATGAAAATATGGTTTATAGAAATGCCTGTTATAGAACACAATGCTTTGAAATACTTTCGGGTGTCCCTGTACACAATCCAGTAGAGGTATAAACTCCATTTTCAACAGGGAACATTCGATAGTGAACATGTATAACATATTTCAATTTCATTAAGATTTTTGTACAGTAAGGGCATGAAAATATGGTTTATAGAAATGCCTCTCATAGAACACAATGCTTTGAAATATTTTCTGGGGTCCGTGTACACAAACCATTAGAGGTATATACTCCATTTTCAATAGGGAACATCCGATAGTGAACTTGAATAACATATATCAGTTTCAAGAAATTCCATAAATATTTACGGGAGTTAGAGCGCGGACAGACAGACAGACGGACAGACAGACCGACAAACAGAAGTCATTAACACTTTTCAACTTTGTTGGAACGTGTTAATGAGTTTTCTCTTGTGTATTCATTAGAGGAAAGAGAGACATTACAGGTTAAAATAGCCGTCTTTCCCTGAGTGATTTTTTTTCCCCAAACGCTGATCAACATTTGCCTTATCACAAAAGCTATAGTAATTACAATTTCTCACTTTTGATACAACCCCTTAAGACTAGGCGAAAAATGCTAGAATTTTCAAATTGCAATAACTCAGCGAGATTTTGACTTAGAGAGATGATTTTTTTTTTTTTTTTCTTTGCTTGTTAGAACGAAGAGAATATTTTTCTAAATATAAGTTATATGATAGGAGGGACCGTATAAAAATTAAATTTCGTATTTATATGTATACAGCGCCTTGTACAAAAAAATGCCATATCTTAAATCTACTCTTAATTTGCACCAATTTTGTAATTGGAAGTATATTTCCATCTTTCTTAGTTTACGAGATAATCGCTGTAACATCTATTTTGAATCACCCGGTATATATGTATATATATATATATATGTGTGTGTATGTATGTGTGTAATATAAATTGAAATAAGTTTGAAACTCGTTTTATAAAAACTAATCCTGTCCTTTTATTTAATTAAATATTATTATTCTGTAAAATTTGCAAATTAATGTTTGAAGAATATTAGGTTCTAAATTTTAAAATGATGAAAATTAAATAAATCTATAAAATAGGAGAGAACAAAAGAAAGAGTGCTAAAAGAATTATGCATGTTTACCGGCAATTTAATCAAGTGCATAATATAATTGTTCTCTGTGTAGCCAATTTATTACTTCTCATATTGCGACCTTACATATATGTATATTTCCCAAGAGAAATTTGCCTGAGAATAAATAATTTCGAATGAACGTTTAGTTCAATTTATTTTCTTGGTGAGTTTACTTCACAAGTTCTGTTATTTGCGATAGCAATTGCATGAAATGTTGTATTGTACAAAAATATGTTTGGCATTATTTTTATCCTGAAGAATTTGAATATAAATGATAGTTAAAAATAATTTCAGTGAAATGCAAATAAATAAATAGACTTATATTCAAGAAGATTGTTTTTTTTTTACCAAATATTGATCATAATTGCAGTAGTTAGTGTTACCTTTTATCTTTTATGACCTAAAATTATTTTTAAAAAATTTAATCTTAAGTTGGTCGAATGCCAGCTTGTAAAATATAAAATAATAAATATAATAAATATAAAAATAATAATAATAAAATAATAAATATAAAATATAAATAATCCTTGGGTTGCACTGCTTTAAATATGCGTTCATTAATTTAAATATTAAATTAAATATATTTTTTTTTCATTTGCAGATATTTATTTTGCAAATTTATTTTAGTACAGTGTGTAGTAGTTTTTACACACTCAAAAAACAAAATTCAGTATAACAAGAATTTATTCATTCATAAACCAAAACTTGAATAACACAAGCATTTTGAATACTTTTTTTTTTTTTTTTTGTCGCTATCCGGAGTTTTAATCCATAAAGCGAAATATTTATAAATTAATATATGAAATTCAATTTCATCACGAGAAATTAATAATATAAATAAATAGACATGTTTGGTTGTAAAATTTAAATTACAAGATCACGATGTCATTTTTAATTTCTTGAAAACTTTTGAACCTCAAAACATATAAATATCATGATGTAAAAGATGAAACCATTTATTTTAAATATAATGTAATCCAATAATGAAAAATTTGAACTGACAAGAGAAATAAATTTTGAAATACAAGTGTATTATTTATTTGTTTAAAGACTTACTTAAAGATTCAGACTATTTTTTTATACAAACCAAAATTAGTTTGGCTCCAATTTTGTTAAGCATTTTAAAGGTTTTTCTCACAAATATTACCATTTCTGGACTTATACATTAATATTATATTTCTCCCATAATAATTTAAATTCACCCAGAACAATAAAACCGCTAATTCGACTTTATTCTCAATGCTACGTTTCTCTAGGGGTAAAATTGTGGAACTACCTGTTTTTACTGCTATTCTTTCAAATTCTCCTTGTCACAAGAAAAGTGTGCTATCATCATTTTGGACTCACTCACGTTCCTCATTTCAAGTTACATATTTTTTTATCGTATGCATCTATTTATCTCTTGAGTTTACTGCATTCTACCGTAAATAATTTCTTTTTAAAGTGATTATCACACACATGTGTAAAAATCGGATTCTAGGTGGACTCCCACCAACTAATAATAATAATAATAAATAAGTAATAATGATGATGATGAAACAGAAATCGGTCTAATCATTTCTAGAGTACAATCCGACAGGCAAATTTCACCACGTGTATTTCCCATACACGCGCATACACAGAGAGAAACTTACAGAAAGCCTCCTCTTATTCGTTCATGATTTATAAATACTTATAAGTTGTTTTCAATCGAAATATTTAAGCGCTATCATTCGTCATGCAACGAAAAGTCAATACGAGTGCTCTACGAAATCGGAAACGAAGTCATCATTATCATCATTATGTCGTCACATTTAGTGTAAGGCACTTTCTGCTCCCATTCTGCATTTGTGACTGCATATTATCGGCTAATGAAATGTCATTGTATCATTTTTATCTGAAGGAAACAGTTAAATAATTCTTCAATTTATAATGTGCTTTTACATTTTTTTTCGTCATTGATAGCAATACTTTTTATTTTATTAGTATTTATTTTTCTATAAAAAACGTCGTACAAGAATATATTTTTTTCATAACCATATATTTTCTATATATATATTAGTTAAAAAGACAAAAATATCTTTAAGTATAACATTTGGTTCCACAATGAAAAAAAAATCTGGAGTGACTCCACTCGACTTTCCGAACATTGAGTAATAAACAGTTTTATAGATAAAGTAAAGAAATAGGAGTTGTTAAATAAACAAAAGATAGAAAACCATAATAGAGCGTTTGAGTATTTTTCTCAATATAGTACACGATGCTTTATTTAACGCTACTGAACTTTGAGCCTATAGATCATAATGATAAAGAACTTTTCATTGTGTCCCTGTAAAAACATATAAATGCTAGATTCACCAAAATGCTTATAGTTAGTGCAAAAGTGATTTATAATATTCATATAAATTTTCAGCTCAATTGAATAAGGTGTTTAGATGCTATCGCACTTTTAAAAATTTGGTGCCATAGGCCATAATGATAAAGAATTTTTCCTGGTGTCCTGTAAAAAAAAACTATAAATGCTAGATTCACCAAACTCAATAGGGTTCGTACTATATTGACTTACAATATACGTACCAACTTTCAGCTCATTCGAACAAAGCGTTTAGACGCTAGCGTGTTCACTCACAGACATACACACACGCATACATACACACATACATTCACACATACATTTACACATACATACACACATCATCGTAAAAATAGTGAAAAGGACTCAGTGGACCTCGAAACGTATAGAAACATCAAAATCTCAAATTCGGATTTTTGGCATGATTACAATACTTTCCACACTATAGTGTTCGGAAAGTAATTAAAGCACTGAATTAAGTTAAAGGTGAAAGGATTTTAGGGCATTTCTCTTCTCAAGAGATAATAGGACTTGGTTTGATGCATTCTGTGTTGTTCTTTCTAAGGTTTCCTAGTCCGTATTTATGCATATTTTGAGAAAATCACGGAAAACTCCAAATGGCTAGGCGTATAAAGATGACTTGTATTCGAACCTGGCACCTCTAACCTTCTAGAGCAATGTTATATAAATGGAGTAGTATAGAAAGAATATAAGTAATATTTCTCATAATTATAACAATTGATTTTTCCATTATTTTTTAATAATAATAATTATTTATTTTCAATGCTTTTATTTGATATGTTAATTATGACATTGACTAATTCGTTTTCTCATTTCAAACTATAAAAATGTAATAAATAAGCCCTAATAAAGAGGTTGATATGTTAGGTAAGTTAATATAATACATGAAAACGGAATACACATTATATACAAAGGAAAAGTATAAAAAATAATAATTAATGTAATGTTTTTTTTCTTACGAAAGTAATATGTATTTCAGTAAAATCACAATAATCCCTCATAATTTGCTTTGGCCACACACATTTCACACATCAATTAGCTACATTTCTGGTGTGAACACTAAAATTCCTTTTTTTTTTTTTTTTTTATTAATAATAGTTGAAATAAAATGTTCAATAATAATAGTTTTTATTAATAATAGCAGTGCATTAGAAAATTATAACACCACTAACGAATTGGCGCACGTCTAAAGAGGAAAATACAATATGCAAATTTTAGTGTATAAATTTAAACTGATCGTGATACATTTTCTATTACAACTGCTATTTTTATTAACTGTTACATTTTATTACTTATTTTAACTCTTATATTTTATTATAATCTATTAATTATTTTAAAACGTATATAAGATGACTATTAAGAAACTATAAGACATTCTGAGGAAACATATTCTATGTCACATCACAATCATTATAAAATGTACTCGTTTTTATTTCGTGAAATTATTTCCAAGAAATAAATGTACACAATATGATTGAAGTTGCCGCGCAGTAGAGAGTTGTCTGCAAATAAAGTGAGTAAAAATTTGGTTTTATAAGGTTAAATCAGAATGAGGAATAGCTAGGTTATTGAGGCGTTTTAATTTGCCATTCGTGTTTTAATAATTAGAAAAAATTATTCAAATAAAATTAAACAATCTGGAAGAAAAATTGTTTAGACACCGCGGGAGACTCAACAAATATATAAGATAAAAACTAAAAAAGTCTTTCAACTCGTAAAATATTGAAACGTTCAAAAAAAAGAACTTTACAAGTAAAAGTTTGAAATAATCTTAAATCAATTAGTAATGTAAAATTTACAAAATTGTAGGAAACACCCTAAGGTTATTGAAGCACCTTATAATGTCAAGTGATAGGATAAGGAATGGTAACAAGTGGTATTTACAGATAAAAAACAAACTAATCTTGATTATCTGGATGGTTAAAAATATTATTGGCATGATATGAGAATGAAAACAAAGCGATGCTTCAGTGGACAAAGCGGTGGGCGTTGGAATAAGGAACAGTAATTTTTTAGAGATCTTTTAGAACAATGGATGTTGCGATTTGCATCAAATTTCGGTATGTAAGCACTCTCTGCAATATAAAGCTCTGCTATGTAAGCATTTGATACCGTTTAGACATTTTCAAGGGGCGTTAACTAGATGTTTTAGCAAGAGAACGTCTCTTACTAAAACCATCTATTGTCTAAAACCATCCTAGAATGGTTTAAAAAATAAAAAATTAAGGCTTTGCCATGGCCAAGTGAAACTAGACTGGAATGCTGTGGAAAATATTTAGGGAAATATTTTAATATATTATGTCGCAAAGTTTACGCTAAAAATAATCTGTTTTCATCTACCAATGGACTAGAAGTATCCATTGTGAAAGTCCTCCACATTACTTCAGAATTTGAAAGTAACCTGTCAATCACTTCCATAGAAAACAGTGTGTTTCAGGTTGCAATAAAAGATAAAGTACCAATATTATATTAATTTACATATCATTTTTGTTTTTAGACAAGTGGTCTTATAATTTGTAACCAGTGTATTTTTCAATTATTGCTTTTTTTTTTAACTCAATCTTTTATTGCATTATTCAAAGTTACTACAACTTAAGTTTTATAAATATGTTGTATTATGATGATTCATGAGTTTAACTTATAATTAGAACTTCTATGTACCTCATAATTTTCAAAATCAAAATCGTCTTTTGATTTCTTAACGTACTGTAAGGATATTTTAGCATGATTAGATTTTTATGTCAAACATATTTTTCTTTTAATATATTTATGAAAAATTTTATAAACATTCTACTCATTAATATATTTTAAATTTATGTTTTATGAATAATATCTTCCTTCTAATAATAAAAAGTACTAATTTTTAAAATTTTAATTTTAATTGAATTTGCATTAAAAAAAATTACAATACGTTACACTGGAAGAAAACATGTAAAAATGTAACTATATTTCTACTAAATAAGAGCTTTCAGCTTTAATATAATCGGTACATGCTATTTTGAAAAAGAGATATCTTAAATTTTATACCTCCACAATAATGGAATTTTATAGGTTTAACTCTTCATATTTGATAATATTGAAAATTAAAAATTTCTAAGTAATCAGCATTTTTTAATTTTAATACTGTCATAGTTTGTCTGCAGTTTGGAAAATGTCTCTTTCTTTCTTTTTTTTTTTTTTTTTTTTTTTTTTCATAAATTAATTTTTACATTGGAAACAAACTGATTGTACTTAACTTTTTTTTTTCTAATCAAAGCAATCTAATTTTAATAAAAGCTTTTAGAGATTCTCTTAAACGAATTTCAAATTTGAATAAAATACTTTAAAAAGTTCAATGTAAGTACAGTACAAGAGACTTTATTTTTTAAAAGGTAAAAGTGCTTTAAGAAAACGGCCATCAAAAGAACGAAGATTTTTTTTTTTAGGATAACAGTCAGTTATACAAAACCTAAAGTGTTAACCAGCATTATTAGAGTTGGATGTTGAACATTTAGTATTTTGAATGAAACATATAAAATAATGTTTTCTTTTCAGTTTTTAGACAGTTGAAACGTTCATACGTAAATCTATACAGAAACAATTGAATAAAGAAAATAAAACTTCATGAGAAAAGAAAATGAAAAGAAGCCTAAAAACTATTATCATATTTTAAATTTATTTAAATATTATACAACAGAAGTTTATCTATAATTAAGGTACTAATGAAAACTTTTCGTTATGTAAAAGTTTATTCATTTATATTTTTTACGTTTATCCATATCAATTTTCACGAAATTAAAATTTATTTTTTTGTGTGCAATTAAATCTTAATTCTTATTGTTAAGACAAATATTTCTTACTTTCACGCAGATCATGTTAGAAGAAAAGACATTCAACAGCTCAATAGTGATGAGGCATGCTCTCATTTCTTAGACAGCACTCGTTCAAAAATGATAAAATGTCGCATAACGTAAGCATGTGTTGTAATCTGTAGCTTCCAGACAAACATGAAATCATTTTGCGCTCATTTTTGCCTCAGAGAATAGCCGAAACAGAACCCGTGAACATTCTAACTGTGTACTATAAAAAAATTCCTATTATATTACAGAAAATTTTAGGTAGCAATGTTGCCAGGAAATAGCCGCATGGTACGGAAAATTAAGTTGACAGGCATTTTTCGTAATAGAATAATCTGAAAATATTTGTACACAGCAGATTTTTTCCCCATATAGCACACTGTAAAATAATTCACATTAAGTAATTCTCTGTCTCGGCAGTCAGACACGGAATCACATTTATTGCTGTTACTTAGAACTTCTCAATCTTAATTGATATCAAGTTCTCCATATGCAATATATATATACATAAATATCAGGTAAAATCTCTATAAATTTTTTCTCTTTTTATCTGGTTAGAGAAAAAAGTTTGGCTTATTTTTTTATAGGAAAATTACAGAATAATTTTGTTTTTCAGCATAAGTTTTTTTTTTTTCTACTTTTTAGAAAATTTACAAAATTATCATACTTTTTAACAGAATTTTTTTAGAGTTCAGGTCTGAAATCTTCTGTTCACTGACTGAATATGCCCATTTTCAAAAATCTTAAGAATGTGTTCAATGGCAAAAGAAGCTACAGCCATGCGTGTCGCCAGGTTGTCGATACTGAGAATGGGTGTGTTATGTACTGAGAAATTCATATAAACTTAAGAAGTGAATGCAGTACACAATGAAGATGTTCATAAGTTACAAAAACCGCTGCACTTACACAGAAATCAGCTGCCTACCCATTTGATTTTCGACACAGTTTTCCTATTGTGATTCATTTCAATGCCTCTCCCCCCTTTAAAAACGAGTTGTAGAACCCGGTGCTATGACACGCTTTAAAAGACTTTTAATCCCAATAAAAGTCCTTTAAATTTAAAATATGCAGTTAAAATTTAAAAATAGATCAGTAAAAAAATAAAATACAATTTATTTTATTTATGATCAATTATATTTGACTTTATAATGAACTATATGGCATGAAATAAAAAAAAAAAAAAAATCTTAATATTCATTAAAATTTCTATGAAAGATGTATTTTTCTGTCTATACGTTATTTTATTTATTTATTTATTTTTTATCAATACAGGAAAAAAGTAGTAAAACATTTAGTTGTGTTTTACTACTTTTTGAACTTTGACTTTTTGAATTCAGACACCATTAACACATGTTTTTCTTATTAACGCTTTAAATCCTAGATATATCTCTCAAAGAGAACTTGTCAATTGCATAACATGATCAATTTCTTTAAAATATTAGAATGTAAACGAAATGCTTTGCTGTTTCTCATTCCTAATGGCACTCCCCTAAAATTTACACTTTTCAAAAGTAAGTATCGCACGTCCATACCACCTATTTAGAATTCTTTGAAAATATAAAATGATTTATGTATGTTTTTTAAACATATATTTTACTTCAACAGAGTTTCAGAAAAGAAAATCAACACAATTGAATTATTCACACAATTTGACTTCAAGTATTCAGTGTTAAAATGCGTATTCTGAATTTCAACGTAAAATATGAAAATCCATATTGAAACGAAGATTTTATTTTAGAAATAAAACACGATTAATTTTGATTTTATGTTTTCTTCTAAAGTTATTTATCCATTTTCGATGTTGCATTGATTTTTTAATGCTGCTTTTGTGTTCGCATTCACTGTACCAATCAGTGGCGTAGCGTGATATTTGACACGCTCTGATGCCAACTATGGAAACAGCACTACTCCTCAAGTCGATATCTTTAATATAATTTAAGAGTGTAATTTTCTTGTTTTTTAAAATCATAAACATTTGTTACGCAAATTTTATCACATTTAACTTAAAAGCATATATCTAAATGAAACTTATATGAACTTGGTGAAGGCGGCTTTGCTCGCTTGACTGATCACTATATTTAAAAGTTTTTTTTTTTTTTTTTTTTAATTTTAATCACTATTTTTTATATTACTTTATAAACAAGAATTAAAAAGAAAGAAGAAAACATAGGAATCGCTCTAAAGTTGGCTTCAGATATCCGCTGTTCTTTTACTTTTATCATTGTCGGTAAAGTAAACGTGTTTTTTAAACCCTTCATAACTAAACTTAAATCAGTGTTAACTAATCATTTAACTCATAGACTACGAATTAAAAACAAGTATATTTTTATATTTCCTTTATTTATTTCAAACAAATGAGCATAACTTAAAAAATTTATTATAATATTTCAATTAAAAAATAGAAAGTGGTAAAAATTATCGTTTGCACTCTTGGCAAATGTTAAAAGTGTGCTCTCCACAAATAGCCTTGTTGCAGTAGTTGCATACGCATTTTGTCATTCTGCGTTTCTTAGATGAACAGAATGCACATATTCTGCCATTGTTCGTCGCACTTTTAGTCGTGTCTTCTGTGGGCCTTTTCAATATTCAAAATATCTTCAATATTTATTTTAATGATCACTGAACATTTGACTGTTAGACAAAGATTCTAGCAAATGTCGAAAAGTAACAAGTGTACAGTCGTGCTTATCACCTTCAGAATACTCATTTTACTAGTTATAAACATTCTTGCCTGATCTGGAAGATACTTTATCCAGTAATCGCGAATAATTTTGAGAAGTATCATTTGATATACATAATAGACTATCAACCTTCGAAGTGATTAGGCAAACGTTACAATTAAAAATTATTGGTGGATATTGAAAGAAGTATCTTCCAGATCTGGCAACACTGGTTATGAAGGTAATGTGAATGAGGTGGAGTGAGCGCAACGGGAACATCTCGAAATCGTAAAACTGGCAGGGGTGGGTAATCTATTAGGCGAATGTTTAGTTATCTAAGATAAAGAAGAAAAAGTTTTCAATAACTTTTGCAAAAGTTAATTGCAAAAATACAAATGTTGTTCTCTATATATATATTTAAAAAAAAAAAAAAAAAAAAAAAAAAAAAGGAAATAAATCGGTTTAAAATGTTATTTAAAACAAATTTTTCATGAATGTGAGTTAGTTAAATGATCTAAAAACACAAATTTTTAGAAAAGTCGATTTGAGTATTCTTGTAAGGTTGCCATTTGTAAAATTTGATCAAGATAGTTAGGTTTCCAGGAGTGTGATGTGTGAAATCTCCCTAAATAATTTGGAATAATCATTTAAATTTAATAGAAGCCTTAATAAGTTTAACAGGTGGATTGGGATGGGAAGCAAAAGAGAATTGAAAGAGATTGGGAGAATTGAAGGGGTCGGTAGTCTAGGCGAATGTTTAGTTATCAAGGATTAAAAAGAATAGAACTTTTGAAAAAGTTAATTGGAAAAATACAAATGCTGTTCTGTCTATATAAAAAAATAAAAGGAAATAAATCGGTTTATAATGTTATTTAAAACAAATTTTTCATAAATGCGGGTTAGTTAAATGATCTAAAAATACAAATTTTCAGAAACGTCAATTTGAGTATTCTTGTAAGGTTGTCACTTGTGAAATTTGATCAAGATAGTTAAGTTTCCAGGAGTGTGATGTGTGAAATCTGCCTAAATAATTTGGAATAATCATTTAAATTTAATAGAAGCCTTAATAAGTTTAATGGGGGGATTGGGATGGGAAGCGGAAGCGGAGGTACAACTATAGTATTTCCCCTCAGCTCAATATGACGATTTTTCTTTGGCGCCGATTTGAACTATAACAATGTCGTTCTGGATTGTTTGCGATATAATATGGCAGCCTGCATGCTATTTATTTTGGATTTATGATTTTATGATTTATGATTTATAATTTAGCTTACAATTTATCATTTATGCTATATGATTTTTAGATTTATGATTTAGCCATAATCGCCAACGAAAAATCGCCAAATCTAGCTGCGGGGAAACACTATAGTTGTTCCGAAGCGGAAGCGGAAGAGATTTAAAAGAGATTTGGTTTGATCTCAAAAATTAAATCTCTTTCAAATAACTTAAACTCGCTATGCAAACTCTCTTTTACATGTCTTATGACTCAGGGTTTAGTTAGCTTTTGCAGAAAAATTGCTAGATATCTAGATTGTCAGTAAGGTGAGAATAAATAAAATTAAACTATCTTCAAAAATATTTTATAATATGTGTGATAGTGAGTGATAGAAGACATGTGATATTACACAACAAATTTTGTTTTCTTATTTATTTAATACAGGAAAATGTTATTTCGTTCATTAATCAAAGTATATCTTAACATTTGTATCATTTTTCCTAAATATATTTTCAATATAAACAATGTTATTTTGCTAAAAATGATATTTTAGTTGCTATACTATCGCAGAATATATTTATACTAGTATCGCCCAGTGGTCGAAACTCGACCATTTTTTTTGCAAAGCGAGGCAAAGCAAAGTTATTGCCTTGTCTTAAACGGAATGCAATTGCAACACAGCTGCGGCAATTGTCGAAAACCGAAAATCTAAAACTTTTCTGAATCTTATATTTTCTACTTATATATGCAGAGGAAAGAATAATAAATCCACTTTTTAAAAAATAAAAATAAGTAGTTAATTTCACTTAATTAAAATGCAAGGAAATCTCAAAACGTGTAAATTCATCGAAAACCGGAAATCAAAAGTTTTTATGTATCTTCCACTTGCTTCTTCTACCCACAAAAGCTATCAATAAAGACACTTTTTAAAAAAATAAGTAGCCAATTTTAGTTAATTGAAACGTAAAGAAAGCTCAAAACATGTAAATTCAGCAAAAAACGGAAATCGGAATTTTTTCCGTATCGTCTACTTATACATGCAGCAGTTAGTAATAAATCCATTTTCCTTTTATTTAGTATATTAGTTGAATATTTATTGTTTAAATATCACCCTTTGAAATGAAATGTTTATGTTTACATTCTAAACTGGAAGTTTGCCATTTTTTTTTCTGGAGTTTTGTGATTTTAAATTAAAATTTTATCAATTTTACAGAAAAAATAACTCAATCAAACACATGTAGACAGTAACTTATATATAACTATACCCAAATATCGGAATTAAAATCGGCAGATAATTTCCGTTATTTTTAATAATTTTTTACAAAAAATCCAATGGCCAATTAACATAGAAAATCTTTTTCATGGCTCCATGAAAAGTGACAGTGACGTCATCACTTCGCTTGCGTATAGTAATGCTACATTACTGTGTCATAAATTACTGTGTCTATGGTTTTATTTGAGCTTTATGAAATTGCCAGATTTAACAACTTTCTACTTTTAGGTATTTTTTAATGTAAAGGAATACGTGTATAAAAGGGGAAAATGGGGGAAAATGCATAAAAAATAAATGTATTTTTAAAGACCTTCTTGACATCGTAAGAAAATAATATTTGTATTCGCACCTTTCGGCTAACCATACCTTTCGAATGATACCATTTTCAACCCTCTACTCCCATAATTAGTATGTTAAAAAGGGACTACAAATTTTATGCTTGCCTATTAATATATAGATTTGTTGTTAAGAAAGGATTTGGAGAGTTGCTTATGCATTGTTGAAGAATTTACTTCAGAATTAAAAACGTTTTTTCATTTAATACTTTATTCAAAACTCAAGTGTTCTTAACGTTGTTGTTTTGAGCTACTAATTTTAAAAATCTAAAAAAACTGTAATTTTTATCAGTTCCCCATCATACTATAGGTATGGGGAACTTAGGTAATCGTGAAAATTTTCGACCTCGGTTTTTTGACTTTTTTACACGTTTTCAGGTGTGAGGAATCCGAAAATGACAAAATTTGTATGGTGTCTGTCTGTAGGGTGTCTGTTAGTGTGTCAGTGTGTCAGTCCGTTAGTGTGTCAGTGTGTTAGTCCGTTAGTTTGTTAGTCTGTTAACACGATATCTCAAGAACAAATGATCGCAGAGAGGTCAGATCAGTTTTAAAATATTACTTTCGATACTGGCAAGAACCCTATTCTTTTGCAACATTCGAATTAAAAAACTTCGTAAGTTATGAGAAATTTACGATTTTCTTAACATGGGAGAATAGGACAAAAATGCACTTAAACGTGCATTAAATGGAAACTTTTTACAGTAAAAATGTCCGACCAGTTTTAAAATATCAGGTTTGATGCCGGAATGAACATTAGTAACTATAAGTGTGCAACTTTGAAAATTTCGCAAGTTATTGGAAATTTACGAATTTCTTAACATGGCAGCATAGAGCCAAATTTCACATAAACGTCAATCTTGAGGGATATTTTCATCGTAAAGATGTCAAACCACTTTCGAAATATTATATAGGATACTGGCATGAATATCATAGACTATGATTTTTCCAATTTAAAAAATTTGTATGTTATTTGGAATTTACGATTTACTTAACATGTCAGAATAAGGCAAAATTGAGCATAAATTTCCATTTTGAGGAACTTAAATACATTAGACAACTTCAAAATTACATTTATGATATTTGTTTGAACATGATTGAATACAAATATTCTAATAGGAAAATTTCGTAAATCATTCGTAATTTACGATTTTATCAACATAGCGAAATTGTATATTTTTCATATATATATGAATTTTGAGGATTATTGCATTGGAAACAGTAGCATGAAAACTAAACAACGGAATCGACCCCGATAGAATAAATTAATAGATTAGAATAAGATAAATATATCGAAGTGAACGGTGGATAGCCTATTAGGCGGGAATTTCATTCTGTCACTGTATCGAGCTTCGGTCAAATTCATTTCTTTTAACATGATTATAATACGTCTCGCACTAGAAATTTATGAGAACATAAATATGATGGGGAACTGAGCAGAGTCCACCTATGCCAACTAGTTTTCGTTAATAAAATATTTTGACTAAGTTTAAATCACTGGTATCCTGTTCACGATCATGGATAATTTTGGTATCTTCTCCGATGAATTTCGATATAATGAGAGAATACTTTATTGGATATTAAACATTTTCATATCCTTTATGTATCCACTTTGTTAATTGCGTTTCTTAATATATATTTTATTTCTTCCTTAACGATGTTTTAAACTATGGATCCTGTGTGTAGAACTATTCAAAATTTTATGATAAATAAAAAAAAAACTCTCTTAAATATTACAACGTTTGCTTAGTTACTGTTCAATTATTATTGAACTGTGTCGCATAAATGACCAAATTCAGATAATTAAAAAGTATTATGATTTGAGTTACATAAAAATCTAAAATATTTCATGATTTGTTTATGAAAATAATTTTAAATAAAAAAATAAGATCTTTCTCCTATACATGAAATAAAATATAATAATTATTATCAAAAGAAATCAAGATACATAGATTACAATAATTTTCATTAACATGAAGTAGGTTAAATATTAAATATTAAATGCATTATATAATTAAATTAGTGTAAATCAAATTAACATTAAATTTAGTTTCATCATTTCAACTAATATTATTTTACGTTCAGATTACAAAAGGCAAATTGACGCTGTTGAAAATTGAAACTATTAAGCTGTTCAATATACTCTCACTCAAATTTTTAATGGTATAAAGTTTGCATATACCTTAATGTAAATAATTCTAAACAATAAAAACAGCATTTACATATTCACTACATAGAAAATTAATTTTTCAGAAAATATGAATAAAAATATTTTTAACTGGCCTATTCGAATTATATAAACATCACAATAGTATTAATCATATAGCTGTTTTTATTAAATACGATTTTGTTTTTCTTAGTATATAAAGTTTAAATAAAAAAAAAAAAAAAAAAAAAAAAAAAAAAAAAAAAAATTGTACTCGTTCATTAACAGTACATAAATTGTTGTTATTATTATTATTTTTTTAATATATATATCTATCAATACTTACTGCTTCTCCACACTGCCAGTTCTCTGTTTTAAAATACGCATCAAATATTAAATTAAAGTTTATTAAAATATATGCTGATTGTATAATATTTATGTCATCGGGGGCACTGTTACATGGTCTTTTTTATTTTTTTTTTTTCTTTCACATATGTAGTACCGGAATATATATATATATATATTTGTGTGTGTGTGTGCTAAATTTATTTTTGCTATAGTTTCACATTTTATGGTCTCCTGAAACCGAAAATTAAATTTTTTACTATTGATTTGCGTATATGCGTTTCTGTTATCAGCATACCTCAAAAACAAATAATAACAAGGAAATCTAATTCGGTATTTTAATTATAAACATAGGGATGTTGCTTAAAACAATGTTATTTTGAAAATGAACAAATGGTTTGTGTACAGTGACCTAGAAAATTCTTGAAACACATTAAGTCTGTAGGCCCAATTCCCAGTAATTTTATTTTTAATATCTTTAGACTGCTCAAAACAATTTAAAATTGACATACATTCTTTGTATGTACAAAAGCTTGTTTCTCATGCAATATGGCACAAAAATGTTTTTCTTTCGTATGCAGGGACACACATAAATATATTCTGATATATTTTAGTGCTAGATTTGGAGGTGGTTGAGATTGAATTTTAATTTGTGTCATCTTTTATTGCTTCCTTTTTTTATATATAAGAAGGAATAATTGGAATCGTGAAAATTTTTAAACTCTTGTTTTCAACTGATTCACACTTTTTGAGATGTTCTGAATACGATTTGAATATTTTTAGAAAGTGTGTATGTGTCTGAGTGTGCGAATCACAAATTTTGTAGGCTATATTCACGGAATCAATAAACTAAATTTAACCAGATTTGGTATTTAGTTGGACCTTCATCTAAACTGATGTTGATTACATTTGGGTATTAATCGTTCAATACGTGATGCTGTGATCTCATTTTTTCTGTATTTTTAACATGACAGTACAGGATAAAATTTTAAACAAAAATATATATATAAGGAGAGATATTTTTAACGCATGATTGTACAATCAGTATAAATGTTTGATAATAGTAGTAGTAAGCTAGGAGAAAATGTGTATGCACATAGGAGTATCCCTACCGTGGGAGGGGAGGAAAAAATACCCAAAGGGATGTAAATTTTAAATATGGGCGTCTTTCAAATAACTCGGCATTGCCTTTAAAACGAATGATTGAGCCATAGATGTGTAATAATTTAAAACAAAGTTATCGATTTTTTTTTTTTTTTTTTTTTTTTTTTTAACGAAATAAAAATAGAAAAATATTTTTATTTTTTCCGATGTTGACACAAACCTAACTTTCTCGTGGCATTTACTGCTATATTTCTCTGAGATAAAAATCGTCTGCTTTCATCATGGAATATAACTTTAATAAATAATAATGTAACAAATAATTTGTTCTACATAAATATAAGACTATATATATAGAAAAGTTTTCTGGTGGGCACAAAATACTAATTACATGAAAAATTTGGGTACATTGTTTGGTTGTATATTATTTATAGATAATAAGCAGTAACTTCTTGAGATTACTCGAATATGTTTCAAAGAATGATATGAGCTGAAATTCTCTGAATAATTTGAAATAAAATTTACTGGAAGTCTTTTTTTAATGCTTTCTGATTATAACTATCATATTCAAAATGGGGTTGAGGAGGTCAGGTTAGATTAAAAATTGTGAAAGTAAAACTGTGTTAAAATAAATGCATGAAATTTATTAGAGATGGGCGTTATTTCATGTAATATAATAAATAATACTGTTATTGCACAAGTAGCCATTCACATCGAAATGTATTATTGAAAAGTTCATATTAAATAAATAGCACTTTAATTTTATCTGTATGCACGCAAAAAATGAGAGAGAGAGAGAGTGATATCTCTGGCAATCTGCCAATAAAACACTGACAGAAATCAGATTATTTGTTGGAGTGAAAGTTATTTGTTAACATGAAATAAACGAAGCAGTGAAATATTTTCACCAGCTTTCATGTAACGAGTTAAATAAATAATAGTTAATTATTTCGTTGGTTCCATATCAGTCAAATAATTTTTTGAAATAAGTAATTGCTTTGATTATTTAACATGTTTCTAATATTTTGTTGTAAGTATTATTCTAAACCGATTGTTATGATGTATTGATTTAGTTTAAATATCAGTATAGTCTGCCAGTGAAATTCAACTTCGTAGATTACATATTAGTCGAATATTCTTTTGAAATAGGTGATAGCTTTGACTATTTTACACCTTTCTAATATTTTATTTTTAAAAGTATTGTTCTAGACTAAATGTTATAGTATATTAGTTTAATTTAAATATTAGTATAGGCTATGCCCATGATATGTAATGTCGAAAACACTTAATACTACCGTTTAACGAAATAATATTTTCATGAAGCTAATTTAAACTGCCATGATCAGATAGGTTAGAGGTGATTAATTGATGTTAATTATTGTATCATGGGGATGGGGAATGAGAAGGGAAGCGGAATACACGCACTAGGTTTACGCGCGTATTGAAGACGCTAGTAGCTTTGGGAAGACGATGGAAAGCATTTAAAAAGGATGTGTGGAGTGGGAGAGGGGAAGAATGAAGAGTGTTTGTTTATATTTAAAATCGCCTGTAGCAGCTGGAATTGAAAAGAGCACTTATTTATTGTGGTTTTCTCAAGAATATTGTTTGAGTTTATTCAAGAATAATTTGATTAGAAAATTGAATATTTATTTTTTTTTCCTTATCTTTTTTTTAATCGGTTTTTTTCCCGTGACTATTTTTAATGATTTATAATGAATAAATTTGTTGTGGTATTAAGGATAGTTAATTATGATCGTATGTTAAAATTAAGTGTGTGAGAAAATAAATAATTTTATTCAATCAGTTTTTGTAAGCAAAATTTATATTTTTAAAGAAGTGGCTCTAATTTTAAAAAAACATATTCAAAGTGACTGTTTTCTAAGTGTGATTGAAAAATATTAATTTCCTTGTCAATCTGGAGTGTTCAAGTTCTTCGGAAAATAGAAAGATACTTCGTAGTTTAACATTAGGAATTGCTTAAAGATGTTTTTTAAAGATTTGTTATTATTATTTAATTATTTCTTAATTATATGGCTTATAATATGAGGATTTTTTTTTTAAGTAAAAAACGGCACTCGTGCACGTGTTACTTGATATTATTTTAGTATTTAAAATATTCTGTTTTCGCTTTTAAATGAATTGATTTAACTGAATCTCACGCTACACGATTAGAACAAGCGTTTGTGTAAAACTTTGACTCTACCACTATTTCATATCAGCGATTTTTTTTTTTTTTTTTTTTTTTTTTATTGCAGAAATTATAAAGTTAAATAAAGTGAAGATTACTCTTCGAAAGCATTGGAACTCAAAAACATGAATCGCATCCACTATGTAGGACACATGTATATATTGTATATCCCGAAAGGATTAGAAAGACACTAGCCGTATATAAACTAAAGAGTAATATGTTATAAAAATAATATGTTACAAAAACCTATTATTAAAGGTAGTATGGAACGATGTAACCTATTGCTGAAAAGTAACTGTTTATTCCATCTCTAAAATTTATATTAAATAAAGTCGTAAAAGTAAAACTTTGTTAAATAAAATGTATGAAACTTATGTTAAACAAAATTGTGAAATTAAATCTATGTTAAATAAAATACATGAAATTTTTTATTGACTTGATTGATGGATTGAATTTTTATGAGTGGTCCATACGCACTCACACAGAAATTTATCTTAAATAAAACTGTTTAGAATTAGAACTTTCGTTTGAAGTACAGAACAAATGTTCAAATAGAGTCTCTTAAACTTTAAACAGGAATAATATTTCGAGAGTAATATAGGATAAGAGAAAATAGCGTGGGCTCTACACAAGATTATTTATTTTGTTAAATATTTAAATTATTTCTGAAGTTCTATTAATTGTACTTTGATCAGTCTTACATCTAATACACACTATACTATTAAATTTAATTATTATGTTGCATTAAATTCTAAGATTGCATTTAGAAACATCCAGATAACCTTAAAAGTTGTGTATTTCAGGAAATGCAAGAGTTTTTTCTTTTATTATTTTTTATTATTATTTTAATTATTGCAATGTAATTTTTTTTTATTATTCTTTTGGTATGGATTACTTACTACCTAACAAATTTATAAGTAAAATTTTAACACGGATGAAGTTTTTAAGTTCAAATATTATACAGTTGTTTATTTGAAAGCAATTCTAATTTAAAAAAAATAACTTGTCTTTTATAAATTATTGTATTACAATGATTTCCGTCGCTGATTTTAATCCTACTAAAAATTTTACAAAATTGATCCATTTAAAAGTTTAAACCGTTTTTTTTAATAAAATGGCGTATAATTTTCATACGATTCAGAAGATAGATATTAGTTAATGTAGCAATTAGTATTTTTATTTTTAAATGAATTATAAAAAATAGATGAAATACAAATTTACCAATAAAAATCTGGTAATTGTGGCCATCAAAAATTGTCTTCTATATTAATGTATATAATAACTCCGCCTATCGTTTAACATGAACAAACATTTAATCCTAGTTTCTCACAATAAATATACTACTTATGAAGTCGGTGCACTTTGCTCTAAAATAGTTGGTAAGACGCACTTGCAAGAATAATCGCAAAAGATAAGTAATAACAACGATATTGGACAGTCGATGTACACTAATTTTTTGTCATTTTCCTTTTAATAGTGGTCATCTCCCATACGTGATAGATGATGAGACGTAGCCTTCCTGCAGGCAGAAAAATGCAGCATTGAATTTTAACCACATTGAAGAAGCATATTTTTTCATAATGGCCCTCTCATATATCCAATGTTAAGAAATTTTACAATAAATGCTGAAATATAATATTAAGTAAATTGGAAAAAAAAACTAAGAATAGCAACGCAATTTAAATAAAAAAAAAAAAAAAAAAATTGCACGAAAAATGATAGAAAACTATTCATAGTTAGACGCAATAAATTGCAAATTTCCATGAATTTCTGTACATTAGTTGTTGATCTATAATTGCCACAGAATTCTTGTATTTCATAAATAAACGAACATTTTCTAAAATTGGTAAATTCGCGTTCAAGACGTCTCAAAAAATTTAAATCCACCGAAATCTGGAAGGCCAAAATTTTTAGAAGTGTAATAATTTCTTTTACTAATATATATAAAATAAATAAATAAATAAAAAGAAAAGAGAAAATTGACAAAAATATCATTTCATTTGAAATATAATTATCGAAATTAAAAAAATTATAAGAAACAAATCATAAATAAATCCATATATTGATATTTATAAAATATACCGACATATCCTTACTCAGTCGAAAAAACTTATTAAAATATCTGGTACGTAACAACCGCGTGATTTCCATTAACAATAACTACTCAATTCTTTTTGAGATGGTTTAGTCAGAAGACATGAAATTATCCCAACCAATAAAACACCTAACTTTTTTTTTTTTTTTTTTTTTTTGTTACAAACACGCATCCTTTTTATTTTCTTATGAAGCACAGAATTTTTCGAAAGCATCTTAATGAATTTATTCCTAATGAGAAAATAAATTATTAAATCTTTAATGCAGTCCTGTATGTCGTCTGTATTTTGCATTCATTTCATATATTGGACCAAGTATTACTCATTACACAAAAAATTTACTTTTAAAAGATTCTATTCTCAAATTATATTGAATCATGTAAAACAATACATTTTATGCTAATCAAATCTTTTTCCACAATAGGAAAATTGTTTTATCCATCTTAATATTAATTTTATATATAAATAATATATTAATTTTATATATAATATTAATTTATATATAATATTATAATATATATTATATATAATATTATATATAATATTATATATTAAATTTATATATAATATTAATTTTATTCTTGTATATTAATTTTATCTGTCCCAGATCGAAATACTTTTGTGAGTCTTTGCCTAGGAACAATTTACGCTGTTTATACCATTTTCAGTAGAAATATGCTATTTTAACTTTTTATAATATACATCAATTTTAAGCCATCCTGAGAAAATTTACAGAGAGTGCGGACAGACGAACTGAAATATAGACAGATAAAAAAAACTAAAACCATAATTATTTTGTTTTAGCTAGACGCTGTTAAATGTCTGTTAAATATTCTAGACGCTGCTAAATGTGTGTAACACTACTAAAAGTGCACTTGAAAAAATCTCTATATCTATTTTTTTCTAATTTATCCGAAAATTTTTCGGTCGCATTGTAAATATTTGTGATAACCATATCATATTTTATAAAAATGATGCCTTTGAAAACTGTTAAAAATAACAGCTCAATGTTTCACCCTAAAAATGGTGCAAATTCGAAAAATTTAGCTGAAACCAACATTTTAAGAAATTCGGGGCTCTATGTTTCACCATTTTAGTAGTGCTATTTGAATATTAATCACTGTTAAAATTGTGCTTACTATTCAAGTAGCACTACTAAAATGGTGAAACATATAGCACCAAATTTCTTAAAATGTTAGTTCAGGCTAAATTTTCTAATTTGCACCTTTCCTAGGGTGAAACATTGAATTGTTAATTTTAACAGTGTAAATATGTATGATATATGTTAATTGCATCTTGTTTTCTTCTGTACAAAATTTTTATATATGATTATATAAATGCCACTTTTAAAACGTAAGTTGATATATATTTAGGTGCCCTTTTAAACAAACCACCCGTGTGATTTATACCAATTTCTATCGAAAATTTTCCATAGTAAACTTGAATAGAATCTATCACTTTCAAAGCATTTTAAACATATCACAGGAAATTTTAATGATGACATACCGACAAGCAAGCCGAGGTTAAAAACACTGTTAAACCTTGTTTCAAGGGATTAAAAATACTGTAGCCTTTTTTTAAGTACTTCACGGCATTCTATAGTTGCTACAGTGAAGCACACATGCCACTAAATCGATTTTTACTATCAGAGGCATTTATTTCCCGAAAAAATCTCTAAAACATTGCAATCAATTCAAAACTTTTAGCTTTAGACAGCTATAGTTCTTTTAAATTATTTGAACGAAGCGTTTAGACGCTATCATGTTCACTCACACACGTACACATAGACACACATACACATGCACATAAACACACACACATATCCATACATCCCCATAAAAATAGCAAAATACCTATAACATGTATATAAATTTGCAGCTCAATCGAATTATGCATTTGAACGATATCGCACTTTGAATAATTCAAGCTCATAGGACACAATGATAAAGAATTTTTCTTTGTGTCCGTGTAAAAAACCTACAAGTGTTAGATTCACCAAAATCAATAGGGTTCATGCTATGGTGATTTACAACATATGTACAAACTTTCATTTCATTTGAACGAAGCATTTAGACGCTATCGTGTTCACTCACGCACGTGCGCATAGACACATATACACATAAACACACACACACATACATACATCCCCATAAAAATAATAAAAAGGAACTCAGAGGACTTCAAAGTGTACAGATACACCAAAAACTCAAAACGGAATTTTTGTTTTGATTACAATACTTTCTTTATATTTGTGTGTTCGAAAAGTAAAATCAATCTCAAAAGTTTATTTGCCGACATGTGAAATATTTTTTAAAGTTTTAGAGCTGAATCATTTAAGGTAAATGAAACACAGGTGTATCGCTTTGAGCAATATCTTTCATTCCTCAACAAAGATAAATCAGCCAATAATTGAGCATTGATTTCATTATGATTAAAATCAAATAATTTTTTTTTCTATAAAACAACTAAAATGAAATAATATCTCAGAATCTATTGACATAAATGTTACAAAAGTCTCATTATGGGGACTGCATTCTTTATATAAGACATATTCCATTCAACAATAAATTATCCTTATAAAGTTAATGCACGTGTTTCACTTGTTTTTCATCGGAAAAATAAAGACTTTTCAATCGTATATTTCTCAAATCTCAACATCATATAGATGAGAGGAGGGTAATATGGAATACCACTTACATTTCTTAAAATAACTTTACTTGTTTTTAATAAAAATCCCAAAAATCATGATGAGTACATAGTGTAATTATTTGTAATGAATTGTGAATGAAAAAAAAAATAATAAATAAAATTTGTTGCTGTTATAAAAATTTTACTTTAAAAAAAAGTTACAAATGGGGGTTAATATGAAATAGTCAGGTAATATGGAATAGGTGGTTTAAACTGTTTAAACCATAGAAAAACTAATTAGACTTCATAAAATCATCTTCGGAGAATTTTCTGTGACAGAAGATACATTCGGCATCTTTATTTTCTGTTTCTTTAGTTGAATACATAAGGTCAATTTCAGATGATACTATGAAATACCTAGTATTCCATAATATCCGACACGCCATCTTTAAAAACGAACTTTTAAATTGATGGACAAAATATTTTCAGCTAAAAAATGACCAATGTATAACAAAATACAATTCTTTGAGCATACATTATTCTTAACATCAATGTTTAAATCACATGTGTACTAGTAAATTTAAATGTTGGAAAACTTGCCTGCAAAAACTTTTAAAAATCACAAAACATACTTTGTTCTATAGAGAATGGTACGACAGCAACAAGCGGTTGCTTCTTACTGTATTCCTTCATGGGAATCCTTCTTGAGTAATTCATAGTATTTTGAAGAGATAGCAGCACCAATCAGAGCCAAAACCTCGGTATTCCATATTTCCCGACTATTCCATAATACCCTCCTCTCCTCTACTAAATAGTAAAATGTAACCAATTTTACTGAAACCTTTTTACTATAATAGATAAATTTCGTTACGTCCATAAAACATTTTTCTTTCATTTAATTTATATATTTGAAAAAAAACCACAATGCATTTTTATAGTGTGTTGTTTAAGCTTTAAGTTCTTTTACCAATTATGGTTGAGAGAGCAATGTTTCTATTTTGAAATTTGAAAATAAAAAATTTTGATATATTTATACGATTTGAGATCATTGAATCCGAAAATGAGATTTTATGCAGTTGCTCTGTGTGTACGTTTGTCTGTGGATCTGCTATCACCATATTTCTAGCATAAGAAAAAAAAAAGAACGCAAAATCAGGAATAGTACTCAAAGTATCACAGCACGTTTACGTCGTCTCAATCCAAAGTTACACAAGAACAAGTTGCATCCATATAACGTGAAAATGGTGAAGTCTCTGTTCCGGTGATTACAGCAGCATTTGGATTTGGAACTTTGGTTTGCACAACAGAATGTTGCGGTCCCTAGCTTTGTAGTCGACTTCCTCTTTACTGACAAGGCAACGCTTTACACTGGAAGGCATCTACTACATGCATGTGTAGGCACATAGAAATCCTATAACCACACGGTCCTATGCTGTTCAGCGTCACCAGCGTCATATCTGGGTAAGTTTGAAGATAAAATAATTGACCCCAACCTGTTTCCATCCACACTGAATGGAGAGAACAATCCAAACATTCTGGATCATATCAGAGTTGCTAAATGACATACCACTCTGATTTCTGGGCATTTAGCGTAATTGGTTTGCATTTGTGAACATATATTCCTGGAAGATTCTTGCTTGTTATCGTGCTCCTGACCTACATGTAAATGTTTGAACAATAGTTCTGAGTCATCCTGTATATGTATATATATTTTTTTATAAATTTAACGTTTATTTCTTGTTGCGATAAATAAAATAAATAAATTTAAAAACAGATTTTAAGCTTCATAACATGATCCTAAAACACTTACAATGATGTAGAGAGGAATTTTCTAAATGAAATATAAAAGAGTAAAAGTAAAGAATAAATTAAAAAACACTGCTTGATGCGTATCATTTTTATCCCAATAAAGTCTTTTTCCTCTTTAAACAACTGCAATAACTTAAATTACCACTTTTCAAAACATATTGCATTATACATAGCAGAAAACTTTTATTCATTTTACTCCTGAGAAAATCATATGCCTTTTACGTAGAAAACAAGTGTTTTTAGTGGTATTACCTTTAGAGCAAGAGAATTCTAAAAATAATGGGAATAGCTTTATATTCTTAGAATTTGACTACAGTCATGCTTTTTTGTAAGTTTTGAAGATTTCCAGAAACGAAGTTGAAGTCAGGGAATAGTGCTTGTGAGAATTGGAACATTTATGTTTATCTCTCTGTGTGAAAGACGTAAATCGTTATCAAATTATATCTTTCTCAAAATTGAGTGACAAATTTCATTATGTTTTGCGACATATATCTCGTTTTGTAAATAAAAACTTTTTTGTAGGCCAACATTTTTGTCGATGTGTTTTTTTTTTATTTATTTTTTTATTTTTTTTTCTCACTTGATCGCTACCATGATAGACTAAAATCTCGTTTTATTAATTAATATACTTAGTACCAAGTAATTTTAAACTATAAATTGTATTGAAAGGTTTACATTTTTAGAGATTTACGCTACAAAAGTTTCATTTTTATGAAATATAAATAAATGGACAATTACAAATTGATATTAAATATTAAGAAATATAATATTTAAATAACTCTACAGGAATAACTTCTTCTCAAAAAGCAACATTTTTTTTCTTTATAATGAAAATCTTTATTTATTTATTTATTTATTTATTTATTGTGTAATCCAAAAATTTTGTAAATCAGATTTTTTTTTTTTTTTTTAATCCACAATAAAACAATGAATAAAGTTCAGTGAACTTTTCATAACTATAGAATAGTAACATAATGCTTCGTAACTTAGATAGCTTTACTCTTCATTTCTAAACTTTATTTTTTAATATAATTTTTTAAATATCATACACCATATAAGACTGGTTTAAAACTGCGTGTATTTTCTTGTTTTTTTTTTTTTTTTTTTTTTTTTTTTTAAACTCCGTGTTTTATATAAATTAAAGTTTATCAAAAATTATGTCTAATAATAATATAGATAAATGGTTTTCATTTAACCTTTAGAAGCGTGGTAAAATATTTTATATAGCAACTAATTTTAATTCCCAACTTCGAAAATTCGTCCTGGAAATTTTCAACGAAATTTTTCTTTTAGTGAAGCACTTAATGCAAGCACTTCAGTTTTTCTTTTCCTTTTAATTTTATTCGTAAATTCTGGTGTATTTTTAGTTTAAATGAGTAATTAACTTTCCTCCAAAGGGTTAAATTATATCTATTTTTCGATGAAACAAATAAGTGTAGGGATTCTTAGGAGATTCCAAACATAAAAAACAAGAAAAAAAATCTAACTTAATAGATTTTAAAAGAGTAGAGTTCTTTAATTCAATGTCCAAGGAATTTTTCGTTCTGCATATTTAATTTCACTTTTATCCTATAAGAATATCTTTAAAAGTAAAATTAGTTTATATCTTTTCTAATCGGTTGATGTTTACATATTGCTCTCAAAAAGCTAACGTTACATACACTAAATTTTATGCAGTTGTTTACTTTAATGAATATTTAATGGGATTAGATTCACAAAGTAAGTTTTTTTCTTGTATATTTAATAACTGTATCCATAAACATAGAATTTCTTTATAGTCTTTAAAAATATTTCTTTTAATACATTATTTTAACGAATCTGGTTTATAATATCTGCACAAGATCTTAGACTAATCAAATTCAAAAGAACTATTTAAAGAGCTATCCTTATTTCCAGAATAAATGTTAACTAGTTATATGAAAATTAATATTTCATAGAAATAAATCTATTATTCGAATATATAGATTGTTATTATTTGAATGACGCAAAAATTTCTAGATGGACAAGAATTTTCCGGAATTTTTTGTCGCGTTCTTCTTAAATGACAATATCTAATTACCTCCGTACACTGTTAAATATTTCGATTCTATATTAAACCAAAATTTAGTACTACTGCAACTGCAGTACCCAAAACATTTTACTACGGTAGCTGTAGCCATGTGATGGTGAAACCAGTTACCATGATTTAATACTTTGTAGAAAAAATGCACCAAATCACGGTAGAAGGTTTCCCCGTGTAATGGTTTCGTTTTCTACTGCACCAAGTTTTATTTCAATCATGCATCATATTATGGTCAACGTCAACGTGAGTGCTTCGGAATAACCGCAATTGGTCGCAACCAATGCTTGCCTCCAACGAAAAATGAGAAAAACATAAAAATAATTTTCCATAAAAAAAGACAGCCAAAAGGGTTAAATTTATAATTTGTTCTCTGAATAAATCGCCGCGTGCGCAGAAATCATTCAGAGTGAAGCACCGGGAATTAAAAAAATAAATAATAAAATAAAATAAATAATAAAAATAAAATAAAATAACTCCTTGAAAAAAAAATCTAAGTGTAACAGAAGGGCTAAAATGTTTCAACTTCGCATCGTTGCATGTGCTGTGTACCATGAGTTGGTTTAACCTATTACAAAGATTTAACAGTTCAGGATAAAAGACTCGTCTTTTTTTCATCCCTACTAATTAATTAAACAAACATAGTATAACAAACAAAGTTCGTCCAAACGATGCCATATATGCTTTTCCATCTAGTGATCACAGGTTCTCAAAAATATTTTACATATCACATTTAATGCACTTTAATTTTTAATGACGGTTTTATTGAATATTTTATAACTTTAACCCAACACTAAAAAATTTTAGCACAGTAATGTCAAAATATATGGACACAAATAAATAATCGGAACAAATATAAGAATTACCAACTATATAAGATATCGAATCACAGAGTTTCCTCTATTCGTTTCTGAGCTAGAATACTCATATGTTTTTCATTAAATATCTGTTAAAGTAGTGAAACAAATTCATAATATCCCATCTCGAGTATTAAGTAAGAGTACTTGAAATTTTTAATTATTTTGATAGTTTATATCACTTATGTATGAAGAATTTTTTTTTTTTTTTTTTTTTGTGTGGTTTTGATTAGAAAAACATTAGTAAACATTTGCGTGTATAAGTTTGTGAAAATAATTTTCTGAACTTTTATGTGCGTCTTATAAATTTGTGTTATATAAAATCGTTGACATAAATTGATCGATTTGTAAGTGTTGCATATTTTCTTCAGCTGATACATATGCATACATGAACTTTCCAAATACAAGCTTTAAACAACATTTATTATTCATCATTAAAATTTAATTCGCGATTATAACTTTGCAGAGACCTTTATGACTTTTAAATCCTTTCTATTCTTTAAGTCACGATCTTGATACTCAACGTGATGGATAAATTAATTTCTTCATAGTTCAATAACGATAATTTACGCAACTAAAAGTTTTAATATGATTTATTCATAAAAGCTTGATGCTATGTTTCATATTTGAGCCTTTTTAAATTTTAAATAGATATTGTATTGAATGAGACAGTGTTAAAAAGTCTCCTGCTATTTAAAATATAACACAAAAAAGAACAAAATTAGGTAATTGTATATTAAAATGTATATATGTCATTATTGCAAAAAGGCAAAATGTTTTAATGATTACTTCTTTCATTCTTTAAAAAATAGCAAGCCTAAATGGTTTAGAGATACTCATAAGAACTAAAATCGTTATATTTACACTGTTAAAAATTTTCTCCTTGGTTGAACCAAAACATGATACTACAGCCGCTGCAACCATGAGAATGTGGAACTTTTCACTGTGATTCGGTATTTGGTTATACCAAAGCTTGGTACTGTAATTGTTGTAACCATAAAATGGGATGATCGTTTACCATGGTTTTGTGCTTTAAAAAAAAAAAAAGTACCAAAGCATGGTAGAAGGTTTCATCATCGCATGGTTACAGCTACTGTAGTACTAAGTTTTGGTTCACTTTAGCATATTGAAGCTACCTTAGAACCAAATTTTGGTTCAATTTTGAACGGAAATTTTTAACAATACATGATTTTTTTATTATTTAGTTATTAACTTGTTTAATTTGTTTTAATTTGTTTTTTAGCTATTCTAAATATTATGTTTAAATTACACAGAAAGGCGCTGGCGTTATGCCTGGGAACTAATCTAATCAAACAATAGGCCCTACACTGTAAACTTTATGTCCTAGAAGCTGCCAGAAATTCTCTGTAATTTGAGAAAATACGTTCTGACAACGTAATTTTTTCGTAAATTACTCGTATTTTCTCAAATTACAGAGAAATTCTGGCAGCAAATAGAGCATATTTTTTACAGTATACTTAACCTATCCATTAATTTGTGTATATCTTATTTATAATATACATAGTCGATAACATATAATATATTACTTATTATATGTTATCGAACATAGCTAATGTAATGAGGAGTACATCTTGCTGAAAAAAAAAAAAAAAAAATATTTCTTACTAAACTAATTCCCATGCCTTATTCCTATACCTCTTAAGAATATTTTTAAAAATAATAATAAAACAAATAAAGAAAACAAAAATAAAACGCAATTACTAAAAAATGGATGTAACCCACGAATAACAAGGTTCCAGGTGATTGTCAAACTTTTAAAGAAACTAAGGGAAAAGGGTTCTCACAAACGAAAATTATGGTGCTAGATCTTAAATATAGTATTTTTTTAAATAGATATCATAGGATATCAGCGATTAAACAAGTCAAAAATTACTATAAAAAATAGTAGTGTTCAAATTTTCCATTGTGAGAAACCTGGAAGGGAGATGCAAGGGGACGTTTCTGCCTCAGTGGCTAGATTAACACCAGCTAATCTCTCCTCCGTGATTTACTATGAAAGCTTCGAATTTTGAAGAAGGACAACGTCCCATCGTTATATTTTAAATATCTCCAGTTTTATCACTGTGAAAGGTTTGTATGCATTTTATGACTGTTTCCACAATTTAAACTTTTACAATTACGAATGTTCCCGTAATGCGTAAATTCTGCTATACATTCAAAATATTGGTTTCATTGGCGTGAAAATGTTACTTAATTTCTAATATTTTAGTCCTTTATATACTTTTCTATCGAAAGAAAACTGCAATGAGCTTGTGTGAAAATATTACCTATACTGTTAGTTTCAAAAGTTCAAAATAAATATGACTAAAATCAATGTTTTTTTTTTTATTTCATAATTTGAAGCATTCAAATTTTAGCAGGGAAGTATAAAATTGTGAATGATCACACAAAGTTTTCTTCGGTAAATATTAATATTTTTCAAAGGTTTAAAAATTTTCTCGTGACATTGCAAAATGCGTTATAATCATTACTTAGTAAATGATTAGTTTATATATCATTCGATTTTTATTATGTTTATCGCAGCATGAAAGAGATTTATTTATTATAACTTTTTGTCAGTAATAATAGTCGCAGAGGCACATCGAAAATAAAGATGTGCTATTACCTTAACAAAGATCGACCTAAGCTTTAAACTTGGAAATTTTCTTAACAAACTGGCAACACAATTTCAAAATTTGACGAAGCGTGTTAGTGTAGGATTCTTCTCTACAAATTCTGTTTTAATTACGAATGGAGCTACTTTCCAGTATGATTTACAAATTTATCATAAATAACTAAAACCAAATCAGTAAATTGTAGGACTGAAGAGTATAGCTAATACTCCATATCCTTATATAAAAGCAGCAACTCGCTGACAAGACACTTGTGTTTGTTCAGAACATTGAGTGGGACGGTTGTAACTAAAAGACTGTGCAATTAGCTGTTAATTACTAAACAAATAATATTTGAGCTCTTTAGTGTGTATAAAGCTCTAACGTGAATTCTTTTACAAGTGAAAGCTTAAGGGAGTGTTTTATGTTTTTTTTTTTTTGTCAAATAAAGTGCATTTATGCACTTGAACTGCAGAGTAACTTTGACGCCACTTTTCGCACACATAAATGCCAAGAATTTTGTAATATAATTGTACACATATTTTATTGAAGATAAAGGTAGCAGCCAATATAAGATAAAGCTAGTATGTTGTAGCTGTCAGAAAACTTTCTTCGGTATTTTCCAATACTAATTCACGCAGTATAATTTATTATTATAATTTATTATTATTATTATTATTATTATTATTATTATTTTATTATTATTCATGCAAGCAATTTTCATCTCAGGGAGGTACTAATACACGAAATGTCCAACAAAGAGAAATTTTACCGCGCAGATTACACCATCCCGTTCTTGGAGAAATTTGCAGTATTTCTGCACCACCTACCGGCTATCAAGCGGGCTATATTCAACACCTACCGGCTATATTCATATATCAAGCTTTGTTTGATTATAGAACCTGAGATTAACAATAGAACCTGAGATATAGTCTTCTATTAAATTGCGGAAATCACTGCATTGTAACGCCACCTGTTGTGTCATCGGCCCCAAGATATTGAAAGGCGCTAATTATTTTCAAGATAAATCTATGTATAAATTTATATGTAATTATGTGTATTTGTTCCTGAGATATAACCTTCCCTGGAATTTCGGAAATCACTGTATAGCAGCGCCGCCTTTTTAGATATTGGGACAAAATATTGATAAAAACTACATATGTGAAGGTGCAACTAGATATAAATTTATATACAATTCTGAGCAGTAATTCCTGAGATACAGCTTTCCCTGAAATTGAAATATTCACTGTATAAGAGCGCTGTGTACCTTCTAAGCGATCAGCAATAAAAGTTGATAGGAACTAAATTATGTCAAGATCAAACTACATATAAATTTATATGTAATTCTGAGTAGTAGTTCCTGAGATATAACTGGAAAAAATTGTCGTACTCATACACAGACAGGCATTTTCGAAAAATGGCCAAATCTTGTTCTGGTCCTCTCAAAACGTGTAAATCCTTTGAAAAACGTGAGTTGAAAATTCTTACGAATCCACTACTTTCGTCTATTGAATGCAGAAGAAAATAAAAATATTTTTTTTGGATATAAATTTTAAAATTAATATTAGTGAGAACTTAATAAAAAAAAATAACCGTGACATACCATAGTTTAGTTTGCGTAAAACTACCAACAGAAAATAAAAGAATAAAATGATTTTTTTTTTCATTCGAACACTCAGTGGTAAGTAAAGACATGATATCAACCTTTTTATTTATCTTTGTAGTCAAAAGGGACAAATAAAAAACGTATTACCTTTTTTTTTTCAATTTTTTCTGATTATCAACAGTTTGACCATACAAAATTTGTCTTTATTAAAACCAGCCAATTTTTGAAACTTTATCCATTTTTAATTCCTTATACATTAATTCCTTATACTTTACTTCCTAAATTTTTCGAGTTCCAGTTTTAAACGAACTAACAAATTTTGAGATATTCTGAAGAAAGATTGGCAGTTTTTGGAAAATGTCTGCGTGTTTGGTGTAAATATGTCACTGTGTTATCAAAATAATATAGACGCTGTATATCCCAAACCAATGGACGGAACTCTGCTAATTCGATTGTGGTATATATCGTGCAACAGGTGACACTGATATGCTTCAAATCCTGTCTATTTAATAGAAGGCCATATCTCAGCTTCCATAGTGTATAAATGGAAAAAAACATTAAATGTATGATAACTACGATTGAAAATTTCACTTATTTACTTTGGGGGCATATCAAACGCCAAGTGGAATAGCGATGTTAAAATATTCCCCATTTACTATAAGGCGAACTACTTACCCCGTTTAATATTTCTCGTTTACATCATAACTTCTGTGATGTACAAATGCATCAAAGTTGATATGGGAGATAGATATTTCAAAACGTGTTACTGTACTTATAATTCAAGTGTGTATTCGAGACAAGTGGCGCTACGGTTATTCATTTTCTCTGATTACTGATATGACGATATTTTAGCATTTATTGGATAAAATTACATCATTGTGCATTATTAAATATTTATTTTTAGAAAATATGTTCATTAAACTCTTATGCATGTGAACGTTTGATAGCGATGTATATAAAATTATATAGACAACACAACATACACAGGAATAATGTACAGCCATTTCTGTAAGACGCGTTAACATGTGTACCTATTTATATTCCAATCGGAAAATTTTTCTTTCCGCTATCATGATACAGGGAAGTTTTGTCCATTGACCATAATAATAAGAAGAAATTTAGTGTGTCTCTGTACACGAACCACAAACAAAATATACACCCAAAACTGTACAGCTAATTATGTGTGGCTCCTGAACAAGTGTACCAATTTGCAATTCAATCGGGGGATTTTTGCGGCCGCATTTGCGGCACAGGGAAATTCTGTTCATAGGCTGTAATAATATAAAAATCTTTGGTGTGTCCCTGTACACGAACAACAGAATATACACCGAAATTGTACAGCTATTTTAGTGTGGCTCACAAACATATGTACTAATTTGTAAGTCAATAGGGTTATTTTTGCGTCCGCTATCGCGCGACTTGCATACAGACAGACAAATAAACAGAACACATAACCTTTTGCTGTCTCCTCATGGATTCTTCCACTAACGTTTCAGCAAAACGTAATCTGTACATATATTCCTTTTTTTTTTTTTTTTTTTTTTTGTAGTTTGTAGTTTGTCTTGATTGAATTGAAGTTTTTTACATATTATTATTTTTTTTCCCTTCAATTATGCAAAACAAAAAGAATTTTTCAAAGAATAACAGAATTTTTAGGTTAGAAAACAGAATCTAAAGATGTTTTTCATCGTTTTAGATATAAGTGTACAATATAAAAATAGATTAAAAGTAAAATCAAAAGCAACATTAAAAGCGCAAATGAAAGAAAATTTAAATCTATACGACGGTTCCGGAACTTCTTAAATTCCTTCCTCAGTATTAATAACAAAAGAATGCATAAACGAAAAATTAAGTATCTGCTTTAAATTAAATTTCTATATAGAGAATAATATTATCTGAAATTAAAGTAAACTACTGTTCGTTTAAAAATTCAAGAAATGCAACCGTTTTGCAGTAATAATTTTAGAAACTTTTATAAATAATTTTAGATCTCTTGCACCAGCAAAAAAGAAATTCTCTATTTCGTATTTTATCAAAGTTTATAAAATGAAACAAAACAAATTGTTTTCTTTGCGTTCTGATGACAATGTAATAGAAATAGTTTCATTCACAAATTTTGAATTCATTTTTAAATTTGTAAAAAATATTTTAAAAATATTACGACATATTTTAAGATACAAACAAAGAAAATACAACAAAGTATACAGATGTACATAAATGTAATAGGATCTAACTTTTTTTCTATTTAATTTTCATTTTAAATCTATTTTCAATTTTAAGAAACAGTTTTTAAATCAGTTTGTAAAGGGTTCTTTTTTTTTTCTTTCGGTTAAGTGAAATGGAAAAGCTAATCCAATTTCATCAAAATTTAATACTTCTTCAAGCAGTAAATGAAAACGATCTTGTTTTGAGATAAAACTATTTAATTTCCGCAATGAAATGAACCATCTGTACCTTACAGCTTCTAAAACACATTAATATTTTTCAAAGCAGGCACCTACAAATAAACTGAAACAAATTTTGATGTATAAAATTAAAGAAATTTAATCGAGAAACATTATTTAAAAATGCAAGTTGTACGCATTTGTTATCGTAAACATCCGTTTACAGTTCTCTTTCAATTAGTTGAAACTCTAAGTATTGACAATATTTTTTACCCGCATTCCATCTAATAACTTAACTAACTAGTAATTTTAGAAACAAAGCTTTGCATGAAATATTTTGGAAAACAAAAACATACTATAATAAGATTTTTAAAACATTGCATATTACAAAAAAAAAAAAAAAAAATTATAAAAACAATGTGAGTGCTGTAAATATCTCCTGTAAATTTCCAGTAGCGCTATATAATGTGCGATACTTTAAAAAAATAAAAAGTAAAATACACGCACTAAACAAAACGCTCTGGATTCGTCAGCCTGGAATCGAATCGAACACCTCCGCCTAGAAATGTGCCATGACCATGAAAAGATATTTTTAAATAGTTAGCACTTCCTAATCATTCTTGAACATGGTTAACCATAGTTTATAGCATAGTCTCGCAGACAAACAGACATCCTATCAAGAATAGTCAAAATTTGTTCTAAGCTACCTAAAATGCATTAAGTTATCAAAAATTGAAATATTTTACGATTCTAATATCTTCTTTATATTAATAAAATATAAATAATAATAAATGAAATACATAAATATATGACTTTATGTTATTTTCGGCCTCTTTTATTATCCATAATAATATATTTAACTATGTATTTTTCAAATCATTTTCTTAATGCAGTAGACACTGGAATAACCACGAATCTGATTATACTGGAAGGCACCAAAAAAAAAAAAAAAAAAAAAATGGAAGAACCGCGCGCTTAATGCTAGAAGTTCGAATTAACGCCTAGAAAAAAATGTAGCTTTCAATGTTTTGGGGACATTTTTGGCTACTTCTGATTGGCTGTTCCAACTATTTCGTTAAGACTCCTCTATAGGCGATATTAAGGCTCCTACAATACGAGCTGACTCACTGCTGACCATTGTTTGCCCAGCGGAAATATAGTTTGCGACGTTTAGTTGCAGACGTATTACTCGGCGTCTTTAACGCCTAAAATGGCGAGTTTGCCTAAACAAGCGAGCGAATTATTGTTTGTACTTGATAAGTTTGGCGGTAATATTTAGCGAAATTTTCTTATAACCCTTGTAAAAAGTAGACATCACTGCTACTGTTAAATTAATTAATTTTAAATATTTATACATGTTGAAAAGTAGTGTATGTTGTAAAATACGACATTTATATAATCAAACAGCAATAAAATCAAATTATTGAAACAAAAAATGCAAGAAAACGTATCATAATTACACTGCATATTTATGATATAAAATTAGGCGTACAATTTTCTCTTGGACAATTAATAGCCCATATCTTTCGCCTTTCTTCATCTGTTGGAAATCTAAACATTCTAAGCAGTTCTGGTATGATTTGAGCAATTTTCGGCTGCACAATCCACATTTTATGTGATTTGATAACACTTGAAATTCGGACCGCGTGGGCAACAATCGCTGAGTGGGAAACAAAATGCCTGATGAGCCAGCCTGTATTGGAGGAGCTCTAGGCGATATGAAAGAAAATCGTCATCATGACGTCGTATGATGTCAGAGAGGCGTGTCGTACATTACTCTCCCATGACATTATTACTAATGTAACCGGCTGAATAAGTTTTAAAATTTGTCCGCTGCAAGTGAGCGTTTTCGAAAGTGACAAAAAAAATCGCCTGTGAATTTTGACAGAAAAGAAAACAGCTTGAATGATTATAAAAGTCTTTTTTGATTGGTTTAAAACAAAGTTTATTCCTGTGCTACGAGAACATTTGAAAAAGTCGGTCTGCTTTAAAGAGCTCTTATACTACTAGGCAATGCAACTACTCACTCAGCCAGAGCACTCACGTAAGGAAATTTGGATACCAGAATTGTTACAGTAAATTTTTAATTAGATATCGACGGATATCAGCGAATAGTCAAGTTAAAATTATTATATAAAAAAATGGTATCCAAATTTCCTTTTGCGAGAAACCTGCAACCATCCAAAGACATTTCAAAATCGGAAAATTGAAATATCTTTAGGAAATATCTAGCTCCCAAGTGTGAAGAAGACATCTAACCTATGTATGAGGATTGTATTGGAAACCTTACGGAATTATGCAGCAGAAATTTGCTCCTTAAATTATTGTGGAATGATACAATAATTTGCTTTCGTTTTGGAAAAAAATCTCACAGTTTATTGTGCAATTTGATAAGTTCATGCTACATGAAAATTAGTAGAAAGAACCATAATTAAAAGAAACATGGAGGGCAAATTTTCTGGATGACGAAAATGAAATTCCTATAAAAGACGATAGTAGAAGTAATGATTTACAGAGACAAATCCTAGAAGATTTAAGAAAAACAAACCGTTCTATAAATGTGGACGTAGAAGCAATGCAACAATGGATTAACGAAGATTTAAATCTGTAATTTTATTTTAAATGATGATGAAATTATTTCGCTTGAGGTTAAGTAGGAAAAAAAAATTCGTAGAATGCCCTGAAAATGATGAAGAAAATCTTATAGCTCATTAAAATTTAAGTGACAGCAACGCATTATTTGAAGCTGTAATATGAAAGCACACCACATGAAAAAATGTTGTTCAAAAAGTTGTGAAGTGAAATTTTTCGATGTGTAATTGAGACACGAAAACAGACTTCTATCATTTAATTCTTCCTAATATAGAAAGTAAACCAAATTTCTATTTTATTACTTTCTTCTATATTCAATAGAAGAAAATATTGGATTCGTAAAAATTTTCGACCTCTGGTTTTTGATGGATTTACACGTTTTGAGAGCTGTAGAACATCATTTGATCATTTTTAGAAAATGTCTGTCTGTCTGTGTGTGTGGGACAAAATTTTGTGGCAACTGTATCTCAGGAACTACTGCGCAGAATTTCATACAAATTGGTATGTAGTTGCATCTTAACATAAATTAGTGCCTATCAACTTTTGGTAAAAATTGTCTTACATGTTGCGTTGCCATCCCGCTTTTTCTAAATTTTTAACATGGTGATATAGAACAAAATTTTGTATAAATGCGCATAAAGAGAATTATTTTTTAGTAATCATTATGAAATTTACAAGAATTACTTATAATAGAGATAGTCAACTGGGAAAAATTTTTGGAATGTGTAGGAGCCTTGCCATCCCCCCTGGGGGAGAAGTCCCCCGTCGAGGGGAGTAAATTTTCAAGATGGGTATCTTTCGAAAGGTCTCGTCAGCACCTTTAAAACGAATGGTTGAACTATAAATCTGTGATAATTTAAAACAAAGTTATTGATTATTTTTTTAACGAAATTTAGCCAAACTTACCCTTGACATAAACTGGTGCTGTGCTGATTAGATTTGGGTATCAATCGCTCAACAGGTGGTGCTGTGATCGTATTTTTTCTAAATTTTTAACATGGCAGTATAGGACAAAATTTCGTATAAATGTACATAATGAGAGTAATTCTTAACCTGTGATTGTAAAATTAATATGAATTATTGATAATAGTAGTAGTTAATTAGGAAACAAATTTTGTGTATGTGAGGACATACACAAAACATACACAATTCCCTCCGTGGGGACATACACAATGGAGACATACACAATTCCCTCCCTGGGGTGAAGTACCCCCCCGCATTGGAGGGGTGAAATTTTAAGATGGGTATCTTTCGAAAGGTCTCGTCAGTACCTTTAAAACGAATGGTTGAACTATAAATATGTGATAATTTAAAACAAAGTTATCGATTTTTTTTTTTTTTTTTTTTTTTACTTTTAACGAAAAAAAAAATCTTTTTTTTTTTTTTTATGTTGCCGAGTGAATTTGTATAGGAAAATATAGAAGAAAGTCTTGTAGTGGCCACAACATACTGTTTTATTTATTTATTTTTGTGTGTGCGTGTGTATTTTCTACTAATTTTAATAAATCTAAATAGCTTTACAGTTTATGTTCATTCTTACTATTTGTAATAATTAATGTCCTCTTGTATACATTTTTTTTTTTTTAATGTAATTTCTTTCACTTTTCATCCATATATACAAAAATTTGCTTCTCCAGGAAGAGACATTTCCCGATCATCAATGTTAATCGAGAGTCGATTGCTTAACATTTTAAAGCAAATAAGCCACATTGTTTTTACCAAAATAAAATGACATGAATAACCTTTATGAATAAATTACAAATGATGAATTTGGAAAAAAAAATTGTTTTAGGAGCTGGGACGAATTTCGTAAACAAAGCTATTGATTTGTTTTATCTTTATACACCTATTTCACACATTTCTAAGAATGGTTATCATTTTACTTTTAATAATATTTACGGGGAAAACAAACAGTGACATCGGTTTTCATCTATGTTTTAATATTATTTTTTTAATGGTACTCAATTCTAGAGACGAAAACCTAAAAGTAAGCAGATATAAGGTGAAAGTGAAACAGAAAACTGTGAAAATATGTTTTTACAAGAACTGTTCGAGAATTTTTGATACTTAAAGAATAATCATTTAATTAACCTTTATGTTTAATCTTTGTACTCGTGCTTCTTTTCATTTAAAAGGCTAGTTGTGATAAAAGTTTGAACGAAATGTTGGTTCTTTACTTTCATTTATCCATATATACAGTAGAGAAAGTATTGTTTTGGGGTCAAATATTCGAAATTGGGTTTTCGATATATTTATACTTTTTGAGGTTTCCTGAATTCAAATATCAGGTTTAGTCTGTATGTGTGTCTGTCTGTTTGCCTTTATTTAGCATATCTCACGAACGAACAGTAGCAGAAAGACAAATTCAGAATTCTAAGTGTGTATCATATAGGGATGCTACACTAATATTTTCGATCATATTAAGAAAGTGGTTCGTGTACAGGAATATGCAAAAGAATTCAAATGTATTACGTCTATGGGAAAAATCTGGTAAGTATAGTATAACAAATATAAGCTGTCTTAAACAAAATCGAATTAACACATCCTTTATATGCTTAAAACCATGTTTTGTGTTGATTGTGACATGGAAATCGTTCACAATTCATTTACAAGGCTCCCCAAAGTATTTTGATACATTCGAGCCATACTTGAAAATTGCTAGAAATGTATTTAATTTCGCGTAAGGTGCTTTTCATATAAAACTAAATTTAAGTGCACAATGGTATGTGCATATAGTTTATAGACAATATACAGGGCTACACAAAATTAAGCTACATGTTCTTTTATATTAAATATAATTAATGAAAGTACTTAGCTACATTTTACTATATCGGCGAATACTGCTAAATAATAATAATAATAATAATAATAATTTTTCATACTCTCACTGTAAACAAAGTATTTTTTATATAATATTTTTTTATATTATTTACTTTTTTTTTTTTTTTCAAATTCTATTTCCAAAACTGAATTTTTGTATAATATCCCATTTTGAGGTAACTGATTGCGAAAGTCCAATTTTTAGCAGTTGATCTGTATCTATATA
The DNA here is from genome assembly GCA_963930645.1 of Salticus scenicus. Classification (NCBI taxonomy): domain Eukaryota; kingdom Metazoa; phylum Arthropoda; class Arachnida; order Araneae; family Salticidae; genus Salticus; species Salticus scenicus. The sequence continues at coordinate 107,404,884 of OZ005649.1, forward strand.
CGTTATCAGTATAATTTAACTATCATTAACTGCAGGAAATTCAAATATGATATTTTGAAGTTCGTATCAGGTTTCCACTTGAAATATTTTGATAAAGATTGGCAAGTTTGAAGGCAAATGAATAGCAGCCTTGATTTTTCTTTAAATAAATGTATGCACTATAATTGAACTGGAGATTGAGGGGGGTATATGATAGCTCCCCCTCTCAGACGGAATTACATATCAAATAAAACTGCTACTAAAATTTTTTTAGATTATTTTTAAAGTAGATTGAACTTCATAATTTTGCTTTATTGTTCTTACATCTTAATGTGTAATTCCCTCGTAATGTTAAAGTGCAGGATAAGATAAAATCATGTAAGTGACACACCAGAATATTTTTTAATATTAATATATATATTAAACTAATTTTAATTTAAATAAAGTTTTTAAGCTTCTATGTGATAAAAAGAAAAAATGAAGCCTATTTTTGTTTCCTATTTAATAAATATAAAATTCTGTACAAAGTAGAATTTAATTTAGTACGACAGGATTTTTATTAGCCTGTTCTTTCACATAAAAGTATACGGTGACAATTTTGTTTTCCTTAACAATGGCTACTACAGCCATTTTTTAAAATGTCTCTGGTACATCTTCAGGACAGGACCCCCTTCACGACTCTTGAATTTGTCTGTCCATTATGTATATGAATTATAACGGTTATCTCAACTGTGTAAGTAAAATACTTGACGAGAAACGTCCGAGTTGTTTCGATGCCAAATTTCAAATTTCACAAGGGATTTTTTTTTTTTTTTTTTTTTAATATTAATACATATAGTAAACTAATTTTAAGTTAAGTAAAATCCTGAAGCTTGTCTGTAATGGAAAGGAAAATGAAGCCTATTTTTTTTTTTCTATTTTATGTTTGATATTAAAGCTATTCCATTTCTTTCATACGATTTTTTACAATTTAATTTAATTTTGTTTTTTCTTTACTTGATGTGAAAGGATGAAAAAAATAAACATTTTTAATTTTTCTATATATACAAAAAGCATATAAATAAAATGAAATAAAAAACTAATTTTTTTATGTTAAAATATGAATATGCGTTCCTTAGGAATGGGACTATGTTTATTACTGCATTATTATTATCACTGCAGGTATAATCTCAATTTTATTTTAATATTTTTTAACTTGTTCTTAAAAGAAAAAACATCCTAATATATTCAGGGTAAAACACAGCAGATATTGACGACTCGAAATATTTGATTGAAAGAAAATGCCCAGTCATACTAATATATAGTTAGCATATATAATAAATACGTATACCAAAAATGCATAAAAATTGTATGTAATAAATATAAGTTGTAAACATGCTACTAAATATTTATAGGAAACATATATATACGTAAGAGTATCTTAGAAAAACCTTTGGTGTATTCGTTAGCAAATCTGATCCGCTATATCCGCTATCTTGATTCCAAGTGTCAGTCAATTAAAAGTATTAAATTCCTATAAAGAAAAGTGTTAATGAACCGATTTGCTTAACAATCCGTATGATTCAAAAAGGTGACCAATTAATAAAAAAAAATCTCTTTTGATAATTTGAATGGACTAGTTCTTTTGCGCAAATAAAGCGATTTTTTTTTAATACATTAGGCATGAGATATTTCAGTATTCGTGAAAATTCCCGACCTCGTTTTTTTTTTGCGTTTGTGCACATTTTGAGGTTGGAGGAATCCCAAGATCAAAAAGTCACTGTTGTGCCTGTCAGTTGAATAATCAATTAGACTATGTACACATTACCTTAAGAACAAATGATTACATAGATATATGACCAGTTTTAAAATACAACTTCTGGTTGTGGCAAAAATACCATCGTTTTTACCATTCTAATATTCAACTTTGTAGGTTTTTTAAACTTTACTATATTTATTTTTATAACATGTGAGAATACGGCAAAATTTCGCCTTAACGTGTGTGAAGAGGATAATAATTTACGTAGAAAAAACATCTTAGTAGTTCCAAATATCATTTATGATACTGGTGGCCATTCGCAGACAGGTGATTTTTGTCACCATTCCGCTAATTGCTTTATGTATCTCATGCTGGCACAGGATGCCTTTTCAGTTGTCGGTGTTGTAATTCTAGAATGTACTATTTGCTCTCGTATCTTCGAAAATTTACAAACAGACTTTAAGTCAAGGATACAAGTTTGATGACTGAGTGCTGGTGATGTATAAAGCACCATATCCCCAACGGTACTAGTGTCAGCAAAATTGACTATGAACATTCCTACTTTGCAAACCTTGTTCATTACTTGAAATTGATGGTCTTCTTAACTTGAGAGTATATGACTAAATTTTGCATAATGATATATATATATATATATATATATATATATATATATATATATATATATATATATATATATGTATGTATGTATGTATATATATATATATATATGTATATATATGTGTGTGTATATATATATATATATATAAAACAATTGACAGGAAAATTTATAAATATATAAGTTTTACAGAAGACGCTTGAAGACTTAAAAAGTACATTGCAAATTAACTGTTACCCGTCACAATTTTTAACTGTGACTTTCCAGAGTTTTCCTATCTCGGTTTGTTCTACTTCCTCATTCAAGGGCGATAATGAAGTACCAACGAGTAGCCCCGTCGGCCGAAGATAGTTTGTGTGATGAAGGGTTGTATTTTTATTTCATTTTATACTTTCTTGTTTACCTTCAGTAATTCTCTTTTGTATTGTATATTTTTTAAATGAATTGATGTAATTTTGTAACTTTTACAATTTGATAATTTTATAAAATAGTTTTAGTAGTTTTATACATTATATGTATGTTTGATTTCTCTTCAGTTATTGGTGGTTTTCTGTTTGGTGAGAAGTTGGGGGCTAAGGATAGTTATTAGCTTATAGCTACTGTCCTTTCAGAAACTTCTCGTTCACCCCTACACTGAGGGGCTCCCTGATGAAAATATCAGTGTTTTTTGGGGTTTAATTTCATTCATTTGTTTATATATTTCTACATTTAATTTCATTCATTTGTTTATATATTTCTGCATTTATATATATATATATATATATATATATATATATATATATATATATATATATATATATACATCATAAAGATGCCAGACAAATTTTAAAATATCGTTTACGATATTAGCATGAACATTATCGACAAAAACTAGTCTACATCGAAAAAATTCATATGTTATTCGAAGTTTAAAAATTTCTTAGCATGGGTGAGTAAGGCATGGGTGAGTAAGGACAGTTTCAATTGAAAATAAGTCAGAGCAGTTTTAATATATATTTATTATACTGCTGGGAATACTACTTTTTTTTTTTTTTACTGTTTTTTTATTGTTTCGAAATTGAAGATTTTCAATACAGGGTAGAATAAGACAATATTTTACGTAAATATACAGTCATGGAATTACGTCACTGGAAATACTATGCAGTTGCATGAAAACTAATATACGTAACTGGCACTGACAAACTTAACAAACAAATTACGATAAGTTAAATGTAACGAAGTGCAGGGAGGCTATCCCGTTGAGAGGGTTATTTCAGTCTGCGAACTTGCTGTCTGAGGGCTAGAGTTCTTTCTTTTAACATGAATATAGTAAGCGTTATGTTAGAAATTGATGACGTCAAATCTACGATATTGAACTGAGCAGAAACCACCTAATTAAGCTCGTTATTATATATATATATATATATATATAAATGCAAACAACTTACATAAGATAAAACGATTGCTAGCAAGATATATCAAATTACTACAAAATATATCAAAAGCATATTTCAAATGAGGATCAAACTGAAATTTGTAGAAGCCTTTTTAAGTGAAGCATATTTTTTATTCTTAATTTTTTAGTTCAGTTTTTCGGTACAATTTTCTATATCGATTATTTTAACCTGGATAATTTCCTTCAACGAAAAAACGCTTGCTTTATTTGGGTTAAAAGTCATGTAAGCTATCGACTGAGATTATAATTTAATGTATTTAAAAAATGGTGCTTAGAGGTGGAAGGGAACAATTTAATAGCAACATGGCATAAATTTCCAAAACTGACAATAACTGTTTCCAGTGAAAACAAACACGATTCTTAAAAATTCAAAAAAGTGTAAGCACGGTTGGAGCATGAAACAAGCAACACATTACTGCTCATTCTTTTGTTCATAATTATTTGACCCAAAACATTTATTGTTTGATTTTAAATCTTATAAAGTTTACTTACAAAGTTTCTCTTTAACTGAAATTCTTCTATTTTTTCCTATAATGTTTTATCAAAATTAATTATGATATTTTTACAAGGACTACCTTGTGTAAAAACAAAGAATCAAAAAACACTGTAAATGTATTATAAATGTAATGTACCTGTTTAATTAAGTTTCGTAGTGAAATATTACAATACTGCATTAAAAATTATACTTCCAAATTAAAATTTTCCATTTATATTATCTAACTTTTCATTTTATAGAATAAAAGAGTCTAAAAATATATGAAATAGGAGAAAAAAGGAGTATTCTAAATAGAAAATTATGTATGTTTACCAGCAATAAGGTTCGTAGTGAAGTATTCAATACTGCATTAAATATTATATTATTCATATTATTATTATCATTATTATCATTTCTGAAAAGATATATGGTCTAAAGATATATAAAAATAGGAGAAAACAAAAGTAAGAATTCAAAAAGAAAATTATGCATGTTTACCAGCAATTTAATCAAGTGTATAAGGTAGCGATTCTCTGTGTAACCAAGTTATGACTTCGCATATTGCGCGCTTATATAAGTGGATATTTCCCAAGAGAAATGTACTTAATAATAGATGAATTCGAACGAACGTATATTAAGATTTATTCTCTCTGTGAATTTCTTTTTCCATTCCTTTTATATACTATAGGTATTGTATAAAATGTCATAATTTGTAAAAACGTTTTGACATATTTTTCTAACATAATTTAAAGAGTTCAATAGAGATGATAACTAAAATCCTTTTCAGTGAAATAGAAATAACTAAACATATTGAAGTACAACATAAACTGTCTCATCAAATATTTTCATAGTAGCGGTAGAACACTCCAAAACAAGTTGTATTGACTGATGAAGTGTCAGACATTCATACAAATTATCATAAATTGAAAATAATAATAATAATAATAATAATAATAATAATAATAATAATCATAATCATAACCGAAAAAAAATTATAATAATAATCTGATGTGTCACTCACACGACTTTCTTTTAACCTGAAATTTAATATTATAAATACATATTGGAGATTTAAGAATAAAATAACGAGTACTGTTACGTGAACCTATAGTAAAACAATTCAAATTAGCTTTCGGAACAGCTTTATTTGACAAATAATTATGTGTGGGGAGGGCTACCGCCCCCTCAACCCCCCATTTAATCATTGTATCTACATTTATATAGAATTCAAATCTGTCATTAAATTCAAAAGTTAATTTAAAAATTATTCAGGCAAATTTCACATACAACATTCCTTAAAACTTATCAAACTTTTCCAGTAATAAACGCATTATAACTTCAAAATACAACATTTTGATAGTTTAAAATTATTAGTTTTTAATTTACTCTAAGTGATACAGACAAAGATCAAGCATTCAAAACTTGATTTCGGTATTCGGGAAAGCCTCAAAACGTGCAAATATAAAAAAAACCAAACGATGAATATTTAGCTTCAAAACTACATTATTACCCATATGGCCATGAAGAATGAATTTCAATTCCTGGGCAGCTTTCCTGGACATAGTAAAATATTATACTAGAGTACTTCTACTAACAATAAAAAGAATTTTATGACTTAAATATTGGCGGCCCTGTGTACCTTTTTAAGACTACTAGTATCACCCAGTGGTCGAAACGCGACCATTTTTTTTTTGCAAAGCGAGGCAAAGCAAAGTTATTGCCTTGTCCTAAACGAAATGCAATTGCAACACAGCTGCGGCAATTGTTTGCCGATATTCACTCTAACTGAATCAGCAGAGTTTTACTTAATATAAATATTTCTCTCTGTAGATGTTAGCCTTTCCTGAAATGAGAGAAAATCGCAACGTGAAAACGCCCCTTGTTCTGTGATACAGCCCAGAAGCTAATAGGTACCATGTCAAACCAATGCCCAAACCAAGAATCAAATTCTGTTAAATTAATTCGATTGGTTCATAAAGTACAGTGTTTGAACAAAAAAAAAAAAAAAAAAAAAAGATATTTTTCAAAAATGGTCGAATTGAGTTCGGGAGATTTCAAAACGTGTAACCGAAAATCTAAAACTTTTCTGAATCTTATATTTTCTACTTATATATGCAGAGGATAGAATAATAAATCCACTTTTTAAAAAATAACAATAAGTAGTCAATTTCACTTAATTAAAATGCAAGGAAATCTCAAAACGTGTAAATTCATCGAAAACCGGAAATCAAAAGTTTTTATGTATCTTCTACTTGCTTCTTCTACCCACAAAAGCTAGCAATAAAGACACTTTTTTAAAAAAAAATAAGTAGCCAATTTCAGTTAATTGAAACGTAAAGAAAGCTCAAAACACGTGTAACTTTATCGAAAACCGAAAATCTAAAACTTTTTTTAATCTTTTATTTTCTACTTATATATGCAGAGGAAAGAATAATAAATCCACTTTTTAAAAAATAAAAATAAGTAGTCAATTTCTCTTAATTAAAATGCAAGGAAATCTCAAAACGTGTAAATTCATCGAAAACCGGAAATCAAAAGTTTTTATGTATCTTCTACTTGCTTCTTCTACCCACAAAAGCTAGCAATAAAGACACTTTTTTAAAAAATAAGTAGCCAATTTCAGTTAATTGAAACGTAAAGAAAGCTCAAAACATGTAAATTCAGCAAAAAACGGAAATCGGAATTTTTTCCGTATCGTCTTCTTATACATGCAGCAGTTAGTAACAAATCCATTTTCCTTTTATTTAGTATATTAGTTGAATATTTATAGTTTAAATATCACCCTTTGAAATGAAATGTTTATGTTTACATTCGAAACTGGAAGTTTGCCATATTTTTTTCTGGAGTTTTGTGATTTTAAATTAAAATTTTATCAATTTTACAGAAAAAATAACTCAATCAAACACATGTAGACAGTAACTTATATATAACTATACCCAAATATCGGAATTAAAATCGGCAGATAATTTCCGTTATTTTTTAATATTTTTTTACAAAAAATCTAATGGACGATTAACATAGAAAATCATTTTCATGGCTCCATGGACAGACAGTGACGTCATCACTTCGCTTGCGTATAGTGATGCTACATTATACAAATTACTGTGTCTATGGTTTTATTTGAGCTTTATGAAATTGCCAGATTTAACAACTTTCTATTTTAGGTATTTTTTAATGTAAAGGAATACGTGTATAAAAGGGAAAAATGGGGGAAAATGCATAAAAAATAAATGTATTTTTAAATACCTCCTTGACATCGTAAGAAAATAATATTTGTATTCGCACCTTCCAGCTAACCATACCTTTCGAATGATACCATTTTCAACCCTCTACTCCTATAAGTAATATGTTAAAAAGGGACTACAAATTTTATGCATGCCTATTAATACACAGACTAGCTGAAACCCGTCGAATTCGACTATCACTTTATTGACTGTAATGTTTCAAAAATCATCGCATAATTATAAATGTATTTCAATTTAAAATATGTAATATAATTTACGACATTTCACTTAAAAAAAAGAAATTCGGAAAAATACTTATAAATAGAAATACTATATATGACATCACTTTCTACAAAGTACTGTCAATGTGACGTCAAACTGACTCCAAATAAACAGTTGCTATATTACTTACAAACTTTGAATAAACACCATAAAATGCAATAAACTCGCAACAATTGTTTCGGGTCGAAAAACACACGACCCTTCATCAGGCGAATAAAGTAAGCACGAGTGCTGCATATGCGGCACTCGTGCTTACTTTATTCGCCTGATGAAGGGTCGTGTGTTTTTCGACCCGAAACAATTGTTGCGAGTTTATTGCATTTTATGGTGTTTATTCAAAGTTTGTAAGTAATATTTTTTACAACGCCAGTTTTGTGGTGCTTTTTTATTAAACAGTTGCTATCTTTTATTTTCTATTTCGTTAAATACTACATGTTAGTTGACCCGACCGCCGTTGTTCGGGCCTATGGTAATAACCTTAAATGAACCTTAAATTTGTATGGTTTTACATCTTTAACTCGATTTTGTTTGAATTTCTATTTTTAAATAAAAGCATCGCAAAAAAATAATCAGTTGTAGCAAAAAAATTACCTCGAACCAAACGAAACTCCGCCTTGTGACCCCGGTGCCTTCAGCAGCGCATACGCCGGTCGCTAATAACATAAAAATATTCCCAAAAATTAATCTGGAACCAAACGAACACGCTCGCTGTTGCCCGGGCCCACGATACCTTAAATGAATCTTAAATTTGTATGATTTTATACCTTTAACTCGATTTTGTTTGAATTTCTATTTTTAAATAATAGCATCACGAAAAAAATGATTAGCTGTAACAAAAAATAAAATTAAAAAAAATTAAAAAAAATACTTTGAACCGAACGAAACTCTGCCTTGTGACCCCGGTGCCTGCGGCAGCGCATACGCGGGCCGCTAATAACATCAAAATATTAACCTGGAACCGAACGAACTGAATCTTAAATGTGTATGGTTTTATATCTTTAACTCGATTTTGTTTGAATTTCTATTTTTAAATGAAAGCATCATAAAAAAAATAATCATCTGTAATAAAAAAAAAATTACCTCAAACAGAACGGAATTCGGGCTCGTGTCCCTGTGCCTGCGGCAGTGTATATGCAGCCCGCTAATAACATGAAAAAATTCTCAAAAATTAATCTTGAACCGAACGAACCTCTGACTCGTGTTACCGCTGCCTGTGGCTGCGGCACCGTATAGCAGGCATGCTACGCACGCGCTGCAAAATCCACTTTCCTCCACTAGGGGGCACAGTATGTTGTATACGAACATCACCAATTGCCTTGAATTTCCAAGATCTTTCATATAAGGTGTCACATGGTGGTGTCAACTGCAAAATCTTTTAGTTGCACTTTCTACCGCCAGGGGACACAGCGTGTTCTATACGAACAACACCAACGGTCAGGAAATACAAAGACCTTTAAAATAAGATGTAACATGATAGGGTCTACATTAAAATCACCTAGTTCCCTTTTTAACCACCAGAGAGCGCACTATATTGTATACAAACATTCCCAATCAACATGAAATTTTAAGACCTTTATCACCAATCGTCTTGAATTTTCAAGATATTTCAAATAAGGTGTCACATGGTGGTGTCAACTGCAAAATCCTTTAGTTGCACTTTCCACCACCAGGTTGCAGAGTGTGTTCTGTACGATCATCACCAACGGTCAGGAAATACCAAGACCTTTAAAATAAGGTGTAACATGACAGGGCCTACTGCAAAATCACGTAGTTCCATTTTTCACCACCAGTGGGCGCCCTATATTGTATACAAACATCTCCAATAAACATGAATTTTCAAGACCTTTAAATTGAGGTGCTACATGTGTGGGTCTAGAACGGATTTCCCTCTCAAACTAATTTCCCCCTTCCCACCCCCCCCCCCTCCAAATCTACTTTCCCCCTTTAAAATCGAAAATTCCAAATTCGCAGAAAGTGATTTTTTAGTATTCGACTCTAGTCCCCATATGTACAATTTCTTCACCGTGAAGTAATTTGGAGCTTAGTTAAGCTCGTAAACGTGTTTTTAACCCGTCCCCCCCCCTCCTGTGGGGAAACCGTTCGACTTTTTTTTATTTTTCTCTTTTCATAGCACATCTACAGATCAAGACCTTTTTTTAGACACCTCAACCAAATTTTTACACCAAGTAGTTCTATCAATATAGTGCAGACAGACAAAAATATGTTTCAAATTAATATATAGATGTACGCATCATATGGTACACATAAATATAATCCTATATTAATAACACACACCACAACCTGAAATGCACATTCATCAATTTTCAAGCATTGTCTGCTGGTATAAAATTATTAAAATTGTAAAAAACTTCGAATATTTTCCTTTGCCTATGCCTCCTTTAGAAAATAATAATTTCCTTACATAATGTATATTCCGAAAGCTAAAAAAAGCTGGTGTGTAACAACCACATGATTTCCAAATTTTATTCACTGCTACATATTAAATATTCTTTTGGGAACTAGCGTAGTCAGAACAATCTTCCTGTAAGATCAATCTAATGAATATATTATAAAACATATATAACACACTTTACATAGCGAATTTTATTGAAATTTGTAGAGCCGTTTTTATACTGATATTTAAAACTGATTCTACCTAATTAGGAAGCCAATGAATTTTCTGTAGTAAACAAATTATATATGCAAAAGGACATTTAAAAAGAGGATAATCTTTAGACTCGTTTTTGATACCAATTTTCTGTCCCTCTTACTACTTTAACCAAAAGTTAGCAAACTAATCTGTTCTCCCAAAACTACCAATTACATACAAAAATGTGCCTAAAATAGAGTCAATATAACGAGTTTGAAGAAAATCCATACAGCCGTTTTTAAAAGAACGCATTTGCGAGAATTGAAATTGACATATAAGACACTTAACATTTTTTTCTGAAATAACTAACTAAAATTTGCTAAAGGACATCTGAAAGGATATTTATAAAGCAACTTTGAAGAAAACCGTTAGAGCCGTTTTGGAGATACGGATTTACGGTCTCATTTATGGTTTAAAATTTTCGCCAAAATATGAAAAAAATATCTGTACACTTCGTATTTTAATTCTGAAGTTTCATCATTCTATCTTTATTCGTTTTTGATATATAACAAACAAAAGATTTCCTATACATTTAAATATATTTTACACATGCATACAAACGCACACACTGACCAATTGACAAAATCTACTTTTTTCGACTCAGAGACTTTGTAAAAAGGCCCATGTAAAACATATAGTAAGTTTGGCAGAATTTGTCACCCTATGGTAGTCAACTAACAGAAAAAATAAATTTAAGAGAAATTAAATTTTTTAATGTCCCATTTTTCTGAGTCAAAGTGGTACTAATAGCTGAATTAGATCAAGTTCTTTGAAACTTACGATTATGCATACATATGTACAATATATATATAATTACATAATCCAGTTAAAATATTAAAAATTCAACACTTCATATTTCTTAAAACATTTTTTATACGATTCGAATCTTTATTTTACATTTCCTACCTTTTATTTTTTGAAAATTTATTTAACTGAATTAAAAATGTTAATAATCAAAATTCCATAATTAATCTAAAGCGTACATTTAATTTATAATATACTGAAATTTAAAACAATGCATCTATTTTTAAAGCATCATCTTTATAAAAGATAAAATTTCGATTATTTTGAGGTCTCTCTTTCAAAAAGTAAATGAAGGTATGTTACATATTAAAATAAATAAATATATAAATAAATGAAAATTTTAATATATCTTAAAGCATGTATACTAAATTAGGTCAAAATATTGCAGTCAGAATATACAGAATCTTAAAAATTGCATTTATATTATTTGCACTACGATGCTCACAAGCATTTACAGTGATTCTGTTATATCATGTAAAATTTTAAATTACCTCATGTATGATACAATAAATTTCTTTTCCCCGTTCAATATTTTTCATATTGGGTTCTTTAAAGCTAAGCCTTTAAGGAGATAAAGCTAAGCCGTCCATCACATTTAAACTTCAAATGCACATAAATCTACTTTTAAATCGATGGTATTTTTTTCCTTCCTTACATATTTCTACATACAGTCGATAGTCAGAATTCAATTTGTTTTTCAAAGTGGATTAAATATTTCATTTGACGATATTGCTTGTAATCCTCTTAAGATGCCTTTCACAATAAGCACATTATTGAAAATTTCAATAAAATGATAATATTTTTAAAACATGAATAGAGCTATATTTCATTATGTTATTAATCAAAATTTTGAAAAATATGTATCCTTAATTATCAAATTATATTTGGGAATACTGCAGGGTAAATGATATATAAAAAGAAAACTATTGTTTTAAAAGCAAAATTTTTTAAATAGTAAATTTCAATATCTCCTTTAAAATAAAGATATTTTAATTCTTTCAAAAAAATGAATATGATTTAGGTAATATTTTTCCAATGAAATTTAACTTGTAATAAGTTGTTTATAAGTCACTGAAATTATTTTTTGAAACACAAATTAAATAAAATAGTTTTGTAAAAAAAGTAAAAGAAAATCATAATAAATGTAATGATTTTATTTTTAAATACTTTTTGCGTTTTGTACAATAAGTTAGATAGAGACACAGATCATATAACTTGATTAGTGTTAAATATTTGGACACAATGGACGTTAGATTTCTTTGCTTCTTTTTATTCATTAGGAGGTTTTGATTCTTTTTTGGAATTTCAAGTTTGTATAGTGCGACCTCGTTTCCTGCGACTATCAGTGAGGCCGAGTCCAAAAATTTGGAGGGATGCAAAATTGGCCGAGAGATAGTTATTTGGCATACATCCAGTTATTCGGTGTTCCCTTATCGCTTGTTTTCTCTCAGTCAACCCTATTTTAACACTGGACTCGTTAAATCCGCACTTGCGGCCACATTTCTTGCCAAGAAATGTGGCCGCTCTTGCGACCACATTTCTTGGTCGCAAGAAATGTGGTTAAAGAATAAGTAACAAACGGACGGCTCATTGTAAAACTAGTGTAACTCCCTATTTTTAATTAATATATATTTTTGCTTAATTGTATCACATTTTGTCACATCTTTCATTAAAAAAAGGAAAAATCTCCAATAATTGTATCGAAATCCCATAAATGGTATCACATGTTTTTCTCATAAAACTAAAATTTCGAAATATGCATTATAAAAATGAAGTTTCTAAGTTAATTCAAACTATTTTTTAATATGATTTATAAATTCTTATAACTATAAATTGTATTAAACTCAAAAATCGATCACACTTACTGAAACATGGCTTTATTTCCTACGCATAAATTTTTAAAAAAAAAGCTCTTTATTTCTAAATCAATTTCCAAGGAGGTAATTCACTTTTACAGTGAATGACCCATATTGTACATCATATATTTCAGAGAAGATTTTGTCCCAAAGATAAAAAGAGGACCAGTAATATTAACGAGAAAATATGTATATGGATTCACCGTGTCAAAAACAAATGCGTAAAAAGCTATGTAGCTTTTACAAATGACTGTGGTGCTTCTTTTAATTACCATTATTCGTTTGTATTAAAATAGCACACACGGCGATATATAATATTGTTTATATGATTATCATAAGATAATGATTTCTTTAAATATTCGAAAATGTTTGCAAGTTTTTTATTTATAACATGACAAATATTGCTAAGTCATTTTCATTAAACATGACATAATATTGTAGAGACAACATACTAAATCAGGAATATTTAAATATAAAATATTTATTAAATTATGAAAAATTTTATCAAATAATATATAACTGTTCGTAAAAAGTGTTAACAAAATGCCTTTATGGTAATTTATAAGACAATTGTATATAATTACTCTTCCAAAAAATTAAAGAAGTATCAGGAAAAATGAGATAATATTATCAATAGAATTAGTTGAATGTTAGTTGTTCTCAAAATAAAGTAAAAATGGAAAGTGGTTTTATACAAATATTTTACTTTGAATCATTTATTTGAAATATAATATTCATTAATTAAAAACAAAATTGAATAAAGAACCTTGTTGAAATTCAACCCAGTCTATTGACGATAATTTTCTGAATTTTCATGGTTTTTCCCTGTGGTTTTTATAAGAGTAACTTTATAATTGTAGCTGATAAACTATGTAAGAGAATATTAGTTAACGCTTGCGCATGTATAATTAAACGTTATTTTGTAAATGTGCCTATTTCTTCAAATAGTTAATATAGTGTGATAATTTTTTTTTTTTTTTGGATAATTTAGAAAAGTATTCATATTTCAATTAATATATGTATCATTCCCATGCATTTAAATATAGATAATCGAATGAAGCATCATTATTATATTTGTATATAACTCTACAAAAGCAATATATAGCTACGTAACCTGTAAAAAAAAATGCTTGTTGCAAACTTTTTACAGGTTAATCCCTAGAATATTTTTTCTTATGTTATTATCGGTTTCTTTTATGACTTTTTCGACTAAACTTTCTCTAGTATACACTGTTTAAACAAAAGTATTTAAGTATTTTCGAATTCAGACGTTTTATCAAAAAACTAAAGCAATATTTGATGAAATCTCTTGGAATTTCAGAAGAACCGAGGGTCTAGTTTGGTTGGTAGAGTGCCAAGATCGTAATTGCAATATTATGAGTTCGATACTCGAGCCAGCCGAGGATCGTCATGTACATGAACTGTGGCTGGTGTAGACAAAATGTGTCGTAGCAACAATATCGTCCATGTTCCAAAATTAATATCTCTTTAATCATAGGAGCCCCCCCCCCTCTAAAGGTTAAAATCGCTCAAAACCGCTGCATAGCGGTGAGAGGCCACCTTCCGTCTTAGAATCTTAGAATATCTCTTTAATTACCGAAAAGGAGGATCTAAATTATATCTCCAGTACATCTCTGAGTCCCAGAAAGACGCTAAATGCCCGTTGTTTAGCTCTAGTGCGACGTAATACCAACTGAACCACAATCGTAAAAATTCAGTGATATGAAGCGCTAGTTATACCTTATATATTTAAGAGCAGCTTTTTTTTTTTAATTTCAAAACCCAGTTCAAAGCCAATTTTCAGAAAACTTCTAATAATAAATTAGACACAATATATAGCAATCAGAATGCAAAAATGTTAAATAACTTATGAAACATGACCATTTTTACAAAATAATTTTAACTATGATTGCGCAAGCTTTCCAAAAAAAATTCATTCCCATTAATATCATTAATTTATTTCCATTAATGTTTCCACTCGTGCTTGTATGACCATTATTGACATGTTTCTTAGGTTTGGAGAAGTTACGCAAGTTCCTTCATTCTTTTGGACGTTCGTTGCACCTCTTAATTCAGCGCTATAGTTTGTCTCATAATATATTAAAAAAGTTTATGTCTAGTCTCTAGGCAGGCCAGTTTATTCGGTTAACCCCATTGTCAACATACTAATTCATGGTGGATCATGCGTTGGCTTTGTTGCTTGAAGTAACACTGGCCACTCGTAAAACTGCGACAACTTAAGAAGAACGCTGTCATCTAAAATAGAGTAGTAGGTTTTGGCGTTAATTTTACCATGAATTGGCGTTAATTTTACCAATGGTTCCAGTTCTTTCCAGGAGAAACACCCCTATCCAACCATAATTCTTTTTCCATCGAATTTTACTATAGGCAGAATGCATTCTTAGACCCAGACCTTCACATCCGAATAATCGAGGGTAAATTTTAATTCGTCGTTTAGAGAATATGTTTCCACTGATATACGGTCCACTGCTCATGTTCTTTGCACCACATTAACCAAGTAGCGCGGCTGGATTTTGCGATGAAAAGTTTATGGGTGACAACACGATCATGAAAATCAAGCAGATGTGCCTATTGATGGCATTCGTCGAAGCAACACTCGTGGATACCTGTTGAAACTCCTGGAGTATTTGGGAAATCGGTTGTATGTGGGTCTTCCGAATTTCACTGGACAGCATCTGCTGTTCTCTATCTCTAAGTCTCGTGGGTCTGTCGACTCGGAGCACAAATCGACAAACATCGCTTACTTCCCACTCTTGAATCACATAAGTCTTGTCGATTTTGGGTTTTTCAGCTCGCTAGATATGTCTGTTAAGGATCGGCCACTATTGCGATAACCGGTTATTACTTTTTTCTCGAAATGTAATAACTATGCATTTGGTAGCATGTTTCATGCAACTAATTCCAATGTTGTTTCCTACATGATATTTAATATACGTATATCAGCACCTCAGATTTCGGCATTTTCATAGGTTTCCATATACTTATTGGTAGTTAATGTATTACCATTCATTGAATAAAAATAAAAATGTGAGCCTTACAGTAGTTTAGCTTTTATTTGAAATGAATTAAAAATCAGTTCGTTCTATCAACAACAAATTTTTGAATAAGGTACTTTTTTGAGTTTTCATGTGTGTAGTTAAATTTATGCTCGAAGAGGCCTCATAATCACATGTTACAGCCAAAACGCATTTAAAGCATTACTTTTTAAAGGATTATCAAAATTATTTTGATTTTTTTTTTCTTTGTTTTCTTTTTCGGAAAATGCTCTTGCAGAAATATATGAAGTATAACATGTTTTTTATACACCCAAGGTTTCAAGAGTATTCGTAAAGAATTTTTCTAGATGTTTGTCAAAATGTCTAAATTCGAAAATATCTAAGTACTTGTTATTAGACAGTGTATAAATGCGCCAAACTTGGTACGTATGGTACCAATTATGAAACATAATGCTGACTTAATTTGGGTATACATCGACTGAAAGGTAACGCTGCTGTTACTCGCCTTCTGTGGTTTTCCGCATGGCTATATCTTAGCATCTGTTGATTAAAATGGCGTTAAATTCCATAAGTAAAGTTTTATTGTGAGAAGCTATGATTAAACTTTTGTGCATGTTAAGTCGTAAACAGCGCTGTTATACAGTACGATACAGAAGAAAGTCTTTTGACAGCCACAACTTACTAATTTTTCCAGTGTCATATAAATAGAAAACAAAAGCTATTGGTCATATATTTGTTAAAAAGAATTTTATATTTTTAAAAATTTTGTTTCTGAATGCAAAAAAATGGAATAAAATAAGTATTTCGTGATTATATTCTATCGTGGATGAATTGAGAATTTTAAATAAATTTTTATATATAACATACCTTTTTTCATATAAATTGAAAATAAATTCAAAAAGGTTTGTTTGTAAGAGTTTAGATTTGCATATTCACATATTTAATACAAAAACATGACTGAAAATTGTATACTAACTTTCAAATATTATTATTATTATATTTCATACGTTTTTAAGTTAAAATTAAATTAATTCTTAAATTAAAAGCGTTACGGATTTAAAAATTAATTTTAAAAATGTTTTCGTTAAATGTTTACGTTTTTTAAACCATGTTTTCTCCTTATTTAAACAGCTGTAAAATATATTTAAATGAAAAAGTATTGCAAACCTTTTTCTAGTTAAATATAGATGCTCAATATTTTTTTTATTTTTATTTTTTTTTTATCTTACTACAAAGGAATTATTCTGTAGATCACAAATATTTGTTTTAGTTAAAACGATACGTTTGTCGTTTAGATGTATTGAATGAATATTAAAGTCTATTTTCAATAATAAGAAACATTTTATAAATGTATTTTTTTTTTTTTTTTTTTTTTGTGAATTAAATATATTGTTTCGTGCATTTATAAATGATTTTATATAACTTTTGAAATTAAATATATCATTTTTTTTTTAAAACAATAGTCTTAGTATGCATATTAATTTTTAAGTATGCAATTATTAAGTATGCATATTAATATTTTATTCTTTCTAGAGACACTAATTTTAATTTACAGAGATATTTAAAGTATTTTATTTAAAACTAGCAGGCAACGCCCGCTTCGCTGGTCCCTATTTTTAAATGAATCGCTATAATTACTGAATTCTCAAAATTGCATTAATTTTTGTCACGTGAAAAAAAAACAGAAAAAAAAATCTTATTAGGAAAAATGTCGCACCGGGTTCTCACAGCCTTCGGAAAAAATTCCCAAAATACTCTAACTCTTATTTCTATTATTTTCCCCCTTCGCCCCCCCTCCCGTCTATCCTAATAATTTTAAAATTTTGAAAATATCCGCAATCGATTTGTAGGTATCGAAAACCTCTATATACCAATTTTGAATGCTCTAACTCTATTCTATTTTTTTTGCCCCTCCGCCCCCCCCTTCCCGGCCCTCCTAATAACTTTACACTTTCGAAAATATCCCCATTCGACTTGCTGGCCTCTAAAACCTATCGGTAACAATTTTGAACGGCCTAACTGTATTTCTATTTGTTTTTGCCCACACCCCCCCTTTCCGCCTCTCCTAATAATTTTACAAATTCGAAAATATCCGCAATCGATTTGTAAGTATCGAAAACCTCTATATACCAATTTTGAACGATCTAACTCTATTTTTATTTTTTTGCCCCCCCCCCTCTCCCCTCCCCCCTTCTCGCCCCTCCTAATAACTTTACACTTTCGAAAATATCCCCATTCGACTTGCAGGCCTTTAAAACCTATCTGTACCAATTTTTAACCGCGTAACTGTATTTCTATTTGTTTTTGACCATAGCCCCCCCATACTGCCCCCCCTTCCCACCCCTTCTAATAATTTTACAAATTCGAAAATATCCGCAATCGATTTGTAAGTATCGAAAACCTCTATGTACCAATTTTGAATGATCTGACACTATTTTTATTTTTTTGCCCCCCCCCTCCCCCCCCCCCAAAAAAAAAAAAAAAAAAAAAAAATCGGAAAAAATCAAAAAATGAGTTTTTGGAAATATTTTCAAGAAGACGCTTGGCGGGTTTTTTTTTTTTTTCCATCTTTGAGCTATTACTTTTACTCGAAAATCCGTTTTTTTCTAAATTTGTCTCCGAAAATCATTTATACCCCCTTCTCCCGTTAAAAATCCAAAATTCCAAAATCGCAGGAAATGATTTTTTCGTATTCAAGTCTAGTCTCCCCATCTGCAATTTTTTCACTGTGAAGTAATTTGGAGCCGAGTTATACTTATAAATGTGTTTTTGCCTTATGCGCCTCCGAAAATCATTTATAACCCCTTCCCCCCTTAAAAATCCAAAATCGCAGAAAATCATTTTTTTGTTTTCAAGTCTAGTCTCTCCCTCTGCAATTTCTTCACCGTGAAGCAATTTGGAGCCGAGTTGTGCTTATAAAGGTGGTTTTTGCCTTCTGCACCTTCGAAAATCATTTTCAGCCCCTCTCCCCCCTTAAAAATCCAAAATTCCAAAATCGCAGAAAATGATTTTTTTGTACTTAAGTCTAGTCTCCCCATCTGCAATTTTTTCATCGTGAAGTAATTTGCAGCCGAGTTATGCTTATAAAGGTGTTTTTGCCTCCTGCGCCTCCGAAAATCATTTTCACCCCTTTTCCCCCTTAAAAATCCAAAAATCCAAAATCGCAGAAAATGATTTTTTTGTATTCAAGTCTAGTCTCCCCATCTGCAATATCTTCCTCGTGAAGCAATTTGGAACCGAGTTATGCTTATAAAGGTGTTTTTGTCTTCAGCAACTCCGAAAATCATTTTCACCCCCTTCCCCCCTTAAAAATCAAAAATTCCAAAATCGCAGAAAATGATTTTTTCGTATTCAAGCCTAGTCTCCCCATCTGCAATTTCTTCCCTGTGAAGTAATTTGGTGCCGAGTTGTACTTATAAATGTGTTTTTGCCTTATGTGCCCCCCAAAATCTCATTTTTACCCCCTACCCCCTTAAAAATCCAAAATTCCAAAATCGCAGAAAATAATTTTTTTGTATTCAAGTCTAGTCTCCCCATCTGCAATTTCTTCACCGTGAAGCAATTTGGAGCCAAGATATGCTTATAAAGGTGATTTTTGCCTTCTTCCCCCCCGGGGGAGAACGGGGGGTATTTCGCAAAATCCCGTCTTAGTGAGCGTCAAGGTCCTAAAATCAACATGCTCACCAAAAATTGCGACTCTATCGCCCATTGGATCTCCACAACCGTGTTGAGTCAGTGAATCAATGAATCAGTCAGTGAATCAGTGAGTTTACTCTTTTATATATATAGATTATTCATGTTGATCAAAATTTTTAAATTATCAAAATCTTATAAAGATAGATAACAAGAAACTAAAAAATTAAAAGTCACTCTTTTAAAATAAACAAAATCGTTCTTTTGTCAAAATTTAAAAAATAATATAAAAAATGTCGTAAAATATTTTCAAATTTTTGAAAAAAAAATTTTTTTTTTCTTTTTTTTTTTTCTTTTTTATCTTTCTCTATTTCTGAATCAATTTATTACCTGTTGTAGATATTAGTATAACCGGCGACATGACTCTCTGACGTCATTCGTCGTCATGATGACGAATTTCTTTCATTTAACCTATAGGAGCCTAAATTTAACCTACGAATAGCCAATCACAGCACAACTTTTTCTCATAAATAATCAAAGCTCCGCCTCGTTCTAGTCGTCCATTGAAGGTCTCTCAAGAAAAGGAACAAGTGTCCAAATCTCAAATATTTCAGGAAGATAAAAAGAACTTCCTCTCTTCTATTAATGAGAAATTCTGACAATGTTATGTGATTGAATTCAACATGGACAAGTTACGTTTTTGAATGAATCTGTTTCGAGGAATTGTAGAATTCACCAAGAACATTGCATTATTTAGCAAAAGGATTTCCTGCGTTTGTGTTTAAACCATTTAAATTTTATTTTCAGTATTCGAATTCGTGAATACCTCTGGCGAATATATACACCAACGAAACTTAGGGATTAAAACACGAATGTGTGTTGTTCAGTAATGTAACGCTTTAGAGGAGGACCAGATGTTCAAGGCTTGCTATTCAAAATTGTAAACCTCGCCAAACTGTTTTGAGGTTACATAAATTTCCATTTCTGATTACGTTTCTTAATTGTGCTTAATATCATCTCCAACAGTGCACATAGAGTTATATGAAAAACTGGATAATTATCCGATCATTTGTACAATTTTTTTTTTTTTTTTTTTGATGGATTTTTCGAATTAATTTTTATAAAATGAAGTCATATGCAGATAAAAATGAGGGTCAAATATCTAACAGTCATATGCAGATAAAAATGCGGGTCAAATATCTAACAAACTGTTTAGAGCAGTGGTCGCCAGCCGGTAGTCAGCAGAAAAATCTTGACATTATTTGCATTTTTATTTATTTATTTATTATTATTATTATTATTTTAAAAATTATTCTGATGTTAACCTTAACTTCTGAATTTTCTGAACCTCTCTCCTTTACAATATTAGACGACACTACAGAATTTCATAGATGAGAGAGAGAAAATAAATGGAATGATTTTTATCACAAAAGTTTGAATCGTAAATTAACTGGCATAGTAATCGCTTTGAATATCTTATCTGCAATCGACACTTAACTAGATGGAATTATTTGAATTCGTGAGAAAAATTAAAATGTATGTCAAAAATATAATTCCTCATTGGAGTTTAAAAATGTAACAATATAATATAACTACTATTAGATTTAGAAAATATAGTTTTATATATTAAAATAACATTTTTTATTTTAATATTTTATAATTAAAAGCGCTCTAGAATTTAAATAATCTGGTGTGTCACTCACATGACTTTCTCTTACCCTGAAGTTTAATACTATAAATACAGATTGGAGATTAAAGGGTAAAATAACATGTAAACCTACGTTAAAACAATTCAAATAAAGCTACGAAAAAGCTTTATTTCACAAATAATTCTATGTGAGGGGGATACCGCCCTCCTTAGCCCCCTGATTCATTAATGTACCTACATTTATATAGAATATTCAAATCAGTTATTAAATCCAAAAGTTCATTTAAAGTTATTCAGACAACTTTCACCCACAGAATTCCTTGACACTTATCAATCTTGATCAAACTTTTCTAGTAACAAACGTATTAATTTCAAAATACAACATTTGGATCGCCTGATATTGTTTTTAATTTACTCTAAGAGACACAGACAAAGATCAAACGTCAAAAACTTGACTTTGGTATTCATTAAGCGTCAAAACATGAAAATATAGGAAAAAAGCAATAAAAAAAGCTTAAAAAATATATCAATTACCATATGACTATGAAGAATTAATTTCAATTTTTTACCCCTCCCCCTCCCCCTTAGAAAAAGGGACCATTAAAAAGTTTAAAAGAATACACAATGTTCGGAATCAGGCTGTAAAAATTAAGGCTTGAAAATGCATTCTGACTCAAGCATTTGGTAATGAGGCATTTTTAGACATCTGTATTAATTTGCGCAGAATTAGAGCATATATTAATAGAACTTTAAAAGTTTCTTTAAAAAATCGACCCTGTTTTATAATTAAAACCCGAATAAACTACTACGTCAGAAACGCCAAAGAAAAATATTTGAGATGCAGATAAGGCTACCGAAACAGCTGTATGCATCTCAAATATTTTTCTGTGGCGTTTCTGACGTAGTAGTTTATTCGGGTTTTAATTTTCCAACGCCAAGTCTCCTATTAAAAAAGACCGGATCATTTTCCGAACAGACAAGACGCAAGTTTTTCTGCTCCTGATGATCGGCTAACTTTAACAGGAAAGGAGTGAGTTGGAGCCATGCACCATACCATTTTCTTTTCGTAAAGTTTTCGTCTTTCTTTTGATACCATCCATTAATTTCTAGCCTAATTAGTTCTCTGTCAAATAATAAAAATGTATATTTTCTTTGAATTAAATCAGGAGTGGTTTTCTATATGGCTGATTGCCATTTTTTTTTTTTTTTTTTTTTTTAAGACAATTCCAAGCTAATAAAACCCAATGATTCATTATTATTATTATTTGTTGGTGTTGTTGTTAATTATTAATCCATGGAACTCCCCCCCCCCCCCCCCAATCTTGCCCTGAAAGCCAATGCTGACCGCTGTAGTGGTCAGTTTACTGTAATTTTAAGTAAGTTTTGTTTAATCCTAAACTGATTTTAAATTGTACCATTTTGTTATGTTTGCTATTTCTATGTATAGGTGCTCAGACGTCTCTACGAGTCGTCTGGGACTATGCTAACTCTGTTTTCAAAGGGGTGTTCGCGTCTCCCATGATGGCTTTTTCTGGGGGCGCCCTGGCATCTAATATGCAAATACCCAGTGCCTCTACCTAATGTCATGTGCACTAGCCGCAATTTTAACTTCCCGCTCAAATTTTATTATTTTACATGTATAATTTAATCCCTTATTTGTCTTGCTTTGTTTTGTACTTGGTCACTGGGATTCTTACTGTAATTAATTAAAATTTTTAATTAAGCTTAAGGGTGCTTTTTGAGTTTGTTTTCTATTTCCCTTGATTTTCCCGTCCATTTGTTAATGAACTCTGACTTAATGTTACCTAAATTTAAGCATTAACTTGCTAGCCCCACTAAAATTTTAAATCCTCATTTCCAATCTATTAAATTAAATACTAATTACTGCAAATCTCAATTTCGATAATCAAGTTACGCTAAATCAGTACATTGAAAATGCTAAAGACCTATTTCTTACTCTCTCACATGCGCTTTGGCTTCTAGTTTTTATTATTATTATTATTATTATTATTATTATTATTATTATTATTATTTAATTAATTTTTTTTTCTCTAGCCTTCAGCCTTTTAAGCGCCAGTCTTTATTCATTAAGTATCTGTTAATTGAATTTTAATTTATGCTTTAATCTTCTAAATCAATTTGGCTTTTGTCTTCACGCCTACACTTCTTCCATTTCTGCCCAAGTTTTATTCCGTTAATTTAGATTATGCTTTTGATTAAGCAGTGATTATAATCTGAATTGATTTGTTCTGTGGCCCCGCATAATAATGAGAATCTTAATGATACTCTTAATTAAACTCAAATTGTCTTTTGTTTTCCCGTGTTTTTCTTTCCCTTTTTCCACTAAGGCCCTGTCCCCCTCGGCCTGAGGGCCCAACACAGGTTCCTGTGTTTTGATGGGGTTTTTATTATTTACGTGTAGCGATCTCGCTGCATTGCTCCCTCCTATAAAAGGAAGTTTTCAATCTCAATCACTACACTTCTAATCTTCTTACGGTACTCCGACCTTCCTGCCCGGGCTCGTCCGCACTCAAGGACGAGTTTCGGCGTTTTGCTTTAAACTAAGAGTCTGCCATGCGGGAAAGTTTTCCGGATCTTCCCCCTCTTCCAATTCGCCAGCTATCTCTTTATTTAGCAGTAGAGATTAAACGTGTTTAGTCAAATCTATTGCCCAGTATTCTAACACAACTAATGCCTTTTTAGTTGGGTTAAAACTGGGTTATTAATATAATCTATCAACAACCTACTTTCTTATGATTTTAAGACCACGTAAGTCTTCAATTAATCTAGCAGTGGGATTATTCAGTGTTTACTGTTTAAGCTTAACTTGTGTGATTACTATGAGGTGGGGTAGCTAATAATTTCCCTTAATAACTCTCCACTTTACGTTACTGAGACTACAATTACCTTTAATGAGGCTCTCTTTAAGAAATACTTGCATTAATTTTACAAAAAAATCAATTTTGAGAGAACTAATTGTCCGATCAGCAAAAGTTATATACCGTTGGAAAGATCTCTGGCTGCCCCACCTCCTCACTTGCCCGCTAGAGGGCGCCTCCCAATTCTAAAATTTTCATATCTAATAAACTGAAAAAATAAATTCTTACTTCTTGTTGCCAATTGCTAATTATGCTTAACCTTGATTGTCCCACCGCAAATTCTAACTTTACCTATGGGTAGCGTCCTTGGAAGAAAATTTTAACTTTTGCACTATTGAACTTTTCTCACTTTAGCTTGAAATAACCAATCCCAGTTGTAGAGAACATTATAATAAGCTAAAGTTTAACATTTAACTTATGTTTAATACGTCGTTTACTTTTCACCAATAGGTGACACTGTTATTTTGGAGCCTTTTGCATTTTTCATAATTTTCACAATTTCTCGAGTTCTAATAACCCTAAAATCAAAATCTTTATATCAATGGAGAGGTCTTGACGAGCTCTATAAACTGATATATTCTGTTTAATTTTCTCGCAAGGTGGCGCTGTGCTAACTACGCTTCTAAATATCTTTTAGCTCTTCGAACCTAAAACCTTTTTTCCAACCGCAAACCTTAATTTAAGCATAAATTCAAATAAATTAGTAACATTTTACATTCTCTCGCTAGTGGGTGCTGTTAGACATAAATTTTTATTTATTTTATTTTTTATTTATTTTAAATTTTTATAAATTTTTATTTAACCGACACAGTATCATTTCAGTTCCTATTGATCAAACATTAAGTTAAAATCCTACTTTCGATAACAACTGGTCCTAGTGCCCTAACCCACCTACCTTCATGCAGGGTAGTTGGCGCTGTTTCTCCTCTTAACATTCATAAATTTTTCATTTTGACGCATCTCAGGTTCTAATCAACCGACCTTAAAAATTCTTGCATCGTTCGAAAGGTCTCCTCGAGCCCTCTCCACTGATCCCACTCTTTTTAACCTCTCTTTTTTTATCTCTCTGATTAAAAGTACAAGTTCTATAAGAATACTTATGCTCCCAAATGTCTACTTTGACCACTACAGTCTTTTAATGTACATACTGTAAACTACAGTCCTTATCATCGATCCATCTGGGCGAACTTCTGGGCTTTCCTCTCTCTCTCTTTTTTTTATTTTTTTAATGAATTGTACCAAATTAAATACTTTTCTTTTATTAGAATTTTATCTTAGCTATTTTCTGGAGCCTAGGTTCCTGGCTTTTGCTTTTTTCCCCCTCTCCATGGTGTGGTACAAGCGCTCTGGCGAGCCACTTCTGTGTTATTATTGAATTTTACTCGTGCTAAAGTTAACTTTGTTAAAAAGTTCTTTTCAAGGCTAACCCTAAATCAGTTTTTTTATCTGCTGTTATGTCTAATACAGACCTCAAAAGTATGACGGAAACGGGGGATCTTGGGGAATCGTCGGATTCCTCCACCTCTTCCAACTGCTCAGTAAGAAAAGGGGTCTCAACACGATCCAGGACTTCCAAAAGTGGAAAAGCAAAACATTTCCCAATGAATCAATTTCTCAAGGATTCTGAATCTGTAACAAAAGACTTTGACCCAAATGAAGATTTCAAAGAATACAAGTCAGTGAGATTAATAGCCATAGCGGCCATAGGAATAATAGCAGCTGTCAAAATGACGGGAAGCAAGACCCCAATTAAAGTCTTGCACAAGGCCTTTATTCGCATTAAAAATCTCAGTAGAAAAGCCAAAACAAAGGCCCTCTCTGCTTCAGCCTTCTGCTCCTTCAGATGTGCAGAGACATTTCTCTCCACAAACTCTTCAAAAGGAACTGGCACCAGTATTTACTACCCACACGGAAGAATTAAAAAGACTTCTAGCGACATCACTTCACTCGGGCAATCACCCAGCTCAATCAACTATCCAAGACCCCAGTCAAAGTCAACCAACAATTCCCAAAGAGTTACAATAGGAATTTCCATCTCTCAATGAAACTCACCAAAAGAATCCTCAGCTCCATCTCACTCCCAAGATCCCACAACCAAAAACACTAAACAAAAGTTTTTCAAGAGCTCTACATCAGTACCAGTTTACCCAAAAAACAGTTCACCTGACATCAAAAAGCTCTGCCAACAGTGGTTTCGAAATTCTTCAGCTGCTCAGAAATCACAGGGTGCCAGCCATGGCAAATATCATCGATTTAAAGACCATTAGGAAATCTCTGGACATTGTATGCAGCTCGGCAGAGGAAGCACAATCCTTAATCGAAGAACTTCTGAATTGTCAGGTACTGGCAGACAAACTCCTTATTAAATTAAAACCCTGTCCTCTGCATCGCCTAATCATTTTAGGCGTACCAGAAGATATTTCCGAAGACATCATTAAAAACAAATTACAGATCCAAGGTTATCTAACCAATAACACCAAAGACTCTCTAAATATGATAACAGTAACTGCTTCAAGAGTTCGGGGTCTGCAAAACTGGATTTTCCAGGCTCCGATCCCCATAGCAGAAGTCATTATAAAACTTAGAACTCTGCATCTGAGCCTCCAGCGCTGCCAGATACGACCTTTCACACAAGTCTCTCGATGTTCCATATGCCAGAATCATTCTGGCCGTATCATTCATCATTCTTCCAGAATCTGAATCATTCAGCCTCGCAGTGTAATTCAGATCAATACTGTTCGCACTGTGCTCAGAAGCACAAAAATTAAAACTGCGAGGAACAACCAAATTGTATAAATTGTGCGAGAGTGAACACACTAAACGCTAACAAAAGAGTGCGCCCATTAAATACAAAACACCCAGCTTACTCACCTTCCTGACCAGTTCTTATGGAAACTTACAGAAACCGCAGAGAGGTTCTTGATAAGAAATTTCAACTAACAGCTAATGATCCTCAGCAAGAACCTGGTCAAACAAGAGACAATGAAAGACCCAAGCGGCAGACCTCGAGCAGTACAAGACAGCAATATCAAACCGAAACTAACAGCCAAAAGAATAAAAAAAACCCTGACCATATCCTTGGCAATACAAAGTATACAATCCCTTCCGCTTCCAACCCCAAAGTGCAGTGCATCAATATACCACGCACCCTCAACAAAATTATTACTCTGAAGGTAATCAGAGATTCCAAAAGCTCACGGTACCACCTAATTACTATCTCCAGAGCCAATAGGTTATATTACCAATCTTATTTTCATTCTTTATATCCTACTTCATTAATTTTACTTTATTCTATTTTATCTTATTTTTCTCTTTTAAATTTTTAATTTCAAATGACATCTAATACAACTGAAGGAGTTCCTTCCTCGCCCCCCCCCCAGCATCATCCTCTCCCAGCTCAAATTCTAAAACCTCTTTCATATAACCTTAGTTTCCTGCAGATCAACCTCAACAATTGCAGGGCGGCAAACTCGGCAGCTCAGGAATTCATGGAGGAAAACTCCATAGATATCGGGCTGCTGCAGGACGCGTACTGCAGTGTGGGGGGTGATCTGTATGGATTCCCATCTTCCTGGCCAAAGATCAGCTCCAAACAACACTCAGCACACATAGTTCTCAATACAAGAAACCTTAATTTTACACACCTTTTCACAGGGGAGAATTGCGTCTTTCTCACATTATCCACTAGTGAGGGTGAGCTGAAGTTTGGCAGTGCTTATGCTGCCCCGTCTGAAGATTTTGGCGACTGTCTGGAGGGGTGGCAGCACATTGTTAGTCAAAAATCGCTTTTTCTGTGCGGCTGTGACCTTAATGCTAATTCCCCGTTGTGGTGTTTGCCACACGAGGACACTAGGGGTCGCAGCCTCATAGAATTCCTAGTTTCTAATAACATATGTCTAGCAAATATTGAGAACTCCGCTCCCACCTTTGAGAAAAATAATGCTAGAGGCTGACCAGATTTTACCTTGGCAAATCCCAAGACCTATGCAAAAATCAATGACTGGTCAGTTCTCAATACTTTTAATAACTCCGACCATAATTATAGTATCTTCATATTAAATACAATCCCATCTATTACCCTCTCCAAAAGATATGCAACCAAACATGGAAACTTTAAAAAATTCAGTAAAATTCTCTCTGCCTCCTCCTCTCATTTGGAAGAAAATATAAAGTTCATCACAAACTCAGAACAATTGGAAACTTTTACCCTAAACCTAATTAGCACCATTCAATCAGCTGCCTCCTCGACATTCAGACTGAAAACATCAAGGCCGGCAGTTCTCCTATAACTTCTGGGACTCGCCATTTAAGATCCATGCGGAACAAACTCACTGCCCTAAGGCGAAAACAAAAATATATCGATACAGACCTACTCCCCCAATACAAACTTAAAATCAAGCATTTATCGGCCACTTACAAAAAAACGAATAAACGCGGCCAAAAACATCGCATGGAGAAAATTCTGTACAACGCAAACCGATATCTTTGGCACAGCCCAAAAATTCTATAGTAACAAGTTCTTCACACCCACGGAGCTACAACTTGAACGACCTCCGGCTCTTTCCTCAAAACGCAACAATCTCAAATTTCTCACGGAAACACACAAACAGCGGCCCCTCCTCCCTGTTAATCCCTGTTAAGTTTCCTACTACCTGTTTTATTATATCATACAAATTATTAAATCCAAAGCAAAGCTATTTTTAAAAAATTTGTCATTGCATCTGACACACATATCTATAGTCAGAGTATAAAAATATTATATAACTAACGAAATATGAGTATTTTTACTAAATAATTTTTAATCGTGCATAAGCAAGTATTAACGTAATTTCGTTTCAGTAATTCATTAGTCAAATGTATTGAAATACTTATATGAAAACCCAGAGTAAATATCGTTAAAATTCAAACAGTTATCGTCAGTAGAATGAAATAAATTTGTCTCTAAAAGAAAACTAAAATGATACGGGGTTTTATCAATATTTATTTACAATCAGCAATATTTTATCACTGACTGAGTGAAAATTAAAAGTAGGGTAAAACCCTTTACAGATTTTTTTTTTTTTTTTTTTTTTTTTTTTTGAGAGGAATTGAAACTTAGTTCATTCTATCGATGAGAACTCTTTACATTTTCATGTTATTTACTTGTTACTTTGATATAAGTATCTCAATACCTTTGGTTTCATGAATTATGTAAATGAATACCTATAAACGTTTGCACATTCGCACTTAAATTCATTTAACACAAATTCTTTAATTAGATTTAGATAATTAATATTTTTAGTTTCTAATTGACGTATTTTGTGTCAAATGCAACGTATGTCAAGTTTTCTAAAAATAGCTTTATATTGAATTTAATACCATTCAAGATATGTATATATACAGGTGTTCCAAAAGTCCCACACCTCCTCCTAACTCGAAAATGAGTCGGAATTTTGAAAAATGGCGAAACACATATTTAATGAATTCGAGAGGTACCTCTTTTGGTGAAAAAAATTTGGGCCTGTGGGGGCTAGGGGGGCCGCTAGGAAAGGCAACTTTAAAATTTCAAATAAGAAGATATGTCTTGTGATACAGCCCTGAAAACGTCTCTTCAAGACAATTAATTTAGCATAAATAGTTTTGTCCTGCAGTGATTATTAAAGTGGATACATAAGTATAAAATCCACATTTCAAAAGTATAAAAACTCATGTATCTCGTTTAATAATCAGCGTAGGGGGAAACTATTTATATGAAATTCATTGTCTTGAAGAGACGTTTCCAGGAATGTATCACAGGATATACCTTACCATTTGAAATGTTAAATTTGCCCTCCCTAGCGGCCCCCCTAGCTCCCCCCCCCCCGGTCCAAACTTTTTTTCACCAAAAGAGGTCCCTCTCGAATTCATTAAATATGTGTTTTGCCATTTTTCAAAATTCCGACAAATTTTCGAGTTAGGAGGGGGTGTGTGACTTTTTGAATATTCTATGTATATATTTAAGGCAGCGTTTTTTTAAATAAACTGTTATGTCTCTATAAAAATAAGCGGTAATCTCATACAAAGCAACAAAAATAATTACTAAAAGAAGCCTCATAAACAGATGCTATATCTAAACTCTCAAACACTATTTCAGGTATTGACGAAATGTCTGAAATAGAAAATTTCTGTTAATATATAGAATGGTAGCATATTAGCGGTCCTCGGGAAATTAAATTGTGAATTTATTTGTCGGTGAAATCAAAAAGGTTGGCTACCGCTGGCTTAGAGCATCAAAACGTCAAATGAAAAGTTTCAGACTCGAAACGTGCCTGTTCATTTTTCGCTCTTGCAAACATCTTTTAGGCAAATCCATTAAAAATTTATTACGTCATGGTAGATTTTAAATACATAAACACACGTAACTTAATTTTTTTGGAAAATCAACTCAAAATGTTTTCAAGTACCATTCAATTGTTTAAGTAACGTGAAAATGAAATACGTTCAAATTAAAAACCATTAAGTAATTAGGAAGACATCTTTAACGCACGGACACGTGTATGGTATTTTTTTTTTTTTTTTTTTTTTTTCTTTTTCTTTTTTTTTTTTTTTTTATTCTTCTTCTTATTATTATTATTACTAAGCTAAAAGTTTTCGGGAGAAATGATCTGTAATAAAATTTGCTTTTTTCTACTTTCCAACAATGTTGAAAGCTGTTAAAGACTTCAGTTTGTCTGTCTGTCCGTCTGTCTGCCTAAGCTCTAACTCCCGTATATCCTTATGGAATTTCTTGAAACTGATATATGTTATTCATGTTTATTATCGGATGTTTACTATCGAAAATGGAGTAAATACCTCTACTGGTTCATGTGCCAAAAAGTATTCCAAAGCAATGTGTTCTATGAGAGATATTTCTATAAACTATACTTCCATACCTTTACTTTACACAAATCTTAATGAAATTGAAATATGGTATTCAAATGCATTTTTGGATGTTTTCTATAGGAAATGGACTAAATATCACCAATGGTTTGTTTACAGGGACATCTGAAAGTATTCCAAAGTATTGCATTCTTTGAGAGGCATTTCTATAAATCAAATTTTAATAACTTTGCATAAATCTTAAAGAAATTGAAATATGTTATCCAGATGCACAAAAGAATGCTTTCTATAGAATAGAGCATGATTAGTATTAAGATTTACAGGGACGCCCAAAAATAATCCAGTTTCATTAACGGCTATTATTAGAAATTTTCTGGAATTAAATTTTCGTTTACTTTAAGCATTTTTAACACTTCCTAAGATTGTTTACGTGTGAATATGATTTAAGTTTATATATCGGTCTGTCTTCTGATACCTGTGTACCTGCCCGTCTCCAGCATCAGTAAATATTTCTAGAAATTTTTTTAAAATGTTATATATATGATTTAAGTTCAGTATGGAATACAGGGATACCCAAACAAATTCCAATGCATTCCGTTTTAAGACAGGTATTTGTATAAATCACATTTAAATAGTTTTCTGTCGCAAAAAAACATAAAGAAAGTGAAATTTATTGTTAATATGCTAAAATAATGTTTTTCGTAGAATATAATATAGTTAACCTTCAGATTTACAGGGCCACACTAAAATATTTAGATGCAATAAAGGCTGCATTTTTTTTTTTTTTCGTTATGCATTTTTAATATTTCCCCACAATGCTTAAGAGGGATTATGAGTTAGAATCAATTTCTATGCCTTTTAGTCCTTCTGTCTATTGTGTGATGTTAAATAGAAAAGTGTTAATAATCAATGCGTACCGTATGCCTTTTCGTTCTTGTTTAAAATTTCTCTCCAATCCCGTATTTGAAGAACAGCAAAGTAAAATTAAAATAAATGTTTATATCACGAAAATTATTCCCATTGTAAAGTTAAACCACTGACATCTGATGAATTATCTAAATCATAGAGAATACAGATACAACCCATAAAAGCAATGCAAAAGGTATGTGAAAAAATAACAAGAAAGAAAAATCATGCAGTACGCATTGATTACTAACACTTTCCAACTGTACGTAATTGTTGTATCGAATAACTTTTAATATTCTTTGCCTACGTAATCACACAACAGACCGAAGGACTGAAAAATATACTGATAGACTAATTGATTTTTAAATTATTCTTAGGCATTTTAAAAAGTGTTAAAAAGGCTTAACACTAAAGAAAATGCAGCCATTAGATTATAATTACAGCTTTTGATCTCTCTGAATATTTTAGTGTAGCCCTGTAAATCAGAAAGTTTATCATATCATATTCTATACAAAACATTATTTTAAAATATTAACAGCACATTTCAATATTTTTATGATTTTTACAGTAGAAAGATTTTTAAATATAACTTTCAAAAAATTCTGTCCTAAAATGTAATGCATAGGCAATTTTTGTTGTTGTTGTTGTCCCTGTAAACAAACTAGTTATACAGGACCTATTAATGTACTTTTAAATGGGGAACATTCTATACGGAAAATATTTATAAAAATAACACTCATAGAACACAATGCTTTCGAATGTCTTTGGGTGTCCCTGTAAACAAACCAGAAGAGATATTCCCTCCATTTTCAATATGGAACATCCGATAATGCACTTCAATAAAATATATCAGTTTCATAAAAATTCCATAAATATTTACAGGTTAAATCGCGGGCAGACAGACAGATGGACAGACACACAAACTGAAATCATATTCACACTTAAAAATGTTAGAAAGTGTAATAAACGCTTAATGTAAACGAAAGTACAATTCTAGCAATATTTTATTAATAGCTCTTAATATAAATGGATATTTTTGTGTCCCCCTGTAAATCTAATGCTAATCATGTTATATTCTATGCAAAGCATTTTTTTATGCATATAAATAACATATTTCAATTCCTTAAAACTTCGTGGAAAGTAAAGTTATCAAAATTTGATTTATAGAAATATCTCTCATAGAACGCAATGATTTGGAATAATTTTCAGTGTCCCTGCACATAGACCGATGGTGGTATTTCCTCCATTTTATACAGGAAACATCCAATAGTGAACTTGGATAACATATTTCAATTTCATTCAGATATGTCTACAGTAAAGATATGAAAATATGATTTTTAGAAATATCTCTCATCGAACACAATGCTTTGAAATACTTTCGGGTGTCCCTGTACACAAACCAGTAGAGGTATAAACTCCATTTTCAATAGGAAACGTCCGATTGTGAACTTGAATAACATATTTCAATTTCATTAATATATGTCTACAGTAAGCGTATGAAAATATGATTTATAGAAATACCTCTCATAGAACACAATGCTTTGAATTACTTTCGGGTGTCCCTGTACACAAGCCATTAGAGGTATAAACTCCATTTTCAACAGGGAACATCCGAGAGTGAACTTGAATAACATATTCAATTTCATTAATATATGTCTACAGTAAGCGTATGAAAATATGGTTTATCGAAATACCTCTCATGGAACACAATGCTTTGAATTACTTTCGGGTGTCCCTGTACACAAGCCATTACCCAAGCAGCACCGAAACGTTCTCTGAACGTTCAAAAATTGTTCTGCAAACACGTTCTAAGAACGTTCACTCTGAACGTGTTATAGACGTCTATCTGTCCATCTTGAAGACGTACAATAGTACGGTTCAGAGAACGTTCAATGAACGTGTAACTATCACCATCGGTGTTATAGAAGCGTTCTGAGAACGTTCTATGTACACGGTCTCAGAACGTTCTAAACGTTTTTAGAACGTTTTCAAAACGTTATACACATTTTCAGAACGTTCTAGAAAACGTACTGTAAACGTTCTAAAATAGTGTAGAAACGTTCTGAAAACGTTCTATACACACGTTCTCACAACGTTATGTAAACAATTTTTGAACGTTCTTTGTACGTGCTAAAAATGTCTTGTATCATAAAATGGAAGAACTCGCAACAATTGTTCCGGGTCGAAAGAAGACACGACCCTTCGTCAGACGAACATAGTAGGCACGAGTGCTGAAAATACAAGAGCTACGTTGCAGTTTTTTTTGCAGCATTCGTGCCTACTTTGTTCGGTTGATGAAGGGTTATGTCTTTTCTCGACCCGGAACAATTGTTGCGAGTTCTTCCATTTTCTTCGAATTCTTGAATTTTATAGTGTCTATTCAAAGTTCTGCACTTGTTATTTTATTTACTTATTTTATTTTTCTTTTTTTCCTTCCTTTCCTTATTTATCTTTTCTTTCCTTTTTTCCTTTTTGTGTAGTGCATTGTAATATGGTATAAGAAACGATCAAGTATTTTGAATATTCTGGATAAATATTTGAATTCAAAAACGAATAAATAAATTCAAGATTTGGAATATTTTGAAAAAATTTAAGATATATGCCCCCTGCTAACTAATTATTATTCCCCCCTTGATTTTGCATCATTATAATTTAACAATAGAATATAACCATATTTTGATATTGATTTTAATAAGTTAAGCAAAAAAACTTAAATATATTTTTATGTCTAAATTTTGAAACTTACTGCAAATTTTAGCATTCAAACACAAAAATTTTTTATTAAATTTTAAATTATCAATGGAATCTCAGATTAATGCCCAGATATGTTACATATTCTATTTTTAAACTATAATAATGCAGAGTCAATGGAAAACAAAAAATTAAAATTAGTTAAAAGAAGTACCCAAGTGTACAAAATTAAAACAATGAACTGTTTCCTCGTTTTCTTTTTTTCCACATAATTCTTAAACAAATAAACACAGAAGTATAAAATTTGGATAGCATGTTTTTTAAAATACCATGAATCGAATTTTATATAACTTTAGCATAAGTAATAATTCTTAAACTAAAAATCAGTAAATTTTTCTCGAAAATAAACTTTGGAAAAATGAAAAATTTCAGCAATTTTAGAAAAGAAAACTTAATGAAAAATGGTCATGAAGGTGCATTACAGATAGGTTAAAGATGTACGTGCATCTATATTTTATTTGTAGATTAAAACCGAAAATTTTTTCTTGTAGTAATTTTTTTTTTTCTTTTTTCTTTCTTTATTTTTTCGCGTGTGAATATTTTTTTTTAATTTTACATAGAAACATGAAAATCGGATAAAACGTTCATTATTAAATTATTTATCGACGTTTTTATTATTCTAGTGATGGTCACAGTTTATACAAATTAGTAATTATTATTATTATTATCATTTTTTTTTTTTTTTTTTTTTCAAAAATTCCATTATTAAAGTAAAAGAGAAATGAACACAGAAAGAAAAAATCAGGATTTTGTTTTTAACATTTGAGGGCATGTGCGTGTTCACTTGTCTATAATGCATCATTAACACAATTTTTCATTAAGTTTTCTTTACTAAAATTGTTGAAATTTTTCATTCTTTCCAAAGCTTACTTTTGAGAAAAATTAATAACTATTACTTTAAAATTATTGCTTATGCTAAAGTTATGTAAAATTCGAATAATGGTATGATAAAGAACATGCCAGCCAAATTTTATGTCCATGTGTTTATTTGTTTAAAAGTTATGTACAAAAGAAGAAAATAGGAAAGCAGGTTTGTTCCTTTAATTTTGAACAGCGGTGTATTTTAAATACGTTAAATAAATAAATAAATAAATAAATATATATTTAAATAGATTCCGTGAAATTTCCTTAATATTTTCATATTTCAAATCATGCGTATGCAAAATTTATTTAAATTATTGATTTTGAGTTTATAAATTTTACATACACCATGCAGTGAAATATAACAGTATAAAATGTGGTAAAACTTTTTGAACAATAAATAAATAATTAATTAAAAGTTGTTTCTGCAAACAAAACAAATAATAAAATAATAATAATAAATAAAATAAAATAATTTAAAACATTTAGAAATATTAAGAATCACCTTCATATTGTTTGTCTATGTTTGTTTGTTTTTTTTCTTTATTTCTTTTCTTTCTTTCATTTTTCTTCCCTTTGGATTTTGTGATTCATTTGTATGTATGTGTGCCTTTGTGTTATAAAATTTTACGTACATGTCTTCAAATATAATAACATACAGTATTTTCATTTTTTTTTTTTTAAACTATAATTAAAGAAAACTGAAAAGTTTTAAGATGCTCCTTACTGACTAATTATTATTTTTCCCTTTGATTTTGCATTAATATATTTTAACAATAGAACCTAACCATATTTGGGTAATTAATTTGCGAAATTCTTGTTAAGTTAAATATATATATATATATATAGATATATACAGTCGGTAACAAAAGTGTCCGAACACTAACGAAAATTCCTATGTAAATTAAGTACACTTCGTAAGGTTGTATTAAATAAATCCTTGTCGAATCCTATTCTTAGTCAGTGTAAGAACATGATTCGATAAAGATTTATTTAACAAAACCGTATGAAGTGTACTTTTTTTACATAGGAATTTTTGCTAGTGTTCGGACACTTTTGTTACCGACTGTATATGTTTAAATACTGAAACTTATTGCAAACTTTTGGCATTCAAACATAGAACTATTTTTAAAACTTTAACTTATCAATGAATTCACAAATTAATACTTAGATATGTTATATATTCTATTGATAAAGAGTAATAATGTACAAATGATGGGAGAAAATAAAAATATTTAAGAGAAGTATTAAAAAAAAAATTAAAATTAGTTAATTAATCTATTTATTATCGATTTTGTGAAGATTTAATTTTAAAGTATTGATTTAGAGTTTATGAATTTTACTTACACATGCATTGAAATATAACAATATAAAATACGATAAAAATTCTTGAAAATCTTTTAAATATAAAATAAATAAATTTTAAAATTTAAAATATTTTTAAAATTTTTAGAGAGCCGGCTGCTAACTATTTTTCCCTTGATTTTACAATACTACAGTCTAACAATAAAATCTAAACAAATATACTTAAATATATCTAACATTAAACTGTAATAATACAAAATCGAATGGGGAAAAAAATAATAATAATAAATAATTAAAAGGTAGTTAGCATGAAAAATTTAAAAAATTAATGTTTTCAAATTATTATTATTACTCTTTATTTATTTATTTATTTATTTATTTGTTTATTTTTTATGGTTTTTGAAAACTTTAATTTATTTAATTTTGTTAAATTTGAATGCAGATTTGGGCAAAACTATGGAAATCCTAGACTAGACATATGAAAATTGTGTAGAATAAACTTATCTGTAGATAGTGTATCCAAATGTCAGGAAGAAATCTCAATTCTCAAACCACACGCAATGAAAATAATGACAGAAAAAGTTACCGTTATCTATCTTGGACCTTGGAGTCCAAGTGCTTCCGTTGTCATAACTGGCAAACCCAATAAAAATTTCACAGTTTGGCGAATTTTTTCGTTTTTTTTTTTTTTTTTTTTTTTTTTTTTTTTTAAGATTCAAGATTCAGCAAAATGTATATCACTTTTATATTATTAATTGAAAAGGAATTTAATTTAATTATATTTATTATTTTTGTGAGAAATACAAAACTCAAGATTTTTATTCAGATTTTTTTTTTTTTTTTTTAATATTACGTGTTATTGCGTATCTATTTAATAATATTTTGCAAAATAATTGACGTTTATTATGAAGTAAAATATAAAAATTTGATCGCAACTAAAATAATCGCATGCCTGCTTATATGAATCAATTACAATAAATTACAGGAAATGTTAAACTAGTGTCTTGTGACTATCACACAATTTTTTTCTTTATTTTCTAATACAATTCACATAGTTTAGATCAAATCACACATTTTACACAGTAAAATTGAAAAACAAAATAAAATATATATATATATATATATAATAATAATATTAACTTTTTTTTTTTTTTAAATATCGATAACTTTGTTTTACATTATCACAGATAATTGATTCAACCGTTCGTTTTAAAAGATATCAACGAGTAATTTTGAAAAAATATTATAAAAATTTACACACCCGAGGAGGGGGGAAGGATTGCTATTCTTCTTGTTAAAAGTCTTGTTCACCGTTAATATTTTTTAAAAAATCAGTTTGACAATGTTCAACTAAAGAAATCCCTATTGTGTGTATTTATAAGAAATTTTTTCCTTTATTGTAATATTAAAAATTTTGAAAAAAATAAATGACAGTGCGACCTGTTGAGCGTTATATGTGTAAAAAAAAAGGGGGGGGGGGTAATAATCACTAACTGATATCAAGGGGGAGCAAAATATAAGTTTTCAGGAAATTCTGTTCATTAGTTTTTGACCTAGAGATGACACAAAATTCTTATCACACATGTCCAAACACACAGACAAACTGGCATTTTCTAAGAAATATCAATTTTTTATTAGAACATCTTAAAAAGGGAAAAATCTATCGAAACGCGGGAGCCAAAAATATTTACGAATCAAACCTTTCTTCTTTTTATTATAGAAGAAAGTAATAAATAAATAAGGAAAACAAAATTTTTAGCTACTTTATTTATTATTTTTTTCTTATTGTTTCAGCTTCTAAATTTACAATATCATAGATTATTTACAACGTATGATCACTTCACTGTTTATTATTATTATGTTTGTTACTTACATAAGAAAAAAGCACTAGATTTGTGAAAATGTTTAACTTCCGGTTTTCGATAAATATACACGTTTTGTGACTTCTGAGTATGATTTGGCTTTTTTTTTCACTTGAAAATGACTGTGAGTTCGTTAAAAAATAAAGAAATAAATAGAAATAAATAAATGTGGACGCGGTTTCTCTAGAAGCAATTGACGCAAAGTAACATAACATTTGAATGGACCAGGAAGTAAATTAGTGCTTATTAGCTTTTAAGATATTATTGTCCATTTTGTGGCGCTGATATAATGTGATCCCATATAAGGAAAGGTTGTATCAGAACTTGTATGATACATAAATGCACTAAAGTTATATATGAGATCAGCATTATGTAAATCTCTGCTGATTCAATTTGGGTGCATATCGGTCGACAGGTGCTTCTGCTATGCTGCAATTTAATCTTGTTAACGGGAAGGCAGTATATCAGTTTCTATGATATTTAAAAGCATCACATTTCGTTTGTGAGATGGCTATTGTAAAGTTAAATAAATTAATTTTCCATATCGGCTATGTTAGGTGGCGCTACTACGTTGAAGTTTTACCCGTTTAGTTAAAATTTTATTTCAACTTTTGTCATTTAAATACCACAAACTTGGTATGTGAAAAATATATTATTAAAATTTATTCTGATTGAATTCGGATACAAATTGGCAAACAAGTTGTGCTGCTATTACTTTTTACGATTTCTAGATGTCTACAGTCTACATTTCAGCATCTATTGCTGAAAATTACACGAAATTACATATATAAAAAGTTTTTTATATGATGGTAAGTTGATTAAAATTCTGTAAATGCTAATCGTAGCTAACTTTGTTCATATAGAATGATATAAAAGAAAGTTTTGTGATGGTCCCAGCGTAACTAATTTTGTATTATAGTTGTGTCACTCAAAGAAAAAATAGTTATATTTTTATTGATACGAGTATAATACAGAAATTATTTATTTTTTAGTAATAAATTTCGTAATTAACAAAAGAGAAAAATAATTCGAATCTCATTGTTTATAAAAAAGTTTCCATCTCTTCTTCACTATATTGTTTAATTTAGTGATAAACCCTACAGTTAATGCCTTAAAATATGCTTGATTTCAAATGAAGAAGAAGAAATCTCCTGAAATCTATCTTTAGAGCTTTATATGGAAAATAAAAGTTTAAAATAGGTTATTTTTTATATAGCTCTTATATCGTATAAAAATTTCGTGCACATTATTGTTTTCTTGAGTAAATATTTATCGAGTCATGGTCTTAGTCTTATGCTGTTCATAGAAAAGTAAGTTTGTGATAAAAAATAACGGTCAAACTATTAAAAAAAAAAAAAAAAAATGGTATATGAAAAATGTGGATGTGTTCAGTAATTTTGCTGCCGATTGTATAAAAAGTTTTCTTGAATGATTATCAATATTATATGAACAAAAGAAAATTCATTTCACAATCCTTAGTTTAAAAAAATCTGTGCATTTTTATACAAAATGTTATACCAGAGGTCTGCACGAGCCGAAAGTTTAAGGCCTGAGCCCAGTCCGGACGAAAACCGATAAAGTCAGGCTCGATGAAGAAAGGGGGAAAATGAATAAAAACAACAAGAAAAAATTGCATGCATTTCTACGCTTTTTTATTTTTATTTTATTTTATTTTTATTTTATTTTTATTGTATTTATTTATTTATTTATTATTATTGCTATTATTATAATAAGTATTAGTATTATTATTTTGTATCTAATTTTCAGAGGCTTTATTAGATTAGAATTTTTTTATTCAGAGGCTAAGCAATTTATTAATGGAAAATGATGCCATTCTCATGTAATATCCTGACAAAAATAGCGTTATAAACATACACACAATGACACACACATGCACTCACATATAGAAAGAGAAAGTTTTCTGAAATCATTTTTGGCTCTCATGATGTGTGGAACTTCAAGATATCGCAAAATTTTTTAATTACGAAAAATGTACAGACAAAAGTCAGATTTATTAATATAGATTTATCATAAAACATATTTTTTTTTTTCATTTATCAGACCCTTTCCAAACCCAAATAAATAAATAAATAGATAATGAAATAAAAATTACTTTTAGTTCCCCATCATACTATAGGTATGGGGAACTTAGGTATCGTGAAAATTTTCGACCTCGGTTTTTTGACTTTTTTACACGTTTTCAGGTGTGAGGAATCCGAAAATGACAAAATTTGTATGGTGTCTGTCTGTAGGGTGTCTGTTAGTGGGTTAGTGTGTTAGTGTGTTAGTCTGTGTACACAATATCTCAAGAACAAATTGTCGCAGAGAGGTCAAATCAGTTTTAAAGTATTACTTTCGACACTGGCAAGAACCCTATTCATTTACAACATTCGAATTTAAAAACTTTGTAAGTTATTAGAAATTTACGATTTTCTTAACATGGGAGAATAGGACAAAAATTCACTTAAACGTGCATTAAATGGAAACTTTTTACTGTAAAAATGTCAGACCAGTTTTAAAATAGTTTTGATGCCGGAATGAACATCAGTAACTATAAATAAGCTACTTTGAAAATTTCGCAAGTCATTGGATATTTACGAATTTCTTAACATGGCAGAATAGGACAAAATTTGACATAAATGTCAATTTTGAGAGATATTTTCATCGTAAAGATGTCAGACTACTTTTGAAATATTATTTAGGATACTGGCATGAATATTATTGACTATGAATTTTCCAATATAAAAATTTCGTAAGTTATTGGAAATTTACAAATTTCTTAACATGGCAGGATAGAGCAAAATTTCGCATAAACGTCAATCTTGAGGGATGTTTTCATCGTAAAGATGTCAAACCACTTACGAAATATTATTTAGGATACTGGCATGAATATCATAGACTATGATTTTTCCAATTTAAAAAATTTGTAAGTTATTTGGAATTTACGATTTACTTAAAATGACAGAATGGGGTAAAATTGAGCATAAACTTCCATTTTGAGGATCATAAATACATTAGACAACTTCAAAATTACATTTATAATATTTTTTTTGAACATGATTGAATACAAATATTCTAATAGGAAAATTTCGTAAATTATTCGTAATTTACGATTTTACCAGCATAGCGAAATTGTAAATTTTTCATACAAATATGAATTTTGAGGATTATTGCATTGGAAATAGTAGCATGAAAACTAAACAACGGAATTGACCCTGATAAAATAAATTAATAGATTAGAATAAGATAAATATATCGAAGTGAACGAAGGATAGCCTATTAGGCGGGGATTTCATTCTGTCACTCTATCAAGCTTTGGCGAAATTCATTTCTTTTAACATGATTATAATATGTCTCGCACTAGAAATATATGAGAACATAAATAAGATGGGGAACTGAGCAGAGTCCACCTATGCCAACTAACTAGTTAATTATATATTATCAATATTAAAAAAAAAAAGACTGTTTTTTATTTAAATTTTAATAATAATCTGGTGGCACTCATCCGACTTTTTCTTACTCTTACCTAGCATTTGAATGCTATAAACACAAATTGCGGATTAAGGTGTAAGGTAACAAGTACTATATATAAATCTACGTTTCAAATATTTCAAACTACTTTTAGGAACAAATAAATTTTGATGAATAACTCTCTTAGTGAGGGGGTTAAATATAGTACTTACTATAAATAATTCTTGGTTGATATTAAATTTAAAAGTTCATTTGAAATTATTCAATCAACTTCGATCTCACCACTTTTGAAGCTTATTAATCTTAGTCAAATATTTTAAGTAGCAACCTCATAATCAACTTCAAAATACAAAATTTAAATTGTCTGCAAATATATGTTCTAAAGTTAGCTGATAACAGACATACACAAAGATTAACATTTTAAAATTACATTTTAGTATTTAGGGACCCTCAAAACGTGTAATTATGCGCGAAACAAGCCTTAAAAATTTCACTTTAAAATTTTTTTATTTTGTTCTCTGCATAGGTATAAAGAAATTTTTATTCCTGGGTAGACCTGTAAAGGAAAGGAGAACGATTCTCATACCATATTTTCCACAAAACATGCTTTTATGCATATAAAAAATATATGTTCATTTCATTTTGTTTAGTACAGGCTATAGATGTTAAACTGTAAATAGCAAAAAATTTTACCCACATACTTAATGTATTTGAATTATTATGGATATCCCTGTACACGAACCATTTCCATGATCTCAACGAAAAGCTAAGTGCAGCATCCTTATATGACACTGATTTAGAATGTTAAGTTTTCATATTCTGGAATTATTTGTTTTTTAGCTATGCTGATAACAGGCACACACGCATAGACATACACAAAGACACACATACACACTCAGAGATCAAACGTAAAAACTTGATATTTGGAGTCAGGGGACCTCAAAACGCGTAAGTATTAAAAAAACGCAGTTTTCAAAATTTAACCCAAAAAGCAATACTTTCTCTATCTTATCTAAGGATAAGAAAATGCATAAAAGAAAAGAAATAATTAAGGATAGGAGAAAATATAGCCAAATTAGCGATAAAGTTGCCAAACCGTTTGGTTTGACTTCCCGCAACAGCTGCAAATTAAAGCGCGAAAATCTTTGTGACTGCAATTCTGCTGACCATGCACTATATTACTCATTCAATAACATCCGGGATTTTCTTTTTTGTTCACGATTTCCATTAGACTCAAATCTTAAACATTTTTAAAACTTGTACATTGAGGCCATCACAAAATATTCGTCCATATTTTCCCATTCAAACTCTTGCAGTACAGAACATGTTATTTATTAAATTTATTATTTATCTAAATACTTTCCTCTGGCGAATGCATACGATTTTCATAAATCAGAATACAATCAGTTTTATGCTAGATCTAGAAAATATAATCTTAGAAAACATAATTTTCTAAAGATTTTCATTTTTGTTATTATTATGAAAAATGATAAAAAAGTAGATAAATTTGTTTTTAAATCATCAGAAATCGATGGTTCAACCATTCATTTTAAAGGTAAACATATTGAAAAATCTTCCATACACCCCTTCTCCTCCCTCGGGAATGATGGATACTTATTCCTTGGAGAGAAATTGATGTCCGATGAATACCCCCCCCCCCCCAAAAAAAAAAAAAATAAATAAATAAATAAATAAAAATAAAATAAAATAAAATAAAGAAAAAAAAAGCATTGAGTATTACTGGTTATACAACCAAGTTGTATCAACAATATATCAAATGTATGTCACACACAAGGTTTGATGAGTATATATATTATAGAAGCTGAGATATAGTCTTTCCGTAAATAGAAAATATAGGCTTGCTATAAATTGGAACGTGGCAGCG
Source organism: Salticus scenicus (assembly GCA_963930645.1). NCBI lineage: Eukaryota > Metazoa > Arthropoda > Arachnida > Araneae > Salticidae > Salticus > Salticus scenicus. The sequence goes on from OZ005649.1 coordinate 107,448,998, forward strand.
CCACCTGTCGTCCGATAAGCACCCAAAGTTAATCAGTAGAGTTTTATATACTAGCAATTTTACGTACAACTTTTACAACATTTATAAATCACAGAAGTTGAGATATTTCGTTCCCGTTATGGGATTAAATTGCAACATAGCTACGCCACATGTTGGCCGATGTGCATCAGTGACGTTTTACATAAAATCGATTTCACATATAACTTCAGTATATTACAAAATTTAGAAGTTTAAGTTTTGTTTTAAATCACATGAGCTGAAATATTGCCTTTCAGATAACGTAATTAAATTGCAGATTAGTAACGCCACCTGTTGGCCAATGTATACATTCAAAATGTATATACACCTCCTTATACATACACCCCGTGTATCAAGTTTTATGAATTTGTACACTATAGAAGTTGAGATATAACCATCACATAACTGGTGGGATTCACTACGTAGCAGCGCCACCTATCAGGCGAAATATCCCATATGCAATTAAAAAAAACACCAATTGAGGGCAAGTTCCAATTATATAACAAATTTCGTTAAATTCTGTCCATTGATTTTTGAAATAAAATATCCACAATTTTATTTTCACCAATTTAAAATTTTGTAATTTTTTTCACTTCACCGCTACTACTTCTAGTTGAGCATTCTTCATTGACGTGCTAACAAAACGTTAAACTGAAAATATAAAAAAGGCCCTATCCACTATCATGTTAAAAAATTATAAATTTCGAATAACTGACGAAGATTTTAAATTAGAATGTTGCAAATCTCTGAATAGGATTGATATCATACGTGATATTTTAAAACTGGTCCGATTTCTCTGCAATCATTTGTTGTTAAGATTTCGTTTACCTGGACTAACAGACTAACACACTAATAGGCACCGATACCCATTAACAGGCACCATACCAACCTTTGATTTTCGGATTCTTCACACCACAAAACGTGTAAAAAATTCAAAAACCGAAGTCTAAAATTTTCATGATTAAACTAGTTTGCCTACCAATAGTATACTTAAAAATCCTTTTGTCATGTTCGTTATAATTACACTGTTACAGAACGTGTTATGACGGTCATATAGTTGAACGTTCTATATAGAACTAGAATTGTACGTGTTATAGATGGTACAAAGCACACATTTTCAGAACGTTTTAAATAATACTATTTTTGAACGTACAATAGAACGTTCTATTGACACGAAACACGGTGTTTGAACTACTGTAACCGTTATTAAACGTTCAAAGAACGTTCTTGTGCTACTTGGGTAGAGGTATAAACTCCATTTTCAACAGGGAACGTCCGATAGTGAACTTGAATAACATATATCAGTTTCAAGAAATTCCGTGAATATTTACGGGAGTTAGAGCGCGGACAGCCAGACAGACAGTCAAACCGAAGTCATAAACAATTTTCAACATTGTTGGAAAGTGTTAAAAAAGAGCAATAACTTTATTTACACAATAATGTCATAAACTTACTCTGCAATACAGATTTTAAATATTTTACATTACGAATATTTAACCTTTCAAATAAATTTAACGTTCAACAAGTAAAAATTTATGCTTTGCTTGAACAACGTTATGGGGCATACTTTTGTTTTTGTAATATGACTAGCAGGCTTTTCCCGCTTCGCTGGACATTAAACTTAAATGAGTTGTCAAAATCTCATATCTTTATTAATAACTTAAGTTCTCGCTGTGATTGGTAGAGGTTTTCTCGCTCGCAACGTGATGAATCTGGGTCCCCACTGTCCTCGGCACAACTTACCCACTTCTAACATCCCCTTCCTCAGCGGGTGAGTTCGAAGTTTTGCAAAATCCCACTAATGTACATAATGCACTAATGTACACTTAATCAATATCCACACACCAAAATTCGCTATTCTAAGATAATTCAAAGAAAATTCAAATGGAAAAACATGTTTTTACGCATGCTTATTGCCCTTCCGACTCCGAGAAGGGGGGTGGGGTGGATTTCGAATTTCGTGAAATCCAGTTACAATAAGTGACGGATGCATACAAACAATTTACGCACCAAATTTCGTGACCACAGAAGTCTTTAATAGAAAATATTATAAATAAATAAATACAAAAAGCACAGCTTAAGTATGGGAAACCTTTGGTGACTTTAAATATTTTAAGACTTTTTTGCGATGAACTGAATTGTATTGGCTATCTCAATTGTGCAATTAAAGATCTTAGCGAGAAATGTCCGAACTACTTCGGTGCCGAATTTGAAATTTTGCCAAAGGGATCCAATACTAAAGCTGTTCTATACAGAATCTGGGTTGAAAACGGAAAAAGGGTAAAATAAATTAGAAATATCAGACCTATATTAATTTGATACCAAATGAAAGGGGCGATTTTTCTGAATCCAGGGTGTAAACAGGTTTTCGATGCGACAATTAGATTTAAAAAAAAAACTAAAGTATGAAATTTAAATGGCAACGAAAAAACGGAAAAAGGGAAAAATAAATTATAAATAGCAGACCTATCGTTACAAATTTAGTACCAAATGAAAGGGGTGATTTTTCTGAATCCTGGGGTGTAAACGGTTTTTCGATACAAAAATTAGATTTTTTAAAATTAACTAAAGTATGAAACTTAGAGAGCAACACTTCATTTCAATCTTTTCATAATTTGTAGTGCGAATCACGCGAATAAAAAAGTTTTTAACTTAAAAATTTGTTTTTATATTTTATTTTTCCATTCAAAGCATTTTAGTGAAAAAATATTTATGGCGCATGCGCAGGCGTTTTTTACCCACAATTTAAACATTAATCATAATTTTGAAAATTTCTATAGATATAATTTTAAGTTGGATGAAGACCTAAGTTTCTGCCAAGCGCAGTTGAATTCCGTCCAGCCGTTCTCGAGTGATTCCTGGACAAACGTCTTTTACCCCCTCAGAGGGGAACGGAGGGAATTTCTGAAAAATTGATAGATATAATTGTAAGTTGGGTGAAGACCTAAATTCCTGCCAAGCGCCGTTGAATTCCGCCCAGCCGTTCTCAAGTGATGACCGGGCAAAAAAAGCGACGTACAGACACGAGGACACACACACACACACACACACACACAGGCAAAATTTTCTGAAGTCATTTTCGGCTTTCATGGGGTGTGAAACGTGAAGATATCGCAAAATTTTTCGATTCCGACAAATTTACAGACAAAAGTCTGATTTTATTAATATAGATATGCAAATTATTCTATCAGCAATATAATATATATATATATATATATATATATATATTTTTATATAATGTTTAGAAGAAAAAAAAATTACATTAAGACTAAACATATGTAAATCAGTCATTTGTAGGTGTTTTTACCAGAATTGCACATGTAAATTTGTCCGTGACATTAAATCCTTATTTACTTTATTTTTTCAGTAGAATGTATGTCCTTCTGATAAACAATTATAAAAATATAGTTCGGATAATTATAACACTTTGCGCGCTGTATTTTTGTTTAAAATAAGTATGCGTTAGAATAAATCGATATTTAAAATAAGTAAACTTAATTACTGGCAATTATTTTAAGTTCTATTTCAATTAAAAAGGTTTAAATTTTCCTCTAAAACCTAAATTCAGCGGTAGATTTCATTTTCTCAAAGAAAAACCCTTTAAACTAACTGTTTATATATATATACAGGGTGAGTTTGACATAATCTGCCAAACGGAAGGAGGTGATAGAACAGCTCATGGGGAGCATAAAACACCATAGAAACCCTGCCCTATCTCTAAATGTTTTCGAGTTATGGTAGATAGAAGAAAAATCTGTTTTTTTTATATCCCGTCTGAAAAAAACAAAATTTGTGAGCTTTCTGAAAGACTTACACGCAAAATAAGCACATATTTGGAAAAAGCAGAAAAACATTTACATTAAGGTACCTTAATTTGACGGCGAGATACAAGCGCTAAAACGTTGGCGAAGTTTAAAATCGAGATGTCACCAAATTCTTTAACCGTCAATTCTGCAAACATCGTTCAAGCTACAATCGGTCAAATTTACCAAACACTTCTCCATTCCACAAGATTTAGAATGAGCCCACAATAAACCATATCGGTGTTCTAGTTCAGGAGAAATTTAGCCCTTTGCTTGAAATACATCACTGAAAACGGCGTTCGTCGAACTTCCGCAAACGAAATGATATTGAGTAAATGGAATGTATGCAAATTCGTGACTATCTGCATATGGACTCTTAGTGATATGCAGATGTATTCCAACCTTCCTGCGCTCGCATCCCACTCCGGGTACAGAAGGCGAGTCAATCTGTAACAGCTCATTAGCTCATCAGCTTCTTTTACGTTTTATGCTGCTTATTTATTTAGCCATTTCTGGACTTTGCCTGCGCTAGGCCAATTCTTTTCACGCTGCTCTCACGTCTACTTCCTCTCTCTGAGTTCATACTAAGTATGTTTTCCTACATTGATACGAAGTAACCAAGTTGGTTCTTATTCCGTAGCACTTGTTTTCTTCTACGTTTGTAAATTAATATTGAAATTTTATCCCTTTTTGTTTATCTTTCTGAATTTTATTTTCAATTGAAGTCATCACAAGGATCAAATTGTCATACTTTCCACCCTGTAAACAGATATGACTAGTTTTACAAATGAAGAATACGCGGATATGCATTTTGTGTATGGATTTTGTGATGGTAACTCTCGGAAAGCCGAAGAAGAGTACCGTCTACGTTATCCACATCGTCATGCGCCCAACCGTGCTGTATTTGCCGCAATTCATCGAAGGCTTAGGGAGAGTGGTTCGTTCGGTAGGGTGTAAGAAAGGGGCCGTGGTTGCCGCTCCGCCACCGCTCAGGAGTCCGTACTCGACCGAGTGGAGGAAAATCCAAATATGAGTTCGCGCATACTTGCGAGAGAAGGTGGAATCTCCCAAAGTAAAGTGATGAATATTTTGCGCATAAGCCAGTATCATCCATACCACTTTACACCGGTACAAGAATTACGCCGCTCAAATTTCCAAAAGCGGGTAACATTCTGCCGCTGGCTTTTAGAGCGAGATATTGAGGAACACCATTTCCTGAGAACGATACTGTGTACAGATGAGTCACTTTTCACTCGGGATGGCATGTTAAGTTTACGGAACTGGCATCATTACGCTCAACAAAATCCATTTGTAACACGAAACTCATCGTTCCAGACGCGATTCAGATTAAATGTTTGGCTTGGAGTGGTTGGCGATCGCTTGATAGGTCCACATGTGTTCCAAGGCCATCTGAGAAGCAATACATATTTGGAGTTTCTGGAACATCATCTTCTAGGATTACTTGATGTCATTCCTGTGCCCCAACGAGCGAAAATCATTTTCCAACACGATGGGGCCACTGCACATTCTTCCAATGCCGCTCGGGACTTCTTCACGCAGCAGTTTCAGCGATGGATTGGTCGTAATGGACCGATTCCTTGGCCACCTAGATCGCCAGATCTCACTCCATTGGATTTCTATGTTTGGGGTTTCCTGAAGCAAGACGTTTACCGCACAGAAGTTGCCAGTTTTCAAGATTTCAGCAGCCGGCTCAATGATGCAATAATAAAGCTGAGGGATGAGCTTTTGCTAAGAGCTACTGTCGTTTCCGTTCGTAAGCGGGCAAGGGCATGTATCAGGTGTGGGGGTGACCAATTTCAGCAGCTGCACTAAATTTTATACATCCTTTCTAATGCATATGTGCTTTAATCATAAACATGAGATACGTCTTTTTTTTTTTTTTTTTTTTTTTTTTTTTTTTTGCATATTCCTTTGTGAAAGACGTGAGAAACGTCATATTTCTTTTGTTTCAATTCCATTGTGTTTGTAAACATAATACAACTGCTACTTTTCTTGTTTTTCTTTAAAACTTTCTTTTTTGCATCTGACAAAACAGCGGGCTGAATGCGGACATGGAATCAGGAACGACCATGGCAACCGTGAGTCTCCTTCTCGACGAACGTCGAGTTCAGTGATGAATGTATTTCAAACAAAAGGCTAAATTTCTCTTGAACTAGAACACCGATATGGTTTATTGTGGGCTCATTCTAAAGCTTGTGGAATGGAGAAGTGTTTGGTAAATTTGACCGATTGTAGCTTGAACGGTGTATGCAGAATTGCCGGTTAAAGAATTTGTTGACAACTCGATTTTAAACTTTGCCAATGTTTTAGTGCTTGTAGCTCGCCGTCAAATTGAGGTATCCTGATATAAACGGTGTCACCCGATAGGATTTTTTCTGCTCTTTCCAAATACCCAGACAGCACATCGCCTCCCCAGGATATCTTAAAGACGTCTTCTGGATGAAAAGACATACCAGAGACGTCCTTAAGATGTACTGGGGATAAGTTAAGCCTAAATGTGCTGTTAGGGTATGGGCTTATTTTGCGTGTACGTTTTTCAGAAAGCTCACAAATTTGGGTTTTTTTCAGACGGGACGGAAAACAACAGATTTTTCTTCTATCTACCATAACTCGGAAACGGTTAGAGATATGACAGGGATTCTATGGTACTTTTATGCTCCCCATGGGCCTTTCTATCACCTCCTTTCGTTTGGCAGATTATGTCAAACTCACCCTGTATAGATAGATATATATAGATATAGATATTTTTTAAGTTTTTAGATTTTAGATGCAGAAGTCATAAAGCACCAATGAAATAACGTGTGTCTAAACTGAAAAGTAAATTTTTATACGACCTGATCAAATACCTTGTCACTTTGTATACTATTTTAAAATCATCTTCAAAACCGTCTTCAGAACATAAAAGCACTTTATGCACTGAAAACGGTGTGCTAAATGCTACCAAAACAGCTTTCTGCTATTCAGTTTGACATTGAAGACACTGAAGATTTTTTTCTGATTACCGTTAAAATTGTCAAAGGAGGAGTTCATTTGCTGCAGGGATGTTGTTGAACAATTAGTCGATCGGTGTGTATATTAAAATATTTTATAAATTTACATTGAAGTATAATTTAAATATATTTTTTACCAGTGGATTTAATTTTAAAAAGTTTTAATTAGAAATCTGAAATACTCAATTACTAATACGACTAAGGCCATTTTGTTAATGTAAATAGTCAATTTATTACAAAATATCATTTTGAATCTAATTCTGTGAATAATGTAAATTACAGAAAAGAGAACAAAGATTCTTAGTTTTTAATACTCATATAATGATTTGTACTTAAGAATTTTACTAAATTTTGTCAAAAATTATTTTAGAAAATAAGATACAAATTTAAGAAATTTCAACTAAATGATCATTTATTGGTTGGTTCATCCTATATAAGGGTGTTATATTATCATGTACAGTTTAAAATTTAATTTGTAAAACAATTTAAATCATATGAAAGAAAATCTACATATCAAAATAACACTTAATATAGCTTTCAATTTCCTTCTGCTATTGAACTTTGATTAAACCAAACTTCAATCAAAGATGTAATCTTGCAGTACCTGAATTTTTAATGTAATATCTATTCATACCACATATAATGATTTGTACTTAAGAATTTTACTAAATGTTGTCAATAATTATTTTAGAAAATAAGATACAAATTTAAGAAATTTCAACTAAATGATCATTTATTGGTCGGTTCATCCTATATAAGGGTGTTATATTATCATGTACAGTTTAAAATTTAATTTGTAAAACAATTTAAATCATATGAAAGAAAATATACATATCAAAATAACACTTAATATAGCTTTCAATTTCCTTCTGCTATTGAACTTTGATTAAACCAAACTTCAATCAAAGATGTAATCTTGCAGTACCTGAATTTTTAATGTAATATCTATTCATACCACATTCCTGTACAGTGAATAAGTTATAAAGAAAAACCAGGTAACGTCTCAGAGGAAATACAATAGAAATAATATTTCAGGGTAATCTTTCCTACTTGATCTGCTTTCTCACAAAAAACGATTTTTTTTCCTCATATCTTAACGAAAAGTAATAAAGCCACTATTTGTATTCAGTCAATTTGACTGTATAAGAATATTTTTTTGCCAAAGGAATAATTTTCTTACATTATATATATGTGTGTGTGTGTATATTAAAAATTATTGTATTCCAATGATAATTACAAAAATTATTAGTAGATTAATTTCAATTAGGATGTAGTCTGCGTCTCTCAAAGTTATTGTACCTATAATCAAGTGAGAGTAAAAATAATTTTGATAAAAATATACATAATATAATAAAACAATGTAATAATAATGCATAGCTGAACTTTATTTCTATTTAAATACTAGCAGGCTTTAATTGCTTTGTTAATTACTGTATTGAAAAGAGTTCACAAATAATAATAATAATAATAATAATCACTATATTTGATACTACCTTATTTATATAAATTGAAAAATATTCTATTGAAAATCTCTTAAATGTCTCAGTTTCTTGCTCTCTCTCGGTTATAACAAAATCATAACTAAAATATATGTAGGATTATATTATTACTATCAATTAGATTATTATATAAAAACTGTACGTAAAGTTAATTGCCATAAACTTTAATTTTTATCTTTAAAAAGTTTAATACTTTCTACTATACTGCTATTGATTTCCTCCAAAAACAATAAATTAAAATCTGGTGTGCCTCCACTCGACTTTCCGACGAATACTTAAATAAATTAAAATAAGAGAAGACTGAAATCTATCAGCTCAATCGAAAAAGGCGTTTAACGTTAATGTACTGCAAATAATTTGAAATCATTGTCAATATTGCCATATTTGCGAACTATTTAGTCAATATCCACCACTAAATTTTAATTCTAAGATTCTAAGACGGAAGGTGGCCGCTCACAACTATGCAACGGTTTTGAGTAATTTCAACCTTTAGAGAGGGGCTCTGATGGCACTGTGGAGATTCAAAAGAGCCCGTTTATAAAGATTAAACCACCTCCGTTGTTTATTGCATAAACAGAAAAAAAATTACAGAGGTCGCCAAAGCAGAGCTTTCACACTACAGAGGGCGACAAGTTAACAAGAATATAAAAAAGTTGAATGGAGCCTTGCTCCCTCGCTTGGAAAGGCTTGTATTGAAGAAATTATGTGGACCTTTATGAGGAAAATTGGTAACTGACTTGGAATATTGAAAAATTAGTTGGTCAGTTTGGAAAGATAACTAAATTTTAATTGTAATGATTGCTTAATCACTTCGAAGATTAATTGTCAACAATATATATCAATTCTCAAAATTAGTGATGACTATTGAAACACAGTGCCTAAGCCTGGCAATACTAACAAAAAATAGTTCATAATGATAAAACATTTTCCGTTCTGTGTAAAATCTATAAATGCTAGATACACCAAAATCTATACAGTTCGTACGACGGTGACCTATGAAATGTATATAAAATTTCAGCTCAATAGGATAAAGTATTTAGACGTTATTGCAATCTAAAGAATTTCAACCCATAGGCCATAATGTTAAATAAATTTTGTTGTATTCTTGTAAAAAATAATCTGGTGTGTCACTCACATGACTTTCTCTTATCCTGAAATTTAATACTATAAGTACAGATTGGAGATTAAGGATTAAAATAACGAGTGCTGTTATGTAAACCTATGTTGCAACAATTCAAATTAAGCTTCGAAATAGCTTTATTTGACAAATAATTCTATGTCAAGGGAGCTAACGCCCCCTCAACCTCCCGTTTCATTTTTGTATCTACATTTATATAGAATTCAAATCTGTTATTAAGTTAAAAAATTCATTTAAAATTAGTCAGACAACTTTCCTACGCATAATTCCTTGAAACTTATTAATCTTGAAAAACTTTTCTAGTAAAAAACATACTAAATTCAACGTACTATAAAATTTGGATCGCCTGAAATTATTCGTTTTTGAGTTACTCTAAGAGACACAGACAAAGATCAAACGTTAAAAACTTCACAGGAACATTAAATTATATTAATTAAAGAAACGAAGTGAAATTACTAAATTAAATATATTAAAAAACCTTTACTACCTTCATTGTTTGCCGTTAAATCTTTCCATCGAGATCCCGATTCTCGTCAGACGGCTTCTCTGTGAGTGATTTGGACTGTTCTGCTGGTTTCTGCCTTTTCAGAATGTGGCGCCACCTCCTGTCTGGAGCTACTGCGCTGCTGTCATTACATGCGTTTTTATTGGTGGTTATTTCGATTGATTCGCGGAACATGGCGTAGTTGTATTCTTCATAATTAGCTATTTTAGTGGTTTGTTCGAAATTTATATCTATGTTTTCCCTGAAAAATTTTTGGCTAACGCTGTATTCTGATTTCCTGTTTAATTATCTCTTATATGTTCTTTTATTCTTGTTTTGATTTTTCTCTTAGTTACTCCGATATGCGAACCAGTCTGTTTATTTTGGTCAGTGTAAGGTATTTTATAGACTCCTGACATAGATATAAATAATAAACACAGATATAAAACATAGATATAAATTTCGAACAAAATTGTTTTTTTATTTAAATAACATATACTACTTTGCCCATAATGCTGGTCACTAAATTTCAATGAAATATAAATAAACAAAAAATATTATTTCTTGAAATTAAAATCGCTGTTTCTATTCCTTAAAAATATAAGCACTGCTTATGCAAAACCTCGGTAAATGTCTCCTATATATAGCAAATCTGCTTGACTGAAGTGTCTGTTCTATAACCCACTATCTGCGGCAGCGCCTAATACAGCAGCAGTGCACGCACATAGAGAAAAATTCATTCATACCGGAATTATGTTAATATTTTAAGGCAACCTTTGTCATATAGTGATCGAAATGAATAACGTTAGAATAATCCTTTACGCACGCAAATGAATAAATTAAATCTATTTCGTAGTTAAACTTGGTTGTATTGCATCTCAGTATAATTCGGAAATTCAGTACTTCATGCATCTAGTTGTAGTTATTAAATCTATGAATGAAGTTTGCATTCAATGCAGAGCATTAAAATTTAAGAATGAAGAATTTAAACTTGTAATATATGCTTTACTTCAAGATTGGAAATGCGGACGTGTATTCGTATCTCTCATTAACATGTAAGTTTGCGGGCTGTATATTTAATAATTTTAAAGCTATTATGACATCAGTTTTATTAGAATTTTTCCGCTCATGCGACTTTAATTTTTCATACTGTTTCATTTCAGTTTTATTATTCACTTGTAATGTAAACGAGCATCAGTATTAGTATTAATATCAACAGTAACTACATTATTTAAACGTCGATGGCACTATAAAACATTATATTTTTCGACCCATAAGTCTCTTTCTATTTGATTTTGTTCTATCGAGGCTTTCATTAGCTTTAAAGCTTCACTGGACAATACCGATCATATTGCAAAAATTCGTGCGTAAATAGGTCCGATAGTTTTCTAGTCTATAGAATGCACATATAAAAGTACCGATTATATATATATATATATACATTGAAAACCTTTTCAAACATTGAATAGATGAAACCAAGAATCACTGAATAAGATGAAACAGAAAAAATACAATAAAAGATTACGAATGAGGCAGTTAATGTAATTTTGAATTAATGAAATTTATAAAAATGATAAAAGTTCTCTGAAGTTAAATACAATGCAAGAAAAGGAAAATCAATTCAACATATAGAAGGTATATATATATATATATATATATATATATATATATATAGAGAGAGAGAGAGAGAGAGAGAGAGAGAGAGATTTTAAATAATTCAGCATTAGCAGTCTTTTAGCTATCTTATTGGCAGTTCATACTAAAAACTGAGGAAAAGTACAAAATTTATTTTTATAATGTATTTTATAAATTAATACAGATCTTTATAAAAAATAGCTCTTGTTCAATGAAAAAAAAATGATTTACAAATAAATAAATAAATAATAAAATTTATTAAACAGCATAATATCAAACCTTAAAATCAATATAAAAAATTCAGAATTATACTAAATTTATGTTAGAAACAAACTACATTTTACTCTAAGTGACGTTAGTTTATTTAACATAAAATCTTTTATCGATCGTTTCATCGAAAAAAAAAAAAAAAAAAACTTGCTCTTTTTTTCAAGTAAATGCATTTTTTTTTCTCCTTTCAGGAACAGCTGCTTGATAAATTACGCAAAATAGCTTACGTTAGTGAGACTTAAAAATTGCTTTTAAAAACTTTTACACATTTTCACAACAATGACACCGATAAAGTACATTTTTTAGAATGCTTTTTTTTTTTTTTTTTTCATTATTTACAACCAATAAAAAATATTTCTAAATAATTTAAAGATAAATTATGATTTAAAAAAAATGGAAATATTATTTAAACTATATAAAAGGTATATTGAATATCAAAATTATTTATTTATATTTATTTATTTATATATATATTTATTTTAAAGGATAATGCAAAATAGTATGAAAATAAAAATTAACTTCTGTTTTACCTAACTGAATAATGTGCGATTATTATTAGTTTCCTTAAAACATATACCACAGATGGCAATCAATAATTTATTCGTAATTGATATTGACAGTATAAAAAGCCATTTTTATTATGTCTATTGTTATTTATGCTTTGAAAATAATAGTTTTGAATTTCCAAATGACTATTTTACAGCTATTTTGTATGCGTTAGTAAATGACTTTCACCAGAATGCTATTCCTATTACAAATAACAAAATTTATCTTACATATGTAAATAATAAACTAAATGTGTTCTTTAAAAGTAATTTTTGTATCACCAAGTAACAAAAGACGTGCAAAGTGAAAAAAAAAAGTCATGAATATGAATAATGCCATTATATTTTATAAATCTGTTCAGGAGACAAATTTTCTGTTCTTACGAATTTGAAAAGTTTAAAGGAGTCTGGGGAGTTTTAACCTTAAAATAATCGACATAATCGATTTTTTGAAAAACATATATGCTAAAACATGAACTATTTTGAATATTTGTATGCTTCATTTATGATTTTACGTACTCTGGTTCAAAAGGTACGAGCAAAACCGTACTGTGTATCAAGAACAAATTAATTCTATTGCATTTCCAAACTTTAATGCTTCTTTTCTAAAAAGCGCTTTTTTACCCCTATACCTAAGACATCTTACGGCAAAATTAAGTTATTGTCTTTTTTTACAGTCTTAAAATATTTGTACAAACACATTTCATTAAATAAGTTAAAAATTTTGTAATATTTCAAAATTTAGGATTTTTAAAAATATGTAAAACGTAAAGAAAAAAAATTAAAGTTTAAAGTTTTTCAAAATATATATATATATATATATATATATATATATATTATTAAATATAATTAGTTTTACTAAATATTAATTCATTTTCCAAATATCTTTTATATAAGTGTGTGCAAAACTTTATAGCAATAGGTGCGGAAGTTTTTTTTTTTTTTTAATCTTGTGGATAGTGGCAAAAAACCATTTTTTAAAAAAATAAACGTTAATGTTTATAAATGCAATAAAATTCAATGAATGATAATGATATCACTTAGAATGTTTCTCATATTTTTGGAACCACGGTACGTAGAACCATAAATGAAGCATAAAAATGTTCGGAATTGTTCATGTTACAATATTTATATATATGTATATATATATATATATATATATATTACTGTACTGTGAATAACTGTTTTTTTTATCGGCTATCTGGTTATTAAATTTTACATGTGACACTCTTTTTGCATGCATCCTTTAGTTAGTTGCTTATTTCTAGACTATTGTATAAGTGATTCTTATATGGAAATTTTTCTACATTTACTAGTGATTTTGACTTCATAATTCTTATATGTTTATCTCTTTTTCTAGTGAGTTCATTTTGAAATTTGCTTTATTTTGAAATTCGATTTTTCTTGTTTAGGCACCAAAGAATGTTTCGGGCAAGGATCAAAGATATTCTTAGCTATTGCTATCATAGAGATAGAGAAACATTCTTTTTGCATATTTGTGTTCTACCCGGCCCTCGATAACGTTAGAATGCAAATATGTATTTATCTATTTCCAATTTATTCCATTTTTGTTTGATTTGATGGTCTTTGTTTTCGATCAAATTAATTGTTTGAATACTGATAATAATTAATAATCCTTAAATTTCACTGACTGATTATCAATATATATATATATATATATATATATATATATATATATATATATATATATATATATATATATATATATATATATATATATATATATAAACATATATATTTTAGATTCAAACGAACCAAAATCGGGGATCCTGAATCTTAATTGACCTTCATTTTTGCCCATCCTTATTTTCAAAATACCGAAAATTTACACTAAAAATTCTCTATTTTCATTACATTAAATTAAACATATTATTTCTCTTAATTAAAGAGATAGTTTCTATGTTTTCTTTTATCTTTTTCTTTGATTGTGAAACTTTTTTTTCTGATTTTCTTCCGAAAACTCTTGTTTTTTACCTTTTTACTACCCCTAATTCTTATTATTTTTTATTTTCCATATTTTTTTGTTCTGTTTAGAACTATATTTTTAAGTAAGAAATAATTATTGCACATGATTTTTATCAACACCAGATTTCATGTTTTCGTGTAAAATTTCAAAAACAAAAGTTTCAAAAAAGAAAAAAAATGTCGGAATGATTTTTTCTTTTTACATTTATTTTCAGTTGCAGTGAGTAACTATTTTTAAAAAACCAGTTTTAAAAATACTATTTAGTTTTTTTTTTTTTTTTTTTTTTTTTTCAGATTTGTGTTATAAATGGACTTGGACGTTTTCAGGTTGTAGAATCTGGTCGGGTTTCGATTTTTAATTTTTGACAATGTTTCATGACTTGTTACTTACTGTTGGTTCTCGATATCTTGATATAAAGAGTATCACCTTGCAGGAAGTTTTCTTTTCTTTTCAAATGTATGCTTAACTTTCATATGCATGTAACAGAAGAATAAATATGGTTTATAAAGAAAATAATCTGGTGTGTCACTCACACGACTTTCTCTTACCCTGAAATTTAACACTATAAATACAGGTTGCAGATTAAAAGGTAAGATAACGAGTACTGTTATGTAAACCTGTGTTAAACAATTCATATTAGGCTTCTGAAGAGTTTTATATGGTAATTAGTTCTGTGTGAGGGGGGGCTACCGCCCCCTCAACCCCCCGTTTCATTAATGCATCTACATTTACATAGAATTTAATTCGGTTATTAAAAAATAATTCTGTTTTTAAAAAATAATTTATTAAAATTATTATTTTAAAAAAATATCTCTTATGATAATGCAGACGATTTCCATATTAGAGAAGTGGTATAACACCAAATGTCCAAAAAAAAGTCCATTTTATTCTCATCATTAAAAAGAAAGGGGGGGAAAGAAACGATTTTTTTTCTAAGGTTTTTTTTCCGTTAAAAGTAAAAAAAAAAAATCGATAACTTTGTTTTAAATTATCGCAGATTAGTGGTTCAACCATTCGTTTTAAAGGTATTGGCGAGCTCTTTTGAAAGATACCCATCACGAAAATTTACTCCCCTCGAGGGGGGGACCTACCCCCAGGGGGGGGGGGGGGAGGCGAGGCTTCTACATACACAAAAAAAATTTTTCCAGTTAACTATCTCTATTACAAAAAATATATATTCGTTTCATTTGGTTTAGTTCTGTCTATAGACGTTAAACTCTACTTTTCTGCAATTTCCCCCATAGACGTAATGTATTAGAATTCTCTTGATTGTCCCTGTACACGAACCATTTGCTTGATCTTAACGAAAAGCTTACTGTAGCATCCCTATATGATACACATTTAGAATACCAAGTTTGAACTTTCTGCCATAATTTGTTTTTGAGGTATGCTGCTAACAGACAGACACACAGACAGACACACAGACATACAGACAGACACACAGACAGACACACAGAAACACAGACATACACACAGACCATTTTCTAAAAACATGATTTTCGTACTCAGGGGACCTCAAAACGTGTAAATATAACAAAATCTCGCGTTCGAAAATTTGACCCAAAAACAATACTTTCTCTACCTTATGGGTAAGAGAAAGTAAAAAGAAAATGCTTATTTATTTTTACTTTTACTTTTATTTTATTTTTTATTTTTTTTTTCAACTTAAATAATTCGGAAACAGTATAAAACAGGACAATGTTATTTTATTTTATTTTATTTCATTTTTTAATGCTGAATCATGGGTTTTTGCATTTTTGTAGAATTGGAACTAGAATTTGAATTTTTCTCATATTTCTTTCGATATGTACATGAGAAAAAATATTTTAGAAATTAACCGCTTTTTACTAATAATATGTTAATGTAAAAAGAAAAAATTATAAAAACGTGCAAAAATATTGAAGCATCAATATAAATTTAAAATTTTTTTATTATTTATCATAATATATCTATGTGTGTGTGTGTGTCATAAATATATTTAATTTATTTCAATGAGGCAAATAAATTAATAATAATAATAAAATGAATATAAACCACTCTAAATTATAATTCCTGAAATATAAAAGTTTGTTCAAAACAGTGAAATAGGAAACAAATAACATTTTAAACTCGAAAAATATACGTTTCAAATTTAATTTTTCTGTTGACTTCGTGAGTGAAATAGATTATATTGCAAAATTGTTTTCATGAAATATGCATTATGAAATATAAAAATATCTTTTATATAATACGAGTAGTGAAGAATATTAAAGGAAAATATTTGTTTTCAAAAGTAAAATAAATGCTATGCATAAATATTAAGTTCGTTAATTTAATTATAATTCGTTTCATTTTCTAAAGCAACAAAACATAAGCATTTACTTTTAGAAAAACACTTTGTCGTCTTTTATAATATTAAATTACAATATAAATTAACTCACAGCACTTTTGAAAAATGCGATTCAAAATAAAAATTTTATTGAAAAACTAAAGTTAAAATATGTTAAAAACAGAAAAAGGGATTTAAAAAGATTTCTATGTTTCCACAATTTGCATTTTAAAATATTTAATTAGAAATAAAATACGTGAAAACATTTTTTAGTGTTTCTTTTTTTTTTTTTTTTTTTTTTTTTTTTTAAGTTTCAAAGAACAAAGTTATCATGTGTAAAATGTTTAATACAAATACAAAAAGATAAAAGAGATATATTTGAAGATATATTTTTAAATTAAATTAATGTGTGATTTCTTTTTCCTATAACACTTAGTACTATTGGCTAGCTAAATGATTGAATTAACCTTGCTTTTGTGTTACATGGTGCGCTTTTAGCAACTACACGAAAATCATCCTAAAGAATGTTATCATAACATGAAACCTTGTCAGTTGGGATCACTTTCATATTTTTCCTCCACTTGCTTTCAAATCCGACAATCTGCGGCAAAAATCGAATATTCAAAATGCTACACACATTGATTACGACAAGTGGCGTCTTTTCCATTTTGTCTTTAATTAAAGAGTTGAGAGGACATAAGCTTCTGAAATACGGACCATAGTATGTCTCGATGACTTTCGTTCCTTAATAGGAAAATTTTACATAAGAAAAAAATTCTTTAAAAAGAATGTTTAGTTTACTTAACATTTTATAAAAATAAAAGAAAGAAAAAGTTATAATAAAAGATTATATGATGTTTGTATATATTACTAAATGTGTCTTCTTTTATTAATGCATGCTCTCTTACATGAGATTACATGAGGTAAGACCATGTTTAAAAATAGCGCATGAGCAAATTAAACTAGTATGTTGCGGCCAAAGTAAAATTTTCTTCTATATTTTCCTATACAAATTTACTCAAGCACAAATTATTTAATAAAATACTTTTTTGTCGTGATAAAGGCTGATGATTTTAATCTCAGAGATGTATTACACTAAATGTTCAAAGAAAGTCCATTTTGTGCCAACATCTATTTTTTTCCAACTAAATAAAATCAATAAATTTGTTTTAATTATCACAGACCTATGGTTCAGCCGTTCGTTTTAAAGGTATATATATATTTTAATACTCATATTAAAAATTTACACTCGTGGGGGTTACTTTCTCCCAGGGGAGAAGTGATGACCCTACTTATGATAACTGCTAAATGATGCCTCTATCATATGTATATATATATATATTTACTTCCACATTAAGACATTAAAAATAATTCTCATTATGTACGTTTATATAAAATTTTATTCTGTACTTCCATATTAAAAATAGTGAAGAAATAGAATGAGAACGTCATCTGTTGAGCGATTGATCGCCAAAAGTAAACAATACCAATTTAAGTCAAGATCCAACTAAATATCAATTTTGGTTAAATTTCATCAATAAATATGTGAAATACATCGTCCAAAAAACTTTTGATACACACACAAAAATTTTCTTCTTATATATATATATATATATATATATATATATTGAATAAAATAATGAAAAAAAAGGAAGAATTTCAAGAAACACCATTTTTATATGAGTAGGTACGAATTATAAAATATTCAATGCGGTTTTTACATTTTAAGCATATAAATGAATACAAATGAAAGTATTGTAATCATAAATATTCGATTGTGAGATTTTAGGGAATTTAAAAGATTTCAGATCATCGAATTCAATTTGATTTCTAACGTTGATATCCGAATTTTTGTGGTTGTGCACGAATATGTACGTGTATGTGAGTATGAACACAATAGCGTTTAAAGGCTTTATTTAACTTGATCTAAACATTTGTAGGCATGTTATAGCTTACTGTCGCGCGAGCTGTCTACATTTCCATGAGCTATTTATTTATAGCTGTTTTAATATAAAACGGAATATATCCATTGCGGCAAATGGACTCAAATTATTTTCATTACACTAGCATCTAAATTATATATTAAATTAAGATAAAATTACAAAGGAATGATATAGATTATCGTCACAAGAAAAATATATGCTTTCATGACTGTAGTAGTTATAGTTCTATCAGAGTGATACAAAGTAGAATTTTTATACATTATATTATATAGACTAAAACAAGCTGAAATTTGTTTTAATCATCTTTTATCTATTTAAAGAAGAATAAAAATGACGTATTTTACACTGTTAAGGTTTATTCCTTAAGGTTATAGATATGTATATTATATACCATACAATTAATTTTTTATAGTTCTGAATGAATTTATACGTATTACGTTCTATAGGGCTTACGAGCTAAAGTACATTAAATTATCCAAAAGTAGTGAAACTTACATGGGATTAAAAAATTCGCTACAGCAAATCGCTACTGGAATATGCGTGACTACCATTACATCAGTTATAATTTTTTACGGAGACACACAAAAAATAATTCGGTACATTGGAGAAATATACAAACCTAGAGAAAAGTACTCAAACACACTGCTTAAAGGTTACCAAAAATAACGTACATAACTATCTAATTTGACTTAGTTGATGAAAACACAAAAACTTTTGCTTAAACAAATACTTTATTTTTTAACAACAGTTTATTAGTGAAATCAAACAAATAACTTTTCTTGAAAGTTTCCTTCTTTTGCAGAGACGCAAACGTTTGGTGCATCTGTAACAATTAAGCGCTACTAATTTGGAGTTGTTCTCTTGCATTCCCTAATTAACGAAAGCTGCAGAGTAGCTTTTGTAACCTTTTTCACAAGCTATTGCCTCAAAAAACAACTACAAACTTTAATCTAAGATACGGAGGTCACATGATTATGGAGGACATTCTTAAGCAGACATGAAATCTGAAAATTTGGCAACAAAGGAAAGATCACAACTGAAGCTGAAACCCATTATAACCTGTCAAAACAAATGTTATTCTTAGTTCTAAAAGTAACACAACTAGCAGTTAAAACTAATACAATCTAATAATAGAAACAAAAATCAACCATTTCGCATAGATTATTAGACTTTTCAAATGGCCGTTCCCGTTTTATCGTTTGATCTTCAATGTATTTAGCATTCGAGATCACACAGCGGAAAAACAGAAAGACATAAAGACAGAAGAACAGAAATGTAGGCTAATTTAATTTATAATCATTCTTAAACAGCGTTCGAAAATGTTAAAAACGCTTAAAACAAATGGAAATGCAATTTTAACAACTTCGAATAGTAGCTTTAAATATATCTGAATATTTTAGTATTGCCCTGTAAATCTCAACACTGAGCACACCAAATTCTATAGAAATTATTTTATTTACATATTAATATTAAATTTCAATTTTACTATAATTTGTGAAGTACAAAGTTATTTAAATATAATTATTAAAAATGCCTCTCATAGAATGCAATGCATTAGTATTCTTTTAGGTGTCTCTGTACGCAAATAAATTATGGTATCTATACTATTTTAAATAGAGATCATGTCATAATGAATGTTAATAACATATATCACTTAGAATAAATTCTGAAAATATTTACGGATGCAAGAGAGGGACGGATAGACGGATAGACAAACGGTAAGCAAATAGACTAATTCAAACTGTAATCGCTCTTAAACCTTGTTACAAAGTATTAAAAAAGCTTACTAAAAACAAAAATATTATTGCTGAAATTTCCAATTATAACCCTTAATGCATTTTTTTCTATGTGTGTGCGTGTGTGTGTGTGGCTCTGTAAATCTTAATGCTAATCGTACTATATTCCATAGAAACATCTTTTTTTTTTTTTTTTTTGCGTATGAATAATAAATATTAATTTAATTATGATTGTGCAAAATAAACGTACCTAAACATGGTTTATAGAAATAGCTCTCATATAACACAGCGCTTTTGAATTCTTTTCGGTGCCCCTGTAGACGAACCAATGGTGGTATTTACTTCTTTTTCAGTAAGGAACCCCTCATAGTAAGCTTGAATAACATATATCAATTTCAAGAAATTTCATGAATACTTACGGGAGTTAAGACGGACAGACGGACTGACAAACAGATGAGCAAATAAACAGACAAACCGAAGCTATGAACACTTTTCAACTTAGTTCGAAAGTTTTAACAAGAAATCATCTGCCAATCATATTTCAGTTAAAATTTTGCTTGTATTAATTATTGTGCTATTAATACACAGTGATTAAACAAAACAAAAACAAAAACAAAACAAATTTATTCTTTGCATAGCATGATAATAATTATATTAAATTTTGCAAACTATGGTAAAAATTATATTAGGTTTAAACATAGTGTTTATTATAAATACAGGTCTTAAGGTCTGCTAAAAACCAACGTTCGTTTCTGATCATAAGAATAAAAATTGCACTTCACATGATTTTTCCTTTTCATATATGAAAATATGAGGAAATAATTTGTTCTAATGTCGTAATAGTATGAGAAACATGTGAAACAGATTTACTATTTGCTTAATATCAGTTTGAGTTAAATTGTGATTAGTACAGCTTAGACATTCTGACAATATTTAAGTAATTTATATGAGATAAAGTGACATGATTATTTTATTTGTTACAGTAGCTACTGCAAAATACATTTTTGCATTTTATGTTTTGTTATTTTCTGCGAAATTTTACTTCAATATAATATAATGATAAAATCAGGCGATCCAATTTAAGCCTTAAAAATGTTTTTAAATAACAAATGGCAGAATCTTAGAATTTTTCTGAAGCTTAAGGAATGTTTTAGTTTGGTCAGAACTTATAGGGCACAGTCTTTGATTAAAAAAAAAAGCCTGAATTTCCTCATCCCTTTAAAATAAAATACAATCTAAATTTATAACTTAATGCATTCTAGTTACAATACGTAGCTTGGTTTATTTACAGTGTATTATGATAAATATAAATATATAGCAAAATTGTCATTGCATCTATTCTATTGATGTAATTAACTAATAAAACAACATAACGTAGTATTAAGAAAAAATCTATTGAATAATTGATATCTGTTAAATTTTGAATAAATAATTATTAATCTTTTGTTCCCATAATGTTTCTATACAGAACTTTAATAATAAGATTTATACAAAAAAAATTGTGGCTTCATATTGAATCAGATTTAGTAAAAAAATATTATATCTTTTTTTTTTCTTTTTTTTTAAGAGCGTCACTCTGTTTACAGTTATGATTTTATTATTTCAATATAATTTTATATGATAAAAGGTGAAATATGTTTTTTTCAGTATTATGAATTATTCTTTACAAAAATGACTGATACATTTTTAACACTTTCCTACAAGGTTAAAAAGCGTTTATGACTTCGGTTTGTCTGTCTGTCCGCGCTCTAACTCCCGTAAATATTTATGGAATTTCTTGAAACTGATATATGTTATTCAAGTTCACTATCGGATGTTCATAAGAACAGATCGTATTTACCTCACTTTAATCTCACTAAATGGCACTAGACGTTTCGTGTAGCCATTTTTATTCCAGAAAGGTCTTTATAGAGTACTCTCGCTATTTTTTGCTTGTTATTATATATATATATATATATATATATATATATATATATATATATATAAGGAATGCAAAAATTTTCTTACACCTTTTTTAACCTTTTTCGTCTTTATGTACCGTACACTGAAGTACCATCTCACTAAATTCTCACTAATTGCGATGATGATGTAATAGGCGTGATTTTTATTGTGCATATATCTTTAAAAATTATTCTTAATTAATTTAAAAAATATGTTTTAGATATATTTTTAATCATTTTCATAATCTGATAAATGAAGAGACGGAGTTATATTTTTAAAGAAAGCAGAAAAAGAATATTTTTTCGTGATAGAAAGTTAACAAAACACTTTTTAAATCATTTATGCAAATAAAAATACAAATCATGCTTTGTTCATATAGTATTAAAAACAAATCCAGAAGTACAATTTTTAATTGCTAGAAAAATACTATATCTATTGTTATTATTATTTTAATTATTATCATTATTTTTATTTTGAATATTGAATGTATCTCTTGTTACAGTATAATAACTGGATGCATTTCCAAATTTAATAATTATAAGATAAAAAAAAAAAAAAAAACTTTTTATATACCATGTTTTTGAATTTTTTGATGAATCATTAATAAAATACGTGAGGGTAAAAAATAATGTATAAGCAATATTTAAGCTCGCGGACTCAGTTCAGTGACTTAATAATAATAATGAAAAAAAATTAATTTTTTAAGGTTCACGTTTAATTAAATATATTTATTTTTATGTCGAAAGAAAATGAACTCGTATTTTTTTTTGGCAACAATTAAATTATAACTAATATTTTAATGGCTATTTTTATTGCTATTAGGAGCTTATTATTTTCATATTTTAATTAATTAAAAGAAAACTATTCGAAAATTCAAAAATCTAACTTCGAAGTATTGTGTTGTCACCGGGTTCTGAGCTACTGTGAAAGTTTCAAATGTCTAGCTAGTAAGGAAGTTACTTAAAAATAGATTGCAAGATTTGTACCGGACAAACAAAGAAACACACAAACAAACAAGAATAGAAATTTATAAAAACATGGTAAAAAGCATATCGTTTTCTTTGGTGATACATTTTTTTTAACTATATTTCCCACATTTTTACAAGTTATTTTGCAAAAATTTTTTTTTTTTTTTTTTGGCCAGCTATGTGTCTCCAGTCTATTCTAACAGCACAATTATGTCAGCTGATTTCACTATTCCAATTGTCGATTATCAACAGCAGAAGTGAATATACTTATTTATTTATTTTCTTATTCTATTAATTTTATTTTGATTTTGATTTTGATTATTGTTATTATTATTATTATTATTATTTAAAAAAATCTGGAGTGACTCCACTCGACTTTCCGAACATTGAATAATTAACAGTTTTGTAGATAAAGTAAAGAAAGAGGAGTTGTTAAAAAACAAAAGAGATAAAGCCATAATAAAGCGTTTGAGTATTTTTCTCCATATATTACACGATGTTTTATTTAACGCTACTGAACTTAGAGCTCATAGATCATAATGATAAAAAATTTTCGTTGTGTCCCTGTAAAAAACCTATAAATGCTAGATTCACCAAAAAGCTTATAGTTAGTGCAACAGTGATTTATAATATTCATATAAATTTTCAGCTCAATTGAATAAGGCGTTTAGATGCTATCGCACTTTTAACTTGTATGTTGTGGCCACCACATGACTTTCTTCTATATTTTCCTATAAATATTCACTCAGTAAAAATAATTTATTAAAATTATTATTTAAAAAAATTATCTTCCATGATAATGCAGATGATTTCCATATTAGAGAAGTAGTATAACACTTAATATCCAAAAAATGTCAATTTTATTGTCAATATTACATTTAAAAAAAAACGATAACTTCATTTTAAATTATCGCAGATCTATGGTTCAACCATTCGTTCTAAAGGTACTGGCGAGCTCTTTTGAAAGATACCCATCATGAAAATTTACTCCCCTCGAGGGGGAATTCCCCCCCCCCGGGCGAGGGGGGGGGAGGCGAGGCTCCTACACATACAAAAAAATTTTCCCAGTTGTCTATCTCTATTATAAATAATTCTGGTAAATTTCATAATGATTATTAAAAAATAATTCTCTTTATACACATTTATACAAAATTTTGTACTATAGCACCATGTTAAAAATTTAGAAAAAGCGGGATAGCAACGCAACCTGTAAGACAATTTTTACCAAACGTTGATAGGCACTAATTTATGTCAAGGTGCAACTACATACCAATTTGTATGAAATTCTGTGAAGTAGTTCCTGAGATACAGTTGCCACAAAAGTTTGTCACACCCACGCAGACACTGACAGACAAACAGACAGACATTTTCTAAAAATGGTCAAATCGTGTTCTACAGCACCTCAAAACGTGTAAATCCATCAAAAACCCGAGGTCGAAAATTTTTACGAATCCAATACTTTCTTCTATTGAATATAGAAGAAAGTAAAAATTTGGTCCCACAGTCAATAATAAAGAATTTTTCTTTGTGTCCCTGTAAAAAAAAATTAGTGCTAAATTCACCAAAATCTATACAGATTGAGTAACTGTGACCTATAACATGTGTACAAATTTTTTGTTCAGATTAAATAAGCGTTTAGACGCTGTCGCACTTTTAAAAATTTGGCCCCATAGGCCATAATGATAAAGAATTTTTCTTTGTGCCCCTGTAAAAAACTGTAAGTGCCAGATTCTCCAAACTCTATACAGATTGAGTAACTGTGACCTATAATATGTGTATAAATTTTTTGCTCAATTGGAGGAGGCGTTTAGATGCTATCGCACTTTTTAGATTTTGGTCCCATAGACCATAATGATAAAGAATTTTCTTTGTGTCCCTGTAAAAAAACTATAAGTGCTAGATTCACCAAAATCTATAGGGTTCGTACTATGGTGACTTACAATATACGCACCAACTTTCAGCTTATTCGAACAAAGCGTTTAGACGCTAGCTTGTTCACTCACAGACATACACACATACATACACAATACATACACACATACATACTTCATCGTAAAAATAGTGAAAACGGACTCAGGGGACCTCGAAACGTATAGAAACATCAAAATGTCGAATTCGGATTTTTGACATGATTACAATATTCACTATCGTGTTCGGAAAGTAAAAAATAAATACATAAAGGACTTTTGGAGATACCGATTACTTCGAGAAGTAATGTTTAATATTCTCACAAGCGATAACTAAAGTTAATGTAATTTTTAACATGGAAAAATTGTATTTCACATACTGCATTTTATTAGGTATAGTAAATTTTAAAAATAGCACTCTTATTATATCTACATTTCCCCCTCCCAAAACAAAAATTCTCATCCAGTTAAACAACCCACAGGTAGCACATAACGCTGTTATAGCGTTGCAATTAAGTCTGAACAGCGGGAAATTAGTTATAAAAACGTTATAACAACGTTATGTGCTACCTGGAATTATGGTTTTGAAATTTAACTTCTTTTTGAAATAATAAGGACTAATAATACAAAGTGTTGTGACGTCCTAAGTTTTGTATACTGATAAAAATTCCACCGTTGAATTATGAGAAGATTTTAGCAGTAGACTCCTGCATTTTCCTGTAATATTACAGTATATACCGTCATATATTTACACTAATTACACTGTATTATGCTATAAATGATTGTATTAGGCTAATGCTAATTTATCGAGATAGTTAGATACATATAGTTGGATCACGGTTTGTGGTCATAAACAACAGTGATTTACCAAAATATCTCGTCATCTACTGTTAAATATTATAAGAGCTTGTGTTTCATTATCTCCTTCACCGTACATGAGTGAAGGAACGAGGATAAGACTGAAAAATGATCAGTTGCTGTCAACAACAGATTATAATTGCCAATGACTGGTATTAAGCGGAAAACTGGAATATTTATATCAATACAGTAATTTGCAGCAAAATTATGCAGTAAAAAACCATAAAGCAAAAGCTATTTTTAACAGTGCGACTTGAAATAGGAAAAAGCTTTGTGACAATAAACATCAGTAATAAATTTATCTCGTACAATTTGCTGTATTTAGTTTATATTTCTTTAAAACCGATCACATTTTGTGGAATTTTTATATCTTTATATATATTACCATTACGTTCGGTAATGCGAACTTATAAAAATTCTATAATGCAGTTTATTACCGTATTTATAATGTCAATACTTTTTAAATATTGATATTTTGCGTAGAAAAGGTACAAAATTTTTGGATTATTTGTCTTTACAATATTTATAATAGGCATTAACCCTTTAACGTTCACTACTTAATTTATTTTTAAAATTACTAAACTAATTTTTAAAGGGGCTTTTAGACACATAGCTTATCATAAATCTTTAAAAAATTAAAAAATAGAATGGTTCCTTTTTGAGAAATGTTTGGTTTGAAACATCTATAATATTATTAAATTCAAATAATATTTAATTTAATAAATAAAACACTTTGTAAGTAAACATTATCGACTACAAAAACTCGTAAAAGTTGTTTCAAGTAAAAATAATAGTCCAGCTCTTCATTAAATGTAAAAACTAGACATTAGTGCGTCATTAAACCAGCAATTCGCACTCGCGCACACTAAGAAAGTTCATGTGATTTATGCATTTAGCTTCGTTTGAAGCATTATTTGTTAAATTTTGGAATAGTGCTCCTACCGGCCGACAGAAAAGAAACAAAAGTTTAAAACCTGATTAAAACAAGGGGTGAAATGTTAAAAAAACTGCTGCATAAAAATTCTTAAATTATGTCAAATGTTTAGTTTCGCTGCGAAACCAATGATCGTTAAAGGGTTAAAAAATAGCATTAAACACATAGAACACACACTTTCGAAATCTGTATTGAAAACTGGTTAATCACGCAATTCAATTTCATTATCGTAGGTATTAAGGAATTTAAATAAATTTAACTATTCTTTCACAATCTTTAAATAAATCCAATCCTTAAAAAATTGGGAATATGTAGATTTAAGGTTTTATTGACAGTTCATAAATCATTTATTATATATATATATATATATATATATATATATATTAAGTTCGTTAAAATATAAAGTCATTTATCTTCTTATATAGTATTGACTAAATTTAAGACTTGTTTGATGTCGATAAGTAGTGTTTATATACAATATAAATAGTAATATTAAAAAAAATTGCTTATTTATGAATTTTAACCCGTGGACTATTTAGCAAAGATGCTAAATATGTTGCCTAATATATGTGAAAATAAAAATTATTTAAATAATTTTAAATATACAAATATTTTATTAAAGTTAAATTTTCTGTAATAGAAAATAAACCCTTTGCCCTTTAGAAATCCTTTTTTAATTCTATTACCCGACTAGCGTAGTTAATGTAAGTATTATATTCGGTCAAAATTTTCGATATCGAGTTTTCCCCTGATTTCAATGGTTTAAGTCAAAATAAATAAATAAATAAATAATAAAGTTTTGGCAAGTGGTCAGTGTATATGTGTGTGTAAGTGTGTTTGGGAGGACCAATCTCCATATCTCCAAAAGGAATTAAGAAAGAACGACGAAATTTCATAATTAAGACCGGACCGGTATACTGATGATTTCACCAACTTTTGGTAAAAATTATAAAAACATAAATAGATTATGGGAAAGCGGAACTTGGACCATAAATGTCTGTGTCTGAAAAGTGGTCCTAGCAATTTCTTCCAAATTCTTAAATAAACCATCTTCTGGACATCCATTTGCAAATATTAGGTTACTTCAGGAAAATTTATAGATGTCCTGAATAAGTAGGTCAATTTCAGGTCTCACATGTCGGTTAATTAAAAAAAGGCTCTATGTATTTTTTATTTTATTTATTTTATTTTTTATTTTTTATTTATTTATTTATTTATTTATTTATTTGTTTTGTTTATAACTGTTGCCGTTTCGTATATAATTATTGGTTTTCAATGAAAAGAGAAAGGAGACTGAAAATCGGTATCTCAAAAGCGGCCTTAACGTTTTCTACAAATTTGCTACATAAACTCCCTTTTCTTATTTGTCCTTTCGCATGCGTTCCATGGTTATTAGAGGAAAATTAGTATGCATCCTGATTAATTAGGTCAGTTTTAATGTTAGAAAATAGTCTTTAGATAAACAATTGCACCTATTTTCTTTAAATTCGCTACATAAACCTCTTTTATATGTCTTTGTGACATGTGTATTAGTTTTCTACTACAGGAAATTTTTTAGCTCCTGGTTGGATAGACCAATTTTATATCTCTCTACGTGTCTTAACCAAACTTCCTCCAAAAGGTACTTATAATATGTGTAGTAGTGGTTAATGAAAGCCTCGTGGTTTATTCACACCAGGTTTTTTATTAACATCTTTTATTTTTATCTGTTTTTGTATGATCTAAGAATGTGAATTAAATTTAAATATATTAGTTAAAATTTTAGTAAGTTAATTGACATTTAGGAAATTTGCATTTCTTTTTGTTTAGAACGAAAACAGAATTTAAATGTATTCTATAAATACAGATTTATGTTAAATCATAAGCATAATGTGCTGACTGTTTGCATATTTTATTGTATGATTTATTTTATATTAGTAATACATAACTGAATGATTAATTTTAATAATTTATGTGTTTTGGGTTTTAGAAAAATGATAAAAGCATTATTATTTAAGTAGTTAATATGAGTACATGTACTTTTGTCTTGTTTATTTTTTTTTAACTCATTAAGTGATTGTAATAAATTTTATTAGAATTTTATTGTTATTCACAGTAAAATAGGCAATATATAAAATATCATTTAAATGTAACTTGATGCGCCTCATATTTTAATAAGCAAATTTATCTGATGTATTTTAATACATATTTTACAGTTTTCATGGTCCTGGGGCATTTTACGTTAATTATTCAACCTCTTTTCTGACTGACCATCACTGCTGATCCTGAAATTTCTTATATATCTGCTATTAACTATCATGATATCAATGCTGTGAACAGTCAAAGATCAATAATTTCAGAAAATAATTTTGATCTACTTCCAACAAATCTCAGGAGTTGCTATCAAATTAAAGAATTTTCAAGTGAGAATTTCTATCATGAAACTTACTTAACAGCAAATATTACTTACAATAATGAACGAGTCATTCATACTAATCTGGCACATTCTACGGATGTTTATGCTGTTACAACATTCAAAGAAAAAGTTCCTTTTATAGAAGTTTTTCAAGATTCTAATGTATCAGATGAAGTTTTGGATCATGGTGTTAATGATCAGTGTAGTGGAGATACAAGCATTTATGTGAAATCGAAAGTTATATACCAGACTGTTAAAGTGAATGAGAATGCTAAAGAGGATGAATATGATCGCATTTATACAGAATCGAAAGTTTCAGACTGCACTGCTGAAATGAATGATATTGCTGAAAAGGATGAATATGATCGCATTTATGCAGAATCGGAAGTTTTGGACTCGACTGTTAAAGTTGATAGTCGTTCTGAAAAAAATGAATATGATCACATTTATGCAGAAACAAAAGTTTTGGACTGGACAGTTGAAGTGAAGTTAATGATTGTACTGAAGAAAATGATTGTGATGACTCTTTTAAAATGGTAATTAAAATTAAGTTTAATGCATAAAGTTTCAAATATTTTATCATTATTGAAGTTTTAGGAATTAGCATAACTAATAGCATAATGTATATTATTATTGTTTATGTCCCACTGATTCAAAATACATTTAATTAAGTTTATAAAACAAAAATAAGGGATGAAATGATAATTTAGAGTAATACTTTGGATAAATATATTCAATATAAGTTTAAATTTCATTGTAAAAAACTTTTTTTTTTTTATACTCATTTTCAGCTTTCTCAAAAAACGTTAGCAAAACTCGATAAAGCCAGAGAACTATACTTGACTTTCCTAATAGTGTTCTATTCTTCCATTTTTAAAAATCTTCTGCATAAACAGTAAAATGTATAAAAATTATTCAAAAATACGTTTAGAAGAAAATATTTCGAATAACATTTTTAAAATAATATAATAATAATTTTTCAAAGTCAGACGAAATTGAAATTTATATTCATTAAAAGAAAAAGTATAATAAGGTTATATTCAGAGTTGTGAAAATTCATTAGAAATGTAATTTGTAAAACTTCTTTAATTTTCAACGTAGTTACCATATACTTAATTTTTGTTTAGAATAGAAATGAATACAATTACCTTTGTCAGGTATAGCAAAGTGCTACAATTAAAACTCGCACTTTGCGAGTAAAACGTGAATGTGCTGTTTTAGGATTCAAGTCGACCAATAGAGTTAGTTCTCATCCTAAATTAAAATCGTAACTTGTCATATGCTAATAAGTTTGGAAAGTGAGATAGATAAAAGGAGAAGGAAGATTGTTTTCGAGGTTAGTGGTAGGGAGGTTAGCGGCTAGAGTTAGTTGGAAGGAGAATAAGTTAGTGAGTTGAATGTAAGTCGAGTAGATAGCGGTGGGGAATCCTCCTGCTATCGAAAGGTTACTGAGCCGCGAGGGTGATTGAAGTTGAATGTAGTAGTTAAAATTATGGTGGTTAATGATTTAAAGCTAAAGTAGTTAGCATGGCTTCCCATCTTAAGTTACAAAGATACTAAATATAAAGTCCAACGCCCGCCTTTTTGTTTAAGCTCAAATAAAAGCTCCATTTATTTTATAAATCTGACTTTGTGTTATTTCATAACTTCATTAAGTAATTAAGTAAGTTTCAGCTTCAAGATAAAGTTAAGTTAAATAAGGATGGCGACGACATTAAGAACGCCACAGTGGCGCCCAACTCAGTTCGACATCCCCCCCACTCGGGTTTATTTTACTGGCTCAAACATTGTACTTAAATTTTTTGAAGATCTTGAACAGTATTTTGATATATGTAAAATTGACGAGGATGATAAATTTAATTTATTAAAATACTCCTTAAAAGGAGATGCTAAAATCTGGTATGACACCATTGCCTCTAGAGCTCTAGGCCAAAATCCTACGTATGACGATTTGAAGCTCAAAATTAAAAATTCATTCTCTTCTATTGTGGATAAAACCAAACTCCGTCAAGAACTTTATACGACAAAGATGTCGTTTTATGACAAACCTACAACATTTTTATTACGTAAATTCGACATTATAAAGCAGCTGGATTTAGTTTTATCTTTTGCCGCTGCAATGGAAATCATAACCCCGCTTTTGACTATTCCTATTCAAGATTACCTTGATCTGAAACCTGTCACCTCTTACGACAGTCTGTTTCAAACCTTAGCTAAATATCAAGAACGACACCCTCCAAGGGCGGAAAACACCTTTAATCGCCAACGGGGTAATGGAAATATGCAAAATTTTAGACATGAAAATTTCACCCCCCCCCCCCTCAATATTTCAACCGATATCAACAAGAACGTCAATCGCCACAGACAAGGCGTAATAACTTTCAAAATTCTCGGAACGATCGTTCTAATCAAAATCAGTCTCAAAACTTTTCTCGAGCTGATAGAAATAACAGAAAATAGCAGTTTCAACAACGATGCTTTTCATAAGCGAGCAGCTAATTTAAATGAAAGTAGTGGAAAAGGACATTTAAGTTTTCGACATGTCATGCCGACAGAATCCACTAGTTTACTCAAAACAGTAACTGAGAAGGTTGTAAAAGAAAGTGGAAAGTTAAATTGCGGTCCTGCTCAAAAACTGCTAGCTAATTTGCATAAAAATGTAGGGAATAAACGAGGCAGAGTAAAACCTTTCCACGTTAAAGTATTAAATTTAACTTCTACAGCTCTCAAGTTGACAGAGTCGCGTATTTTGGCTGAAAATCCGGCAACTGACAATACTATATTAAGTAACGCTGCTTCTAAAAATTTCTTTACAAAGTTAAACGAAAATAATGTAATTTTCATTACTGCTTTGAACTGTTTTAAAGCTTGTAAACCCTCCAGGACCTCAACACTCATGAGTAGCGAGCGAGCGGAATCGTCCACTGATGCTACGGACAGTGACAGCGTGCCGGGTTCGATCACAGCCCAGGATTGTGCCTTTGCAACGCCTGACCTCCTGCTGCAACCCTCCAGCCCTGTGATTTCTGCGGCCAGTGCAATGACCAGCAGGACTCTCATATTTAATGCTAATTTTCTTACAGCGGAAACCCTGGGTCAGGTCGTATCGTTCTTTATTTTAATTTTTCTCAAGTATTTGTTTGTCAGAGCTGTACCAAAATGTAAGACATCTCTTGAAGCCTTACGGATTCCTTATTTTTGTATGAAAGAGCAGGACTTTCTAAAACTAAAAACTGTAAAATTTAAATTAGTACATGAACTTTCATTTCGAAAATCATGTTTTTGCTTCAATGTCAACATTTTAGTTCTCTCTTAATATATTTTATGTATGTATACTAAGTTCTTTTATTTTGTAGCCATCGCCTGCAGAGAGGGTAATATAAATTTTTTCTTAACCTTTGTAAATACTTCCCCCCCCCCCCCTTTTCGTATTTCTATACATATTGTATTTGTATATATAACTAAAATGAACTTTGATAAGTGTATAAAATGAATATTTTTTAACTTTTGTATTCAACAAAAAGTTATCTCTATATATATGTGTGTTTGAGTGGGGACATTTTTTTTTTTTTTGGCTATATGCGTAAATCACGCGTAACTTTAAACTAAAATCACTAACAAATTAATTTTTTGTCGTTTCGCATGCTATAGCCCAGGAGGAAAAAATTATTGTATATACACTATTTTATGTGTTCAGAGACAATTTGTCTCGTTTATCTATCTACAAAATGTAGTTTTTATATTTGTGATACTTTAAGAAGTTTCTGTTTTAGAAATATCTTTGATGCTCTAATCTGATGTCCGAAGTGTTATGCTGATACCTGATGTTTTCTCTGACCGAATTGTTCTTCAATCTGCACTCTAAAGTTACTTTTACGAGCTGATGTGGTTAAGCCTAGACTGGCTCTGATGGATGAAGAAATTCCGCATCATAAGTTCGAAGGATGGCTTGCTTCGGACAGAATTTCAAGTTTTTTTATCTCAATAAAAATTTTCTTCATGTTGCTAGTATGTTAAAGCAACCCCCCTGTACTTAATCCTCCTTCAACTTAACTTTAAAATTGAGTTTTTTTTCCTTTCTGAAATAACAGAAAGATGAATGTAGGCCCCGCTGTAAATACGTTGGACTTTAAATAAGTTAACTAAGTTTAGGGCATGGAGTTTCTGCCGTAAACCACCTCAGATGGGGCTAAAAAAAAGTCTTTTTATCATAAATCTTTCCTGGGTGGGCAGTTTTAAGCTCGGCCTTACTTTTTTCCTTATTACATTTTAAAAGCAATAGTTATTCTTGGGCAGTCTAATTTAAGTTTCCCCCCTCTTTTTTTTTTTTTTTTTTTTTTTTTTTCTTTTTCTAAAATATTATATAGTTGAATTTTAAACAGTAAGTCACTGCAGCTAACTTTTCTTTGCATAGTATTGCAATAATTTAAAATTTGCACGGGTAAAAACCCGTTGGGGATTTTTTCCGCGAAATTTTTTTTTGGGGGAGGAACTGTCAGGTATAGCAAAGTGCTACAATTAAAACTCGCACTTTGCGGGTAAAACGTGAATGTGCTGTTTTAGGATTCAAGTCGACCAATAGAGTTAGTTCTCATCCTAAATTAAAATCGTAACTTGTCATATGCTAATAAGTTTGGAAAGTGAGATAGATAAAAGGAAAAGGAAGATTGTTTTCGAGGTTAATGGTAGGGAGGTTAGCGGCTAGAGTTAGTTGGAAGGAGAATAAGTTAGTGAGTTGAATGTAAGTCGAGTAGATAGCGGTGTCAGGGAATCCTCCTGCTATCGAAAGGTTACTGAGCCGCGAGGGTGATTGAAGTTGAATGTAGTAGTTAAAATTATGGTGGTTAATGATTTAAAGTTAAAGTAGTTAGCATGGCTGCCCATCTTAAGTTACAAAGATACTAAATATAAAGTCCAACGCCCGCTTTTTTGTTTAAGCTCAAATAAAAGCTCCATTTATTTTATAAATCTGACTTTGTCTTATTTCATAACTTCATTAAGTAATTAAGTAAGTTTCAGCTTCAAGATAAAGTTAAGTTAAATAAGGATGGCGACGACATTAAGGTCGCTACACCTTTAATAAAAAAAAAAAAAAAGAATTATATATATTTACAGAATAATTATATTTTGTTCAGAATAATTCAAATAATTACTCAAAAAAAAAAAAAAAAAAAAAAAAAAAAAAAAATGAATAAAGCTAAGGAAAAGAGAATGATATATTTATTTTTTTTAGCCAAAAACATTTAAAATCTGATCTTCAAAATTCTTAAATTTCTGAAGATATTGAAACAAATCTGGTGTGAAACAATCACATGACTTCCATTACCCACTATTACACGTATTATATGCACTTTTTGGAGATAGTTATCGGAAAACATAGAATTGACCTAATGAAATAGACGCCTAAAAATTTCCGGTAAGAGAAAGTTAATACACGTGTAAAGACATATAAAACAGAGTTTACACAGCTTTTTTTTTTTTTTTTTAACACCAATTTCCGAGATCTAAAACTGATCTATCTGATCAGGATGACTATTAATTTTCCTGTGATAACCAACTAAAGCATGAGAAAGGGTATCTAAAATGGGTTTATGTAACAATTTTCAAGAAAATTGTTAGTGCCAATCTTTGAGATACCAGCTTTTAGCAAAGCTTGACATAATTAATTGTTTACCAGAAAACAACAATTACATGCAAAAGTATATTTAAAAGAGATTTAATATGGCAAGTTTGAAAAAAAATCATACAGCCGTTTTGAAAGGAACGCACTTGCAGGACCTGAAATTGGGCTATTTAAACAGGGCGCCTATCAATTTTCCTGAACTAACCAACTATATCATTCGAAAGGACATCAAATAGAGTGTTTATACAGCAATTTTGAATAAAATCGTTAGAGCCGTTTTTGAGATACGGACTTACGGCTCCATTTCCAAGTTCGGATGTCCTACTTCCGGTTTTCGAATTTTGTCCAAAATTTGGAAAATTCATCTGTACAAAAAACCTGTTTCAATTCTAAAGTTTCGTAGTTCTATCTTTATTAGTTTCCGAGATATAATAGCCAGAAGGTTCCCCACATACATACACACCGACCAATTCCCAAAAACCACTTTTTTGGACTCAGAAAACCTTAAAACATCTAAATCAGGTGAAATCTCGATATAAAATTTTTGAACCGAATACAATATTTCCATTATCTACGGTAGTAGGGTAACGGAAGTAAAAAGACTCAACATTTTTTGGATGTTCAATAGAACCTATTTAAAAGAATTAGGGATAGATTTTGCAATATCTTTAAAAGAAAAAATATTAAAAATAAAAATATAACAAAGATCTTTTTTTTTTTTTCCAAATTTTTACATATACATACACTTTTTAATTTTTATTTATTTATTTCGAAAACTAATTATTAAATTACAAAACTAATTCCTTATTCTTTTACGCATGTTCTCTTTAACATCCAAAAAATTATTAAGTCCTTTATTAATTGTTTTTAAAAGTTTAATCATTTTGAAAATCATAAATTTATTTAAAAAAAAAAAAAAAAAAAAAAATGCAAACTTAGAAAACACAAGTTTTAAAATTTCACAACTGTAAAATATACATAAAAAATTATAAGAGATGTTCCTTGGATATATATTTTATTGAACAAAGCTAATATACTTCAATTTATTAATATTAAATGGACATATAAGTCTTTATATGAAACCTACTTCAGTGTTACCGGCAATGGTGTTAAGTCCAACTAACAGACTGTTTTGTATGCATTTTTAAGTTCTAATTTTGAATTTTAGGTTTTAAAAATAATAATTTTGAAATTTTTTAGAGTCTAAAAAAACTCATGCCTGATGCCATTTTAAGAAGTGTAATTTATCTTTAGGATATCTCTTAACCAAATTATGACTCATTAGAGTATGACAAGAAAACTGAAATTAAACATATCTAGGAACAAATTATATGTAGAGCTTTATCAAAATAAGCACCTCTTCTTTTCTTTTTCTTTTTTTTTTTTTTTTTTTTTTTTATATTGTTGAAATATTTTGTTGCTATTTATCATATAATATTGAGGAAGGGTTTCAATATGTATGCTAAAAAAAGTTATATTAAATGGGAAAAATCTGTTTATAAAATATGATAGTCTGTATTTGCACAACTTAAGTTATCGATGTTATTTTATTTAAAGTGGTACTAATTCCGAATAAATAATATTATAATTAAATGTATATGCTAAATACAGTTAATGAAACAATGTAAAACAGAAACATTATTTTATAAAATAAAAGGTTTAAAAAAAAAAGTTAGGAACATTTTAAATTAACGTTAGTTTTTTATACGTATTTCTTTTTCAGCTTTTTAATATTGAAAAGTTTATTTATAAACGTTAATACATATAGCGTAACCCTGCTTCCTAAGACTAGCCGTAAGAACGAGTCCAAACACTGGAGGGTTGCGAAATTGACCGACATATTAGGATTTGGTAAATAATCTGTCATTTGGTAAATAATCTGCCCTTATCGCTTATTTTCTGTTAATGGGAAGATTATCACCCCTATTTTATCACTGGATTCGTTCAGTCCTCACTTGTGAAGAGGCTCCCAAGGTCGCAAGACATGTAGTTAAAGAATACAATAGTTTTATTAACTCAATATTTATTGTTTATAAAAATTACTTAATATACATGCATATATATGTGTGTGTGTATATATATATACGTTTTTATGAAATTGTGTGTTTAAAAATTATTATACATGTATTTTGATTAATAAAAAAATAAAAATAAAAATCATTTTAGAAGATTTTAAATCATTTTATGAACAGTAGATAAAGCTCTTTAATTAATTAAAGATATTTAATTAAATAAAGTCGTATAAATTAATCAACTAATCATTTCTTGATTGATAAACTAAAATCATTTCATGAACAGTAGATAAATCTCTTTAATTAATTAAAAGCTATTTAATTTAATAAAGAAATATGAATTAAACGACGTTGTACTGATTTTAATTTAAAAATGTTAAATTAAAATTAAGTCGCTTGATTTTAAAATCTGCTGTTATAAAGTAAGAGAAACATGATATTTTATCGTGGATGACAATCGAAATTTTTATTCATATCTTTAAATAAAAACATACGCAACGAGTGAAATTTCTTACTAATTTAAATATATAGATAGACAGATAGATATATTATTTAATGATGCAGAATTCAATTCTTTAGTTAAAAATATATAGATAAATTAAATGTTGATTAAAAGAATTTTATTGCCGGATAAATATAAAATAATTTTAATAAAAAAAATTCTTTGTAATGTTAATGTATTCTTAATATTTGCAGCTGTACAGTGTACAATTAATATTAATAATAATATTATTATTTTTTTGTAATTAAATTTATCAATTATTTAAGACATTTTTAATCTTTGTTTTCAGATCTCTCTCCATAGAAAAGATAAAATTCCTCCTGTTGATATATTACCTGTTATTGAAGAAGAATGTGAAGAAGAAAGTAAAGAATCTGATGAAAAGGATCAGTCTTCCGACAAAAATTATAACACAATCTGAAATTAAGAATATTAAGGAAAATGGTGGAGAAAATCTCAAACAAAAAATCATCTTGTCTTATAAGAAATAATACTTTGAAAAATCTGGAAGAGCATATAACTAATAAAAAAATTGAATTTAACAATTTGGAAACAATTAAGATTTCTGAACCACCATTTCAATCCTATGAAAACTAGTATGTTGTGGCCACCACAAGACTTTCTTCTATATTTTGCTATACATATTCAATCAGTAACAATATTAAAAAAAATAATAATAAATAAATAAATAAATAAATAAAAATACGTTTTTTTTTTTTTTTGTTAAAAGTAAAAAAAAAAATCGATAACTTTGTTTTAAATTATCACAGATTTATAGTTCAACCATTCTTTTTAAAGGTATTGACGAGATCTTTCGAAAGATACCCATCTTCAAAATGTACCCCTCCCCCCGAGGGTACTTCCCCCCCAGGGGGGAAGTGATGCCCCCACATGCACAGAAGTTTTTTCCTAGTTAACTACTACTTCTTTCAATAATTCATATAATTTTACAATCGCAAGTTAAAAATAACTCTCATTGTGTACATTTATACGAAATTTTGTCCTATACTACCATGTTAAAATTTAGAAAAAATGAGATCACAGCGCCACCTGTTGAGCGATTGATCCCCAAAAGTAATCAGCACCAGTTTATGTCGGGGACCAACTAGATACCAAGTTTGGTTAAATTTCGTTTTTAATTTTTTTTTTTTTTTTTTTTTTTTTTTAAGTAAAGAAAATCGATAACTTTGTTTTAAATTATTACAGATGCATAGTTCAACCATTCGTTGTAAAGGTATTGACGAGACCTTTCAAAAGATACCCATCTTGAAAATTTACTCTCCCGGGGGGAGGGGGGGGGGGTTGGAACCGATGTCTCCACATGCACAATTTTTTTTTTCCTAGTTAACTACTATTATCAATAATTCATATTAATTTTAAAATCACAAGTTTAAAATAACTTTCATTATGCACATTTATACGAAATTTTGTCCTATACTGTCATGTTAAAAGTTTTAATAAAATGCGATCACAGCGCCACCTGTTGAACAATTGATCCCCAAATCTAATCAGCACCAGTTTATGTCAGGTTGCAACTAAATACCAAGTTTGGTTAAATTTCATTCATTGGTTCGTGAGATACAGCGTCCACAAAAAAGTGATACAGACAGGCAGACAGACAGACATTTTCTAAAAACTATTAATTCGTGTTCTGGACATCCCAAAACGTGTAAATCCATCAAAAAACGGAGGTCGAAAATTTTCACGAATCCAACACTTTCTCTATATTACATATAGAAGAAAGCAATAAAAATGAGTGGAACAATGAATCTATATTTAAAATGTATCAAGTAAATGCAGACAATTGTGAATATGAAAGTAGAGAATCTTATGAAAATGATCAGTCTTTAAAGAAATTTTACTCAGACTCAGAAAATGAAAATATTGATGAAAATGCTGCAGAAAGTCTCTCACTAGAGAAAGAATCAAGTTGTTCCTCAGGTAATAATTCAATAAAATATCTGGAGGAAGAAATAAGTAACGAAGAAGCAGTATTGTGTAATATTAAAAGTATTTCTGATCCTGAACTTTACTGCCATTCTTATCAATCCTGTACAGAAGAAATGAGAGAAAATGAAAGTAGATCTTCGGATAAGAAAAAGAAAAAGAGGTTTGCTACTTTCAGAAAATGGCTTAGAAATTTCTTTCTTTTTTGCATAAGAAATACTGAAGAAAATCAGACAAGCAAAGATTTTATATTGAATCAAGATAATTCTAATGGAAGAAAAGAAATTGAAAAAGTATCGAGATAAGAAGAATTAAAAGAACCTATGAAAGATAATAACTCAAAGAGCTTGAGCTGCTGCATGAGGAGCGATCCTACTTAATATGGGGGAACTTCTCCAGTAGTCATGTATTCTCTAATAATCAAATCGTTTTTTAAACATTTTTCTAGACCTGAAATTCTGGCAAAGATAAGACATGATGAACTACTGGATTTTGAAAACAAAATATTTTGTGACAATAATATTTCTAAACACCAATCAATAAACCCTTTTTGAAACAAAATTCTTCATTTCTTTTCTTGTGTGTTTGTTTTAGGTTTCACTTTCTTTAATTAAAATGTAATCATTTGTATAAAATTATACCTATTCATAATCTTTTACAGCGTTGATATTAAGAAATTGTCATGTATGAGTAGAAATACATATTCCCTTTTTGAAATATATGTAAAAGTTGATATAATTACGTAATACTATTATGATTAATTTTAATGCAGAAGACTTACGTTGCAGCTTATGTATCGGGTCCGACTAGAAGTAAATTTAAAGTTAAAATAAGGTCTATTAAAAAGCGCGATATTTAAACAACCTCTATTTTAATTTTAACTTTTTGAAAATATATTTTAGGTCGTTACAAAAGTTCGTGCGGTTTTTTATTGCTTCATTTCATAAAAATACATCAAATCAAATGACAATTTTTAATCAAAATACTCTCCATTACTTTCTACAACCTTTGCCTATTTTTTCGGGTAACAAATGTATACCACGGCGATAGAAGCTCTCGTCTTTGGAGGCAATAAAAGGATCCGCGAACTTTTGCAACGACCTAATAGTTCTTTTTTACATTTTACAATACATGAAAATTTCTAACAAGGAACATGAAAAACAATTTAAATGAATAAAAATAGATAAAAAGTTTCAGTTTGTATAAATTTTGGAGAGTGAAATAAATAAAGTGACATTATAACAGTTAACTAGGGATAACTGGAAGAGATCTGTATTTATTCATTTGCTTAAAATGTATTCAATTAAGTAATTCATAAAAAAACTCAAAGAAGTTGTCAAGTTCAAAAAAAATTTTTAAATACATAAAAAATTAAAAGATATTATCAAAACATCTTTTTTTTTTTTTTTCTTAATACATTATCATATCGTATTCAGTTCTATTCAAAAGAACTCATTTTGCTTTTAGAAGAAACGTAACAAATAGTCAAAAAATTTAAATTTAAATTTAAAATAAAAAATATTTTGATGAGTCCCTGTTCATTTTTATAGCTCTGCCTGAACTTATTAACACACTATGTTCATAAAACACTTGATTAATTTTTCACTGTTTACTTGAATCGAGTTTTAATTGTTGACAGTTTAAATGAACTCATTGATCTACAATTATGTTTTGCAGTTGATTCAAAGTTTTAAATAACTAACTAATTTTTTAATAATTTAGTTTTTAAATAACTTCTTTTTTTTTTAATGTGCACATGGCTTTAGTGGCAAACAATGTTATATAAATTAATTTTTAATAACTGCAGTTTACTATAAATACAAAAATTGAATTGTTAAAATGTATGTATATGCTTTATTCATTATAATTTATATTTATTCGTATATATGTATATATATATATATATTGCTTTTAATTTACACTCATTTAAATGTGCTGATTTTAGTTCGTATCCCCCCCCCCCCCCACTTCCATTTATAATAACATTTTCCGAGCGAATAACGGGTACAATAGATAGTACTTTAATAAATGTTTTATTTCAAAGATCTGTATTTTAATTTTTTTTTTTTTTTTATTGCATGCAACTCAAATACTATGCAATACGAATATTATTTTTCTTACTGGAAACTAACATATTCACTTTCCCAAAAAAATGTTATTTACATCAATTGGTGAGAATACTACTACAACCAAAAGAGCACCTTCTCTCTAAATTCAGACTCTGGATTCATTTTAGAAATATCATGGATTTTAAAAAATACAAAATTTATACGCGTGTATTATTCAACTTCATTCACAGCGAGCTAACGGGGGAGAGAAATTCACCAAAATTTCTCGCACTTTATCCGTTCCGAGGTACTTGGATTCTATGAACGTGACGTACATTGAAACATTTACTTAAAGCGTAATATGTAATGTTCAATTTCATATACGAAAAGAAAATTTTAAAGCTTTGTACATTTTCCAGAACTTACAGATTTTATGCAGATGACAGAATTTGTGATGTGTACAGTGGGATTTGAAATGAATAAAAGTACTACTTAAAATGGTAACGAGAACCAAGTATTGTTTATAAAAGGAATAGACAAAAAAATATTATTTCAATTATCTATGTATATTTTTATGTATTCCTCTTATATATATATAAAGAACATTTAGTCAGGAAAAAGAAATTAATAAAAATAACTAAAAAAGTGAAACTTTAAAACATATTTAAATTTTAATAAGCTTAATTTAACACATTGCTTTCAAATATCCTAAAAGAGCAATTTTATTTATTTATTTATTTATTTATTTATTAAGAAAACCGAGCACCATGTTAAAGCGTTGCTCTAAAAAATGTATTACTTTAAAAAAAAGGTTTTGAGAGTCCATTTTTAATACTTCATGTGCGTGAAATTATAAATATACGCCAGTAGTATTTACCGTACCTAATAATAAAATAATTTCAAATTATTATTTGATCAGGAATACGTAAAATCGTGTTTTTATAAAATGTAATTGTCCATTTTTGGCAAAATGAGGAAATACTTATGCTCTAATAAAATCAGTTATTACTACTTTCATTAGTCCTCTCAACATATCGACCTATTTGGTATCAGGTCAGGGCAGCTTCCCAAAGTTTCTTCATAAAATTAAAAATAATGTTGTGCTCATATGTATAGCAAAAAGGGATCCCAATTTCATAACAATTTTAAAATTGCTCAGTATTATCTCACTACTTCAAATTAAACAGAAAACTATCAATTAGAGAAAAGTTATTTGAAACAAAACCTAGTTGTTCTTTAACCACATTTCTTGACACCATGGGAACCTTTGCGCAAATACGGACTCAACGAGTCTAGGGCTAAAATAGGCGTGATTTGAGGGAAAGTAAGCGATAAGGGAACACCGAATGAGTGGATGTTTACTAAATCCCAGCTATCGGTCAATTTGGCACCCCTCCAAGCGTTTGGACTCGTCTTCACTGCTAGTCTTAGTAAACGTGGTTACACTACAGAACAAACTTAACACCCTTTATTATTATGTAAAATATAAATACTGAATAATCTCACCTAACTGTGAATTTCCCTTATATATACATATATATATATATATATACATATATTGTATTTTCTATTTTTTTTAATGCATGAAACCTGCAATCAACATTTGTTTACACTTTATCAGTATATACTATGGCTCATACAATACGTATATAAGTACATGCTGAATGCCTGCATGCATCATTAAATATCATCCTCTAATTTAACGTCCACCTCACCAGCATGATACTGCGAGCTGCATTTCTTCCTTTTGTAACCAATCCCAACGCATCTCGTCGTGGCCGCAATGTCCTCCATGTTCCCATCCAAATCAAACTTCTGTAGATTATCGAATCGGGGGGGGGGGGGGTTCCTATCCATGGAGGATCAAAAGTGTAATGGCATGTCTCCGGACTACACTTAGGGGTGAGCCCCTAAGGTAGGGTGACCAAATTTTCAGATGCCGAAATGGGGACAACATGTATTTAATTCAAATTGTAGATCAAAATACAATAAGTATACATTTAACATACATACGCAATAAATTAGCATATATTTTTCCTTCCAAGATCTTCACGCATATATCTTTATCATGATTATAACATTTTATCATAATGGAAAACACTTCAACATTACTATGATTCGAATAGTCAGATCATGAAGTTATTATTACAAATGATGCATTTTCTAGTTCTAATGTAAGTCCCTTTATTGTCCTAGATTCAAAAACATTTTCTACAAAGACCTCACATTTTGTTTGGCTA
Organism: Salticus scenicus; assembly: GCA_963930645.1. Lineage (NCBI taxonomy): Eukaryota > Metazoa > Arthropoda > Arachnida > Araneae > Salticidae > Salticus > Salticus scenicus. Next base: position 107,492,750 of record OZ005649.1, read on the forward strand.
CAAGAATATGATTGGTAAAGAGTACTTTCTTTAATATTTTGAGCAGGTTGTCGATTTCTCTGAAAGTCTGTGCATGTCATTATGATGAGTGAAAATGTCTTCAACCAAAGCAATCTTCAAACCGGCATTATTGGCTGTCAAAACCCTTTCATTGTATACTATATTGACACAACTATAGAAACTTTTCATGTTTTTCAGAGTTAATATGAGTCAAAAAAACATTTTTTTTTCCACATGATTTATGAATAAAACGAAAGAGAGCAAAGAAAGAAATAGTAACAAAATTATGAATATTTAAAAAAATTTTTGAAAATTGGGGACATTTGGGAACAAGCGACAGAAAATGTGGTCCCCAATCACTGTTTTTGTTTTTCGGGACATATAGTCCAAATTTGGAACATTCCCTGGAAAATGGGGACCCTACCCTAAGGGTAATGACTGTCGCTTATTATCCATTGTTTAACATTAGCGTGAACGTATAATCCACTCCACTCTACCCAACTTCGTTCAGCCGGTGCGCAAAAACACACAAACGCAAAATTAGTCTGAAACTTGATAATTTATATTTGTATTAAAGTTTGTATTACAAGCTCATACAAAATATTCATATATAATGTAAAATGTAACTGAAAATGTCTCATAGGGCATTTTTTAGTTGTTTCATGGTTTCTCTCTCTCTCTCTCTCTTTATTCTGAATTTTAATGCACAATATTGGGCGTATTCTGTTTTTAGAAAATACATAGGGCTGAACACAAGCATTCAGTTTTATGTTTTCTCTTTAAAAATAAATTGATAAACATAGTTTTTTGAGATGCCATATTTTGTGACTGGAACAAATGGTATAAGTACCACTTCGAATTTTTATACAAAAGTTCACAAAAAAATTCTGATACATCACATTTTATAAATGTATTTCTTACAAGCATTTTTAATAGTATATTTATACAGTAGATAATGCAACGAAATAACATATGTTATTAAGATTCATACACAAAAACGTATTGACTATAGAATGAAATATATTTAAAATGATTGTTTTACAGAGTAACACATTTTACTCTAGATTTACACTGGATTATAAGAACTAAATATGAATTGCTAGGAAAGCATTTTCGGTTGTATTATGAGGATTTTATTATATTATTAATATTTTAATATCCTATATTTTTAGTACATTATATGAAGTTCTGTTTTTAGCCAATAAACATAGATACACAGAAAGCAATTTATTTCGTGTTTTCTCTTTAAAATTAAAGCCATAAATATAGCTTTTATGAGATTTATTGCTCCATCGCTGAAACAAATATCATTAAATGTGGCTCTGTTTTGTGTGCAGCGAGTAACAAAAATATTAATTACACTACGACGCATGAAAAGAATTTCATTAAAATATATTTAATAACTTTATACTGTACAGAATATAACATCTTTAACATATAATAGTTAAAATGACAAAAGTCTGTTTTTAAGAGAATATGGTAGAATTAGCATTAATTATTTCTTTACGGGGCCATAAGAAAACATTCATATACGCTTTAATACATAACTATAAATTACTCGAAGTGCCTCATTTAGATGTGGATTGCTTATCTAATACTTAAAACAGAGTTGAAATGTTGAAGGCTGATTGGTGAAACGAGCAAACATAGCAGAAATGTATTTTATAATCTATACGAACAGCGATATTTTTCTTTCTTGTTAATTTATCAGAAAAAGTTCAAAATTGATTTTTTTGTCCTTTGTAACACTGTACTTCCTATACAAAAAAATTTCAATGTGCTTTTAAACATTTCAATCAGTTTCTCGAAATATCGGAATAATATTTAATCTCAGTTCAAAATAAATAAAATAATCATCTTGACACTTTCTGGAAAATGCTTATTATTTTATGACACAAGTAAACGTGTCTCACTTTGTAAAGACTGATTTTTAGCCATATTGGCTTCCCCCATCATTCTTTGTATAAATGTCTGTAATTCAAATGAAGACATGCTGAATAAAAGTAATCATATTCATGTAAGCTTTAATTAAAAGGAAAGGGTTATTTTCACACTCGATAATATCTTTTGCTTAGTTATCTTATGATATATCCATAGACCTATTATAAAAGTGGACGGAGCATTTCATTATTAACGGAATATAAGTAAAGGCTTCAAAAATGAAACATCTGACTACTGGGAAAAGGTTACCTATTTTGTCATTTATCGCGTTATTAGCGATATTTTTCTTTGCATATAAATATATATTATTATTATTATTATTATTATTATTATTAAAAGATACAGCAAGCAAAACTTGTGTAAAACACTACAGCTGCCGAAATTTATTTTTACCTAATTATTAACACTTTCCAACAAAGTTCAAAAGTGTTTATGAGTTCAGTTTGTCTGTCTGTCTATACCCGCTTTAACTCCCATAAATAATCATGGAATTTCTTGAAATTAATATATGATATAAGATATTAACTAACTTAATTTAAAGAACTAAATTTAAAAGTCATAAGCATTTCACAAAATTAATTACTTAAAGAGAGCAAAATAATACAATATAAAAAATCTTACCTGTGAAATATAATCCTCATTTTACGTAACTTTTAGGGCTTTTTAGATTAGAGAACATCTAATCACTATTGCTTGCGATAAAATTTCTTTTAGATTCAAAACAATCTAACGTTTAAAGGGAAATAAATATTTTACAAAGAACTTTAAGATAAAAGGGAGAGATGTAGGATGCGTCAACAGAAAGCAGAGTTTAAAGCTTGGCGAGAAAATTTAAGTGTTATCCAGTTTGGCATCCTGTTGTTCAAGCAATCACGTGACTTTTTTATGAATGATCTTTGCCACTGAAAAGGTTGCTATTGTCCTGTCTACTCTAATAATAGGTCTATGAATAGATCTTAAACTTAAATATTCTATGAAGTTAAACACTCACCGAAGTCGTAGACATCTAATAGTTTCTATTTCTAACACGGTGTGAGTATTATTTTCCATTTTATGTGAATATTATTTCTCGCACTCTATTTCCATTTTAAGAATTTGCTAAACTTCAAAGACTTTAGAAGCGTAATCGAATTCACAATCCAAAAACACCACTAAAAAAGCACACATTCATATTTTTAGAAATTTCTTTTGAAAAATTAATTGGAAAAATTCTTCACTTCTTTTACTTTAAAACATCTAACCTTGCAATACCGAGATCCAACTGAATAACAAAAACTTCGTAAATTCTTTTAACACTTCTCATATTTCCACTGGAACCAAACGCCAAGCTAAACTAAAATTACTAGCAACCTTCTCTTACATTAAATTCTTCCATAAACAACTTTACATTTTCTCTGAGACCATCGTCAACAACACTGTTAAAAATTTGGTATTAGTTTGAAACAACCAAAGCTTGGTACTTAAGTAGCTGCGACCACCAAATGGTTTAACCTTTTACCATGATTTGATAATTTTATATTGAACCAAATATTGGTATTATGTTTCAAATTAAAAATAAATAAAAAATAAAAATAAAAATAAAAATCGACCTAGGCAGGAATCGAATGGAAATCCTTCTTGTCTCAAATCCAACACTCTGGCAACGTACCACACTCTCTTGCCTGTTAATTCTGTTTCATTGATTTTGATAAAAGGGGCTAAATTTTCTAGGGTCTTATTTTGACCAATGAGTGAGTTGTTGCCCAAAATTTGCATTTTACCTCTCATTTATGACCGCGTTCTTTAATTTGATTTGGTTTCAAAAAGAATTTTACTGATTCATACTTCCTGAACTCTGTAATAGATTTTTATCTCTTTTTAAAAGAATATACTTCAATAAACTTTCCTATAGTAACATCTGGTTAGTGAACAATTGAATAAAGAATTTTTTTTTTCTTGTAATGAATAATGGTTTTGAATGACATAATCACACGCGATTTCACTTTACAGATTTTATTTTTCACTCTCAGGCTTACAGCCGGTGATTTTCGGCGAGCTAGTTGCGCCATCTCCAGAATACAAAAGGCACGAGAATTCCTGAATAAAATAGCGTGTACCCCGAAACACTTCCCTTTTGAGTGGATGTATTGTAACTGAAATTCAATCGCAAGAAATAGAAAACTAAAATTGAGGTTGAACCATATTATAGTATTACTTATATCTTTACCCATATAGTGGTTCAAGTTTGAACTGAAACTTTAACAGTGTAAGCCTAAATTCAATTGATAAAATTAACTCTTTCAATTAAGCCCTCCATAGATAGCTTCAACTTGATTTCGAGTACTAAACGCTAAAGTGATTGAGTAAGGTCTCACATCTTTACAATTTTAATAAAGCGACATGATACTAATTTAATAATAATATCAATACGTATGTATTCTATAAATTTTTAATAAAATAAGTGTAAAGCAAACTATATAAAAAACACAGTTCTTGAATTTAATTTATTATTATTTTTATATAAAATCTTTAATTTTGATTTGGAAGCAGCAAATTATAAAATGGTAATGTAGGGGTTGTCCTTCAATTTAATTAAATATTAGTTTCCTTTAAAATGTCTGATTTTTACCCAATTTAGCTTTTTTTATATGAACTCATAATCACTATTTATGCACTCATGTTTGTGAAAATTGCAACACCATGAAAGAATAGTCAGAAATTAATGAAATGTATTCCACATATTACTGATAGTGGTACAAATAAACGATCAAATGTACAAGACAAAAAAAAAAAAAAAAAAAAAAAAAAAACCATCTGAAATCAGTACTTGTGTGTCCGCCAAGCTGAGCGGTGAGAGCCTGTACACGGCGTGGCATTGAATCACACGGGTTCTGGCTGCAATCCTGGGGAATGGCATTCTAGATGGCTTTGACTTGACGCCAAAGTTCAATCTTAAACCAATGAAATTCCATACATGCTCGATGGGCGACATATCCGAAGAATAAGCAGGCTATGGAAGAAGCGAAACCTGTTGTGCAATGAAGAAGGTTTGTGCAGTCTGAGAAACATGTGCACGGGCATTATCCTGATGTAATACAGCACCCGGAATGCGTCGGATAATGGGAAAGACCTCTGGTTCTAAAATTTCCCTTATGTAGCGTTCACTGTTGAGATTGCCCGCAGTGTGCAATAAATGGGATTGACAATTATACCCAATAGCTCCCCACACCATGATGCTGTGCGTTTGTGCAGTATGACGCTCGATAACACAGTGTGGGAGCAAACGTTCCTCCCTGTAACATCTGACGCGTACTCTTCCATCATCGTACTCCATATTGTAGCAAGATTCATTGGAAAACACAATTTGTTTCCACTTGGCATGCCCCGTGCTGTGTTGCTGAACCCACTGAAGTCGGTGGTTTCTATGATTCAACGAGATGGCAATTCTGCGTAGAGGAATCCTTGTTGCAGTTCATGCTGCAGCAAACGGCGACGAACCGTGGAGCTAGACAACAAAACACCGGTAGCCGTGCTCCAACGTTTTTCTAACACACGAGAGTATGCTATACGGTCCGTCACAGCTACGCGGAGGAGGTGTCTGTCGTCTCGTGCCGTTTTTCTATTGTGTGTCCCAGTGCCAGGTTTTCGGCTTAATTGATTCTCCTGTGTACATTTCTTCCAAACACGCATCACTGTTGTCGTGCTATACTGCGTGCGGGCTGCGATTTCTCGATACGAAAATCCACCCTCTCGCATACAAACGATGCGGCCTCGTACGAACTCCGTTAGTTGTTGGTATGACACCCTCCACTTTTGACGAGGCATATTGACCACCAATGAAACGTTTACCGCAGACAGAGGATGATAAATAGATTTCGACGTGCCTTTACAGTCCTTTATATACCTGGAACAAGCGACTGATAAGGAATCGGTTCTCGTTTCACACATACGCAATCACTTTGTAATTCTGACCATTTGCATGCCTTACCTCACTTTACATTTCCTGTAAGTTTGGTTCAATTTGCATAATCCCTTCATGGGTTGCAATTTTCATAAACATGAGTGTAGTTAAGTTTTTATTATTGTAAAAAAAATATTTAAAAAAAAAGGCTTTTATATATTTTAATGAAAAAAAAATGACTTATCATCAAAAAAATGACATGAATTGAAAAATTGACGACTAGAAATTTTTTAAAGTTCAGTGCAATGTAGCCTGATAAAAAAAAATCATATTTTAAGTAATTTCAATTTTTTGTTTTGAGTAAAATTGTATTTTAAGTGATTCTAAAAATTCTCTGTAAATGCTCGAATTTTCAACCGATTTTAAAAATTTTTGGTCTATGAATTCAAAATTTTTATTTGTAGTCGAATTTCACCTTTTAGCAAAGTCAGCTTAAAATTCGATATTAAAAAAAAAAAAAAAAAAAAAAAAAAATTATGCTTCAATTCCCCACACCCTCTCTCACACACACGCACGCACACACACACACACACATACACAAAAAAAATAATAATAACTGATCAATAGAAATTAAAAATGTTGTCAAAGACGGAATTAAGTTCCATTAATTTCAATCTGTAATTTTTTTTTTTTTTTCATTTTTATTATTTATTTATTTTTTATCTCATTTTTTGACAGTAAAACTGGGCCATGTACTATAAAATGACTGAAATGAATTAAAATGAAGTGTTTCTACCTAAATTTCCTACTTTAGTTCATTTTAAAAAATCTAATTGTCGTGTCCAAAAACTGTTTGCACCCCTCGATTCAGAAAAATCGCCTCTTTCATTTGGTATAAAATTTATAACGATACGATTGATATTTCTAATTTATTTTGGTGTTGCACAAAACTGGTCTACAAAAACTCCAGAATGAAACTAATGGTCCTCCGTCATAAATAAAAAAATAAATAAAATTTAAAAAAACTATATGATTTAAAATCTGAAAAAAATGCCAGCTCATAAATTTAAAATATGAATATAAAGTGGAGTAAAACCACAATTTAATTTAAAAAAAAAAAACTGATTTTCATCAAACATAACTAAAACCGTTCCAATTAAATCAGCATTCTAATAAAAATAAATAAATTAAGTAATTTAATTTATAATTAGGATTAAATTTGGACTATTATTTTGGAAGCAGCGATGTCGTAGACAAAGATTTGAAACTTATAATACTTATATTTTTGGTAGAAAGTTAAAAAGTGAGTATAATTTTTCACATTTTAAAAACTGAAAATATATATATATTTATTTATTTATTTATTTAAGATCCCTGGCTTTAAAGTTGTTCTGATAGATAAATAAATGACATACATTTACACAAATCCAATTTCCATTCACATATTACATTCCTCAAAAAAAAAAAAAAAAAAAAAAAAAAAAAAAAAAATCTTACTTGTATAATAGATATTATTTATTCGATAGAAAAATGGAGGCTTATCCAACATTTAGATTCAAAATGGACATTTTACATATCATGTATTTTACAGATACTAAAGTTACACATGCGTGTATTATTCAATTTCTCTCACATCATACGTTAAACCACATTTAAAGATAAAATAAGTGTAAAATATCCGATATATATCACACTATGGGTGTTCCAGGAGATTTAGATGCTACGGACGTGAGATACTTAAAAATATGTTTGTAAAATGTAACTCCTTCTGTTGGATTGTCAATAAGAATAGCAAGTAGTAAAGGATTTCGACTATGCTTTACACATTTTCTAGAATTTGCACATTTTATGTAACTGACAAGATTTAGTGTGTTTTTCTTTCTTCAAATAGATGAAAATGGGATTTGTTAAACTGAAGTTTAAAAAAAAATAAGTAAAATTTATACAAAAAAAAATACAAATTTAATGGTTTATTTTATATTTAGCTTTAACTTTTCAATTAAAATCTATTCAGTAATAAATGCATATTTTTGAAATTAATGCCGCTTTTTAAATAGGCTTCGTTTAATTTAAACTTTATTTAAGAGCACTAAAACATCATAACATTAAATTAAACAAAGACATTTTTGTTGAGCTTGTGAAGAAAGAAAGTGCACTGTATATTAACATGTTTATAAAAAATTTCATGGCTTATAATAAGGTTGAGAAATTTTTTGAGTTAATAAAACTTTTAATGATTTTTATTTTTATTTTTATTTTACACTGTAAGAAATAGGTTCTTAAAAATAAGTATATATTGTCTCAAAATAGCCCCGAAACAATATATATACTTAAATTTGAAAACCCATGTACTCATTTTTGAGTATATTGCCATGCTCAAAAATGGGGTGGACCAATAAGCATCCCAATATCCCCATGTTTGACATGTCAATGTACTCAAAAATGAGTACACTGGTTTTCAAATTTAAGTATATATTGATTCGGAGCTATTTTGAGACAATATATACTTATTTTTAAGAACTTGTTTTTTACAGTGTAGTATGAATTTTAATTGTATATTTTTCACTTCATTAGAATACCGCCTATTTATTAAAGACTGTTAAGATAATAGTTTGTGTTAGTAATGTATTTTGTAATAATTAATGCAAAAGTAGTATTAACCATTCCCATCATTTTCTTTTCTTTTTTTTTTTTTTTTTTTTTCTTTTATGAAAATAAATATTTTGACACACCACAAATATATACATAACAACACAAATATATATTTTTTTAAACAAAAAAGTTTGTTTTAACTAACTGATTTTTTCTTTCCATCATCAACCACAATATTTTTTTGTTTAGAAAAAAAATCGTGAAATAATAGTTTTGTTCTTGCTTGATATTTATGTTAGTTTTTGTACAGTCCGACAGATGGCGCTATAATTGTCAGATGTAATTTTACATGCTAAGTGCTTTGAAACATTTCATAAATAATTAAAATATGAATTTTCATTAATTTTTACTCATCTTGGAAAGAATTCATGTAAATGACAATTTTATTTTGCCCTCTTATCAATATCTGGTTGTGTCTATTTTTTAAATGTTCGCTGCTGCTGGTGTGTTTCTGCACCATTATATAATTATTGAACTAATAAAGCTAATTATTTTTTTCTTTGCGGTTTTGTCAATAGTAGGACCAAATTATCGTAATTTTTCAGTATAGAACAAAAAAATTATTATAAGTTAGAGCGGCAGGGAATGAGTTAATGCGCTATCCTAAAAATTAACTAAAGGTAAACAACGATAAACAACCACACAAAATTTGTCAACATTTAAAATTTCTATGAAATTTTTATTTATTAATTAATTTTTTATTGATGTATTTCTTTTATAAATGTTTCAACAGATTTTCAAACGCAGAAATTAGGATAAGATTTATGCATCTTATTTTTTTATTTATTATTTATTTATTTATTTTTAATAAATATGACTTGGGATTAATTATCCTATGTAAATATTAATCGAAATTTTTTAAACAGTAGATAGATCACTTTAATTTAAAGTTTCTATTTATTGATAAGATAAACTTTTTATTTTTATTTTTATTTTAATACTTGAAATTCACAATGTTTTATAGGCTGAAAATATTGAAAATGAGTATACATTACTGTAATTTGTGAAACATAAAACATATAATCAGTAGACTTTAGTCAGAGCCGAAAATTCAGTGCGAAATGTGACGTCATTAAAAAAATGAAAGTCGTGCTCTGGTAGGCACATCAAATTTGTTTTACTTTTTTTCTTAGTCTGCCTAGCACTAGCGATTTTCGTGCTACAGGTACCGTTACAACGCTGTTTATGGTTTTTTGCTATGGAAATCCCATTCCAATATAAAAAAGTAGGTGTTGTCATTTGAAATTTTTGAAATTTTGTCACTGCAACTGTAACTATTAGAGTTTAACTGTTGTTTTTTATATGATTCTTGAGCGCAGACCTCAAAATACCTTCCATCAAATTTTTATTCAATTTCTGTGTACGGTACGATAGCTACGGTCTCATATATCGGAACAGTGTTTTTTATAATCACCCTGTGTATATATATATATATATATACGTACACACCCACATATATATAAATAAGCGATCAAAGATGGTGGGACACTTTAAGGGCCATATTCACCAACATCTTAACACTCGGATTAAACCTCTGATCAGCGGTAATCGCTCGATTATAGGAAAATCAGTATTCTCCAACGAAAATCCGCAGTTCACCGGCTACTTTAACACTTCGTTTTTGATCCTCGAATATCGGAGGATTAACAGAGTTAATTCTCGGATCTTTTCGTAACGCATGTGCACTCCGCAGCTCAGCTTCGTAAACAAATAACAAACATGGCTTACGCTGACGATCTATTCTCACTAGATGATATTGAAAGCTTAGAACTATTAGAAACATTGGAAAGAAGCAAAAGGACGGTGCATCAAATTAGAGTAAATGATTTGGATTCTTTTGATAATGTGGCATTTCGATATCGCTATCGATTAAATAAAGATTCCGTGGAATTTCTAATACGAATGTTAGATTGGCTGCCACCTGCTCCAGAAAAAAGTAATGCATTAACTTCGGCAGAAAAAAAAATAATAGCTTTAAGATTCTGTTACTCATAACAATCAAAATTTTAAATTGTAGCGTAAACAGTTGTCGTCTGCGTGATTATTCTTTTTTAAAATGTTCTAAAGTAAAATTGATTCTTAATCCGTGCGTAAACAAAAGCGAAGTAAACAAGAGTATCAGTGTTGCCAATTTGCTTTTTCCCTTTCTTATCTTCTAATCCGATTGATTAGTTAATTGAAGCCGAATGGTGAATAAATGCTAGCTTCGTTCTTGGCCAATCAAAATCAAGCTTTTATTTCTCTTCCAGTTAATCCATGAAACACGTAATCGGCTGATGGTGAATACCGTAGGAATTTAATCCAATGTGAGCTTTGATTCTCGGATTTTCTGATCCATGGTTTAATCCTCGATCAATGAAGTTTGGTGAATATGGCCCTTAGTATCTGAAATTATATACATTTTAAGATACTCCAAATGTCTGAAATAAAGGAGACACTTTTTTCCATCTTAAAATTGAACAACCCATACATTTTGCGAGAGACACTTTATTTACAGTTTATGGGCTTTATAATTGGATACGACGCGACGCAAAGAAAGGAACTTTGGTGAAAGAGGTCTATGCCAAAATTATTAATTTTATTGTAAAAGTGACAGTTTAGAAGCTTGTTTTAAGAATATGTTTTAACTTTAAAGGTTCAATATACGCAAGCGAAGTGATGACGTCACTGGCCGTTCGTGGATGCAAGAAAAATATTTCCTATGTTAAATGCCCATTGAATTTTTTGCAAAAAATTATTAAAAATCGAGAAAAATTATTTCCCGTTTTTAATCCCAATATTTAGGTATAGATATGTATTAGTTATCACGTGCATGCGTTAGATTAAGTTGTTTTTGTTGTAAAATTGATAAAATTTGAATTTTAAATTTCAAAACTCTAGAAAAAAAAATGGCAAGTTTTTATATTCGATTGGAAACATAAACATTTCATTTCAAAGGATGATATTTATACAATAAATATTCAACTAATATACTAATTAAAAGGAAAATGATAAATAGTCTATCATAATTTGAAGTTAAATTTGTTTTCAAATGTCTAAATAAAGTAGCTGATATAAGATACTAATATGTTGCAGCGGAATAGATTTGATATCGGTCATCCTTGGCAAAAAAAAAAAAAATATCGCCAAATTATCTGGCGAACATAATTTAATTCCTTTCAAAAATAATGGTTATTTTAACAACTTATATTAAGAGAGTAATGAATAATATGAAGCAATATTTCGTACAATACATATTACGAAAATATACATCTGGCATGTATATTTTCGTATTACGTTTTTGATCGCCAAATACAAAAATGCCAAGGACAACAGAGTTTTTAAATTTAAAATTAAAATTTTGTCAATTTGACCAGTAAAATAACTCGATCTAACACATGCACATGATAACTAATACATATATGTACCCAAATATGAGGTTTAAATTCGTGAAATAATTTTCTTCGATTTTTAATAATTTTTTGAAAAAAATCCAATGGGCGACTAACATAGGAAATCATTTTCTTGCATCCACGGACGGTCAGTGACGTCACACTTCGCTTGCGTATAATAATTTGTGGCCCATTTAATTGTCATAAAATTTGTGTCACATATTTATAAATCTTTATTATAATTTAATATGCAATATTTATTACAAGCAAACCTGTGCAAAATTATTGCACTTTATTTCTTTTTTTATTTACCTTTAAAATTTGAAACTCATATATATTATACCAATTTCACCACCTAATTAAAATTTTAATTTACCAACAGCCAAATTATTATTATATTCAAATAAATATTGTGCAATAGTAAAACCAGAATCATTCAAAGAAAAGTTTCAAAATAAAATTCGTATTTGACCACTCAGCTTTCATACTTCCGCAGAGAGTACAGTTTTAGTAAAGAAGCCCATGACGCCTTTTAAATTTTTATCGCCAAGAATGCAATGACATTTTATTAATTTTGGCGTAATTTTTTCTTAAAATAAATAAATAAATAAACCTTTTATTAATTATACGTTTATAATTGCATTTTTTAGTCAATTTATGATAATGCATTCTGTTAATATCTTTAAAATATTGCTAGGTTTAAAATGACGCTTGCAAAGATTCTGAAGAAATGACTTTTAAAAATACATTTTCCATTAAATAATGCCATCATACAAATCTTGTCATGTTTTCTTATTGAATCATTGAGCTGAGTCCGCATGCATAAATATTGTTTATTTTTAAATATTATTTTTATCCTCGTGTATTTTATTAATTTCACCACTATCGTATCGTTTCGACAAAAATTAATTGGAACTGGTCCACGTTTGAGAAATATTATATAGATTGTTGATTATACTCATAATTTAATATAATTAAAAGTTTTTTTATTAAATAGACTGACTTCCTTTTTAATATTTGTACCTAGTGCTTACAAAAAATACTAAATGAAAATTTAGATTAAAATTAAGATTATTATAGCAAAATTCAAATACTACGCCCTTATCATTATTTCATTATTTCTAAACTAAATTTAGATTTTAATTGTAAAAAAAAAAAAAAATCTTTGACAAATAATATAAAAAAAAAAAAAAAAAATTCTTAAAGAAATTGCAAATAATTGGTGATTTATTTAATTTATATCATAAGTTATAATTTGCGTATAAATAATTACTATTTAAAAAAATCAAGATTTTTGAGAAAAAAAAAAAAAAAAAAAAAAAAAAAAACAAGAATGACTTATTTTAAGAACTATTACTCAAGATCTAAACATGCTGAAGTTTCTAATCATATATATCGAGATTCTAAACTATATAAGGCGAATATCGAATAAAGTTAACTGTTAAATAAAAATATTTTAATTCCTTTTAAATTTGATTGCTTATATAATGAAATTATTTTAGTTAAACCATTTAATATTAAATTATATAAACTAATCCATAAAGGAGAAAAAAAAAGCTAAGTCTTAGAAAATCGTTCAGTTAATTCAGTTAGCTTCAAAAATCTTGTTTATGCATTATAAAATTTTAATAAAATTTTCAATTTCATTCATTATAAAAAAAAAAAAAAAAAAAAAAAAAAAATTATAGAATTTAACTTATTTATTCAAAAATGTTGTTTCATCTCAAAGAAATTGCGTAGATAAATTTCATTATTAAAATAGATTCCAAAATGAATATTTGAACAAAATATAAAATAATATTACTAGAGTTAAAGTAAATAATTTGAAGCTTAAATATTCTTCTCTATTATAAAAATAGATGTTAAGAAAGTGTTTTTTTTTTTCTTTATTGACGGAAATTTATTTCATTTTTAACGCATCAATTTTGTGAATTTATACATGAGGTTAACGCATGGTTATCCCAAATGTTTGAATAAAAAAAAGTTGCTTCTATAGAATTGGGATGGGGGAAATTAAAGTCATAGAATTTCTATAAGAATTACATATTTACTAAATAATACATGGAGCTTCATCCTTATCTAAAATGAGTGGTTGAGGGGAGCAGTAACCCCCTCACACAGAATTATATGTGAAATAGAACTCTTGCAAAATTTATTTTGGATTATTTTTAAAATAGATTGAACTGTTATTATCATAACATACAGATCTCACGAATTAATCGACAATCTATCATTACAGTAGTGAAATGAGACCAGATTATTTATTTTCTGGAGAGATATTTATGTATATATATATTTATATATATATATAATACATAAAAATAATCTTATGTGTGATTCACACGACTTTCTCTTACCTTGCAATTCAATGCCATAAAGACAGATTGCCGATTAAGGCGTAAGATAAATAAGGTAAGACAATTCATTTCTGATAGAATGGAGTGGAAAGCTGATTTTTACCAACTATGTGAAAAATACCAAAGCCGGAATCGAATCCGGGCCTTCCGCTTAACGGCCCTCTTCACTTGCTGTCGCCGGAAGCCCGAGCCAACGTTATTCTATGGGGAAATTTTCTTTACAAATAACTTATTAACTAATACATATTTTTAAATTCTGTTTTCACATTCAGAAAATTCCCAACTGTTAAATTGACGGACTTTTTTTGAAAATGTATTTTTTTAATTTTTAATATTTTATTTTGAAAAAATTTCACATATTGAAAATTCGTATTTTGCAGCTTCAAAATAAAATATAAAAAATTTAAAAAGTAATTTTTTAAAAAAGGCCCGTCACTTTAACAGCTGTGAATTTTCAGAATGTGAAAACAGAATTTAAAAATATGTATTAGTTAATAAGTTATTTGTAAAGAAAAATTTCCCATAGAATAACATTAGTTTCGGCTTCCGGTGGCGGTGAGTGAAGAGGGCCCTTAACGCGCGGAATCTCTAACCACTGAGCTACCCTGGCTCATAACCAGCTTGGCATTTCTCACACAATATACGTCGGCAAGGTCACCAAGGCTGCCTTAGAGCAACTTTATCAAGTGACAAATTTGAACATTGCACAACTCCAATAGACCACGAAATTTTAATTCATCAACCTGGAAATTCATTTCTGATATAAGGAAGTGGAAGGCTGATTTTTACCAACTGTGTGAAAAATACCAGAGCTGGGAATCGAACCCGGGCCTTCCGCTTGACGCGCGGATGCTCTAACCACTGAGCTACCCTGGCTGATAAAGAGCTTGGCATTTCTCACCCAATATACGTTGGAGTTTTTCGCACAGTTGGTAAAAGCCTTCCACTTCATTCTATCAGAAATTAAATTCCAGATTGATGAATAAAAGTTTCTAAAGATAAGATAATAATGACTAATCAGTATGGTTTTACCCTATTTTCCTAAATCCAGTCAAACCATAGCTAAAATTCTCAAACAATATGATTTTAAAATAATATTTTCGCCTTCCAATAAACTCACCTTTTCTCAGTTAAAAGATCCCATTGATATGCATAATTCTTGGGGCATTTATAGTATTTCTTGTCAGTGTGGTTTATCATATAGTGGCCAAACTAAACGCAGTCTTAAATTTCGTCTAAAAGAACATATGAATTAAGTCCGCAAACAAGAAAACAATAAATCCGCTATTTCTAAACATTGCTGGAAGGAAAATCATTATTTTAAATTTAACTCAGCTAAATTAATTTGCAGACCTAAATCCATTCATGAGCTCGATTTCCTTGAAGCTTTTCATATTTATAAAAATTTTAAAAACCTTGTAAATTGTGATTTCGCTGTTCCCTATTTGTCTGATTGTTGGAAATTTTACATGCAGTCCACATTTTCTTAATTTTTCTACTGTTTACACAGCTAACATTCCTAAATTCCTATTGGCCACACACCCCACCTTTCCCGTAATCCTATTGGTTGAACTAAGTTCGGCCCCTCTCCTATATATACGAGCACTTCTCCAGATTCAGAATTATTTTTGCACTGAAGACGGTATACGCTTAAGACTACCGAAACAGCTGTATGCATTGCAAATATTTTTCTTTTGGCGTTTCTGACGTAGTATTTTATTCGGGTTTTAATATTCCAACGCCAAGTCTCCTGTTATGATGACTAACCTACTTTTTAAATAATCTAAAGTAAGTTTTGGAAGAGTTTTATTTGACATGTAATTCAGTGTGAGAGGTGTTATTGCCCCCTGAACCTCCCTTTTAATTATAGTATCTACATTTATATTTTTAAAAATAAATGTAGACTGTTATTAAATATAAAATTTTATTCCAAATTATTCTGTCAACTTTCAACAGCAATACGCCCTGAAAGTTACAACATTTGATCAAACTTTTCAAGTGGCTAAAAAAATCTTCTAATCAATCTAAATTTGCTGGAATTTTTTGTTTTTAAGTTATGTTGATAACAAATATATAGATATATAAACCGATAAAAAATTGTCTTCCGTATTCAGGAAATCTCAAAAGGTGATGTTATACAACAAACCAGAGTTAACAACCCAACTTCAAAAAATACTTTGTTCACAGTATGAGTATGAAAATTAATTTTCCTACCTGAGCAGTGTTCGCCTGCATAGTAAAATGTATCAAAGCACTTCCACCAATTACGTTCAATAGAAAAGAACGTTTAGTTTAATTTTGGATAGTACTGAATATTGGCTATAAACTATATGCACATCACACTGTGTACTTAAACTTAGTCCAATACGAAAAACACCTAACGGAAAATGAAATACACTTCCAGTAATTTCCAGGTACAGTCCAATATATCCAAATGCTTTGGGTAGCATTGTAAACAAATGATGAATAATTCCCATACTACAATCTATACAAAACATGCTTTTATGCATATAAAAATATGTTCATTCCAATATTTTAAGGCAGCCTATAGAAGTTACAATGAAAAATTGTACTTACCAAAAATTTCCATACACGGAATGTATTTGGATTCTCTTAGATGTCCTTGTACACGAACCATTTGCTTGATCTCAACGAAACGTTTAGTTTAGCGTCACTGTATGATACAGATTTAGAATACCGAGTGTGGATTTCATTCTATTATTTGTCTATTATTTCATTCTATTATTTCTATTATTCTTTCATTCTATTATTAACGAAATCATAATTTCGAAAATTTGATCAAAAAATAATACTTTCTCTAACATATACATGAGTAAAAAAGAAAGTAAATATGTTTTAGCGCATTCCCACATTCAACATTTTGCTTTTTATATATAAGCTATACGAATTTATATAAATAATATATATATATTTAAAATATAAAATATAATGTAAAATAAATAAAGAATTTTGGTTTGATTATATAAACACATCAAATTTGAGAGGAATTTCTTTGATAAATGTGAAAAAGTGTTAATAAATCTTTCTAATAAGAGCCTTAAACGATTAATTTTTAAATATTGTTCTTTTGTTTGTTTCATTTCATTTTCCTTCCTATTTGCCATTTCTTTTAAAAATTCATTTTTTTTTTTTTTTTGTTAAATGTACAGTGCTTTATGATTTTAAAATAATAATTTCCTCTATTTTATTCTTTTTATTTTTTCTTTTAATGATGCCTTCTGCATTTTTTTTTTCTTTTGATTATCGTTATTGTCTCATTATTTCTATTTTCTTTGTGTCTTTTCAAACAAACTTTGTTCATTTTGTGCTTTTAAGATTTTTTTTTCCTCAATAAAATGTTTATATTGAATTATCTTAGAAAAACAAGTAATATGAATGAAAAAATTTTTAAGTCAATTCTTACTTACAAACACTATCGAAAATGTTTTTTTTTAATAATTTTGAATTACGAAATAAACAGCGCTCGTGCAAAATGAAAGAAAAATAATTATAAGATTTAAAAAAAAAAAAAAAACCTTTTTATATACCATGTTTTAAACTTTTTGATGAATCATAGAGCTCTTATCAATGTGCATAAAATTTTTAAAGTGACAATGATGTCAATTTTTGTGAAATGCATAATTTAACTTTTTATAGTTTTTAATATTCACGTTTAATTAAATGTATTTCTTTTTATGTCAAAAGAAAATGAACTCGTATTTATTTATTTTATTTATTTATTTATTTATTTATTTATTTATTTATTTATTTTTTTTTTGGGGGGGGGGGGGGAGGGGCAACAATTAAATTATAGCTAATATTTTAATGGCTATATTAACCTATTAGGCTATTATTATTTTCATATTTTAATTAATTATAAGAAAACTAATAAAAAATTCGAAAATTGGACTTCGAAGTATTGTGTTGTCACCGTGTTCTGAGCAATTCTGAAAGTTCCAAATTTCTAGCTAATCGGGAAGTTACTTAAAAATCGATTGCAAGATTTGTACAAGATATGCGAACTAATAGTAGGAATTAAATAATTTCATTAAGGAAAGCTTAGATTTTTTTTTTTTTTTTTCCTGGGAAACACTTGTTAAATCTCATCTTTTAACATTTTTTTAACTACCCGTATAATACACATACCTATATTAAACCCATACTTACAAACTTCACATAGTTCTTAAAATTTTACAATTTTTTATTGTATTGTCACCACTATCTTCAAAAAGAAATTTTTCTTGAATCTTTCAATTTTAAAATATTATGTAAAAAATTACTGTTTTAAAATAGTGAAGACCGTATAATAAAATGAGCGAAAAAGTTTTAGAAAAGTTGTGATGCTTGTCCTTACCTTTCTACATTAATAACACATAGTTAAGAAAGCTCTGGTTTTCGGAAGGAGACTTTATACTACAAATTTTCTAGGCTAGGATTAAGGCATAGTGCCAACGCCTTAGACCTGAGTGGTATGCCCTCCATACGGAGGTACATTTTAACGGTTGTGACTTTCCTAAATTTGAAAACGGAATTTAAAACAATACATTAATTAATTAGTAATTTAGATAACAAATTTCCCCATAGAATAGTATGAGAATAGACTAATAGTTGAATTAGATGAAGTGCCACCTAAACTGTAGGAACATGATAAAATTTCTAATTAAAAATACTGATAATAAATGTAATTTAAAAATTCAAAATTTTCACAAGTACAATAATGATTTTTATTTTTACTTTTTTATTTATTTATTAGAACTGAGGACTATTAATCTCAATCTGGGATTTTTGAGGTGTCAATTTTCGATAGTTGGACATTTACCGAAATCTAAAATTTATCGAAAATATGATTGAATAATTTGAAAGCGATGTTATAATTTGAAAAAAAAAAAAAAAAACTAATAGTCCTCCGTCCTAAACTAAATTCTGCTTTTGCCAGAATTTCCTCAAGATATATATATATATATTTTTTTTTTGGGGGGGGGAGGGGGGGAGAGAAAAAGAAAAGAAAAGAAAATTAATAACAATCACTGTCGAAACAAACACTATCGAAAAAGTTTTTTTTTTAATAAAGTTGAATTAGGAAATAAAAAGTGCGCATGCAAAATGAAATAAGAAAAAGTAAAAAAAAAAAAAAAAAAATGAATTTAATAATTTAATTTTATGTAAAACATGATCGCGTGCTATCTTAAAAAGTAGATGTAAAATTTAAAGTTTATGTGGTGCGTGTGGCATCTATAAAAATTGTTTTAAGAAATAGAATAGAATGAAGAAGGCAACGATGTTGGTAGCATTTTGATATATAGTTTAATTTTTTTTTTTTTTTTTTTATTGAAGTAATAGCTACCGTAGTGATGATTTCTTATGTTGAAACTATATTGAATTGTTATGCAAGCACAATCGATGCTTCTTTTTTTTCATTTTTTTAATGTTATTAATTGGAAGAATCATAAACATAATACCCTTTCAATTATCAATAAAATAGTATTTAAATATTTTTAAAAATAAATTAACAAATGTTTTTTTTCCAAAAAATAATGTTTTACTATCCGAATGACTAATTCTTCACGATATCTTTTATAATATTGTGATCTATTTAGTAAATAATTGTAAAATAAAAAACTTTTTATATACCATGTTTTTAAATTTTCTGTTGAATCATAGAAATAGCATTTTATCAATGTGTATAAAATTTTTAAAGTGATCATGACGTCAATTTTTGTGAAATGCATAATTTAACTTTTTTTTTTTTTTAAAGTTATATCTCCATAAATATATGTGGTAGCCACTTAAAAATTTATACAGACTAGTATCGCCCAGTGGTCGAAACTCGACCATTTTTTTTTTTTTTTTTTTTTTTTTGCAAAGCGAGGCAAAGCAAAGTTATTGCCTTGTTCTAAACGGAATGCAATTGCAACACAGCTGCGGCAATTGTTTGCCGATATTCACTCTTAACTGAATCAGCAGAGTTTTACTTAATATAACTATTTCTCTCTGTAGATGTTAGCCTTTCCTGAAATGAGAGAAAATCGCAACGTGAAAACGTCCCTTGTTGTGTGATACAGCCCAGAAGCTAATAGGTACCATGTCAAACCAAGGCCCAACCAAGTATCAAATTCTGTTAAATTAATTCGATTGGTTCATAAAGTACAGTGTTTGGGAAAAAAAAAAAAAAAAAAAAAGATATTTTTCAAAAATGGTCGAATTGAGGTCGGGAAATTTCAAAACGTTAACTTTATCGAAAACCGAAAATCTAAAACTTTTCTGAATCGTATATTTTCTACTTATATATGCAGAGGAAAGAATAATAAATCCACTTTTTAAAAAATAAAAATAAATAGTCAATTTCACTTAATTAAAATGCAAGGAAATCTCAAAACGTGTAAATTCATCGAAAACCGGAAATCAAAAGTTTTTATGTATCTTCTAATTGCTTCTTCTACCCACAAAAGCTAGCAATAAAGACACTTTTTTAAAAAATCTGGAGTGACTCCACTCGACTTTCCGAACATTGAGTAATTAACAGTTTTGTAGATAAAGTAAAAAAAGAGGAGTTGTTAAACGAACAAAAGAGAGAAAACCATAATAGAGTGTTTGAGTACTTTTCTCCATATATTACACGATGTTTTATTTAACGCTACTGAACTTTGAGCCCATAGATCATAATAATAAAGAATTTTCGTTGTGTCCCTGTAAAAAACCTATAAATGCTAGTTCACCAAAATGCTTATAGTTAGTGCAACAGCAATTTATAATATTCATATAAATTTTCAGCTCAATTGAATAAGGCGTTTAGATGCTATCGCACTTTTAAAAATTTGGTCCCATAGGCCATAATGATAAAGAATTTTTCTTTGTGTCCCTGCAAAAGAACTGTAAGTGCTAAATTCACCAAAATCTATACAGTTGGTGAAACTGTGACCTATAATATGTGTACAAATTTTTTGCTCAGATTAATAAGGAGTTTAGACGCTATCACACTTTTAAAAATTTGGCCCCATAGGCCATAATGATAAAGAATTTTTCTTTGTGCCCCTGTAAAAACACTGCAAGTGCTAGATTCACCAAAATCTATACAGATTGAGTAACTGTGACCTATAATATGTGTATAAATTTTTTGATCAATTGAATAAGGCGTTTAGATGCTATCGCACTTTTAAGATTTTGGTCCCATAGGCCATAATGATAAAGAATTTTTCTTTGTGCCCCTGTAAAAAAACTATAAGTGCTAGACTCTCCAAAAGTTATACAGACTTAGTATCTGTGACCTATAATATGTGTATAAATTGTTTGCTCAATTGAATAAGGCGTTTAGATGCTATCGCACTTTTAAGATTTTGGTCCCATAGGCCATAATGATAAAGAATTTTTCTTTGTGTCCCTGTAAAAAAACTACAAGTGCTAGATTCACCAAAATCTATAGGGTTCGTACTATGGTGACTTATAATATACGTACCAAATTTCAGCTTATTCGAATAAAGCGTTTAGACGCTAGCGTGTTCACCCACAGACATACACACATACACACATACACACATACACACATACACACATACACACACACATACATACATCATCGTGAAAATAGTGGAAACGGACTCAGGGGACCTCGAAACGTATAGAAACATCAAAATCTCCAATTCGGATTTTTGACATGATTACAATACTTTCCTCACTATAGTGTTCGGAAAGTAAAAATAAGTAGCCAATTTCAGTTAATTGAAACGTAAAGAAAGCTCAAAACATGTAAATTCAGCAAAAAACGGAAATCGGAATTTTGTCCGTATCGTCTACTTATACATGCAGCAGTTAGTAACAAATCCATTTTCCTTTTATTTAGTATATTAGTTGAAATATCACCCTTTGAAATGAAATGTTTACGTTTACATTCGAAACTGGAAGTTTGCCATTTTTTTTCTCTGGAGTTTTGTGATTTTAAATTAAAATTTTATCAATTTTACAGAAAAAATAACTCAATCAAGCACATATAGACAGTAACTTATATATAACTATACCCAAATATCGGAATTAAAATCGGCAGATAATTTCCGTTATTTTTTAATAATTTTTTACAAAAAATCAAATGGACGATTAACATAGAAAATCTTTTTCATGGCTCCATGGACAGACAGTGACGTCATCACTTCGCTTGCGTATAGTGATGCTACATTATACAAATTACTGTGTCTATGGTTTTATTTGAGCTTTATGAAATTGCCAGATTTAACAACTTTCTACTTTTAGGTATTTTTAATGTAAAGGAATACGTGTATAAAAGGGGAAAATGGGGGAAAATGCATAAAAAATAAATGTATTTTTAAATACCTTCTTGACATCGTAAGAAAATAATATTTGTATTCGCACCTTCCGGCTAACCATACCTTTCGAATGATACCATTTTCAACCCTCTACTCCCATAATTAATATGTTAAAAAGGGACTACAAATTTTATGCTTGCCTATTAATATATAGATAATGAGAAAAGTCCTCATAATCACATGCTACAGCCAAAACTTATTTCAAACGTTTTATAGGGTGGTCCAAAAATTTTGTTTTTTGTTTAATATTTTACTCGTCTCTTTTTCCTCTCCAGGATACAATTTTTGCTGAACTATATGAGGTGTAGCATGTTCCTTACACTACCGATGTTTCAAGATGATTCGTAAAGAACTTTTCTAGATATTTGACAAAATGTCTAAATTCGAAAGTGTCCAAATACTTATTGGTAGACAGTGTATAATGTTTATAAAAATCTGCTTGTAGAAATATATTATTGGCAAGCAATATTATTAATTATTTTAAGAATTTCCTGTATTTAGCGTACTATGCATTGTATATCTTAAGGATTGTTTAATCTTTATATATATACTAGCAGGCTACGCCCGCTTCGCTGGTCACTATTTTTAAATGAATCATTATAATTAATGAATTCTCAAAATTTCATTAATTTTTATCATGTGAAAAAAAAGAAAAAAAAAAACTCTGATCGGGAAAAATGTCGCACCGGGTCCCCACAGCCTTCAGCAGCGTAGACCCGTGCGCGATGCGCACGCGCGAATATATGAGCGCCCTAATAGTTTTACAAATTCGGAAATATCCGCAATCGATTTGAAAGTATCAAAAACCTCTATGCACCAGTTTTGAACGATCTATCTCTATTTTTATTTTTTTGCCCCTTCGCTCCCTCCCCCCTTCCCGCCCCTCCCAATAATTTTAAAAATTCAAAAATATCCGCAATCGATTTGTAGGTATCGAAAACCTCGATGTACCAATTTTGAATGATCTAACTCTATTTTTTTTTGCCCCTCTGCCCCCCCCTTCCCGGCCCTTCTAATAACTTTACACTTTCGAAAATATCCCCATTCGATTTGCAGGCCTCTAAAACCTATCTGTACCAATTTTGAACGGCCTAACTGTATTTCTATTTGTTTTTGCCCATAGCCCCCCTTACCGCCCCACCCCCCTTCTCGCCCTCCTAATAATTTTACAAATTCGAAAATATCCGCAATCGATTTGTAAGTATCAAAAACCTCTATAAACCAATTTTGAACGATCTAACTCTATATTTATTTTTTTGCCCCCCCCCCTCTCCCCTCCCCCTTCTCGCCCCTCCTAAAATTTTACACTTTCGAAAATATCCCCATTCGACTTGCAGGCCTCTTAAACCTATCTCTACCAATTTTGAACGGCCTAACTGTATTTCTATTTGTTTTTGCCCCATAGTCCCCCTTACCGCCCCACCCCCCTACCCGCCCCTCCTAATAATTTTACAAATTCAAAAATATCCGCAATCGATTTGAAAGTATCGAAAACTTCTATGTACCAATTTTGAACGATCCGACACTATTTTTATTTTTTTGCCCCCCCTTCCTTCCCCTCCTCCTTGCCCCTCCTGATAACTTTACACAATCGAAAATATCCCCATTCGACTTGCAGGCCTTTAAAACCTATATGTACCAATTTTGAACGGCCTAACTGTATTTCTATTTGTTTTTGCTCCATAGCCCCCCCACCTTGCTGCCCCACCTGGGAGCTGAATTTCTAAAATACCAGAAATTGGTTTTTAGATAGTTGCATTAGCTATATTTTAGAGCAAAAATTTCACGTATATCTATTTTTTTGTTTGAGATATATAGGATTATGCGAAATCACGTTTTACGCATGTGAAATCACGTTTTGCCACCCACCCCCCCCCGCCCCCCTTGGGGACCGAATTTCAAAAATTCCAGAAACCGGTTTTTAGACATTTGTATTAGCTATATTTTAAAGCAAAAATTTTACGGATATCTTGTTTTTTGTTTGAGATATGAAGGATTTTGTGAAATTATGTTTTGCCCCCTCCCCCTCTTGGGGGGCGAATTTTGTAAAATAGCTTGCGGCGTTGTCTTTCTCGGGTCGTAAACATTAACCGTGCCAAATTTGGTCCCGCTCGGTGAAACGGCCTAGGATTCTATAGCGGACACACACACACACAGACTCTGCTCTTTTATATATATAGATATATGTCATACTGTGTGTATGAATGTGGGTATGCATGTTTAACATCTCCGAAACCACTGAACCGATTTCAACTAAACTCTACTGAGATACTGCTTACTACCAGGGTTGAAGTACTGTGGGGATTTGACTTTCCTAGCGCAAGCGTAATGGAGGGGATATGGAAAAAAACCCCCTGAAAATAACATTTTATAGGATTTTCATAGTAATAATGCAGCTAAAGACATCAAATTTGAAATAAAGGCAACTTCTAATGTATACATTGTTCCTAAGTAGAGATTTTTAAAAAATCGAAATTAAAAACCGGGGAAATGATTAAAAAAACGTTGTAAAATTACACTTTTTACAAAATTTCATGGATGCGATTTAAACATTTTACGATTTAAATTAATGCAATAATTTTGACGCAATTTACAAAAATATATAGTGTTTTAATATAATTAAAATAATTTTTAAAACACATAGAAATGATGTCACTTTCGGGAAATCTGGGAAATGAAGTACTATCGACTTTGAAAAATTGCGTCATAACGAAATCTTAGGTAAAAAACGTACATTTTCATAGAAAAAACTGCTACATTTACTATGAATGTGGGGGTTTTATTAACGGGAGATAGAATAAATTGATGAGTGTTGCCACTGCAAAATAATTTATTTGTAGCAAACAATAACTGATCAAATTTTTGAGATTATCTATATTTATAAAAGAGTAAACTCACTGATTCACTGACTACACAGCCGTGGTAATTCTAGGGGAGATACAGTCACAAATTTTGATGAACAGGTTGGTTTTAGGTCCCTGACCTCCATTAAGACGGCATTACGAGGGGGCAAATTTGAGCCCCCCCCCTCCTTTAGCGCTAAATTCGTTCGGGGAATCTATAGAAGCTGAGGTCACACATTCTAGTGTATGGCTTACGTGTGTCCAACGGGGGAGGGGGGGAGGGAATAAACACGTTTCAAAGCATAACTTTGCTTCAAATTATCCCAGTAAGATTAATTTTTATGTGTGGGTTATTTATGCGTTCCCAACACGCACCATAAGGGGATTTTACGAAACATTTTCCTCCCCCCCCCTTTAAGGACGGGGTGGGAATGGGGGCAAAAACACTTATAAGAGGCTTATAAGAGTAACTCTTCTCCAAATTATCTCAGGATAGCGATTTTTTGATACGTCGATTGGTTATGCGTACTCAAGACACATACTAAAAAGGGATTTTGTAAAATTCCGTCCTATTCCCCCCCCCCCCCCCTTGAGTGTGTGGTGAGGGCAAAAAACATGTTTCCAAGCATAACTTTGCTTCGAATTATCTCAGTAAGATCAATTTTTACGGGTGGGTTGTTCATGCATTTCCAACACGCACTACAAAGGGATTTTATGAAATTTTCCCTCCCCCCCCCTTTAAAAACGGGGGGAGCAAAAAAAAGCTTTTAAAAGTAACTCTGCCCAAATTACCTTAAAATAGAGATTTTTTAATATGTAGATTGGTTTTGCGTACTCAAGACACACACTACAAAGGGATTTTGTAAAATTCCACCTTATTCCTTTTGGTGGGGAGGGGAGAGGCAAAATAAGGTTTCCATGCATAACTCTGTTCCGAACTGTCTTAGGCGATTTTTTATGTGTTCTCAACACGCACTATAAAGGTATTTTGTAAATGCAAGGAGGGCGGGGGGGGGGGGGGGGGTCAAAAACACGTACTCTTCTGCTTCAAATTATCTCAGAAAAGCGATTTTTTGATACATCGATTTGTTATGCGTACTCAACACATACAAACTGCAAAGGGATTATTTTAAATCCGTGCTACATGCTTCCATACATAACTCTGTTCCAAATTACCTTAGAATTTTTTATGTGTGGACTGCTAATGCGCATTCAACACACACTACAAAGTAATTTTGTGAAATTCTACTCTACCGCCACATAGGAGGTAGTAGGGGGGAGGCAAAAAAACATGTATTCATGCGTAACTCTGCAGTAAATTATCTTAGGAAGAAGATTTTTGATGTGTGGGTCAGTTATATGTATCTAACTCATAATCTAAAGAGATTTTTCGAAATTCCCTCCACCTTTTTTTCCTTTAAGAGCAGTGCGTGGAAGGGGGGGAGGTAAAAAACACCTTTAAAACATACCTCTGCTTCAGATAATCTCAGGATCTCGATTTCTTAATGTGTCGGTTAGGTATGTGTATGCAAACATGCACCATAAAGGGATTTTGTAAAATTATTATTCTTTTTTTTCAGAAAAGGAAAATAAAAGAAAATTAATAATAATCAGTTTCGAAACGGAAATTATCGAAAAAGTTTTTTTTTTATATAATTTTGAACTAGGAAATAGAAAGCGCGCGTGCAAAATGAAATAAAAAATAAAACGCAAATCATAAAAAGTATAATCAAAATAGGATTTTTTTTTTTTTCAAAACTAGGGGGCTCTGCCCCCTGCTCGCTCCGCTCACCAACCCCCGAGGAAGCTTCGCCTCCCCCGGACTCGCTTCGCTCATTAATCCCTGAGGGATTCTACCCGACTATTCGCAACTTTGCCTTTCATTGAATTGGAATATTAATAATACATAACACAAGAGAGTTGAACAATATTATAGAAATCCACAATATTTGGTATCGCATTGAAATACACAATATTTAATATTATATCGTTTATAATGTGTCAAAAATCTGTTATAACGTTCGACAATTTAATAACAATTTGCCATTATTTTGAGAGAGAACATAAAATAAACAACCATAGCACTAATTATTTAGAACAGAGAGAAATTCTTGACATCTAAATCACTTAGCGTTACAACTTTAGTATATGATCGACTTGTTAAATTTTTTCCACTGTTTGACGATGAATTCTTTGGGTGTTATTCACTGTAAAAAATTTTACGGCAATTTACAAATTATTACTTAGTAATAGTACAGGTATTATCTCAACTACTAGGGAAAACTTTGTAACCAGATTCTCCTTGTATTCAATGCTTAAATAACACATGTAATTCTACTACAATCTTCGCAGTATCTCTACGTCTCTGTCTCTTCTCTCCCCGTTTGGAGGGAGCGATTTCATTTGAGCAAACGCCAATACTGTGCGCATGCGTAGAAGATACCAGAGAAGAAGCCGAAGCGTAGCGTCGGGTCCGTCGTAAATAAATCGTAATGAGGCGGACTTTTTAAATCCTAATCTGTGATATTTTATTTATTGTTAACGTTATACACATCTGCATTTTAGAAAAAAGTAAGAATTCATAAATATATATCCTTAATTTGCAATACAGGATGCTTAGTTTGACGTTATCTTATTTTAATTTAAACTTTATAAATTCTTAAGCCTCATTTTGGAACAACTGGAAAACCCCCATGTTGGAAAACTGGAATATTGCATGATGGACGCGTTTCAAATATCTGATAAACAACCCCTGCTAGGTGAAGGTTTGTGTTAGTTAGTGATTATTTATTTAAAATTGCTAGCTACGCAAATACTTTCCTGGCAAAGCTTTTATTATTATTATAATTTACTAATGTGATATTAGTTAACGTTCAAGAAACAGGTCGGATAAAACAATCAAAAAGTTAAAAAGGTATGTAGTTTTAATTATTATTATTCTGAGGTACTTATTTAATTTAATGTTTTTATTTTTTGTAAAATAAGTATTACATAATTAACCCCTGAAAATGGTATGCATAATTTATGCAGTTTAGAAATACCATATTAAGTTTCACCGACATATATTTATAAAAATATTAAATGACCTTTATTGTTATTTATTATTAAAATTCTAAAAGTGTATTTTATTTTACTTTATTATATTTAATCATTTTTTTTTTTTTTTTTAATGTCATAACAACATGTTATGGATGTTATTTCACTGCCTAATAATATCTATATATATACATAACAGTTTACTAATTCATTATGTATAAAGACATTCAGTTTTATTCCAGTTTTATAAGCTCATATTAAAAAAAAAAAAAAAAAAAAAAAAAGTGATAATTAAAAGAAAAAACATAATTTTAGAAAAAATTTGTTTATAAAAATAGATTTAATATTTATTGATAAAAGTTTTGAGAAAACGTATAAATATTACTTTTTTCTAATCAATTTTATGACATTAATCAATTAGAAAAACATTGAATAGGTGCATAAAACTTAAAACAATAAAGCTTTTTCTTAATGTATATACTACGTTATTGGAAAAAAACTAAATTTCTTCTTGTAATTATGAAGAAGATTTTTGATGACAATAATAGACATGAATAAATATATTGAATTATTGGAGAATTCTAAATGCATAATATCCCACTGAAGCTTTTGTTATTATTATTGTTAAAGTAAACTTCAGTTTTATCAAGGTTTTTTAAATAATTTTAAATGTAATGTACTGATTATTTTGAAAAATATGCTGATTTTTTTACCGAATAAAATTTGGCATAGTACTGCAAAAAATATTTTCTTTTCCCATCATATTTTAAAAGTTTCGATTCTTTAAAATAAAATTTATTAATTAAATGTACAATATTAATATATATATACGTATTTATTTATTTATTTTGACTTATTCAAAAAGAAAATATCTTTTAAAAAACATATTTAATATATTATATATAAAAGTTAAGGCAAAAACTTTTCAGAGGCCACCCCTGAATTCAGGGTTTTTAAAAATTTTGCTCTGAATCTCATGTTAAATTATTTTGTTTTTTATAGAAATTTCTTATCTTGAATGTTCAATTTGTTTTATAATGTATTAAGAAGTCTCCTAATACTATCACTTATTATAGGTAGCGATAGCATATATCATTAATAAATCTCCCTATCTGCATGCAAGTAACAGTTTTCACGGTTTTTACATGTTAGATAGTTTCACCTCTGACTTTGGTATATATTTTTGATATTTCGAGCAATTTAGATCTTCTAAAAGTATATATTTAAATAAACGCATATAATCTGCCGTCATTTTTAATAGGAACTAAACAAAAAAAAAATTCTATTATTATTTTTTTTTAAATTTAATATATTGAGCAATATGAAATATATTCTGGTATTTACCAAATAAAGTTTGGCATATTATATTGCAACAAATATTTTCTTCTCACAATCATATTTTAAAGGTATCTATTTTTTAGTTAAAATTCGTTAAAATATGATTCCATTTATTTATTTATTTATTTTGACTTAATCAAGAAGATATTTTGTTTATGATATATTTAATATATTATACTTAAAATAAAGGTGAAAATATTGTTAACGTTTTTAATATTTCAAACAATTTAAATTTTTTAAGATTACATATTTAAATAAATAATTTTTATCAGCAATTATTTTTAACTAAAACTAAAGAGGTTTCTTATTATTATTCTATTATTATTTCATTAAATTTTAAATTTAACATTGTGAAATATATGCTCATATTTACCAAATAAAGTTATGCATATATTATTGCAAAAAATGTTTTCGTTTCACAATTATATTTTACAGGTATCGATTTTTTGAGTTAAAGTTTGTCAATAAAAAGTGATTCCATATACGTACTTACTTATTTATTTATTTTGACTTAAAAAAAAAAAAAGTTTAATAAATTATATATAAAAATTAAGGTAATGATATTGATATATGTTTTTAATATTTCAAACAATTTAGATTTTGTAAAAGTATATATTTAAATATCGATCAGCCATCATTTTTAACTAAAACTAAACATAAAAGGTTTTCTATTATTATTCTATTATTTATTTAAATTTTTTAGCAATATTACTCATAATATTAAATATTGTTAATTTAAAAATTTTAGTAAGGTAACATGGGGTGTTTAAGGGTAAATTTATTTATATTACTTGTAGTATTTCTGTAAACGTAACTGTAAAATTTTTGTGAATATAACTGAAATTCATTTGCATTATTAATTACATTTCCTTAGCACAATTACTGATAAAAAATCTGTATTCTAAACAAAACAAATTTAGTAAGGTTACATGGATATTATTTGAATTTACACTAATAATAACCATGTATCCTACACAAAACATTTCCTGGTAAAATTGCAGTATTACTTTCAGTAATGCTACTAACACAATCTTAGTAAACATACAAAAAAAGCACTTGACCCGTTAACTAAGAGTTTCTTAGTATATTTACTAACGAAGTGCGTGTAATGTTTACTAACTCTAACGGAGTAAGAACAATCTTTTGAACACTTTTGAACAATCTGTATTGGCTACTAGAAAAGTTTATGGAATACCAGTTTCCTAGAATTTTTCTAGTAGTACTACAGAATTTTTTTTACAGTGTTGCTTGATTAAAGAAATTATGAACTTTTTTTTTTCTAATACCTATATTTTTTTTTTTTACTATTGAATTTTTTTAGTTAATTTAGGACAATATGTAATACTCTGCATTTATTTCCAGCGTACAGCAAGGTTTAAAATGGTCCTTCCAACACTAAAGATGCAACTTTTTAAAGTGCATTTTTTCTAGAATATGATTTAGTCAGCTTGAAGATAAATATTTTTATGCGATTATTGCAATTATTTTAAAAATTTCATTAGTAGTAGTAGTACGACAGGACAATTTCTTTCAGATAGCGATTTTACATTGTCGAAACTTATTGTACTACACCATGAATTTGCCGAGATGCCTGTCAATATCTGATTTTAGCATTTAATTTCTTAAACTGTATTAAATACTAAGGAACAACTTTAGTATATCTCCACAACGATATTTGGCGATTTTTTGTTGGCGATTATGGCTAAATCATAAATGACAAATGATAAAATCATAATTATAAATTATAAAACATAAAATCATAAATCCAAAATAAATAACATATAGGCTGCCATATTATATCGCAAACAGTCCAGAACGACATGGTTATCGTTAGGGATATACTAAAGTTATATCAATACTAAGTTAAATCGGTGTGGGGGGGGGGGGGATCACATTTTTTGATATCTACTGATAAGTGAAAAATTCACCCTTGATTGTATTGTAAAAATGAATTGCCGGTTTGAAGTATTCGAGATAGACCATCACCATTCATAAATTGGATGGCTTTTGAACATTTGTTGACAATATTTTCTGAATAAGTGTTGATGATGGCTCCTGAATACTTGTTGGCGATATCTGCTGAATAATTATTATTGTTGGCGATATCAATTGGATATATATTGATCATGACATCTTAATAGTTGTTGGCGATGTCTCCTGAACTTGTGTTGATTTTGGTCTGAATGTTTGTTGGCTACATCTTCTGGATATAAACTGATTACACCTTGATTATTTTTACATATATATTATGTAATATTAAATTTAGAAAATAAAAAATGAGCGTGGAGAATTAAATTTATTGATATTGGATAATTTAATTTAATTTAATTTAATTTATAAAGACATCAATGGTACAGGAAAAACTACTTCAGCCTTTTTCTTTCTAATAATGAACAGAACGAAAAACGGATATTTTACCTGGAGATATTTTGTACATTTAGACCAAATAAAAAATTTTCTTCTTTTTTCCCTCGTGAATTAAGTTGAAAAATATTTAAAATAAAATTGAAAAAAAATCGTTCTAAAGCAATGGTACAGTTTAACCTCTTGGCGAAATTTTAAATTTGGCACCGAAGTAGCTTACACGTTTCTCGCGAAAATCTTGACATGCATAATTGCGATAGATAATTTAAGTCATCGTCAAAATAAATGAAAAATTTAAAATCAGCCAATGAGGTCCTGTATTAGCTGTAACTACAATATTTTAGCAATGCAGTTACTACATTCCTTTATACAGGAAAAAAAATGTCCTGTTGTATTGAATTCTGTTTTCTGCAAAGTTTTATATCAATGCTTAAAAAACAAAAATAGTTTGCGGATTTTATTATTATTATCATTATTATTGCACCATTTTATAATTTATCTCTATGTCCATAAGAAGGCATGGCTAAAGTTAAAATGGCTATTGTGATTGCGTAAATGAATTCCTTGGCGAAAACGTACGAGCTTCATTTCTAAATTTTAAAAATCGCTAAATTGGTCATAGTAAAGATCTATCCTTTTAAATATGTTTTGAGTTAACTAAATCTTTATATAAACTAATATAAATTTTTATCTCATAAATTCAATTTTAAAAATGTCTGCGCTTAACCTCTAACTCTATACCCACAGATTATAGATATATACAGATAAAGCAGTTGGCAATTTACATCCAGCGCGAAAACAGCCCCTGGGAGAATCCATTGTACTAAATCGCGGAATTTCATGCCTGTAACCATAGCAACGACGAGTTTGACTTGAGAAAGCCAAGTTGGCATTGGTTTTATGGTTACCGCATTCTTCTCTTCTGGTCTGGTTTTGTTTATTCTGTGGTGAATGCAATGGCGCTGGTTTAATACTGTTTTTGTTCGTGTTCCTTGTTTGTACTTGTAATAAGTAAGTTAATTTTAATGTTAATTATTTAAATGGATTAGTATAAAATTTTTATTATGTCATTATTTTATTCAATCTAAAAGTAATTGCATGATTAATCATCATCTTTTAAATGATGTTTCTGTTCGATTTCCTTTCTGATTTTTCTGCCCCCCATAAATGTTTTAATACCTACTTAAAAGTTATTAATATATAGTTTGGTCTTAAAATTAATCATTAATTGGAAAAATTGTGGTTATTCGGGACTTGAATTTATGCTACAAAATCACAAAGAAGTTTAAGCGTATAGAATGTGCAATATTACTTGAGTTTGATTAACAAACAAAAATCTTGTTCTTGTCTTTTATTGCAAAAATAAATATATTTAAATATATTTATTTTTATATTTATATATATTTAAATATATATATTTGGAACTCTGACCACAACGAGAGTATAAATTAATATTCTTATACTGGCTTTCATTAAATAATTTCTTTTTTAATTGTTCAGCTATAAATAATTAGCTTACTCTCTACGAATGTCAATGCCGGATAATTTGCAGTTTGATTGGATTGCTTCCATCTAATTATTTAAAAACTAACGAATATTTCAATCTCTGATTTTACATCAAATAAAAATTGAATTTTGTTTATACAATGGGTTTTCAATTACAGTAAAATTATAGTATTTTCGAAAGTAGACACATCAATTATGAAATCAATAACAGAATTTTCCCCCTAAATTCAGAATTACTGTTTTACACTATAACTAGCCAATTGTTAAAATTTATAACGCATAAATGTAATCCCTTTAAATTACTCTAAAGAGGAAAACAACTAGAATGATGTGAAATGCTAAAAGTAACAGTATGAGATTAAAATACTTTTTTTTTTTTTTTTTTTAAGTTAAAAGGAATTAGTGCATAGGTTATTTTATTAATGTATATTTCTGTTTATAATTTTTCATTCTATATTTAATAGTATCCTAAAATTATTTTCTGTTTTCAAAGAAGCTTACTGACTAAAATCAAACTTGAAATTTTTGATGGGACATGTGACTTTTAGTATCTAAAAATGTTTTAAAATTTATTAAAGGTACTAAAACCAAAAATTAGGAAAATGTAATAAACTGTAGATATAAATTTGTTGCAAAAAATTATTTCAGGATGCTCTTTGTATAGAATTTTAGGCTTTTGACAATTGTTGTCAAAAACTTGCCAACCCTGCATTGAATAAATAAATGTGTATAACTTGAGAAATTATGAATTAAAATAATTATAAAAAATTATAATCTTAGTATTGGAATACTTGTTTAAGATGCTAAAATAAATTTTTCTTAAGCAAATAAGTAAATAAATAAAAATAATATACATTTCTAAGTTTTGGAAGCGATTAGCTTTCTGTTATACTTTATTATCTTAATATTTAATAAGAACCTAATATTTTTCTCTATGTGCTAGTCGTTTAATAATTTTAAGAAAATAACTGATATTGACATGGTATAATTCTAGGGGGGGGATGCAATTAAGAATACTGTACTATTTAAATTACTGTATTGTATTTTGTTAGAATGAAATTACAATGAAGAATGAAGACAAGCCTTTATTATGCATTCTAGATCCTTATGTAGATGCCCAAAGAAGCAGAAGCAATTTTTTTTTCTCCAAGTAAAGCATTGGAAATGAAAACCAGGTAATTTTTTTATGTGATTTTCTACAATATTTGAAAATAAAAATATACTTTTTATTAAGTGTTTGAAGTTAGATACCTATCTAAAGTTGCGATGAAGCCCCCCCCCCCCCAAAAAAAAAAAAAAAAAAAAAAAAGACTTATGTAAATTTATAATATGTAAAATATTAGTATTTAGTAGTTTAACTAATATATAAATTTATTAGTTAAACTACTAAAATTTTTTAATTGTGTAACAGGATTATTTGAGACCATAATTTATAATCAAATTTGAAAAGTTCATTTCCTCTTTTCCTTTCAGTATGTAGAGTATAAAATGTTATTTTTTGTTAGGAGTAATTAAAAAAGAAGTTTTCAAGGTAGAATAATTATGTCACAAAGAGTGTAGGTAAATTTCAGACCAACGTTTGGTTCAGAATTTACCTATGTCTTTTGGAGGCGTAAAATGTCTCTATTTTAGATTTGTAAAATGCAAGGGATCAGTTATAAATTTAAAAGAGCTTGAGGGTCTTAGTTTTTGTTTTTCAAAGTTAAATGCTTTGTAGCATAAGTTTGATATTGTAGGATAGTGCAAGTTTGATAATCTATGCATATGCAATATGCATAAAATAGTGGTTATAAAGTATTTTATTTTATTTTATTTTATTTTTTTAAGCATGATATTTCATCCACCACCACCAGTGTCTAGAAAGTACTTAGAATTTACAGAAATAGTGATAATAATAATAATTTGTAAACACAATAAAGTACATGTTACATGTGGTACATTAAAGATTTTTATTTTCCGAACGTATACTATGTAAGAAAATAATTTTATCGTGAAAAAATTCAAGAGTGAGATTTTGGTGTATCTATACAGATTATGGGCTTCTGAATTCATTTTGTTATTTTTACAATAGTGTATGTAGATATGTGTGTGAATGAACATGTTAGCCTCTATACACTTTGAATGTTGATAGCTGAAAGAGAATAGGTATGTTATAGGTCACTGTCACACAAACTATACAGATTTTGAATAAATGTAGCTTTTAGGTTTTTTTTTTTACTACTGAAGACATAAAGAAAAATTACTTATTATGGCTGTGAACTCAAATTATTTAAAGTGTGATAGCATTTAAACGCCATATTCAGTTGGTCTAAAAGTTTCTTTAAAGTATATTAGTATATTATACCTTACTGTCACACAAACTACATAGAGTTTGATGAGTTAAGGACGTATAACTTTTTATTTTTTAGGATACAAAGTAAAATTTTTATACATTGAGGTATATGGTCTCCAATTATTTGCATAAATAATAAATATAAAATTGTTTGCAGCACTCATGCCTACTTTACCTGAAGAAGAGCTGTTTAGAAAAAATGTATTATAATTTAGTTTTAAATTACAATAAAATTGTTCTTTTATTCTTGGTTTTTATTCAAATTTTTATACTTATTTCTTTTTAACGCCAGTACTGTGGTGCTTTTTTAACACGCTTTTATTAGCTTCACCTGTATGTATGTTTGTAACCGCTCTGGGAGCAAACAAAAAATCTATATTGTAAAAAAAGACTTCCCTACGTGAACGCTGTGGCTGTGAGGTAAAGCTCCGGGCTACGAACCTAAAGGTCTAGCTTTCGAGCCCAGTCAGGGGAGATTTTTTAAAAATGTTTTTTTTTTTTTTAATTCTAAATTATTTAATTAAAGATTTAAGTGTATGTAAATATTATGGTGTGTCACTCACATGATTTTCTCTTACCCTGCATTTTAATGCTAAGATTTTATGCTTTTTAGTTCACATTTCTATAAAAGCGTGTTCTTTATTTTTTTTTTGAACTATCATTTTATTTTTAATAACATATGCACATATAATAATGAAATTTAGATTTATTATTCATATGCACAAAAAAAGTTTTCTATAGAATACAGTATGAGATTTACAGGGCCACTCAAAAATATTCACACGCATTAACAGCTATAGCTGGAAATTGCTAGAATTGCATTTTTGATTTTATTAAGCATTTTAGGTTTGCCTTTTATTCCTTCTTTTCTTAAATTAAGTAATCTTAAGGTCAGCCCAGTGCTGGTATTTCATAACTTGTGAATCTTGTTTGAAAAAATTGATTTTTTAAAATATTTAATATTTTATTTTCAATCAGTAAAATTCAAAATATAACTTACAAGGAAGCATTCAAAAGGTGTCGTCTTCAAAAAATATTGAAAAAAATATATATGATTCTACTCTTCATAAAACACCAGGAAGTGAAAAAATTATCGGCTGAAATGAATTACAGCAAAACCTATCGCCTAACAATATGAAATCGCCAAATATGCTTAATTTTTATAATTTTTTGTGGTCTCTGTAATTCATTGCAGCTCCCCTTAGAAGCGCTCTAAATCGCTCCAAGAGTGATGAGCGGGAGCTGCTCCCCTGTTAATTCATTGCAGCTGATAATTTTTTCACTTTCTGGTGTTTTAGGAAGAGTAGAATCACATATATATTTTTTAATGTTTTTTGAAGACGACACCTTTTTGAATGTTTCCTTGTTAGTCAGAATTCGCAATATACTTGTAACATGTTTTATTTTTTAACTTATTACAGCACATGATACATTTTGTAACTTTCAGAAAGATAACTATGAACATTTTTAGTTTCAACCAAGTTTTTTTATACTTTTTTTTTTCCTTCCCCCCCCCCCTTTTGTTTTGTTATTATTTTAGGATTGTTTTTTTACAAGGCTTGCAAACAACCCTGCAATAAATCTCAGAATTTTTTAAATAGTATCAGAATGTCCCCAGCAACTATGGCTATCTTTCATCATCCCCCCCCTCCATATTCATCCTTTTAAAAGCAAAGCAGACTCAACGTTTTACTCTACTTTACATCATCACTACTATAATATGGGACTAGGAGCTAAAAGTGTTTATTTTAACATGTTGTAAATATGAGAAATTGGGGGGGGGGGGGGGGACACTAAAAACTTATGTATGGTTTTAAAAAAAATCATTAAGTTTTTTTTTTTTTACTATTTCTTGTAGGAGGGAAAATTTGTCGTTGTGTAATTGTAACATAGTGAAACTATTATTTTTGTCTGTTAAAAAATGTTCCTGATTTTTATTTATATATATATATGTATGTATGTATTTTAATGTGCACGAAGGATGCTTGCATGAGTGGTAGTGAGTGCGGCACAAATGCTGTACAGATTTTCATAAATGGTTGGAATAGGTTATAGGTATAGAAATATAGGTTGGAAAATTTTCTATTATGTTTTTCGAGAAATTTTTCAAAGCCAAAAAAGTCAATTTTTTTTTAGTACATTTTTTACATGACATATTTAAACTTTTCTTTCAGTACTCGTAGTACCAGTAACAGTAATGTGAGATATAGTGTGAAAAACAAAAGTTTTTGATTTAAAGACATCATTTAGAAATTTATCAGATATATAATTTGAGTAACTTGCTCGAGAAGATGTTATTTATTATGATACATGAGATCTATGGGTGCTAATCAGCATTTTGAATATCCTTCAATAACTTTGTGTGAATATAATTATTAAACATTTTGCAACTGAAAAGAAGAATATATTGTTAAAATCCCTTGTTAAAATAAGTGTTTGATAATCATTTACTTTTACTGTTACAGCATCTCTCCAACTTAATCAGCAGTGTGGATGGTCAATGTGTCTACAAAGGACATGTAATTATTTCACTTTGAGAAAGAGCAGAGCTAAAGAGCAGATTCCCAAAATTTGTTGTACCTTTTCTTATAAATGTTTCAGGAGTTTCCAAATATTTGCCGCCAAAAGAGAGTTCAGATTCTGGCTCATTAGCAACTACGGAAATAATATCAAATCTTAAAGCTAACTTATTAATTTCTAAGCCTGTAAAACCAATTTCCTAAACTCGCAACAATAATAAATTAAAAATAATAAATTTATATCTAAAAGTAATAAAGTGGTATATTTTTTGCATTGTACAGTTTTTTTTTTTTTTTTTTTTTTTTTTTTTTAATAATATTTGAAAAATAGAATTACTGTGTCAAATGAATTATATTTATTAAGTATGGTTATTTATATGATTCTTGTCTTATGAGTTGAAAAATTAACTTTATGTGTATGTAGTTCAAAGTATTAAAAAATGTAAATCTGTATTTAACAAATTTTCCATACAATGAACTTCTTTTCTGTATTTAAAGACTGTTAAATAGAAGTCTGCTTTTTGATCGTGATGTACAGTCGGTAACAAAAGTGTCCGAACACTAGCAAAAATTCCTATGTAAAAAAAGTACATTTCATAAGATTTTATTAAATAAATCCTTATCGAATCCTGTTCTTACACTGACTAAGAACAGGATTCAACAAGGATTTATTTAATAAAACCGTATAAAGTGT
Organism: Salticus scenicus; assembly: GCA_963930645.1. Lineage (NCBI taxonomy): Eukaryota > Metazoa > Arthropoda > Arachnida > Araneae > Salticidae > Salticus > Salticus scenicus. The sequence goes on from OZ005649.1 coordinate 107,531,898, forward strand.
ACTTTTTTTACATAGGAATTTTTGCTAGTGTTCGGACACTTTTGTTACAGACTGTACAATTGTAATAAACGGAGCGGCGTACCGCAACCCAAATGTATGCTTTAGTTATTCTTATTTATGTTTATATAAGTTTTAGAGATTGATTTTTTTTGCTTGATAAAGGAGAATCAGTGAAAGTTATAAAACATATACAGGTAAATATTTTAATATAAACATTTGTTTATATGAAAACTGTTTTCAGGTTCAAGTGCAATAAGTGCAAGTTTCAGAAGTCGTGGTAAATGAAATTAAAAGCAGGTTTGTAAATCCTTGCTAAATTTTATAATTAAATAAATTTATGCTAATAGTTTTCAAGATATTTTTTCATGCTTGATATTGAAAGTAATAGTATTTTTGTTTTTTAAAGTAGCTGCATTTTAAAGCACAAAGTTGGCAAAAATTCTCTTTTCTTTTTTATAAAATCAACTGACAGTATTTCCTGTTTATTTTTATTTTTAAAATAAGATTTGAAAAACCTAAACATGGTAAACAAATATTAATTAGCTGAGAAAGTTTTTAAAATATAATCATATATGTTATATCAAATACTATTCTATTTGTACATATTTTGGATACAGTTAAATTTTAAGAAATGTTAACCAAATGTTTATTTATTTTTATTTTTCTTTTTTAGTTCAGTAGTGACGTTAAAATTCTATCCTCAGTTTTTTGGTATTATTTCTCTATATATAGATATCTTTTTTTTTTTTTTTTTTTTTTTTTTCTTATTTAACACTGAGGAATTCTTTGATTTTTCTGTTTTTCCATGCTCGTGTTCTACATTTTCTTCAGTATTTCACAACTGATTTGCAAAAACAAAACAATTTTTTTTAATTGCATTACTATATAAATAATTCCTTAAATAGATAAACTGAATAGCATTTATCCCCATTGCAAAATTTTCCTTTACAATACAAGGAGTCAAAAATTTTATAGCAATTTGCAGGATGTGAAATCTCAAAATTATTTTAGATGGTCAGTGCAGATTCTTTCATCTCGGAAAAGTATAACATGAGTATTAAAGAAAGTCAATTTTGTGCTTTACAGATTGCACAGAATTGACTTTGTGCAGTCACACGAAATTTTGTGCAACTGACATGAAATTTTCTTTACCTCCCAAGGAAATGTTTTTCAGATTTTTTTTAAATTATTACAAGTGAAGAAAATTGATTATGTTGTTTCAAATTATTACAGATATATGATTGAAACACTCGTGTTAAAAGTATTGATCAGTTCTTTTGGAAAAAAATATTGAAAATTACATTCCTTGGAGAAAGCAATATTTCTACATATACATTTTATAATGTTTGAATACTACTATTAATTAAAATATTTTTAATTTTATGCTTGTTTAAAAATACTCCCCATTGTATTCATTTCTATGAAATTTTGACTTATGCTGTCATATGAACCAATTATTATGAAAAGACAAGATGATAGCACAATCTGTTGAGCAATATGCATCAAAAGTTGATAGACAAAAAATTATGTCAAGTTGCATCTAAATGTAAAATTTCAAGCATATGTTATTGATCTCAGGGTGCATCGAATTTTTGTCACACACATGCAAAGCCATAGCCAAGGAGGGGAGTTAAAATACAACCCCTTCTTGAAATTTTGCAGGTTTGTCAAAAATTTTTAGCATTCAACATTATGTACTAGAACTTGAACATCCAAAATTTTTTTCTGGCTACGCCCTCGTACTGACGTTAGGACAAAAAAGCCAGAAGTCTGTTACTCTTAAAATGTATAAAATCATCAAAAATTGGCAGTCTGAAAATTTTCAAACCAAATGTTTTCTTCTTATCAAATCAGATGTCAGTGACAATCTCACTTTTTTTTTACTAGGCATTAGGGGTATGGAAAAAATTACTACTTTTTCCTTTCTTTTAATAGGTGCCTCACAGTTCTAAAAATTTCAATTTTTTCATTTTCCCATTTGTATCCTAAATAAGCAAGAATAATACTACTCCAATAACAGAATCATCCTTATTTGCTTATGACTCAATTGGAGAACTAACAGTACATATAAATTTGAATGTAACTATCATGTTTAATAAAATTTCTCATAAATTATTGAATAAAATGACGTTCAAAGTTTTGAAAAATTTTAAATTGCTCCCTGCTAATTTTATTTTTTCTCTCTCAATTTTACATTATTATTGTTTAACAATTTATTCTTGACCTACTTGGATATTTTTTTGTGGATCCATTGGTAAGTTAATTGATTAAATATATTTAAAAGCTGGAACTGAATGCAAATTTTAAGCATTTAAACAATTTTTTGTTCGCCATCATGCTATAGGTATGGAGAGCGTAAAGAATCATGAAAATTTTTTACCTCGGTTTTTTTTTTTTTTATTATTATTTTTTTTACACTTTTCAGGTATGGGGATACCAAAAATAATAAAATTTATATGTTGTCAGTCTGAAGGGTGTCAGTTTGTTAGTTTGTCTAACTATCTTAAGAATAAAAGATCGCAGGTAGGTGGGGCCAGTTTTAAAATATTATCTATAGCATTGGCTAGAACACTATTGATTTTCAACATTCTAATTTAAAAACTTCAAAGGTTATTCAAAATTTACGATTTTCTTAACATGGGAGGTAGGGCAAAATTTTGTTTAAACATACATTAAAAGCAGTGGCGGATTTAATCGGGGGGCTAGGGGGCTGAAGCCCCCCCCCCCCCCCCCCCAAAAAAAAAAAAAAAAAAACACTGACATTCACAATTGAATATTACAATTGTAAATTTTTTATTCGTCTAGAATAACACTTTGAAAAATCTTAGCTCCCCCCCCCCCCCAAAAAAGTCAAGTTCTGGATCCGGCACTGATTAAAAGAGATATTTTTACAGTAAAGGTGCGAGACCAGCTTAAAAGTATGTTACAATGCTCGCATGAACACAATTAACCATGGAAACTGCATACATTACTCGAAATTAACCATTTTTTTAACATGGCAGAATCGCACAAAATTTCGCATAAACATCCATTGCAGTTTAAGTCATAAGATCAATAAAGTACGATAATTAAGTTCAGTCTACTTTTAAAATAATCTAAAATAGGTTTTCTTAAATAATTCAAAACTGTTACTAATTTGTCTTCAAACTTGCCAATTCCGATCAAATTTTTCAAGTGGAATTACGAACTTCAGAATGCCAAATTTGAATTTCCTGTGGTTATTTAAGTTATGCTTATAACAGATATACATACAGATCAGCCACTTAAAATTGGACTTTCGTATTCAGTGAACCTCAAAATGTGATGTTATACAAAAAACCAGTGTTGAAAATAGAATTTGAAAATATATTTTCTTTACAGTATGACTGTTAAAATTTAATTTTTCTTCCTGAGCAGTGTTTGTTGATATAGTAAAATGTAACAAAGCACTTACACCTGCTACATTCAAGTTTTGCTTAATTTTGGTTAACCTTGTATGTTGTCTGTAAATTTTATGCATATCACATTGTGCACTTAAATTTAGTTGTATTTAAAGAACACCGAACATAAAATGAAATAGACTGCCAGCAATTTCCAAGTATATATTCCCGATATATTCAAATACTTTGGATAGCCCTGTAAACAAATGATAAATGATTTCTATTCCATATTCTACACAAAACATGCTTTTATGCATTGAAAAAAAATATGTTCATTCCATTTTGTTTAGGGCAACCTATATATGTTACACTTTACTTAATGAACTTTTCCCCGTAGACGTAATGTATTTGAATTCTTTTGGATATCCCTGTACATAAACCATCTGCTTCATCTCAACGAAAAGTTTAATGTAGCATCACTACATTGTACAGATTTAGAATACCGAGTTTGGACTTCCTTCTGTAATTTGTTGTTGAGAAAAAACAGAGACCAACTGATAAAAACATGTTTTTCAGATTCAGGAAACCTGAAAATGTGTAAATGAAACAAAAACTCAATTTCAAAAATTTGACTCAAAAACAATACTATTTCCAATATGGATGTTAAAAAAAAACAAAAAAGATGGTAGTGTAAGATTTATTTATTAATAAAAAGATTTTTTTCATTTATTATTATTATTTATTTTTTTTTAGAATGCAAAAATTTATTTTTATTAAATACTACCTAATACAAATTTAATATATTCTTTTAAAGCTCATTTATCTTCATAACAATATTGAAAAATACATTAAAATTGGTTTACCGATATAATCTTATTCAAAACATGTAAAAAATAAATAAATAAATGAGATTTTATACATATTTAATTAATTTTTCACATGAAATATGTGTAACGAAAATATTAGCACGCGTATATTTAAAAAACTAAAAATAAAAAGTGCATAACCTTCCTTTCTTTTTCATTAAAAAAAAAAAAAATCGCCAAAAGAGCGATAATCAGCCAAATCTTTATACCCATAAAACTGATTACGAAATCGCATACGTAATCCGTGACGTATGAGTAGTACTTCGGTCCCTCGTCAGGGGCGATAGTGTCTATGCGAAATTTATATGTTAAATGTTTACCATTAGCTTCTATGTAAGTGACGGCTTTGAATGTTATCAGTACTCTGTGTCTATACCAATAATTGTTTAACATAATCATGGTATTCATTACTAAATCTTTTTCGCCTAACGTTAAAATAAAGGAACAACTTCAGTATATCCCCACAACGATATTTGGCGATTTTTTGGTGGCGATTATGACTAAATCATAAATCTAAAAATCATAAATCATAAAATCATAATCTAAATCATAAAATCGTAAATGATAAAATCATAATCTAAATCATAAAACATAAAATCATAAATCCAAAATAAACAACATATAGGCTGCCATATTATATCGCAAACCGTCCAGAACGACATCGTTATCGTTCAAAACGGCGCCAAAGAAAAATCGCTAAATTCAGCTGTGGGGATATACTGAAGTTATACCATAATATAAACTAAAATTAAAATATAAACTAATTTTCGTTTCATCTTTATTAAATTTTTACGTAATATTTTTTAAATATTGGTTATTTTCAAATGTTTTGCTATTCTAAATATTTTTTTCTTCTCTCGAGCATCTCAAAGATGCCAATTATTCAATTTTTCTTATTTACACCATTGATAACATTTTAATTTTCCTGAGGAAAGTGACGTCAGAGACACAGAAAAAAACATCATAGGAGAAACTTTTCCCTCCGGTGGCAAATAGAGTAGCTTTATAAACCCGCGTTTTTACTTAATAACTTACTTAATTAAAATGATAGAAATTTCTAAGCAGCTGAAATGCCTTCCTTAAAGCAGTCGGAATGCACTGATATATCTCATGACGCGGGGAACCCTGCCCTCCGCGAGAAGTTGCTGTCGCAGACAAACAAAATTGACGCCAGCGACAGTTACTTTTTTTTAATATATAGAGAAATTACGCCAGAATAAATAAAATGTCATTGCATTCTTGGCGATTAAAATTTAAAAGGCGTCACGGGGGTCTTTTACTAAAACCGTACTGCCTGCGGAAGTATGAAAACTGAGTCATCAACCTTGAATTTTTTGAAACTTTTCTTTGAATAATTCTGGTTTCACTAATGCACAATATTTATTTGGATCTAATAATAATTTGGCCTTTGGTAAGTTAAAGTTTTAATTAGGTTGTGAAATTGGTATAATATTTATAAGTTTCAAATGTTAAAGGTAAATAAGAAAAGGAATAAAGTGCGAAAATTTCGCACGGGTTTGCTAGTAATAATTAATAAATAAAATTATAATTATTAAATCAAAAAATAGGAAATTTCTTTGAGAGCATTTTAATATCCTCTATAGACTTAATAATTAGCATTTAAATCCAAAAATACTTTATCAAAAAGTAGTAATAACTTTTTTTTTAGAAAATAGTACTTGATAAATCATAGTAATCGAACAACTGTTTTACATAATTAAATTTTCTACAAATTGTCACTTATGATTCATTTTCCCTAAACTTAAACTTGAAAACTTTTATTTGATTAATTATTTTTTCTCGCTAAAAGTTGATTCTGATGTATTTACATACTTCTAAACTAAACAATCTATACTGATATACAAAGAGGAAAAGTTTATTTGCATGTGGAGGGTAATAATCTCTGGAACCACAGGATCGATTTAAAAAGAAATGTCACTAATCAAAACCTACACTATTTCAAAGTGCTATAATTAATTTTCATAAAAAAAATTAATTTAGAATTTCAATATTTTAATTAAAATCCTCATAAAAGCCATAAAAATGATATTTTAAAAATGTAGCTAATGCTAATACAATACAAAAATTCCCACGTTCATTTTCTTTTTAAAGTTTTTCAAATGAAATGAAATATACGTACGTGTAAACAGTAAAATGGATACAAAGTTTTGCGAAAAATTAACGCGGGGGAAAAAAGCACGATAAAATTGACGTCATTATAGCTTTAAAAGACTTATAACCTTTTCCTAATGATATAACTTATTTAAAAATATTTGTGGATATTTTAAGTATTAACGCATAAAATAACGCATAGAAATTTCTGGACGTGCATTTCATGTTATGTTGTGTGTTTTTAATATAATATTATATTTAAGTACACAATGTGGTCTATACAGTTTACAGACAATATAAAGGGCTACCTAAAATTAAGCTAAGCGTTCTTTTCTATTAAATATAGTTGACGGAAGTGTTTTTCTACATTTTACTATGTCAACGAATACTGCACAGCGAGGAAAGTTAAGTTCTCATACCCATACTGCAAACAAAATATTTTTTAATTTCGACTTTCCGCTGCAGTTTTTGTATAATATTACGTTTTGAGGTCTCTAAATATAAAAATCAAATTTTTAAAAGGTTTTTTCTTTTATTTTAGGACTGAGGACTATTAGTCCCAATTTGGGATTTTTACGGCGACATTTTTCGATAGTTGGACATTTGTCGAAATCATTTTTCGATAGTTGGACATTTATCAAAATCTAAAATTTATCGAAAATATAATTGAATAATTTGAAAGCGATATTATAATTTGAAAAAAGAAAAAAAAGTCCTCCGTCCTAAACTGAATTCTGCTTTTGCCAGAATTTCTTTTTTTTTTTTTTTTTTTTGAAAGAAAAAAAAATGGAAAAGAAAATTAATAATAATCAGTATCAAAACAAGCGATATCGAAAAAGTTTTTTTGAAGTTTTGAGTGCATCATTTCGTGCTAAATTTTTTGAAATAGTATGAAAATATAACTTATGGCATATTTGAAATAAGAAATGTTAAGTTGTATCTTTTAAAGATGTATTTAGTGTTCATGTATTTAGTGTTTTAAGGATTTTTTTATTATTATTATTATTATTTTTATGTTGAAACACTTGTTTACATCGTTTCTTTTCAGGAAAATGTTTTTTCAAACCTTAATTATTGAGATGGGATTTGATCTCAAAAACGTCAAATGGAAAGTAAAAGAAAAAACACGATGTCATCGTTTTTATGATTTCGTATTACAATATCTTAAATAAATTATATAGGGGCCTTATTTCGTAGTAAGCTTATCTCAGGTCTCATGAATTAACCCTTTGCAATTGGGATCATTTAAATTATACTGCCACCGGAATTCATGAACTAAATTAAACTAAACGAAATTTTAAATTTTAAGATTAAAAAAACCCGGCCTTTTTGCTATGTTATAATCGTAAATGTTTGCTAAAAAATTTCCGGGATGAAGTTTTGCAGCTGGATCTTAAATTATGCGTCCTCGCTGCGAGGACAACGCGCGTTAAGGGGTTAAAATGTCGTCAGTTTCACCGAAGGAAATATTCAGTACTATCCAGATCAGGTCTGTAAGTTCCAAGATATATAAAGGTAATTTGAAGTAAAATAGAATTCGAAAGTAAAATTTTTATTATAAATTTGTAAGTATTTTACCATGTTACCATGTTTATTTTAACTTCGATTCTTGTTTGTTTGTTCGTTTGTCCGGTACAAATCTTGCAATCTATTTTTAACTAACTTTCCTACTAACTAGACATTTGAAGCTTTCACAGTAGCTCAGAACCTGGTGACAACACAATACTTCGAAGTCAGATTTTCGAATTTCCGAATAGTTTTCTTTTAATTAATTAAAATATGAAAATAATAGGCGTATAATAGCAATAAAATAGCCATTAAAATATTAGCTATAATTCAATTGTTGCCAAAAAAAATTACGAGTTCATTTTCTTTCGACATAAAAATAAATACATTTAATTAAACGTGAACGTTAAAAAATTATAAAAAGTTAATTTATGCATCTCACAAAAATTGACGTCATTATCACTTTAAAAACTGTATACACATTGGTAAGTGCTAATGTAGTTCACGGTGCTAATATACGTTGTTCTAAAAGGAGTAATCTTTTATTTTTAAAACCATTTTTTTTTTTAACAATTATTATTATTTCACTGAACTGAGTACGCGTTCTTAAATATTGCTTAAATATTATCTTTTATCCTCGCGTATTTTATTAATGATTCATCAGAAAATTTAAAAGATCAAATTAAGTAACCTTAGTTTTAAAAAAAAAATGCAATGTTTGATAAAAGTTGTAAAAAATAAATAATTATTTGGGATATTTACTACAACTACATCCAACTTTATATTTTTCATTATTTTCAGTCAACTAACTTTTTCGCATGATTATGTTTTGATCAAAATTTTGTCATAATTTGAATACAAAATTTTAGCATATTAATGTTTTGATTCAGGTTTTAGTACAGAAATTAGCAAGAAATGTATAACAGAAAAAATAATAGAAAAGCAACCCAAATGAGGAAATTAAAATTATGTTCGAGTTCATCTTTAAGGATAATAGTTGCATTGTGTAAAAGAAATCAAACTAAAAAAATAAAGTTTACCATTCCTTTAAACAAAAATAGAGTAAAAGATGTGGATGATTATGATGCCAAAGACCTAATGGACGTATTTATGAGGTACGCTCATTATCAGAATATGAAAAAAAGAAGAAAGAAAGTTAGCGTACGCAACACATTTAAAAAGGTTTTCAAGTTTTATGAAGAATGGTTCGAAAGTTTCCTCGAAGCAAGAGATAAAATAAGAAAAGTAAAATGAGAAAAATATTCGTCATTTGTCTGTATGATGCGCTGACATCAAACATAAAATATAGTCTTGGTAAAACTGAGAATTTGAAATAAAAATATTTCTTAGTAAAAACTGCTTTATTTATTTATTATTTTTATTTTTTTTCTCGTCTATAGCTAATCATCAGAGTCTAGCCAAGAATGAGCGACGGTCGCGAAATAGGCGATAACCGCGCCATATGTGATGGCATTATTCTCGTCAAATCGCATACGAAGAAAACAACGCGACATCCTGTTGGCATCGTTGAAATTTCAAATTGCACCAAGCCCGTCGCTCGTTCTTGACGACCTAATCTTCATATCAGAATAAACTTATCTCATTAATAAATTACCACCAACTCTGTCAAATCTACTTATTTTGACCTTTAATAACATTTACAGTTCTGGTATGGGACTCCCTAGGCGACTTTAAATATTTTCTTCCATTCGGGAGATGAATTAAAATGGCCATTACAAATGCATAAGTAAAGACCTTGGCAAGAAATGTCCAACATATATTGATGCCACATTTCAAATTTCGCCAAGGGATTCCCATATTAAAGTTGTGTAAAATTAATAAAATAATAGTAAATAAATTTCAGATATTTAAAACGTATAAGATATTTAAGACGTATATACATACAATCGCTACAAACTTAGCTGTGTCACAGTGTTACATTAGCCATCATATCATATCCTAATTCTACATTTATCGTGAAATTGCTGTCATTTTATAATCCACTTGATAACAATAAATACCAAAATATACCTACAGAATTGTACTTTGTAATTGTATAATCGTTTGCTTAACGTTTGGTACAGCGGAACAACTGGGATATTAGTCCAAGACTCCTTTTTGGAGTTTTGTTTGGCGACCACGCCGAAATGCCGTTTTCAAAAATGGTTGCTATGGAGGTATAACTATAGTATCTCCCCACAACTGGATTTGGCGATTTTTCTTTGGCGCCGTTTTGAACGATAACGATGTCGTTCTGGATTCTTGGCAATATAATATGGCAGCCTGCATGTTGCTTATTTTAGACCTATATGATTTTATGATTTAGCTTATGGTTTTATCATTTATGATTTAGCCATAATCGCTAAATCCAGTTGTGGGGAGATACTATAGTTGTTCCAAAATACGTGAAATTCTGTACTGCAGCGATCAGATAATGCATATATGTACGCTATCCATACATTAAAAAAAAAAAATCGCTGGATACAGCTAACTTGTTTCGCATGAAGCTTGAAATGCATAAAATTCTGTATTGCGCAGTAATACGCATGTATGAAAGCTTCGCGTACATAAAATCAAAGCACAAAAAAAAGAAAAAGAAAGAAAAAAAAATTGCATACAGCTAACTTGTCGCGCATGAATCAGAAAATGCATGAAATTCTATACCGCAATAATCACAGAATATACCTCCTCTTCCAACAATAGGCTTATCATTCGTTACAATTATTCTTTCTTTTTCAGCAAACACTTATATTTTTCGACAATCTTTTTACTGAATCACAACTACTAGAAGTCACACTTAAACAATTTAAAAAAAAAATCCTGCAATGCGCATTGATTATTAACACTTTCCAACTGCACGTACTTGTTGTATCATATTTTCAAAGTTCTTTGCCAACGTTATCACACAACGGGCAGACAGAAGAAATGAAAAGCATACAGATAGACTAAATAAATTCATAATCTCTCTTAAATATTGTTGAAAAGTGTTTAAAATGTTTAGCGCAAAATAAAATGCAGTCCTTAGATTCCAATATCAGCCCTTAATGTATCTGAATATTTTAGTGCAAATCTGTGAATTGGTAGGTTAACTATTTCTTATTCTATGCAAAACATTATTTTAGCATATTAACAATAAATGTCATTATTTTATTTTTTTATGAATTTTGCAGTAGGAAGTTATTTAAATGTGATTTATTAAAATGTGTGTCCTAACACGCAATGCACTGGCATTTTTTGACTGTCCCTGTACACAAACCAGTTATACGGGAGCTATTTATGTCATTTTAAATAAGAAATATTTCATAGTGAACCTGATTAACATATATCATTCTTGTAAAATTCTGGAACTATTTACGGACGCTGGAGTCGGGCAGACGGACAGATAGACAGATGGATAGTCGGACATACAGATACACAAATTTAAATCATATTCACACATAAAAATTGTTAGAAAATGTTAAAAACGCTGAATGTAAATGAAAACGCAATTCTAGCAAATTTCCAATAATATCCCTTAATGTAACTAAATATTTTTGTGTCCCTGTAAATCTTAATGCTAATCATACTATATTCTATAGAAAGCATTCTTTTGTGCATATGAATAACATATTATAATTTCATTAGGATTTAACAAAAGTATATTTATTAAAATTTGGTTTATAGAAATACCTCTCATTGAACGCGATGCTTTAGAATACTTTCGGGTGTCCCCGTACACAGACCAGTGGTGGTATTTATCACATTTTCTATGGAAAACATTGATAGTGAACTTGAATAACATATTTCAATTTCTTAAAAATTTGTGTTAAGTAAAGGTATGAAAATATGGTTTATAGAAATGCCTCTCATAGAACACAGTGCGAGTGCTTTGGAATACTTTCGAGTGTCCCTGAACATAAATCATTAGAGGTATTCACTCCATTTTCAATAGGGAATATCAGATAGTGAACTTGAATAACATATATGAGTTTCAAGAAATATATAGAATATTTACGGGAGTTAAAGTGCGGACAGACAGACAAACCGAAGTCCTTAACAATTTTCAACCTTGTTGGAAAGTGTTAAAAAACAAGATTAAATTAATAATATAATGGAATAATACAAGACAGTTAACAAAATTGTATTTCCATGGCCACCATAGAACGTGTAAATGGCGATCAGGTTATCAGAAATACAAGCAGCAAATGGATTCATATACCAGGCTGCTAAAGAGTCAGAACAACCTTCTTATCCTCAAAACGGTGCGTTAAAAAAAAAAAAAAAAAAAAAAAAAAAAAATCGCCAAAACTTTTTGTGCCAATATTCCAGTTGTACCGGACGGCTCTCTAGTATGGGACTTCATTGGCGACTTTTATATTTTATTTGCTATTTTGGTGGAGAATTAAAATTTCTAATGCAATTGCCTGTGTAAAAATCTCGGCGAGAACATCGGAACTACTTCGGTGGGAAATTTCATATTTCGCCAAAGGGATCCTAATCCTACGCTAAAGATATGCCGCTATTTAAATTTCATTATTGGCTGTTTATTGGTACAGCTTTAGTACAGCACCCTCCTTGGAGACTTTTAAATTTTTGTACTATTTTGGCGATGAGTGAAAATTGTTACGTCATTGAGTAAGTAAAAATCTTTGCGAAAAACACCTTAACTACTTCGGCGCCAAATTTCAAATTTCTCCAAAGAGGCCCAATTTGTTCCGACCAATAAAATGACGAAGATTTTGAAGACTTTGCGCTAAAATTTATTTTTTATTTTTTTATTCTTTTAATTTATTTACTTTTTATCATTATTATTATTACTAGCAGGCTACGCCCGCTTCGCTGGTCACTATATTTAAATGAATTTTCGAAAGAATTGAATTAATATTGATTTTTTTACACTACGTTATAGAAAAAAAAAAAACTTAAAAAAAAAGGGGGGGGGGAAGAAACTGAAATTGCTCCAAACCTTGCTTCGGGTACCCGCTGTCTATGGCAGCTCTTTTCCTGCCCGCACTGCATCAGATCTAGGTTTCCCATGCCTGCAGAAAGATCTTTCCCGGGCACTTCAATCTGGATATTTATCGACGACAGGGGGAATCTGCTGCTATTTAAGAACTACGATTTTAAAGATGACTGTATCTCAGCATCTATTAAATATTTTAGTTTTGAACCATGTATTTTATAACCCATGCTTTTTACACTATATTACGATTTGATTCCGACCAATGTAATTAAAGAAAATAAAATAAAAAGTAGATTAATAAAAGAATATATATATATATATATATATATAATAGATATCGTAATAAAATTTAATCTTAAAATTTAGCAATTAATAGAACTAAAACATTAACAGCACACTAAAATATAGAACTGAATTTAACATAGAGGAAAGAATTACACAAAAAGTTGCGATATAGATTAAGAACCAATGAGTTACGATAGTAACATAAAAAACTTACACCGACCTGAATGATAATAAAAAAGGACCATTATACTTATGAGAGAGAAAAACATATAAAAAATCACAGAATTAATTGGATGTAAATGCTTAAAGTTAGAAGCATACTTTCAAGGGGCGCATACTTCATAAAGCTGTGAAAACTGCAACGGTTTCGTAAAACGATATTGCTATTCATAGCAATTTATATCATTTCACGCCCCGATCGATGCAGTAAGAACAATAAAGAATGAGAAATATGTGAAATATTAAATAAAAACAAAGATTAAATAAAGATTAATTAAAAACTTAATTGAAACCAAAGTGATATTATGAAAAAAGCTGAGTAACCACATGCATAACATATAACACCAACTGGAGAAAGATCGATGCAGTAAGAACAATAAAGAATGAGAAATATGTGAAATATTAAATTAAAACAAAGATTAAATGAAGATTATATATACAAATAAATTTTAATCCTTTTTACTATGTATATACTACAATATTTCCCGATAAATACTGTAAATAAAAAAAAAAAATAATGAATAAAAGTTTTTTCTTTTAAAGGAAATAATTAAAAAATGAAAAATAGGAAGTTGTTCTATCCGCGATTGTAATGAAATGCTCGCCCTCTGGTGGGCTAAGGTGAAATTATCACACCACTGATAGCTTTTACGCTGAAACAATGATAGAACAACAAGAAAGAACACTAATAAATACACGTGTGGCTATTATATTTACTAACAACTGCAGTTGGGAAAGCGCCATCTATCGATCATTACAAATGCGGATTATAAAAAAATTAAACATAACAGTTATAAATACGTTTTTAAATTTACAACAAATTTTACTTAATTTTTTCTACTGCATTACGATTTTATTTTCAATAAACATAACAAATTAAGAAAAAAAAAAAAAAAAAAAATCGCCTTCAAATGAATGTATGAAAAAAAAATAAGTTGCGTAATAACCGTTGCTAAGATACGCAGACGATTGAAGCAAAAGAATAAATCTATGAAAAATGAAACAAAGAAGCAAATATTTAAAATCGGAAAAACATTAATTTAAAAAATTTAAATTTGAAATTCGAAAACATCTCGATAATGTGAACACCTGCAGGGTCCCAGGTACATATAATGCCAAAATCTAAAATGTTTAATTTTTTCTACTGTATGTGTATAACTATTTGATTTCAATAAATATAATAAAAATAATTTCTTCCTCAAATGAATTTAAATAAATAAATAGTTTAATAGCCGTTGCTAAGATACGCAGACTTTTGAAACGAAATAAATTTCTGAAAAATGAAACATTGAAGCCAATATTTAATATCGAAAAAACATTAATTTAAAAAATTCAAATTCGAAATTCGAAAAAATCTCGATGAGGTGCACACATGCGTGGTCCCAGGTACCTATATGCCAAATTTGGAAGCTCTGCGATCAATAGTGTGAGCACCAGAGCGCAGACACACACACAGATACACAGACACTTCTCTTTATTTATATAGATTTTTTTTTTTTTTTTTTTTTTTTTTTTTTTTTGCTGTTTTGAAGTTCGTATTAAGTAACCACTTGAAAAGTTTGATCAAGATTAGCAATTTTTAAGGCGTATGTCTGGCTTAAGTTATCTGAATAATTTGAAAAAACTTTAAAATTTAATGGCAGCATAGAATTTATTTTTTATAAATGTAGGTAAGTAGGTAATATAATTGAATAAATATCGCATAAAAATGTTCAACATACTAAAATATAGTTAATTAGCAACTTTTCCTATATCCTAGATGGTTTTATTACGAAACACTTAATTTTGGTCAATTGTGAACAATATACACTCATGTCCATAAATTAAGGATAATGCTAGCTGAGGAAAATAAAGGTTCAGAAGCAAAACAAACATGGCTTATTCATTAAGTCCATTTATTAACCAAAAGATCACGAACAAAAAAAAGTGATTTATGTAGGATACCTAGAGCTACCAATAATTACGGATTGTCCGTAATTATTACGGATTTGTGGTTTGTTTTACGGCTTTACGGATGATGCCGAAAATATTACGGAAAAAACCTATTTAACGGATCAAAGTTTTATTTTTATTTTAAATGAATAGTTCACAGACAGGCGGATTTCAGGCTTGAAAATTATCATTCTTGGGATCGATGCAAATCCGCATTAAAATTTTTTGGTCGTGTGTAGGGGGGGTTGATCAGTCCGAATTTATGCAATATATTATCAGAGAACACCGATATTTTGCGCTACTAAAAAGGCAAACGGAACTGCTCTTTTCTTCTCGCTCATTCCAAAGTCCGAAGCATAGACCTTATATACTAGACCACGCCATCAATAGGACTGACCATTATAGCGAATGTCTTCAACATGAGGGTGTAATCTGATACCTCCATCCTTTGCTCTGAGTCTCGGAAGTCACGTGAACTTGACCTAGGGGTGATTCCTCTCTCTCTCTCTTTTTTTCCCGTATGCAAGCATAATCTCATACTTCTCTGACCGAAGTAAGAATTCAAACGCAATTTTTTCGCTTGCAAAATGATTTATCATAATTTTTTTTTCTATGTAATTAATCTATGAAAGTTTAGCTTTCCATCCAGGTATAAATCTAAATGCTAAAATAAAAAGTGCGTGCACAATAAAAATATTAAAAAACACAAAATTCGTTCCTACAGAAAAATAACATAGTGATCATTCTTCACTCTTCCTCTAGGCCAACATCACGTGACAATTTTGCTGGGGAAGCTCGTTCATGATGCAGTCAAATAACGAGGGGGAATGCGTGGTCTAGTATATAAGGTCTATGGTCCGAAGTCTGTGCTTTCGCAGCCGGTGCCGGCTGCTGTAGGAAAGGAGGGGGGAGGACGAAACGAAAAGCTTACTCTTCTTCAATGACGGGACGGGTAGTTTTTAATCGGCGCTCGGTATCTGTCGCGTCGTGCTTGGAGGCGATAGAAGTATTTTGAATGGAAAAAGTCAGAGGAATCATTAGCGGAGCATAGAAAAAAAAGTTATTAAACGGCGCCCGGCATGGGACTCTGGAGAGAAGGAGAAGATTCTGTGCTCTTTGTTTGGTTTTGTTTAGGCTGTGAGTTACACTTGCGCGTCGAAAAGAACGATTTTTTTTTTTTTTTAATGTAGCTTTTTTTTTAAATGTTTTATTTATTATCTCATTTATTTTAAATCCCATTTAGGGAATAATTTTGTTAGAATGGCGAACATAGTTTCCGATAGTGCTAGATTCCGCGATGTTGATAAAGATGAAAAAAAAATAAATTTCTCTTTGGATTTCTCTTCTAGATTTCCCCTCTCTCTCTCTAATCTAACTCCCTCCCCCCTCCCCTTTGAAAGACAAAGAGAGAGAAATGTAAATCTCTCTCTCTTTGTCTTTCTTGCAGCCGGAGCAGAAATCGGCCAAAGCGCTAATGGTATGCATGTGTTCTTGTTCTTGGTTTGTTTAGAACCTATTGGATCTGATGATAAAAGATACTCTTCCGTTATTTATTGTTAAACGAAATGGAGAAAAAGAAGATTAAAATTACACAGCGTTACAAAGAAGAATATACAAATGAGTGGCCGTGCTTAAAAAAATCTTTGATTTCTGAAAGTTACGTTTTCTGTGAAATTTGTGCATGCGATTTTACTATTACGCATGGTGGCAGAGATGATTGTCGTCGTCATATTGAGACAAAAAAACATAAAGAAAACTTTCAAAGGAGATCATCTATGAAGTCAATGTCTACATTTTTCTCCAAAAATCCTGGAAATGAAGTTTTGAATGCAGAATTGTTATTTTCATCATTCCTCATAGAGCACAACATTCCTCTATCCTGTGCTGATCATGCAGGTCCTTTGTTCCGCCGCATGTTTCCGGATTCGACGATCGCTAAGCGATATGGATGTGCCAGAACAAAAATAAATTCATTAGTCCAATATATGGCTCGTCAAACAGAAAAAGAAATCACAGAAATTTTGAAAAAAATGCCTTTTGCTTTAGCGACCGATGGAAGTAATGACGTTAATGACGTAAAACTGTACCCCATTGTTGTTTCTTTTTACAATGGCAATAAGATTGAAACCATTTTACTGTCAATATGCGAATCTTCGGATAATACCGGTGAAGGAATTTTTACAGTGATAAACAGCGAATTGGAGAAGAAAAAAATTCCTTGGAAAAACTGTATTTCTTTTTCTTCAGATAATGCTAATACAATGATAGGATCTAATAAAGGCGTGGTATCATTCATTAGAGAAGTTCAGCCTTCAATTATAATGATTGGCTGCTCATGCCATTTAATTAATTTGGCTGCTAAAAAAGCCACAGCAGCTCTGAAACAAATAAATATAGAACAATTTTTGATCAAAATTTATTATTATTTGGACAAAAGTTCTAAAAGAAAAAATTCTTTGAAGTTGTGTCAAACAGTATGTGGTGTAAAGCCTCATAAAATTTTAAAGTACGTGAATACTCGCTGGTTGTCCTTATTAGAAACAATAAATAGAGTTTTAGAGCAGTGGACTGCACTAGAAAAATTTTTTGTTGAAGAAAATGATGGAAACTGTGAAATTGCATCATATTTTAGCAAACCACTTTATAAATTATATTGTATGTTTCTGAGTAATATACTCCCTGTTTTTAATGATGTTAACATATTTCTATTGCAGGAAAGTCCTCAAATTCATTGTTTACGTAGAAAATTATCAGAATTATACACTAATTTAATAGTGAGATTTGTCAAATCAACAGCATTAAATGACAATGCGATGTCAGTCACTGAAATAGATTTTAAAAAGAAAAGAAATCAGAAAGAGGATATGGATTTGGTTATTGGTTCAAATGCTAAATCATATATCAGAGAAATAAATTTCACTGAAAAGCAAATGAACACATTTTATTGTGAGGTTAGGAATTTTTATTCCTCTGCTTGTGAATATATTTTGAAAAAATTTCCATTAAATATGGAATTGCTACAACATGCAGAAGTGGCTGATATTGCTCTACGAAAAACTTCTTCATATGATTCCATTGAATTTTTAGTATCTGCTCTCCCTAATGTCCTAACAGAAGAAGAAAAAAAACTTTTAGATGTGGAATTTGCTTTATATCAGTTTGAGGAAATCGATGAAACATTTCCATCAATGGATATATATTGGCAAAAAATATCAACCATTAAAGATGTGATGGGTAAGCCAAAGTATTTAGCATTGCCTAAGTTAATGCTAAGTGTTCTGATGATTCCTCACAGCAATGCTCCCACAGAGAGGATTTTTAGTATAGTGCGCAAAAATCAGACAGAGTTCCGTGTAAGTATGAACACAAGTACCCTCAATGCTTTATTAATTGAGAAAGTTAAATTTCTCTCAAGAGGTGAAGTTTCTCACCAGAAAAAGTTTTCTGAAAGTATGCTGGCTTCTGCAAAGCAAGCTACAACAGAATTTGTTGGGAAGTGTTCATAAACTCTTTTTACCCATCCAAATTTATATAAAACTTACTAATAATATTTTTCAGGAGACACGTGTTTATCATAACAAATATATCTCCTAAAAAGTATTAGTAGTTTTCTAATCTTAAATTTTTAAGTTATTGAAAAGGTAATTTTTTTTTTCCTATTTCAAAATATTTTAGGCATATGTATATATATAAATAATCTATTTTTTAAAATTATGCCCATTATTTTATACTTTATACATACATATATGTATATTAAATATTATTATATACTGTATTTTATATATATATATATATAGTTATTAGTGCGGTACGGCGTGTCAGTTTCTGATGACAGAACCATTACTGATAACAGTTTTGAGAAATTGGCAGCTCTATAGGATACCATTTATAAAAACTACGATTTTTGCTCCCTGAAGCAATTACAAAAAATATCTCCCTTACCAAACTTAACATTACATGGCTGGTATGATAGTTAATACATTGTATGTCTCTCAGATGATGAAATACAGCCCTTACAACGCCTAGGAATGCTGAGTATTAAATTATTGATCTTATCTTGGGGAAGGTTACTCTACTCAGTAAGCAATGCTCTCCGAAGTTCCGGTACACATGTAGGAGGTGGTTGACGAACTACAACTCGTCGGAAAAGCATGTCCTACACATGCTCTGTCGGATTCTAGTCAGGTGAGAATGCTGGCCATTCCATGCGAGTGATAGCTTCAGATTGTAGGCATCCGTGTACAACGTTTGCACGGTGAGGACGCGCATTGTCATCCATAAACACAAATTCTGGGCTCATGGCACCCCTAAACAAACGTACATGTTGTTCTCGACTGATGTCCCGATACGTTTGGCCTATCATTTTTCCGATTTGAACATGCAGATCTGTTCTGGTGCCCAATATGAGACCCCCCCCCCTCCTCAAAAACGAGCACTCCTGCCCCACACGGTGTCGTTCAGTGACTTTGTTTTGGTGGTAACGAGTACCTGACGTTCTACATATGAAAGTCTGGCGTGAATCACACTGCAAGCTAAACCTGGACTCATCGGAAAACATCACACAAGCTCACTGTGCCGCTGTCCACATTACATGTTCTCTACTCCAAGTTAATCGCTGGCACAGTGCATTGCCGTGAGTGGAACACATCTAACAGGCCTGCGAGCATATAGACCAATATCTCCCAAACATCTATCCACGGTTTGTCTTGAAACTGTGGCTCTCGTGGCTTCAGACAGCTGACGAGACAGGTCTGATGCTGTGCTTTATCTGCTTATTTTGGCAGTTACTACCAAATACCGGTGTTCATTCGGAATTGTAACTCGTCGCCGACCAGTACTGTAACGTCGACTGGCATTTCCATCATTTTGGAATCGTTGCCAAAGCCTAGAGATGCCACTTTAGGCGATTCTAAGTTTCCCCGATACTTCTATCTGAGAACGCCCACATTCTAGTCGGCCGATAATTCTACCATGTAAAAAAATATCTGCATGCGTCCTCTGTGTCATAACTATTCGGTTGTGGCACTGAGCGGCACACAGAACACTTGTGAACAATTTTCTTTCTTTGCTCCCATTCCTTATCTACCCCCTTCTTACACTTTCGTCATTGTAACATCATATCGGCGTCATCTGATGGCTTCTTATAATTTGCATATTATTCTTAAAGATGTGTGTGGTATTTCTACAGGTGAAATTTTTGCATTAAAGTTCGATTTCAGTGTGAATCTGAATTATCCTTAATTTATGGACATGAGTGTATATAGCAACTCTGTTCCTTGTAAAATAACACAAAAGGTAATTTATAGTTACTAAAGGTCAGAAAATGTTTTATTCCCGATGTATTGTGACCATACAATCTGGTTAAAAATTTGAGGGATTTTTCTTTGCCTACCCCCCGCCACATGAAAATCATTCATCGAATTTGAATACTAAACGCAAGGTTTTTTTTTTTTTTTTTTTTTTTTTTTTTTCTTTTTTCCCACAGCAAAATATAAATGTCCTCAATAAATTAAAAGGTGATTTTGATATTTAATCTTCCCATTAAATCGTCCCTTCTACTTTAATATCAGGATTCAAAAATTTAACCTTTCAGTGGAAATGTGGGATCCACTGGACCCTAAGTACTTGAACAAGTAGTTTTATCCTTTGACGCTTAAAAGTTCTTTATCCCATCTTCCACCACTTTTTCTATTTTACTTCCCCTTTAACTTAGTCAATTGACCTAGTTATTAATAAATAAGATTAAATACAAATTATAAATTAAAAAATATATATAAATTAATTTTAAAGAGTTCAGAAATTTTTTATTCCGGTGAACCCCACTTCTCTCGATTGTGAATATTTTCCACGCCCCTATTTGAAGATTAAAATTCAATTTTATACACCTGCAAACTCATTTTATTTCATGTATATAGTTAGTGTTCCACCAGCAGTCAAGACATTCTACTGCCTAAGCTGATAGAGGGAGGCGACAGGTTCGAATCCGGTCACACACATCAGCTTAGTTATTCGGAGTTTTTCGTGGTTTTCTCTGGAACTCTCATGAATACGAGCAAGGACTCATTTCCAACTCCTTCACGGAGGGAATCCCACCCAGGCTTAGATCCCTCGAATAGTCAAGGTAGGCTCAGACTACCACCAGAAATATACAGTCAAACAACTCACCGTCTGATTCCGATGAAGACATATTGAAGATCGATCCCTTCGTCTCCTCATCTTCATACGGCATCTCTGTCTGCGATGGTTCTGAGGCTATCGGGATGACCCCAAGTTTTTTACCTTCATCGGATAAGGTCCGTTTACCATCTCTTTAGACACGTTAGTTAAACAAACACAGTGAAGTGGTTTTAAGATATTTCTTAATCGTTTATTGATATTAAAATTCTGATGGGTTCTTTTATTTTTATTTTTATTTTTTCTTTCCCCAAACAATAACAAAATATATCTTTAAAGCTGATCAAACGTCAACACATTATATCTTCGTACTTTTGTAACTACACAGAGGCTCAGCAAAGGAAGAAAGTTGATGTAAAAAATGAAACAGTATTATATCCACTATTACTTAAAAGTGATCGCTTTTGCCTATTTTGGCTGAATATTTCAAAATTTGGCTGGTTAATTGTGACGATGTTACCCAATTTATATTGCAAATATTTGTGTTCACATCAAACTTAGTGTAAATTAAATCACAAGACGTTGTTTGACAAATTAAAAAGTATAATTACTTCTTCTAATTTCTACAAATTAAGACCCACCTAATAGGTCAATGGTTAACCCTTTGATCTTCAGTTATTAGGTGACGGGTTCGAATCCCCCAAATGGAAGGCGTTTCTTAGTGATTTGTAATTCGGAATCCACTTAAAAACGTAGGTCCCGGTTTAATGAACGTTCGTGTGCAAAAATACAGAGGGACCCCAAATCACACCTGTCATAGAATAAGCGTTTTCTCTTGCATTAATGTTTCGTGCTCAAACATTAAACTTTAAATATGAGCAATCATTTTTAGCTCTTCTTTTCACCTGCATTGCATAATTTTATAAGTGTGTTCATGTAATGTTCAAAAATTATTCATAATCTATAATCAATGTATAACACTGTTTTCTTTTTAGATGACTTACGCGAATAACTTACTCTTTGTCAATTTAAACTTTGAAGGTAAATTGAATGCAATAGCCAATTCAGATTTAAGTTTCGATATTTTAATTATAGTTATTGCTTTTACTCTTTTAAAATTAGTACTGCACGCATAGTATTTAAGACCGATTACTTCCATTTTCTCTCGTTGTGGGCACGAGAATTTTTCAGAAAGTTAAATTCATTTTCCAAAAGTCTTCAATTAAATGATGTGTTTCATTTTTTAAAAGCTTCTTAGAAAAAAAAAAATAAATAAATAAATAAGATAAATAAATTCAATTCTGTTAAAATCACAGGGGATGATTTTGGATATTAAATTTTATCTCTTAGTAATGAGTAATAAGACTTTATATACGAAGGTAAAGGCAGCAAACCTCCATCTTACAATCTAACATCGTCGAATTACAGACCATAATTTTCCTGCAATGTTTCAAATTCATCATATGCCTTTTAAATACTCGTTTTGCAATTACATGAAGTAAAATATCAAGAGTAATAAGAGAAATGTCTCACATCTACATAACATCTGATGATGTATCGTCCATTCAGATAGTCTTAAAGAACTTTTTTATATGAACGCGATAGAAAAACACTCTCTGACAGGGAACATGAGTGGCCATAAAACAGTAAATACAGTAGAGACTCGATGCATCGTTTTTCACAGGGTGCGTGAAAAAAAAAAAAAAAAAAAAACTAGCATGTTGTGGCAGAGCCTCCTTAAGTAGATGCCTTCCACGCGCAGCGAATCCCAATGTTAAATTAGGCAACATTTAAAAAACAAAACTAACGCTAGGTGACAGCACCTACGCAGAGCAACAATTTTCTTCTCTTTCATAGATAAGTTATATTTTTCATATAAAAATCTAGCTATTAATTTCAATTTAAAGTCCAAAATTGTATTTTTTTCTTCTTTTAATTTGAAAAAATGATGTGAAAGTGCTTTATCGTAAATATTTTCAAAAAAAAAAGATATTCAAATATTTATATTTAAAAAAGTATAGGGTTTAATTTTCTTCGGAAGTGGACAAGACCTATTTTAGCTTTTCAACTAATTGAATCTAATAAATAACACCTTTTTTAAAAATATATTATTAATTAAAAAACGAAATTTAAAATTAAATAAGCAAAAACATGGCATGTCTATCACGCGATTAAATTATTTTTTATATATTTATTCAATAAAAATTTCAATTTTTTTTAAAATTTAGATATCAGATGAAAGTTTTGTTTATATAAATTAAAATCTCTGAACTTTAAATGAGTTTCAGTTTAGAATGAATAATTTATAATGATAAATTATTAAAATCATGTCTTTTTTTTCTTTTTCTTGGTCATGTCCTTTACGTTACATTTTTACATTATTAGGTGTGAATTATTTTTCTTAAATCGAGAATTTTATATTATTTATAAGAAAAATAGACCAGCACATTAATGAGATAAGTTAACATTCAGTAATAAAAATTGGAGAAGAAAACAATCTGTTGTCTAGTCCGTCACAAAAAATAAATAAATAACCATTAAGATTTAAATTTTTAAAATTAAGGATTTCTTGAGTATAAGTTTTCTCTCGCACGAAGTTTTTTTTTTTTTTTTTTCCCAAGATTTTATTACCTTTACCAGTTCCGAGAGTGTATGCTTTCGAAACTGATAGACAGTTTCGAAATAAAGTTGTGTTATGTTTACATGTTTTGAGGTCTCCTGAAACGAAAAATAATGTTTTTAGCGGTTGGTCTGTGCGCGTCGGTTTGTCTATCTCGGATATACTTGGAAAATGCTGAAAGTGTATTTCATTTTGTGTTAGGTGTTTTTCCTATAAGATTAAATTTAAATGGACAATCTGATGTGCACATAGTTTATTGAAAACATACAGGGCTATTCAAAATTAAGCTAAACGTTCTTTTCTGTAGAATGTAATTGACGAAAGTGCTTTACTACACTTTTTTTTTATGTCGACGAATACTGTTGAAGAAGGAAAATTAATTTTTCGAACCTATAATGTAAACAAAGTATTTTTTTGAAGTTCTATTTTCAACTCAGGTTTTTGAATAAAGTCACGTTTTGGAGTTCTCTGAATACAAAAAGCATTTTTTTTTTTTTTTTTTTTTTTTTTTTTTCTGTTTTTAGTGATTGATTTATATGCATATTTATTATCAGAATAACTTAAAAACAAACAAATGCAGAAAATTCACAATTGTACTTTAAAACTCGTATTAGGTTTCAATTTGAAAAAATTGATAAAGATTGGCAAATTTAAGGATAAATTAATAACATCCTTGAAATATTTTTACTTCCATTACCCTACTACCGTAGGTAATGAAAGTATATTGTTCGGTCCAAAAATTCGATATCGAGTTTTCCCCTGATTTATATTTTTAAGGTCTCATGAGTCCAAAAAAAGTAGTTTTTGGCAATTAGCCAGTATATGTGTGTGTGTGTATATGTGAGTGTATGGATGTGGAGAATTTCTATTTCAAAAAATCAAGTCATCTTTCTGTTATACCTGATAATTTTTCAAATCAGTAATCATGATATTTAATTTTTACATGAATTTTTAATTCCATATTCCATTTGTGTGGTAAAAGGTTAATAAAAGTAATGTTATGAATCTTAAAACTTAATATTTTTAAAAAGAACAAAAGTAGAAATAAAAATGTTCTATTTTTTCTTTTCAATATTCCCAACACTTTTGTATCGATTTAACTGAAATAATCAAATTTTTATACGCATTTACACAAGTCTTTAAAAAACAGCGGTATTAAAAAAATATAAATCAATCTTGTTCCTATATTGGAGTATTTTATAGTTTTATTCATAAGTTACTAATGTAATTTATGAATAAAACTATAAAATACTACAATATAGAGTTACTTCAAAGTAACTAAGAACAAGTTATTTTTCTGTATTCCTACATCAATAAATAAAAATTTCATTTCATTTTGTAATAAGCATAACTATTTTATTTGTTAAATCTAACTTACTAACAGAGGTGTCAACCCTTCGAATTTTTATATCATAATTTCTTTTAAATTTATCCTCGTCTTAATCACAGAATTTACAATAATAAATAAAAATAATGTTTTTTGTGAAAAATATTATTGATATTAAAAAATCCGGAGGGTTGGTAATTTTGCATTAAATACTTATGCAGTTTACATACCTTGTCTTGAAATATGAAACCGTGAAAACTTATATTTTCACGGCGACTCCGATTTACAAAATGGAACGACGCAATACACCATGCATATTATATAAAAAAAAAAAAAAAAAAAAAAAAAAACACCTCCCACATTTGTTAAATTAATAAAACGTAAACCATGAAGAACTCAATTGAAACTCAATTGAATCGCGGGAAATAAACAGAACTTTACGACTCGGTATCAAGCGCCATCTACTGGCTATGTTCTTCTTGTACTGTTGCCAAGTTTTCGAGCGACTCGCTGGGCATCTACTTAAGGAGGCTCTGGTTGTGGCCATCACAAGACTTTCTTCTATATTTTCCTATATACATATTCAATCAGTAACAATATTAAAAAAAAAAAAAAAAAAAAAAAATTACGATTTTTTTTCTAAGTTCTTTTTTTGTTAAAAGTAATACATATTCAGCCAGTAACAATATTAAAAAAAAAAAAAAAAAAAAAAAAAAGATTTTTTTTCTCTAAGTTTTTTTTTTTGTTAAAAGTAAACAAAAATCGATAACTTTGTTTTAAATTATCACAGATTTATAGTTCAACTATTCGTTTTAAAGGTATTGACGAGATCTTTCGAAAGATACCCATCTTGAAAATTTACCCCCCCGGGGGGTACTTTCCCCCCAGGGGGAGAACCGGTGCCCCCACATGCACAGAAATTTTTTCCTAGTTAACTATTACTATTATCAACAACTCATATTAATTTTACAATCACAAGTTAAAAATAACTCTCATTATGTACATTTATGCGAAATTTTGTCCTATACTGCCATGTTAAAAATTTAGAAAAAATGCGATCACAGCGCCACCTGTTGAGCTATTGATCCCCAAATGTAATCAGCACCAGTTTATGTCGGGGACCAACTAAATACCAAGTTTGGTTAAATTTCGTTAAAAAAAAAAAAAAAAAAAAAAATCTGTTTTTTTTTTTCTTAAAAGTAAAAAAATCGATAACTTTGTCTTAAATTATCACAGATTTATAGTTCAACCACTCGTTTTAAAGGTATTGACGAGATCTTTCGAAAGATACCCATCTTGAAAATTTACCCCCCCGGGGGGTACTATCCCCCCAGGGGGAGAACCGGTGCCTCCACATGCACAAAATTTTTTTCGTAGTTAACTACTACTATTATCAATAATTCATATTAATTTTACAATCACAAGTTTAAAATAACGCTCATTATGTACATTTATACAATTACATTTGTACATTTACCCTATATACGAAATTTTGTCCTATACTGCCATGTTAAAAGTTTACATAAAATGCGATCACAGCGCCATCTGCTCGGCGATTGATCCCAAAATCTAATCAGCACCATTCCATGTCAGGGTCCAACTATATACCAAGTTTGGTTCAATTTCATTCATCGGTTCGTGAGATACGGTGAAAAATACGAAATTTTGCGATCACAGCGCCACCTGCTGGACGATTGATCCCCAAATCTAATCAGCACCATGCCCCGTCAGGTTCCAACTATATACCAAGTTTGGTTGAATTTCATTCATTGGTTCGTGAGATACGGTGAAAAATGCGAAAAATTGTCCTATACTGCCATGTTAAAAATTTACATAAAATGCGATCACAGCGCGACCTGCTGGGCTATTGATCCCCAAATCTAATCAGCACAATGCCTCACCAGGGTCCAACTATATACCAAGTTTGGTTGAATTTCATTCATTGGTTCGTGAGATACGGTGAAAACACGAAACCACACACACAGACACACAGACAGACATTTTTTTAAAACTATCAATTCGTGTTCAGGACATCCCAAAACGTGTAGATCCGTCAAAAAACGGAGGTCGAAAATTTTCGCGAATCCAATACTTTCTCTATATTACGTATAGAAGAAAGTAAAAAATGCCTACTAACCCTGGACGATAGGTCTAATATATCGTATCATATTATATATCGTATTTATCGTAATATAACTCAATACTTATTTCGCTTCCTTCTTCGACTCGTTTTAATACGCATTTTTTATATGCATGAGCAGCCCCCGAAAAACAAAAACATTAAATCATTAAATTCATTTTTTTACTTATTTTTATTTCATATTATTTCACGCGCACTTTTTATTTCCTAATTCAAAATTATTAAAAAAAAAAAAAAACTTTTTCGATATCGCTTGTAACGATACTGATTATTATTAATTTTCTTTTCTTTTTTTTTCAATAATAATAATAATAATAAAAAGATTTTGATGAAATTCTGGCAAAAGCAGAATTTAGTTTAGGACGGAGGACTTTTAGTTTTTTTTTTTTTTTTTTTTTTTTTTGCTTTTTTTTCAAATTATAACATCGCTCTCGAATTATTCAATTATATTTTCAATAAATTTTAGATTTCAACAAATGTCCAACTATCGAAATTGACAACGCAAAAATCCCAGATTGAGACTAATTAGAGCCCCTTAAATAAATAATAGGCCGGCACATCACCGCCATTTTTTTGCCTCGTAAGAGGACAGCATTTCCGCTTGGCGATTTTATCGCTTCACTGGTGGTTTTAAGAAATTTTCATCTAAAAATAAAATCGACCAAAAATGATAAGCAACACAAGTAATCTGTTTCTGTTTCTTAAATAATTCATAACATTTGAAAGGGGGAAAAAAAAAAAGAGCGTACCAATTAAAATTGGAAAGTTTTTTCAACGACCTAATACTATCAGGACACGGAAACAAGACAACTTTGGCGAACCAAAAAAACGTCGCCAAGACTCTACAACCACACAGTAAAAAAGCGTTTCTTAAGGGAACTGGGACGTTTTAACCTTCAAAAAATCGATTTTTCAATTTTAGCCTAAAAAAATAGGGGACATTTCACTGATTCCGAAAATATATAGCATGTATAGGTTTGAACTGCCGAAAGCTTAACTATTAACGTTTAAAAACGTAAACAAAGTTTTTTGCATTTTTTTCAAAACATGTTTTTTCCATATTTAGGTACGCTCGTATAAAATTCTATGCATCACACAAATCTGCAATTTTGTGATATAATATTTTTAAGCATTTTTCATTTATTAAACATATTTTATTTATTTGTGGGCACCAGTTTTTTTAGGGGGGTGCTGTTTATGTTAAAAGAAATCATAATTTATAGAATTTCAAGTTATATAGCATTTATTTTTTTTTTTTTTTTTTTAATTTCTATTTTGTGTATATTAAAATAAAAATATGTTCACTATAATTATTGAACCTTTACTCATGTATTTTGATAATTTTTATGTGATTTTATGCAAAATTTTTTTTTCTGAGCGTACCGATTTGTGGTTATGTATTTACAGACAATTGCATCAGAGCTCATATTCGATTTGCTATTAAAAAATAAATACTTGAAATTAAAAGGATTTCTTTAGTGTTTTATAATGAAAATATTATGTTCTGTTTATATGTATAATATTTTAATTCAAATATAACTTTTACTTGGGGAAAACCTTTTATTTGAAACTGCAATTTTAACTACTTTTTCGTTGTCGAGAACGTCCCAGTTCCCTTAAAATAATTTATGGTTATTAAAATACATATTTAGATTTAAATAATACTTTTTTTTAAATTTTTTACTTTATAAATGTCAGAAATGCGAAGAAAAGTATAAGTGAATAACAATAAAACTTACTATGCAAAGCTGTGCATTAGGTCCCGGGATCCAAGAATCTGGACGACAATTCGCAGCCCATTTTCTCCTTCTTGCATTATCCGAAGGAAACCTAAACATTTTGTATCCTTTTCTGGAGTGTTTACAGCAGTTTATTGCTGAACAACCTCCCATATTGCAGTTTATTTCACTAAAATTACGAGCAAGACGGTAGAAACAATGGATGCCGTTTGTTTATCTCGCTGGGTACATGCGGCAACCCTAAGGCAAAAAAATGTCGGATGCGCCAGCTCGTATATATAGGAGCCTTAAGACTAATAGGCCCTCAGACCTAACAAGGGGTTGAGGGGTGGTATCCCCCCCCTCACACAAATTTATATGTCAAATTACTCTGTTCCAAAACCTATTTTAAATTATGTTTAAAACAGATTGAACTTTATTATCTTGCCTTGTTGATTTAACTCCATAATCTGCAATATGCCTTTATACTACTGAAATGCAGGATAAGAGAAGATCGTGTGAGTGGCACACCATATTATTTTTTATTTGTAATAAAGAAAGATATATGTGTATTCTTTACATATAATAAAATAGGAATTCAATGTTTGTGTGTGTGTGTTTCGGTCGCTTTGTAGTCAAACGGTTGACCGCAAAGCTACAGCATTTTGCAGGTTCCTTTTTTCATCCGTTCTAATTTCTTCTGAAGCACCTCGCAGCCCAGTTTTCGATATTTTTAAATTAATTAAAATATGAAAACAAAGCCTTATATTAGCTTTGAAATTAGCTTTAAAGCACATTAAGCGGATGCCAATAAAAATAATAATGTTTGCGCGGATATTTTTTTTTTTTTTTTTTTTTTTTTTTTACATAATAAGAACTTTTATTATATGTAATTTTTTACATGTTGTTTTATTACATGTAAATTACATTTATTTACATGTAAATAATAGTTTTCTTTTTTTATTTTTATTTTTATTGTTATATTTCCTTATTTATTTGATAAATTTTACGCTATTGTAGCTTTAAAATTTTATACATATTGGTAAAGGACCCGTTAGCTAGGTGGAAACAAAAAATCGCTAAATCTTGCGTTAATATTGCACACGCAGTATGATATAGCAAACTCAAAACTTGAACCAAAACTTTTTTGGGGGATATAGCAAACAAAGACACGTTAACAAATCGATATAGGATATAGCAGTTTGTTTGTGTCTGTGTATGGGAGTAAGGCTGGTTCACTGCACAAGGGTCCTAGACCTGAAGGGGGACAGGGCAGGACACAGCCAAGGCGGGCAACTCACCTTTCGGTTTAGAGTTATACACTAAAAGTGTACCTGCCCAGCAAAACCAAAATCTAGCTCTCCAGCGACCCCGCGGACAGGGGCACGGTCCCGGAGGAGCCCGCGGGAAGGGAAGACCACAAAAATCGCCCGAGCAAACTAGCTGCTCTCCGGCGGGTGTGCTAGGCCGGGTGCTGGAACTCACTTGAGCCTATTAGAGGAACAAGGCCAGCGGTGAAGAGTAGGTGACTATTACAAGTAGGACCATCCCGGCGCCTCGTGCCACCGACACAGCCCGCAACATAACACATCACCTATTACTATACAAGCGACGAGTGGTTTTAGCAACCAGGCCACAAAGGCATACAGCACAGTGGACGCGAAGGACTACATGTCCACCCGCCAAGCTTCTCGGCCATGCCACCTCGTTAGTTCACCGCCGAAGCGGCTATCCAGGGGCACCATGTTGGAGGTGAGGCGGCTGCCGCAAGTAGAACCGCTACCTGAGTGGTAGCGCGTCCCACGGCCCCCTAGACCTGAAGGGGGAATGCCCTCGGGGTCTTTCTTAGGGGCCCTAGCCCATATTTACGCAAGTTTCGGAGAAAACCACGGATAATTCCGAACGACTAGGCCGGCAAACGGGACCTGGGATAGAACCCGGCAGTTTATTAGCAAGCAAACTAAGAGAAACTAAGATATAGATATAGCATATATCTAAGATATACATAGATATAGCAAACATAAACTATAAACTGTATCTCAGATATGTATGCAGACTAAGAGGTTATAGCAAACTAAGAGTTATCAACAAATCGTTTGCGGCCAGCTAACAAAAAAGCACCATTTGAGATTTGCGAGTTACAGCTTAAAATAAAACATGATAGACCTTTTTTTAATTGCAAAATAGTTTATAAAGAACATAATAGTTTTCATGTGAAAAAATTCCAATCAGTTTTTGAAGCGCTTTTTGTATATTAATGGAAAACTGGTTAAGACCCATTGTTTTAGAAAAATAATAATAACAATAAAATAAATTGATTAAAAAGATTTTTAACTCAGCATTAAAGAGCAATATTTAGCATTGTATACACATGAATATTTGAAGTATACAATTATATGATTATCAACATTTGTTACACGGATTTGTTAAAGTTCACTAACAGTGTTGCCAGATGTAGGGATTTCTATCTGCAGTAGGGATTTTTAGCTCTGCTTATTGCGTAGGGGGGAGGGTGGGGCGGGGGATTCTTTTAAAAATTCTGTTTCGGGGAGATTTTTCTATTATTTAATGAAAGTAATAAAGTTCTTTTTAAAAACGCAAAAAGTTTTACACTTATCTGTAAAAAAGTTGCTTACAATAACTTGTATCTGATACATTATTTTATTACAGATTAATGCGAAGTGAAACATCGCATAGCTCAGAGTTGCCAACATCTATAATTTATTCCAGTGTATTATTAGTACCACCTCTATTCGTACTTCCACTACTTTTTTATAACAGCAGTTAAAGACTTATTAATCTTAGTTACATAATGGGGAAAATGAAATTACTCAAGAAAATAAGTAAGGGTGAAAAAAGGGGATTACTATAATTGCTTCGGCATAAATTCTAATAGTTGGAAAATAATTTGCATATTTTTAATATGTCCTCCCTTCTATTATTAGTACTATTATTATTCCGAAATGGTAAATTTATTATATAATTTTAATAAAAAACATAACATTTATTTAATATTTGGATATAATTAACATCAAAGTTTTAAAATAAATTGGACAATAAGTCATGTGCATGTTACAATTAAATTTCCTCGAAATGCCAATTGTTTTTATCAGCAATTGTCAAGTTATTTGCATACACCCATCCCTCAAATAAATATTTTGCAGTACAAAATCTTAATCGTACATATATTATACTGATCTAAAAGTATATTTTATTTTGTTTTACGTCAGAATGTGTTGTCTTTCGTTTTTCTTTCTGTAAATTAACCTTTATATTTTTCTTTGATGTGCTGACACCACCCATTTCGTGTAGCCACACCCCCTAAGGAGTAATCTACCTATCAAGTCGATATTTGCTGGTTTAACATTGATTATTTATTACAAAATTAAATTTATTAGGTAAGTTTGATATGAAAACATGTCAAAGTAGATTAGTTGTTTGATTTAATAATAATAGAATACAGAGCTAACAGTATTAAATTTAAACAAATTATAGAAACATAGTCCATTTTATTTACTGTGTTTTCACGAATATACATTTGTATATATATATATATTAGGTACTTGTTTTTATTTGTCCGTTTATTCCAAAAATCAACTTATGCGTATATTAAAAAGAATGGATTTTTTTTTCTTTTTTTAATGCTAGAAAATGTTAAAATAACAATAATAATATGATTTTATATAATTTCTATTAACAGTTTTGAATCGTAGGGTATTTTGTAGGGTAAAAATATTTTAATGTAGGGAATGAGAGATTTTTTCTCCATTTAGTAAGGATAATTTAAATTTTCATCTGCCAACACTGTTCACTAAAACACTTTTTCAAATCTGAGAAGGTGGCAAGGTTTCATCGCTCATCCTCAGGAAGGAAACGCCTACTACGAGTACAACGATCTCCAATACCTATTATTACATATCATTTTTTACTTTCTCTTGCCTATAAGGTAGAGAAAGTATTGTTTTCGGGTCAAATTTTCGAACGCGAGATTTTGTTATATTTACACGTTTTGAGGTCCCCTGAATACGAAAATCATGTTTGTAGCAAATGGTCTGTGTGTTATCAGCATATCTCAAAAACAAATTATGGCAGAAAGTTCAAACTTGGTATTCTAAATGTGTATCATATAGGGACGCTACAGTAAGCTTTTCGTCAAGATCAAGCAAATGGTTCGTGTACAGGGACAATCAGGAGAATTCTAATACATTACGTCTATGGGGGAAATTGCAGGAAAGTAGAGTTTAACGTCTATAGACTGCACTAAACCAAACGAAACGAATATATCTGTACTGATACGTATAAAGGATTTAAGTCCAAAAATGTCGATTTTGAGTTAAGTACATAGTCAGACTCAGAAAAAAATTCTCTATCGATTGGTATAAAGGATTTAATTCTATGTCATTTAGTCTTTGAGAAAATCCATTGGTAAAAAAAGGACCAATTTAGAAATTTACCATTCATGTATGGTATAAAATATTTAATTCAATTTTTCCCGTTATTAAATGAAGGTTGACAACCACTGAATGGTATAAAGGGTAAAAATCAACGAAATACATTTTCCCTAATCCATTCTTCTGATTTGTTACTTTCCGAACACTATAGTGAGGAAAGTATTGTAATCATGTCAAAAATCCGAATTCGAGATTTTGATGTTTCTATACGTTTTGAGGTCCCCTGAGTCCATTTTCACTATTTTTACGATGATGTATGTATGTGTGTGTGTATGTGTGTATGTGTGTATGTGTGTATGTCTGTGAGTGAACACGCTAGCGTCTAAACGCTTTGTTCAATTAACCTGAAAGTTGGTACGCATATTGTAAGTCACCATAGTACGAACCCTATAGATTTTGGTGAATCTAGCACTTATAGTTTTGTTACAGGGACACAAAGAAAAATTCTTTATCATTATGGCCTATGGGAGCAAAATCTTAAAAGTGCGATAGCATCTAAACGCCTTATTCAATTGAGCAAAAAATTTATACACATATTATAGGTCACAAATACTCAATCTGTATAGATTTTGGAGAATCTAGCACTTATAGTTTTTTTACAGGGACACAAAGAAAAATTCTTTATCATTATGCCTATGGGGCCAAATTTTTAAAAGTGCGATAGAGCCTAAACGCCTTATTAATCTGAGCAAAAAATTTGTACACATGTTATAGATCACAGTTGAACTAACTGTAACCGACTTTGGTGAATCTAGCACTTACAGTTTTTTTACAGGGACACAAAGAAAAATTCTTTATCATTATGGCCTATGGGACTAAATTTTTAAAAGTACGATAGCATCTAAACGCCTTATTCAATTGAGCTGAAAATTTATATGAGTATTATAAATCACTGTTGCACTAACTATAAGCATTTTGGTGAATTTAGCATTTATAGGTTTTTACAGGGACACAACGAAAAATTCTTTATCATTATGATCTATGGGCTCAAAGTTCAGTAGCGTTCAATAAAACAACGTGAAATAGATGGAGAAAAATACTCAAACACTCTATTATGGTTTTCTCTCTTTTGTTTGTTTAACAACTCCTCTTTCTTTACTTTATCTACAAAACTGTTAATGACTCAATGTTCGGAAAGTCGAGTGGAGTCACTCCAGATTTTTTTTAGCTAGTTAAACTTTATTTTTCGTCTCCTGAAAAATCAAGAATATGGACTTAAATCCTTTATACTTATCACTACAGATATATTTTTTGTAATAGAGATAGTTAACTGGGAAAAAAAAAAAAATGTGTATGTAGGAGCCTCGCCTCCCCCCCTGGGGGGGAAGTCCCCCCTCGAGGGGAGTAAATTTTCATGATGGGTGTCTTTCAAAAGAGCTCGCCAATACCTTTAAAACGAACAGTTGAACCATCGATCTGCTATAATTTAAAGCAAAGTTATCGATTTTTTTTACTTTTAACGAAAAAAAAAACTTAGAAAAAAAATCGTATTTTTTCTTTTTTTTTAAATATTGAGAATAAAATGGACTGTTTTTGGATATTTGGTGTTATACTACTTCTCTAATATGGAAATCGTCTGCCTTATCAGAAAAGATAATTTTTTTAATAATAATTTTAATAAATTATTTTTTAAAAAGAGCATTATTTTTTAATAACCGAATTAAATTCTATATAAATGTAGGTGCATTAATGAAACGGGGGGTTGAGGGGGGTGGCAGCCCCCCTCACACAGAACTAATTATCATATAAAACTCTTCAGAAGCCTAATATGAATTGTTTAACACAGGTTTACATAACAGTACTCGTTATGTTACCTATTAATCTGCAAGCTGTATTTATAGTATTAAATTTCAGGGTAAGAGAAAGTCGTGTGAATGACACACCAGATTATTAGCTTTCTTACTATGATTATGATTATGATCACATAGCTGAGGAGGCTATGCGTCGTGATAAAATAAATGGCAATTACGATTCAAAATTTTCTGTTTGTTAATAAATATTCTATATTATAACTTACACAAATATCGTGGTGGGATTATACTTTTACAGATTATTATTAATTTGTATTACACATTGCGATGACGGGCTGATCATTACTAACTGGGTTCGTACGGGCCTTATTTTTTCCCTGAGTCTTATACCAGTAATTTTGTAGAACGATATTACTATAAAATAAGTCTATACGATTAAGTTGAATTTTATTGCTTCAGAATACTGGTGTGAGACTCAGGGAAAAAATAAGGCCCGTACGAACCCTGACTAAATAATTATCGAAAATTTAATTTTTATTTTTTCTATTTTAGGGTTTTCTGCACGGTCACCATCCTAGAGCAGTTCTTAATCTTTTTAAAGCAGTCATTCCAAAATAGATCTGATGTACAATATTTTATTTTATGGAAACTCTAAATGAAACAAATCAATATTAATAAACAGCAATGTTATTGACAACACTATGTACAGAAAAGGGGGGGGGGGGGCAAAGAACGCTACACTCGACGTTATTTTGTTACAATTTAATTTTGCTTAATTTGTGCAGAAAAAATATAATTCTTATATTTCTAATAAATAATTTTATGAAATATCGCTCACTACTGACATGGATGCAAGCGATATCACGGGATTGAGTGCTTTAACCCTTTGCGCTCGGCATATGAACAGTAAGACACGCCTTTTGGCGTTTCTTTTAAACGTCACACGTATTGTTTCCAACTTACTACCTTTTAGCAACCAAAAAATTGTAATAATTTGTTTTATTTTACTTCATCATTAAATAAAATAAATCTTTCTGTTAAAATTTTCCGGTAGCCGAAAGGTAGCCTATTTACACGTTTTAAAAAATAACATTTCATTTGCAGAGGAACACCTTAAGGCATGGCTCGA
Source organism: Salticus scenicus (assembly GCA_963930645.1). Taxonomy (NCBI): domain Eukaryota; kingdom Metazoa; phylum Arthropoda; class Arachnida; order Araneae; family Salticidae; genus Salticus; species Salticus scenicus. The sequence continues at coordinate 107,568,369 of OZ005649.1, forward strand.
TTCAGTGGCGCACCCACGGAGGGGGCTTAGGGGGCTGAAGCCCCCTCCAGAACCAGCTGACATGGTAAAAAACATGCATGAAAAAATATTATTCAAACACAGATATTGTAAGTAAAAATAAAGTTTATAAACTATATCTTAAATTTTTAGGAATTTTTGAAATTCTTACATTCAAACACAAAAACAGTGAACTAGTTCTTTGTTTTTTAGTTGAAAGATATCCTAGACATTCCATTGCAATTTTTAGGAATCGGCTTCTAAGGCCCTAAAGCATATACTGTTATTATGGAATCGAGGGAGTACCGAAAAAGTCAGGCAGGAGAAGCAATCTGATGTGGAAAGCAGGGATGTATTTGTCAGAAAAATGGGATACCAGGCTTATAAAATTTTATATTTTAATTCGTGAGTATTTATAGCATCTTTGTGAAAGTTTGTTTTGCCCTTGGGCAAAATTGACACATTCACATCGGCAAATGAAAATTCTCGTTTTATATAAAATAAAAGATCAGCCTGCTCTTAGTCGTTCCTCTAAAACAATATTTTAAATTAAAAATGAAATTTGTATATTTGTTAAACCTTTTATATGCCACTAGCACATATATACATGCTAGTGAATTTTCACATCAATTGAAGATAAAATTTAATTGGTTTAATCTCAAATACGCAAAATTATTTCTCTAAAAATATAACAATTTAGAGGAATTCCAAAAGGCATAGTTTACTGTTCAAAATAGGAAAATACCCCGATAGCAATATGTTAAGATATTTTACAGATGCTTCTGAGGATGGGGTCACTTATTTATTTTTATCATGGTTAGTAGAACATACAGTAGGGTCCATGCACAGTTTTCACTTTTGCCTCTCATGTCATTGATCTAAGCTTCATTTTTGGATAATGCAATTTTTTCCTGTTATAAAAATTCAAATTTCACAATATATATAAATATTATCCTGGAATACAATATTCTGTAATGAACTCAGAAAGGTAATGCTGGAAATATTTGCTAACTGAACAAATTAAAATTATAAGTAATATATTATAATAGAATTAATGTTTTAGGATTTTTAGAGGTTCTGCCCCCTGCTTGCTGTGTTGACTAACACCCACGAAGACTACATGTCCGACTTGTTTCTGTTAACCGAACCTAGAAGCATCGCCCAAATACTCCAGATAATTAAATGAAAATAGCAATGTAAAAATTTACACTGAAATTCTGTTATAATTCCTACATATTACAACTGTAGCTTTTATTTGGCTATAATTATTATAATTATTATAATTTCTTAATTACTTATGTGTTACTGCATATGCATGTAAAGTAGCGCAAAAGAGCATTAAATTTGATAAAATTTTATTTTAAATGGAAATATGGGGGAAGGCATTTCATTTGGATGAATTTTGTGTTCACTAGCTTGTCATATTGTACACGATATTATTATTATTTTTTTTTTTCATAGATGAACAGACAACTTTATGTTTACAAACTCAGTGTCAATTCCAACAGACCGAACTACTGTAACTTAGCTTGTAGATTTATATTACTTACTGATATATTTAGCTTACTGATATAAATTTCTCGATTGCACTATTCAACTTAAATTCAATCTCATTCATTCGTTTACTTATTTCAAAAGAAATATTTAAAGCAGATTCTTTACTATATGTATGTGTTGCGTATATGCCCATAAACCTGTTTACTGTACCTGTTTACTGCCCATAAACCTGTACGTTTACACGACCCGATTATTCTTCAGCCCTCTCCAGACAGAAATTCTGGGTGCGCCACTGGCTCGACTTTTTAATGTCCCCTCAGAAGGGACATGCGAGCGATAAGGGTTAAGTGTATATAAAAACCAGTTAAAAAATTTGTGGTAAAAGACCTTTAAACATTTTAGTTCCCCAACAGTTGAATTCAGTTTTAAGCTTGCTCGGAAGTAGAATTTAACTTCAACCACAACAGGGACTCTAATGTATGTATGGAAGGCTGCCAACCCTACTGATTAATTCATACTATACGATCGTAAATACGAAATTACTAATAAATATTCGGTAGATTGTGAGTACCCACTTTTTTTTTTTTTTTTTTTTTTTTTTTTTTACATCAGTCTTTTTTTAGAGTATTTTTCTTTTTATTTAATTGTAATTGCATTTGAAGAAAATGTCTCTAAAATATATGAAATAAGGGGCGGGTTCTAAAAATCTTCTGGAATATTAACACTTTCGCGACCGCATTTTTTGTCTCTCTGATAGTAAGTTTCGCCTGTGGGGGTTAGTCTTTTAACACTTTCGCGACCACTGACTTAGATACACGTAGCTTAAAGATCTTAAACTCCGCCAGTGGGCGTTTCTTTCATAATTTTTATGTTATTTATTTTTTAAGTATATATCCAGTATTCATACATTTACAATGAAATATACTGTGCGTACAAATACTTTGATTAGAAAGAATATAATTATAATGTATATCCATTTGTAATATGAATGTGAATACAGAAAATTTGTTTTGAAATTTTGTAAATTGGAAGAATAACGCCCACATGTTATTGTCAAAAAGACAAAATCATGCGGTCGCGAAAGTGTAAAGGTACGTTATTTCAGAACGAGGTTTTCTGTATCCATATTTATGTTGCAAATGAATATACACCAAAATTATATTCCTTGTAACTCAAGTATTTGTATCCATACAATTCTGTTTCTTCAAATATGAATATTAGGAATATCCTCAAGTAATATAGTAACTTTAAAATTGCAAAAAAAACGCCCACTGGCATAGTTACAGATTTCCAAATGATGTGAATCTACACGTCAGCGGTCGTGAAAGTGTTAATTAGTAAGTGGATAGGTATGCATTACGATACCTGCCAAGATCCTAATTACTATGCCGTAAAATTTTTAGCCCCATCTCTTTTTCACACCACTTAATATTTAGAGTATTTTCTTCAAATGTAATTGCGATTTAGTAAGAAGAGAAGACTAGAGTGGGGAAAAAAAAAAAAAAAGGTGGAACTACAGATTTAACAGAATATTACTTACCAGGGCACCACCCCGATAGTTTAATAATAGAAATCAATTAAATGGCGTTCATTCGAGGGGGGCATAATCTAACGTAATTTACGACGCGTAAACTGTTTGCCCTCGAGAGCTCGTTTTCGAGAAATCTATATTTAAGTTCGAATAAAATTATAATAACGAGAAAGGAGTGGGAGGAGTCCCAATAAAACTTGTCTGAATCATGACTTTTATCAATTTTTAGATTCTACATTAGGAAATTGGCAGTCATTTTATCTCGATAAAATATATCTCAAAGCAAAAGAATAGGCAACTGATTTATGCATCAAACAACACATTTGTCTACGCTCTATCGATTAATGCTTGTTTTGGATTTCATTGATTATTTCAGTAAGGCGTGGTTGTTCCGATCATCAGCGAACTTCCTGAATTTATAACTCGAAAAGCAGCTGACGAGAGCGATTATTTTACGTGTTTTAAAAAACGTGTTCATGTATGCTCTTCCGATTGATGCTTGTTTCGATTTTTTTAATTATTACAGTAAAGAATGGTTTCCTGGTAAGAAAGTTGGCAAGCGTGCATTACACTTTTACTCTAATGTTATCTTCTTCGGCTTATTCAATCGCAGAATTTTCACAAAAATATAAAATGGATAATTGTATAAAAAATTATTGATATTCAAAAATCCAGAGGGTTGGCAAGTCTTTATGAGTATTGTAGACTACTTTAGAGTTATTTGTACTTGAAGTTCAAGCTTATATTTTCAATAAAAATCTATTTTTCAGTGCTTTAACATTCGAAATAAAGTTCCAGTTCATTGAGAAGCTAACACATGATTACATGATATTTTTACATTTTCAAAGCTAGTTAGTTTCCCAATCTTAAATTTCATTAGGTGCTTTGCTGAGGGCCTCAGCAAAGGACATAGACAGCCCCTCAACCTGAGGCATAGACATCCATGCACTCTGCTACTGAATTTATTTTTCGCTCCCCTCGTCAGATCGCTGCAGTCCTATTTTGATCTTTATGCAAATAACCTTGCAATACATCGTGCAACTAGAATATCATCATTTCTTCACGTAAACAGCGTTTCCCTATAGTAAGAAAATTCAGCCATATTTTACACATAGAAGGAATATATAAAGAATATCCTTTTGCAGGGAATTAAAGTTTTAATAGTATAAATAAAAAAGAATAAATAATAATAATAGTAATAATAGCAATACAATCGAAGCTTTTTTTTTTTTTTTTTCTAAGTAGCAGATATAAAATTTTGTACAAAACCGAATTTATTTTAGTAAAAACAGGACTTTTTTTAAATATCTTCTTTCATATAAAAGCATGCGGTAACTGCGTTTTGTACCTTAGCAACGGTTACTATATTCATTTCTAAAAAAAAATTTATATGAATTTATTAATATTTTTCATAATTTACAATAATTTTCTGAAAAAAAATTTATGATTATGTATAAACCTATAGATTTGTTAATCAAGTTATTTTTTGTGAAAATATAAATAAAAGTTTGCGACATTGATTTCAACATTAGCATCTTAAATCTTTAAATTTCTATGACACCATAAGCATGCAATGTGTAAATTAAATGTGTAAGCAATATACTTTTTCGCGTTTTTGTGACCCCGGAGTTCCAATATAAAATCAAAGTAGAGCATTGTCATTGAAATATTTAAAGTTGGTATGCTTTGGACGACCAAGAATCCAAAATTTCACTTTATTTTCTAAATGTACACATAATTCAATTAACCCCTTCCTTATCGCTCCCGTGATATTCACGAGCAGTGACCACGCCCCACGTGTATTTTTCCTTTAATATTTTAGGGTACATGAAAGCACCAGCCAGTACCAAACTATATATAATGTATTTGAAAATTTGTACAGAATAAATATATATATTATTCATATATTTATTTTCAATCTTTTTTTTTTTTTTTTTTTTTTTTTTTTTTAGATAAAAATGTGGATTTTATGGGCGTGTCTTTGAAAAATATGCGACCGTTAAGGGGTTAAAGCAATGAATTCAGATAAAAAACAAAAACTAATTTAAAGAGCTATCTATATTTGATAAATAAAACTTGTATGAAATAAAATAAAATACTTCTCATATTTTTAATTTATATAATTGAAAAGTATATTAATGTTTTGAATGAATAGCAAGTAAACATACATTTAAATTTGTACTTTGTAACACATGAACATGGTTAAACATACATATACATCTGAAATTTGAAAAACTAATTGTTTTAAAAACTAATTGTATTCAAAATATAAATTAGGGATGGGAGAAATAAATGTTGAAGCACTCAAAAAGAAAAAAAAGGGGGCAGGAACTTCCACTTTCAGTGTAAACTCTGCTTGTGCCTCTGGTTAACTTATTAAAGAAATATTTTGTTTTAACAATTTTTATGAAAGCTTATATTTAGTAATAATACGTAAAAATGTATTATTATTAATAAATCCAAATGCAATATTTCCACGAATTTCTTTCATTTCTAACAAGATTTTCCTTTGACTGAGTGATACTCCCACGATGATTGAGTGTTTTTTTTTTTAAACATAATCTGTCATTGTATTACTGTAGTATATCAGAATTTGATAGATTTTTATTATCTTTCATTGATTTAATAAAGATGATTTAAGGAGTGCATTCGTAATTACTCCCCCTCCCCCTCTTCCTCCCTAAATTGAGAAAAGAAATTACACTTCTTGTAAAGACCAAACAGTTACATTTTTTTTTTTTTTTTTTTTTCTTCTTCTTTTTTTTCTTTCAGTTTTTTCAATATTTACAGCAATAAGTTAGATACTAATTAGATTGGGATGTATGTTGCCCAACAGGTGGCCTTTAGATTTTTTTTTTTTTATTATTATTATTATTATTTCGCCTGTAGCTAATAACACAAATTCTGTGGCACATTACTTTAAATTAAATATGACAAGGTACATGCTGATAAAATTTTGATTCATATCATGGAGTGCTGCTTTCTAAATTTTTCACACTATGCTTAATATATATATAACCTAGCTAAATTAATAAAGCAAAAAATCACACCAAACTTTGAATGTGAAATCATAGTTTGATTTATATCACTTAGTTTGGGATGTTGTTATACTGCGATATTTCATATGAATATTAGAATTGTTTCTAAATTTCTTTTAGGCATAATTAATTCTTAAAAATAACACAGTTGTTATAAAAAGCAAGAAGACGACAGACAAGGCCGTAGTAAGGGAAAAAAAAATCGGAAGGAGTTCAAACTGTAGTACATAATGTTGAATATTAAAAATGAAATTTAACTCAAAAATTTTCGACGAATCTTTTTTTTTTTTCTGAGGGGGGGGGGGGGATTGAACTTACAAAACCCCTCCTTGGCTTCGACGAACAGACAGAAAAGTGAGCCGACGTTATAAGCAATTTCCCAGTTTCTTAGACTCTGTTAAAAATAATTTGATTTAGTAAAAACTTTAAATAAAAGGAAATACTTTAATGAATTAACTTAATATTAAATGGAATTTATTATTATTATTATTATTATAACATCATCATAATCACCATCCTGCATCCCATATCCATTCTTTTTCTAAGGAAGATAACTTTTAGGTAATACATGAACAAGGTGTACCTTGTTTTGAAATTCATTTAGTTATTCGTTGTGAGCGCAAGCGAAAGAAGCCACCAGATACGCAGTTGATGAACAAAAGCCATCCCCTGATAATAGAGATTTGGAACCTAGAATTTACATTATTATGATTACTAATCGGTCTTCGCCCACCTAGCGGTCGCTATTTCAATTATAAATCTGTTTACAAATTTGCCCTATTCGCCAAATCAAAAACGGTGGCCAGATGTAATGATAAATAGCCAATAATGAAAACACAATTATTTAAAATTTAACTGTATCTTTTTTATCAAAATAATGGAATTCGAGTAATGTAATTTAAGTTTAGTTATTTATGTAAAATAACTTCAGTGTAAATTTATCAAAATCGTCGCTTGTATATTTGTCGAAGAGATAATAACTAAATACTCCAAATTCCTAGTTGCCAACTTTTGCTCTTTTAGGTTGCAGGACAATTTTAATAGAGATTTTTTATATATCTATCTAACACTTTTCAATGATTGAATAAAATAAAGTTTCTAATAAGATTTTCCGGCAAGCCAAAAAGCGCTAAAGTTGGTAACTATACCCAAATGATTCCACCTACCTGAATCCAATTCCGATAACAGAAAGTCACTTTTTTTTTTTTTCCCCTAGTTTGATTTTATTATCATTTGTATTATTTTAATATTATTAATTGAGGGCTTTGCACCCGACTCTTTCAAGTAACTAAACTCTACGGGGTCTTAGCCCCATTACTCTAGCTGTGCATAAATAAATATCAAATACAGACTTTGGTCACTTAAATGGTCGCTTTATTTAAATGACTTTTCAAAATAATTGAATGATTGAAATGTTTTTATAAACATATTTCGATTGGTGACTTTTTTCAACAAAACAAAACTATAGCCAAATACCGTGAAATACAGACGTGAATGCATACTTTCCAACCTAACCCGGAAGATTCATAGTTTCCGCCCTTTCTGTACACTACTTAATTCAAAGAGTATTACTATTCCCTTCAAATATAATTACGATTAAATAAGACGAAAAGTACTTTTTAAAAAAGACTGGTGTGAAAAACTAGGCGGAAAAGGGTGGGACTAACAATCTTCCGGGTAAGGTTGGAAAGTATATGAATGAAATATAAATTATATTTTATTATTTCAGTTTCATTTTGTTCATTAAAAACTAGGTTAATATAAAATAAACTAAAGATGCAATCACATAATTTTGTGGACGATAAAACCAAAAAAGATAATGTATATATATATAAGATTATTTTAATAATTGAAATTAATATTTAAATAAAAAAATAAATCAAAATCAAAATTTTAACCCTTAACGCTCGGCATATTTTCCTATTTTGAACAGTAAGTCACGCCTTTTGGAGTTCCTTTAAAACGTCACACGTATAGTTTTCAACTTACTACCTTTTGGCTACCGAAAAATTGCAATAATTTGTTTTATTTTACTTCATCATTAAATAAAATAAATCTTTCTGTTAAAATTTTTCGGTAGCTGAAAGGTAGCCTATAGTTACACGTTTTAGAAAAATAACATTTCATTTGCAGAGGAACACCTTAAGGCGTGGCTCGATTTTTTAATGTTCTCTCAGAAGGGACATACGAGCGATAAGGGTTTTAAAACTTTTATGACATGAGTTTTATCAGAAAATTTTAACGATACAAGTTTAACTTTTCATTTTTTTTATTCACGTGTAAAAAAATATATTTCTTCTTATGTTGAAAAAATAAATAAATAAAATAAAAATTGTACTCATTTTACTTGTATTAGTAACAACGTAAAATTACAACTCAAAATAAAATGCCGGGGAAAAAAATTTCTGTAGGCAGTGGGAACCTCCACCCGATGCAATAGAGCGATTTGAATGTAATTTTTTTTTTTTTTTTTTAGTTTTTATTTCTAATGTGATATAAAAAATAAAGAGCGATTCATTAAAAAAAAATCATTTAAATAAATTGACCAGCGAAGTGGAAGTACCCTGCTCGTGTTAAGGGAACTGGGACGTTTTAACCTTCAAAAAATCGATTTTTCAATTTTAGCCTAAAAAAATAGGGGACATTTCACTGATTCCGAAAATATATAGCATGTATAGGTTTGAACTGCCGAAAGCTTAACTATTAACGTTTAAAAACGTAAACAAAGTTTTTTGCATTTTTTTCAAAACATGTTTTTTCCATATTTAGGTACGCTCGTATAAAATTCTATGCATCACACAAATCTGCAATTTTGTGATATAATATTTTTAAGCATTTTTCATTTATTAAACATATTTTATTTATTTGTGGGCACCAGTTTTTTTAGGGGGGTGCTCTTTATGTTAAAAGAAATCATAATTTATAGAATTTCAAGTTATATAGCATTTATTTTTTTTTTTTTTTTTAATTTCTATTTTGTGTATATTAAAATAAAAATATGTTCACTATAATTATTGAACCTTTACTCATGTATTTTGATAATTTTTATGTGATTTTATGCAAAATTTTTTTTTCTGAGCGTACCGATTTGTGGTTATGTATTTACAGACAATTGCATCAGAGCTCATATTCGATTTGCTATTAAAAAATAAATACTTGAAATTAAAAGGATTTCTTTAGTGTTTTATAATGAAAATATTATGTTCTGTTTATATGTATAATATTTTAATTCAAATATAACTTTTACTTGGGGAAAACCTTTTATTTGAAACTGCAATTTTAACTACTTTTTCGTTGTCGAGAACGTCCCAGTTCCCTTAAATAAATAAATAAAAATAAAGATAAAATCACATTTTTTTAAAGATGTTATATGGAGAATAAAAGTGACTTTCTTTGAATATTTAGTGTTATGCTACTTCTTTAGAATGGAAATCGTCTGCATTCATTATGAAAAATAATTTTAATAAATAATAATTTTTATAAATTATCTGTGCTGAGTAAATTTGTATACGAAAACATGGAAGAAAGTCAAGTGGTGGCCACAGCATACTAAATTTTTTATTATTATAAGGCTTTTTTTTTTTTTTGTTAAAATTAATAGTTTAGTACTTTAAAAGGTGTGCTTGTATATTTGCTTTTAAATGCTTCAATCACAGGTGTGAAAAAATGATTTTTATTAATTCAGCACACTCTAACAAATGCTTAATATAAAATAATTAATTTCAAAATATTATATATATATAACTATGCTGAGGAAAGAAAAGGAATCAGGGTTCTAAAAAAGGGAAATTTGTAAAAGAGAATTATTACATAGTAATTTTTTTTTTAATTCATATCAACAAATAAAAGCGATTAATTAAGTTTAAAATTACTATATAAAAATAGTGGTATTTAGCATTTGTGAATAAAAAGCGTTTTTCGAATAGAATCTATCTGTTTCCTTACGAAGTACTTTCTACACAGAAAAAGATCAACATTATCTTAACAATATTTAGGTTTGTAAACAGCCAAAATTAACAAAATGTATTTTTATGTATTTAACAGCTATAAAAAAATAATAATCTATATCAATAAAATCAGACTTTTGTCTGTAAATTTGTGGGAATGACAAAATTTTGTGATGTCTTTACGTTTCACACACCATGAAAGCCGAAAATGACTTCAGAAAATTTTGCCTGTGTGTGTGTGTCATCGTGTCTATATGTCGCTATTTTTGTCCGAGTATCACTTGAGAACGACTTGACGGAATTCAACTGCGCTTGGAAGAAACTTAGATCTTTATCCAACTTAAAATTATATCTATCAACTTTTCAGAAATTCCCCCCCCCCGTTCCCCCCTGGGGGTCAAAAGACAAAAACACGTTTGTCCGGTTATCACTTGAGAAACGGACAGACGGAATTCAACTGCGCATGGCAGGAATTTAGGTCTTTACCCAACTTAAAATTATATGTATCAACTTTTCGGAAATTCCCCACACCGTTTCCCCCTGGGGGGCAAAAGACAAAAACACATTTGTCCGGGTATCATTTGAGAACGGACAGACGGAATTCAACAGCGCTTGGCACGAATTTAGATCTTTACCCAACTTAAAATTATATCTATCAACTTTTCCGAAATTCCTGCCCATTCCCCCCCTGCGGTGGGCAAAAGACAAAAACACGTTTGTAAGCATATCTCGGCACCTAATTCCTTCATGGGGGTATGTGTTACGAGGGGTCAAAATCGGGACACCCCTTTTAGCGCTAAATTTGTCCTGAGAAATCGATGGGAGCTGCAGGCACGAATTTTGGTGCTTGGATTGTTTATATGTATCCCACATCTAAAGTAACGGGATTTATCAAAACTACCCCCGTTCCCCCCTTGGGGGGACAGAAGACAAAAACAATTTTGTAAACATAACTCGGCTCCAAATTACTTCACAGTGAAGAAATTTCACTTGGGCGACTAGATATGAGCGCTGTGGCAGAATTTAGGCGACACAGCGACATTGTCGCAGAAAAGAAATTGTCACTTGCAGAAAGATTTGCCCATAAAAATGAAAGCTATTTCTTAATTTCAATAGAAAATAGAAACTCATGTCTTGTATTTAAGAATTCTTCAACAGTCTACTAATAATATTGGTATTTATAGTCACACGTACATAATGTGTAAATAAGAAAATATGTCAATATTGTCCTGCAGTAAAGATTTGCACGAACAAGACTTGTCGCAGAAAGCAAAAAAAAAAAAAAAAAAAATTCTGTCACAGGGGATATGAGTACAAATAATACAATATCTGCAATTTAGGAATTTTCGATTTTTAAGGAGAGGAAGGGGGAAATCGATTTTTGGCGGGAAATTTCAAAATTCCTAATTTGAGTAGAACTCTACCAAAAATGGAACAAAGATGTTGAAAAAAGGCTACGCGACTTTCTTAGGATATTTCCTAAAACACATTTTTGATTTTTATTTTTATTTATTTATTTATTTATTTATTTATTTATTTGTGCTCTGCCATTTTTGAAGTGAAAACTTCTTTAGGCGCATTGAGCACTTTTGGGTGAACAAAAATCATGAAACACGCGTTATCGTCAGCTAACGCTTTGAACGAAATTCTGCAAGCGTTCGTTACCATGACAACCCAGTCACAGAGAATCTGATCGGGAAGAAACATATTTTTTGCCAATTGACATCACGTGGTTTTCTACTATGAATAAAAGGTGCAAATTTCAAAATGCTTCAATTTTCTTCTGAATTCTTTGAAACTTACTGTGCGCCATTAACAGCACACGGGATAGTTGCAATTCATATTTCATCGATTTTGGAAAAAATTTACATTTTAATTGCAAATTAAATTTCATTCTAATACGCGTATTACAATTTCTAATTATGATTAAATTATTTTTAATACACCATTCGAAAGATATTTTAAAGTTCTTTTATATTATCGAAAGTGGAATTCGCGATTTCACCTGATTTACACGTTTTGAGGTTTCCTGAATGGGTTTTCTTTTGTATCTCAGCTACTAATTAAAATAATTTCATAAGTAATACATCATTAGAAAGCTTTTTTCAATTGGGATCGAACAGTGGAATACAGAAATTTCTACCGCCAGACGGCGCTGTAATATTTTCAAATTTCAATTTCTAATTATGATTAAATTATTTTTAATACATCATTCGAAAGATTTTTAAAAGTTCTTTTAAATTATCGAAAGTGGAATTCGAGATTTCACCTGATTTACACGTTTTGAGGTGTCCTGAATCAGTTTTCTTTTGTATATCAGCTACTAATGAAAATAATTTCACAAGTAATACATCATTAGAAAGCTTTGTTGATTTGGAATCAAACAGTAGATTACAGAAATTTCTACCGACAGAAGGCGCTATAATATTTTAAATTTTCAATATTTCAATTTCTAATTATGATTAACTTAGCTTAATACATCATTCGAAAGATATTTTAAAATAATTTTATAGTATCGAAAGTGGAATTCGAGATTTCAGCTGATTTACACGTTTTGAGGTCTCTTGAATCGGTTTTCTTTTGTATCTCAGCTACTAATTAAAATAATTTCATAAGTAATACATCATTAGAAAGCTTTGTTGATTTGGAATCGAACAGTAGATTAAAGAAATTTCTACCGCCAGATGGCGCTATAATATTTTAAATTTTCAATATTTCAAATTCTAATTATGATTAAATTATTTTTAATCCATTCGAAAGATATTTTAAAGTTGTTTTATATTATCGAAAGTTTACACCAGATTTACACGTTTTGAGGTGTCGTGATTAGGTTTTTATTGCATCTCAGCTAATTGAGTTAGACCGTTCAAAATTGGTATATGTAGGTTAATTAGGAGGGACTGAAAGAGTGGGGAAGAAATAGTCGTGCACCGCGCGCGTATCCCCTAACTTGTGCGCGCGCAGCACGCACGGGACTGCGTGCCGAAGGCACTGGGGAACCGGTCCGACTCTTTACCCGATGAGAAATGATTTATTTTATTTTATTTTCTTAAGAATAAAAATTTGATTTGAGAAGGAATATGTGCGCGCAGCGCGCGTATACCTAGCGCGTATAGACATTCTTACGGAAAAAGTGAAAAATAAATTAGAAATATTAGTCCTATCGTTACAAATAAGGTATCAAATGAAAGGGACGATTTTTCTCAATCCGATGGTTTAAACAGCTTATCCATCGGACAATTAGATTTTTTTAAATTAACTAAACAAAAAAAAATGGTGGCAACAAATCAAAAGAATTTTAATATTGCAGACGATCGTCTACAGTCTTGAACGGAAAGAAACATATCTGGTATTTAATGAGGTCACGTGTTTTGGTACTGTGATTAAAAATTGCAATTTTGAAAAGGCTTCAGTTTTTCAATGTCACACACTAAACTTGGTATACAGACCTAACATTACAAGACAGCCTTGCAGTTCAAATTTCATCGATTTTGGAAAAAAAATTGCATTTTAATTGGAAATTAAATTTTATTCTAATACGCGTATTTCAAATTGTAATTATGATTAAATTATTTTTAATACATCATTCGAAAAATATTTTAAAGTTCTTTTATATTATCCAAAATGGAATTTGAGATTTCACCTGATTTACACGTTTTGAGGTGTCCCGAATCGGTTTTCTTTTGTATCTCAGCTACTAATTAATCAGCCGAATCATATAATACAGATCATAAACACTTCTTTACAAACCAAAAATAATTCGAAAATAATAACAGAATTCAACAAATAATAATACAATTCACAAGTTACTTTGTTTTCACTTCTATCGGCTGTCCCCAAAAACTGCTTTGATTTTTTTTTCTTTGGGGGGGGGGGGGGTGTTACAAAAAGCAATTTCGAGACACCCTTTTTAGCGCTAATTTTGTCCTGGGAAATTTATGAGAGCTGCGGTCACGAAGTTTGGTGCTTGGATTGTTTACATGCATCCGGTACCTAAAGGAACGGGATTTATCGAAATGTCCCCTTCCCCCCAGGGGGACACAAAGCAACAGAACATTTGTAAGCATAATTCGGCCCCAAATTACTTCACGGCGAAGAAATTGTACATGATGAGACTAGACTTGAGTATAAATAGAACATTATGTACGATTTTGAAATTCTTGATTCTTAAAGGAGAGAGTGGATAAACCGTTTTTCGAGGGGGAAATTTCAGAAATTCCGGATTTTTTAGTAGAGTTCTACTAAAAATGTTACAAAGGTATTGAAAATATCCATGTGTCTTCTTTAGAATATTTTCAAAAACACATTTTCGTTTTTTTGTGATTTTCGATTTTTTTTTTTTTTTTTTTTTTTTTTTTGAAGGGAGGGGGAGGGGAGGGGATTTGCAAATTCTAGCCCTTTTAGCGTTAAAATTGTCTTGGGAAATCTATAGGATCTGCGGTCACAAAATTTGGTGCGCAAATTGTTTATATGTATCCAGCACTTATTGTAACGAGATTTTACGAAATTCGCCCCTTGGGGTCGGAGAGGGCAATAAACACGCGTAAAGAGATGTTATTATGTTTGAATTCGCTTTACATTATCTTAGAATGATGAGTTTTGGTGTGTGGATGCTGATTAGGTTTACACATTATGTACTTTGGTGAGATTTCGCAAAACTTCTAACTTAGCCACTGGGGAAGGGGAAGTAAGAAGCGGATAAGTTGCTGCCGAAGGCAGTGTGCACCCGGAATCCTCGCGTTGGAGCGGGAAAGGCCTCTACGGAATACAGAGGAAACTTTACCTTAGGTTATTTATAATGATATGGAATCTTGACGACTCATTTAAGTATAGTGCTCAGCGAAGTGGGAAAAGCCTGCTAGTAATAATAATAAATAAAAATAAAAGTAAATAAAAATTTATTAATTAATCTTGTGTTTAACCTTATTAACTTAAATGCAAAATAGGTTTTTTTTTTCAAAATTTCTTTAGAAAAATAATTTTTCTCAATTTTCCGTAATGCTATGAGATATTTCGACAGAGGGAACTGTAAATTGTACTAAGAAATATTCTTTATCGAAACTTTAGGAAAAGATTGCTTGTTGTCTAACAATTTCTTAGCCATTTTTTAAACAGCTTATTATGCCTTTGAGTTTGAATAAGCTTAATAATAAATCTTTTTTTTTTTTTAATGCGAGGGGGAGGTAATGAAAGAACGTATAGCTTTTAATGTATTTATTTCTTAGTAACAACACAGAATATTAGTTTTAAAAATTCAGCTTATTAAAATTTAAATGCCGATAAAACTAATGGTATAAAAAATGTTATCTGTTTTTTCAAAAATTAAAAGTGGGCATTTATAATTATTTTTATTATTAATCTCAAACTCTATTTTTTCTAGCAGTTTGTTTATTTATTCTCATTATTATTATTATTATTATTATTATTATTATTATTATTATTAATACTCTTTTATATTTAAGGAAGTATATAAAAATAAAAAATTTAAAAATAAAAAAAACTTATACGGAATAAAGTTTCAAAATAAAGTATTTGGTTAAGCTTTATACTCTGCGATTTCCTGCACTATTTCCGATGAAAACATCCTAGTTATTTTACCAAAATCATCAAGTACTTTATATATTTTATGAGGTAAATCTCTTATTCCAAGATGTCATTTAGAAGAATGTCATTAAAAAAAATTCTAGTGCTTTAAACATTCCATTCCTTCCTAAAACGGGATTATATATATATATATATATATATATATATATATATAAACAGTGGAACCTTTACTTAAGAAAGTCGTTAAAGCTAAGTTCATTATATAGAAAATTTGTTAATAAGGTATTCACTCTTTACAATAATTTTAATTGTATAAAGGTAAATTTTAGAATTATAAGCATTAAATGTCATGTAAAAAAGTAAAAAAACACATTTTATTTTATATATATATAAATTATATTCTCTTATTACAATTCTATTAAAAAAAAAAAAAAAAAAAAATGAATTTCAAAGACTCCGTGACCATTCCAAAGCTTTCTTTTATATCATTCTATAAAACAGCGTCACCTGTCCTTTTACATGCTCAAATATTTAATCAACATAATCCTTTATAAAGATTTTACCCATACTGTTTGCTGCAAATTTACCAGTCGATGTTGATATATAGCCATCGGGAAAATAACTAAGAGTGAATAAAACTATCGTGACCTGTCATTCGATATACACAAAAACTGAATCAGCGTGATTTTCGTAACAACTATATCACGTACAAGGTTCAGTGCATTAATATATCATACTACTGGAGTATTTCCTTTTCGTAAACTGGGTTGAATTGCTGCTCAGAAACGCTTCCTCTCGTCCAGCATGCACCCAAATTGAATCGACATACGGTTTCATAATATTCATCTTGCATACCACGATTGGTGCATTTATGTATCACAGAAACTGCAATATTACATCCCCGTAAATGGACTTAAATTGCTGTGTAGCAGCACTACTTGTAAGCCGAAATGCCCTCAAAGTGAATCAATATATTCTTTCATCATGGGCCCCATTTATAAGAACTTCTGTGCACTTATGCACTATAGAAGATGAGAGATAGTTTTTCAATATTTGGAAGAAACTGTGGCATAGCAGGGTCACCTGTTGGGCTACATATCCCAGAAGCTAAAATTATAAATTTAAGTCGAGATCCAACCAGATGTAAACGTATATTAACCTTCAACCGTTGATTTGTGAAATAAAATGTCACAAAACTTTCGTAATAAAAAGGGACTATCATAGTATTAATCCCAAAACATTGAATAGCATTAAATTATTTGAATTAGACAGATTAAAGTTTTATCAGTTTAAGCATACTTAAAATATGTTTTGTTACTTTTAATTGTTTCCATATGCATTGACTTTATTGGATAGCATAACTGTCATGGAGAATTTAGCCATAAAAATATTTTTGACAGCTCATATAAATTATAACTAGCAGGCTACGCCCGCTTCGCTGGCCACTATATTTAAATGAATCTCCAAAAGAATTGGATCATTATTTATTTTTCACATTATAAATAAAAACTAAAATAATTACATTGGAATCGCTCTAGACCTCGCATCGGGTACTCGCTGACTACGGCAGCTCTTTCTCTGCCCGCACTGTATCGGGAGCAGGTTCCCACTGCCTGCAGAAATCTCTTTCCTATGTATTTCAATATGGGTATTTATTGACGATAGGTGGGTCTACCATTATTTAAGAACTACGATTTTAAAGATAACTGTATCTCAGCGTCTATTAAATATTTTAGTTTTTGAACCAAGTATTTTATTGCTCATGCTATTTACACTGTATTACAATTTGATTCCAACCAATGTAATGAAATAAAATAAAAAGTAGATTTTCTTTTAGAAGGAGTTAAATACACAAAAAACAAATAAATTCCAATCAGTTTAATCCTTTCTACTATATACTACCATTATTTCCTGACAAATACTATGAATTAGAAAAAAAAAAAAAAAAAAAAAAAACCTTTTAAAGAAATTAAATTAACAAATGAAAAATAATTGTTGTTATACTACAAAAATTATACGTAAACATAACTGTTATAAATACGTTTTTAAATTTTAAATTTAATATATTTATTTTTTTCTACTGCATTACCATTTTATTTTCAATAAATATAATAAATTAAAAAGAGAAAAAAGATTCGCCCTCAAATAAATGTATTAAATAAAAAATAAATTGCATAATATAGCCGTTGCTAAGATACGCAGACGATTACAATCGAAGAATAAATTCATGAAAAATGAAACATAAAAGCCAATGTTTAAAATTGAAAAAACATTAATTTAAAAAATTCAAATTCGGAATTCGAAAAAATCTCGATGAGGTGCACACCTGCAGGGTCCCAGGTACCTATATGCCAAATTTGGAAGCTCTGCGACCAGTAGTGTGTTCATGTTTAGATAAATGTATTTATTTTCCTGTGGAAAAAAAAAATAATAATAAACTCGTAATTTTTTTTTTTTCTTTTTCTTTCTTTCTTTCTTTTTTTTTTTTTTTTTTTTTTTTGGCAACAATTAAATTATGAATTAAATTTAAATGGCTAATTTTTTGCTATTATTAGCTTATTATTTTCATATTTTTATTAATTAAAAGAAAACTAAACAGAAATTCGAAATTCTGACTTCGATGTGCACAATGATCCTTCGGGGGGCACCTTTGTGTTAAATCTCGTGACTGTCCGAGCTACCGTTTTCGAGAACAGTGAAATATATATACAAATATTGCTCACTTAATAGTATAAGATTACCTTCAGCATTTGTTGTAAAGAGCTTGTGATTTTCAAGACATGCATATTATGTTACAGATAAACGGAGATATTCTGGGCTAATGAAATTAAGTCTTTGATAGGCAAGATAATTTACGCTTAATTGTAAAATACGAACAAAGTTATGAAAGAAGGAATAAAGCACTTTTTCCTGCTAAACAGGTGTTTTTTGTTTTGGGAATAAGGCCGATTGATTACTCTAGGGTCCTAGGCCTGATGGGGAGCGCCCTCCGTGAGGATCTTTCTAAAAGGCCCTAGCCCGTATTTACACCAGTTTCGGAGAAAACCACGGAAAACTCCGAACGGTTAGGTCGATGAGCGCGACATGGAATCGAACTCGGCACCTCACGTCTACCAGCTTTGAGCGCAGAACCGCTCAGCCGCTGGTGGGCCTTTGCTAACCAGGATTCCATTCCATTCTGTAATAATAAATAAAATCCAAACAAGCTTCATTCAGAAGAGCATATATAAAAATGTTTTTTGAAGCGTAAATCTATTGCCCCTTTCAACTCGTTTTCGAGTTGCACATTATTTGCACCAAACTAATTTTTAACTCTATGGGGATGTAAATGGCAGCTTCATCTTGTTGAAACATCCACTCTTCTCCTCCTGATTCAGAGCCGTAAGGAAGAAGCTCAGAATTCAGCACTTCAATATAGCCTGTATGTTTCTGCATACCACTGAAAAAGATCAGACTTGTACTTCTTCCATACCCAATTGATTATTATATCATCAACCCCCCCCCCCCTTCCTCATTTATGGAGTTGAATAAAATTCTTCTACATTCTTCAGACAATGCCATTATTATTGGTAACCATCTAAATCGTCTATATTAAACTTCTTTTCGTCTGAAAATATTATAAAAGTCCCATCTGAAGTTCATGATACGTGTTTTTTAACCCATGATAACGGTAATCAATCTGTGTTTCTTTTTTTCCCACTTTAGATGATGCTTCCGCTATTTGAAAATGAATTATTGGGATCTTGTTATGTAGTTGTAAACTGTTTGCCTTGACACACGAGTAAGTCCTGTTTGATTTGGGACCTTTGCGATACTACCACTGCTCTTTTTAAGCTCATGAGCAAGTTTTCTTTCATCGCAAAGCATTAAATTTTTAGGCCTACCAGTCATCTTTCTTTTCCTATTTCTATCTGACTTTCTGATAATGTTAGAAAGTGTATTGGGGCTGACGTGCAGTATACGAACAATCTGTCTAACACCTTTAACATTAATTTTATATGCAACAATTTGCCCCTTTTGGAAATAATTTTAAAGTATTCTTCTAGGCAGTCTGAAAAGAAAATAACAATGCAATTTTTAACAAAATATGTTTTCATCGTCAAAAGCACTTAAAGAAAATTCAACATTTACTTTTTTACTTGTGCACAATCCACCAAATAACAAATTTTGGAAAGTGTCCTACTTTCTTTACACTCTCAAAATCATAGATGCTAGTTTTTTTACAATCCACTAATTAACATCAGTAGTAAAAATTTCATTTTTACGTGAAATTAGAGAAAACTTTGTTACATAGAATCTGTATAAAAATCTAAAACCCAGGATAAAATTACGGAAAATAATCTACAAAAATCGACTGTCCTTCTACTTTTTTTACACAGTGTGCAATCAATT
Source organism: Salticus scenicus (assembly GCA_963930645.1). Taxonomy (NCBI): domain Eukaryota; kingdom Metazoa; phylum Arthropoda; class Arachnida; order Araneae; family Salticidae; genus Salticus; species Salticus scenicus. The sequence continues at coordinate 107,588,315 of OZ005649.1, forward strand.
TTGACTCATTGCATGTTGTGCAGTGATCATAATTTCAAACAAGTTCGCAACCAAAGAACTTCAATGCAAACAAGTATTCCAGCTTTGCAATGAGAAACCTTGTCTTACTTGATTGTTTTCATCTAGAATGCGCGCACAAGTCAAGTCGAGAATGTTTCATTCTTGGAGTATGCTTCATGCTTCATCCAGTGGCAAAACTACAATTCTCCAGACCCGATGCGAAAGTCTCACTGAAGCCCCCTAATTGGAGGTCCCCACCCCAATTAGGGGGGCATCCTTGTACGTGTTCACTTAATTTTTTTAACCATAAAAAGGCATTAAATATCAGTTTTAAAAGCGATTCGATAGCCTAAACCAACGTGGGAGCCAGGGGCATTGGCCCTGCTTGCCCTATCTTAGCCTTACATAAATGAGTTCTTTAAGTTTTTTTTTTTTTTTTTTTATTATTATTATTATTATTATTTTTAATCTATGGTCTATTTTACGCGTCACTTTTTTTACATTAGTTTTTTTACCGGAATAATCGCTTTAATCTCCTCTACAGTGGTGAGTGGCCTCCTTCCGTCTACCAAGCTTAAAGTGGAATTACAACGAATGATTCAGGTCAAAACAACGGCACGATAACTTTGCCAGATTCATATATTTTAAAACTTAAGTTTCTTCGGAGGCTCTCTCAAGACCAGAGGTCTGGGGCAGCCTTCCCCCTCCACCTCCCTAGTCGTTACAGGGCTTTGTCCTGTATGTTTGCTTCCTCCTATCTTAAGCAACCACAAAATTTTAAATGTAGCGTCTAGATTGCGATAGTTACGTCTCTTTGGAGCTGCAATTCTTGCTCATACCTAATATAACTAACTTCTTTGTCGCGACGATCACTTCCTAAGTTTCATTGTAGGCTTGTACTTAAAGCAGTATCATCTGAGCTGTGTCAACATGAAATGTGTCTATGAAAATGGCGTTTCGAAAAGAATAGAAAATCTTTAGATGTCGAAAAAAATTCCAAATGTCTAAATACTTGGTTAACTAGTTCCATTTCTGAGTTGCAAAGTCGGCCTTTGAGGGACAATAATGATACATTAAACAGGTACAGTTGATAACAAAAGTGTCCTAACACTAGCAAAAATTCCTATGTAAAAAAAGTAGAGTTAATACTGTTTTGTTAAATAGATCCTTGTCGAATTCTGTTCTTAGTCAGTGTAAGAACACAATTCGATAAGGATTTATTTAACAAAACCGTATGAAGTGTATATTTTTTACATAGGAATTTTTCCTAGTGTTCGGACACTTTTGTTACTGACAGTAATAATACAGGTAACTCGAATTAGTTTATTAGCTCATAAGTTCAGACAAAACAATTACATTATTTAATTTTATAAAATTAATTTTTTTAAATTAGAGGTACTTAATTTCAGATAAAAATAGAGATTTTATATAAAAATAATACTTATATATTTTCCACATACTTGGTAATTGGCCAAGCCCTTAATTCTGTTTCTTGCTATGCTTTGTTGTTGCCTTTAAAATCATCATAATAAAAGTAGAAATCAAGTGACTGTCACCACCATTTCGCTTTTCATATGTCTGACAGCCATTCTCAATAAAAATTATTTATTCAAACAAAACTGCATTAAACAGTGGAACATTTGCTCAATATAATGTAGGAAGTTAAGATATTACACTAAGTATTCATTTATCTACCGGAAAAAACAGCAGCAAAACAATTCTGTCATTCAGTTTTCTAAAATAATTTTTAAAATTAGAGGTTCTTTATTTCGGGTGAAAATTAGACATTTTATTTAAAAACTAGCTGCACCTGGCCACGCGTTGCTGTGGGTTTAGTAGGCTTTACCGGCTTTGCTATTCGCTGGTTATTATATTTAAATGATCTTAAAATTCCATATCAGTTACCAATATTAAAATCACATACACATACAAAGAAAAAAAAAAAAAAAAAAATCAGTCAAAATCTCGATTTGGGTTCCTGTTGCTCTTAGCATCAGCTTTCACGCCTGCGCAACGCTGATCCCAGCGCTTTTTTCTCCTATAAAATTACAGATTTTATAGAGAGAGAGGGGAAAAAAAGCCTATTTTTGTCTTTTAAGTATAGATATAAAATTCTGTAAGAAACAGAATTTAAATTTAAACAGGACTTTTTCTTTTAAATCTATTTTTCCACATAAAAGCATGCAGTAACTGCTTCACCCCTTAGCAACGGTTATTATATTCGTTTCTTAAAATTTCTTCGCACAGTTTTAATGTAAGACCTCCCTTGGCGAACTCCCTAATCTTTCATTCTCGATTTGGTGATGAATTAGAGTCTGTCGCAATCGTATAAGTAAAGATCTTAGCGAGAATTGCACAGTTCAGCGCAGTACAAAGGTTTTGCAGAGCCATTTTTCTTTGTTAGACAATATATTTTACAGTTTGTATCAACTAAATCACAATTAAAGAAGACATTTTTTTTTTTTTTCAATATGCTTGGTATTTTATTACTGTTGTGTCCAATTTTAATAATTATTTAGGTATTGCAGTATCATTTAGGTTACTATGGTTTCAACAGTGTGATTTGGTTGTCTAAATCTAAAAATATTTCACTATCTCATTTTTGAATAATGAACCACTCGTAATTAATAAGTATACTCATTTTTTCTAGCACGGAACTATTTAGGTATGGTATATAAAAATTATATAAATATTTATTGTGAAAATAAGTAAACTATATCAGAGAAAATGTTTACTTTTTTACTCAACTATTTTCCAAGTGGTAAGAAACCTAAATTTGGTTTCTAGGCATCTAAGCCTAATTTTCTAAAATTACATATTTTAATATTCTATTCCCTCTAAATTCCTCAGTAAGGGGCCCCTTTTCGATTTCTAGCCGAGGGCCCCCAAAGGAGCCAGTCCGGGCCTGCTGAGACAGTTTTATTTTTCTTACGTCAAATTGCTTTTTCTTTATGATAAATTAAAAGATAAAATGGGGGTCTTTATTAACTTTTTAACGAATTATCTGATTCAACTAAAAAATACAGCGCTAGCTTGATTTTGTTCGGATTAATAATATAAAATCCTGATGTCTAATATTCGTAGCGATCTGTTGAACAGTGAAACTTTGTATAGCGAAAGTTCTGTCGTATTCAAAATAAGACACAGCAAATGATGGCGAAGTGCAATGTCTGGCTGATGGTCTTGTATTAATAAATAAATATGCAAACATAAAACTTAAAGAAGTTCAGAATTGAAGTTATTTTTAAAAGTTTAGTTGTAAAAATTTCGGGATATTTAATTTTTAAACTACATTTTTGTATGCACTTAAATAACATTATGGGAAAAATTAAAATTTATCAAAGAATTTTTGTAAGGAATTTTCATATACATACATATATATATATATATATATATATATATATATATATATATTCTAATAAGAATAAAAAATAAATTCTTTCTAAAGAAAAAAAAAAAATAGAAAATGTTATTACATATTTTATTATAAAGATATAAATTTCTTTTCTCAATAGTTTTGTTAAATAGATATCCCGAAGTCTGTATTTCCGAAAACAAAAATGTTTTTTTATATTATCATTTTTTACCATTTTTTACCAAGTATATTTTCTTTAGGTTAGGAAGGTTATTTCATAAAATGAAAGTTTTTCCAATATAATAGAAATAACATATTGCAGTGCCGCTGCCAAATAAAACTGCATGTATAAAATTTTCTGAATATTTCGAATACAAAAGAAATAAGTTAGGGCATTTTGGAAGGAAAATTTTCTCTTCGGGCAGTTTATTAAAATGTAACGTTATTTTTAGATCGCGAAAAAATTTCATCAAGGTATTTCAGGTTCAAGCAATTCAATTTTAATAAATATGACGGTTTTTGTTTTTAGTTTATAACAATAAAGTATATCATAAATATTTGTACTTAAAAGACATAATTTGTAAAAGATTCCACTATGTTTTATTAAAAATGGATTCTTTCCCCATATCAAGCAATGTCGTTATTGTTAATTCAATATAATTTTATTAATTAAAAGAAAAAAGTCTATTCTTAAGACAATATTACCCAAGAGAATATTTCTATAGTGATGCGATTATCATAATTTGAAAAAAAATATCTATCTATCAATTACATCAAGCAGAAAGTAATTTATTCGATTTTTTAAGCAGCCCTGTATATTTTCTACATATTCTATATGCTCCATACAATGTACTAAAATTTAGTAAATCGAAAAAGTCGCATAATGCAACTAAAAATACCTTTCAAGCATTTTTTCTAATAGCATATATTGTATTCGAATTCTTTCGCGTGAATTTGCATAATTTTTTTTCCCCAGATTTGAGCGATATTTTTTTATTCTCAGTCAGATACTTATGTGCTTGGAAAAGATCTAGATCACAGGTTTTAACGAATAAAAAAATATGTACTAAAATGCATAAAATTATGCGCAAAATTATGTGCTAAAATGCATAAAGTCACATCTGCGAGAGTAGGCAGATAATAAGTTGAACTCGTTCTGAATTAAGGAATGTTTGAAATCGCCTAAAGATGATTTCACTTCGATATTTGTTTCAACTGCATACGCTTTTAGAAATATTGTACAAATTGTAAAATATTATAGTTGCTACTATTTGTCTGGTAACAGCTGAAAAAAACCGTATAAAACTGTATATCAGATATTCAAAGGAAAAACAATTTCAAGGAACAAAATTTGGATTTTTTTTTCCCAACTTTTTGCGGCTTTCACATGCATTAACCTTTTTTACAATCTTTTAAACTTGATATAGTGGTTAAAAATTAATTGCGTTTATTTACAAGTATAAAGCTAGCATTATTAAAAAAAAAAAAAAAACTCAACTTTGATTTTAACTAAATATAAAATCTGTAAATTTCAACTAAAACTAGTATGTTGTGGCCACCACAAGACTTTCTTCTATATTTTCCTATGCATATTCAATCAGTAACAATATTTAAAAAAAAAAAAAAAATACGATTTTTTTCTAAGTTTTTTTTTTTTTTTTTTTTTTTTTTTTTTTTTGTTAAAAGTAATACATATTCAATCAGTAACAATATTAAAAAAAAAAAAATACGATTTTTTTTCTAAGGTTTTTTTTTTTTTTTTTTTTTTTTTTTTTTTAAGTAAAAAAAATCGATGACTTTCTTTTAAATTATCACAGATTTATAGCTCAACCATTCATTTTAAAGGTATTGACGAGATCTTTCGAAAGATACCCATCTTCAAAATTTACCCCCACCCCGGGGGGTACTTCCCCCCAGGGGGGGGAAGCGATGCCCCCACATGCACAGAAATTTTTTCCTAGTTAACTATTACTATTTTTAATAACTCATATTAATTTTACAATCACAAGTTAAAAGTAACTCTCATTATGTACATTTATACGAAATTTTGTTCTATACTGCCGTGTTAAAAATTTAGAAAACATGAGATTATAGCGCCACTTGTTGAGCGATTGATCCCCAAATGAAATCAGCACCATTTTATGTCAGGGACCAACTAAATACCAAGTTTGGTTAAATTTCGTTAAAAAAAAAAAAATGAATAAATAAATAAAAATACGATTTTTTTTTCTAAGTTTTTTTTCGTTAAAAGTAAAAAAAATCGATTAATATGACATGTATTAGTTTCCAGAAGGCAAATAGTAAAGAACCTATGATGTTTAAAGAAATTCCCCAAAGCCCATGGGAAGTTGTAGGAACAAATATTTTTCACATGCATGGCAGAGATTATATGTTGATTATAGATTATTTTTCAAAGTATGTTGAAGTTGGTCATTTACCTGAAATCACCAGTGAAAATGTTATTAGACAATTAAAAGCGAGTTTTGCAAGATTCAGAATACCAAAACTTGTATATTCAGATAATGGTCTACAATATAGCTCATCCAATATCAAACAGTTTTCCAAAACTTGGAATTTCGATCATAGACCCTCAAGTCCGGAATTTCCTCAATCGAATGGTATGGTAGAAAGTCATATTCAAACGATAAAATCATTATTAAAGAAAGCTGAATGGGAATGAAAAGATCCTTTTCTAGTTCTGCTAGATTACAGAAATACACCAATATCTAGTACTCTACCATTCCCAATTGAAATGATGATTGGCCGTAAGACAAGTGGTGTAATGCCTATTAAAGAAGATTTCTTTCCTAGTTAAAAATATGATGAAATAAGAAGAGAACTAATAGAAAAACAGCTAAAGTATAAGGAATATTATGATAAAGGATTAAAAGATCTAAAACCTTTAGTAGAAAATGAAAATATTGCATTCAAGTTAAAGGATAAGAAACCTTTAATAAGAGCAAAAGTTTTGTCTAAAGCCAATAGACCAAGATCTTACAAAATTCTTGCTGAAAATGGAAATGTTTACGAAAGAAATAGAAGAGACCTACGTAGAAGTAGCAATAGGTTTCCATTTCATGTAAATAAAACGTCTAATTATTTTGACACCAACTCGTCAACATCAGTCACTAAATCGTCTGACTCGAATCCTAATGTGCAAGATAAACCTGCCCCTATTAAAATAACCAGATCTGGTCGTGTAGTTAAGACTCCAGCATATCTAAAAGACTATGTGTGATAATTATGCATATTATTTAACATTTATTCAGACTGTTAAATTTATTCTTGTTTTTATTTCTTTTGTTTTTCATTTTTAAAAAAAGGGAGATGTCACATATGTTAACTGTAACCTAACATGATTTTGATATTATGAGTAATAGTTTTAAGTTTGTATCTGGCAGCACTACAGTGGTTGTTCTCAATTTAGTTCTAGGCACTTCATTAAAGTAATGACTCCTTCTAATTGAATTATAATTTTATTTTACTATACTACACCAGATAGTATATATAATATTTATCTCAAGATAAATTACGAACAATAACTTTCCTAAATGATCTATTTATTTTATTCCATTGAAATATGGATTGAAATATTGAAAGAGATTGAAATATGGTTTTCATCTTAAAATATCAAGTCATGCCTTCTGCGCAGTTATTTATTTATTTATTTATTTTTTAATCAATACTGTTGAAATTAACGCTGAATTAATATTTAATTGTATGTTCCCAAATGAGAACAATATTTTATGAAATGTGAAAGGGAATTTCGTAAAAGTTTTTAACATGATATGCTATGTATATTACTAATAACTAACGGACTTTGCCTGCTTCGTTGGTCACTATATTTACATGAGAATCATTTACAAAGATAAAGTCTCATAATATATAACCTCAAAAAACATAAATTCTAAAATGCAGTTTTATTGAAATCAGTCAAAACACCAGTAAGGTTCACTGCTTCTTTCAGGAGTGTCTTCTCGATCATAGTTTGCCGATTCGAGATCCCAATGTATGCGGCAGCGCTTTCTCTGGTAAAGCTGCGCAGGAATAAGCAAATTCATGTTGAATTTCGTCAATAAATTAAGCCAATCTTTGTTATGTAATGATCGAAATTAACAACATGAGAATTATCTATTACGCACGCAAATGAATCGATTAAATCAATTCGTAAAACTTTAGTGTAATTGGAAAACTCGAAATAGCTGGCATTCAATTACTGTTGATAAAAGAATAAATAAAGTTTGCGCAAAGCATTACAATTCGGGAATTGAATGGGCAAACTTGTAATACAGGGTGTCTAATAATAGGCCGCCGATTTTAAAATTAAATTATTCCTAAACAAAGATGGATAGAGGAATGAAACAAACAGCATGTTTATTTTGAAAGCTGTAAAAATCATTCACATAAGAATTCACACGCCAAAAAGTGGCGCTATAATCATAGAGCAGAGTTTTAGATATTTACGAATTCGTCCTCTGTGAGGAGTTATTGCATCATGTAACAATCTTTTCAAAATGTTCACCTTTCGCCGTACAGAGGTGGCGCAAGCGAAGAATGAAATTTTCATTCACTTTCTGTAGTGTGCTCGCATATGCGTTACAGATAAACTGTTCGAGTTCTTCCGATGTTGCAGGACTTTTCTGGAAGACAGTATCTTTCAATGCGCCCCATAAAAAGTAGTCACAAGGAGTAAAATAGGATAAACATAGGGGGCCAATCCGTGCCTTTTTCAGTAAATGAGGAACAATCCAATCAATTACTCTGTTATCGAAACATTACTGGAGAAAGTCAAAAACCAGAGCAGTACGGTGTCGTCGGGCTCAATCTTATATGAACCATGCAGTTTCTGGTCCATCCCCTAACGATTGCTGTGTAGCGAAAAATTGTTCCAAAATCTCAACGTAATGTTGACTTGTGACTGTTAGTAACGTGATTTTGGGACTATAGCGCCATCTGTTGGCGGCATTTGAAACTAAATGTTGAAATTGGACGTAAAAGTTTTACAGCTTTCAAAATAAACATGCCGTTTGTTTCATTCTTCTATCTATCTTCGTTTAGGAGTAATTTAAGTTTAAAATCGAGGACTGTTTATTGGACACCCTGTATATTTCGCATTTCCAGTTACGAAAGTATAAACACACTAATAGCAATCATAAATTTTTCCCCCGTCCAAATTTATTTATTTATTTTTATATGAAATGCTGTTACAAATTTCATTATTTACATAGTAATGTGTACTGCTGTTAGACAAATGAATTTATTTACATTGTTCAATTTCAATTGTGGTGATTTTGCTGCGTAATGAGGCGAAGTTTTGGATGTAGTTCCCGCCGCTTATTAAAATCCCATTCGTTCTGAGCCAAAGTGATTTTATTAAGCAGCTGATTTTTATATCCGGCGAACGTTCCTGCCCTTAAGGAAAAGGTATTACTTCCCTGAATTTCGAAAGAAACTTCAAAAGGTAACGAATAATGGAATTAGTAAGCAATATTAATTAATTTTTGGTAGATAATTAATTAGTTGTTTCTTCGATATAAGTAAATTAAAGGCATTGTAAGTTCCCATGCACTTTCGTTCGAGGAAAATCATTACTTTACCAAAAGTTCACGCTGTTCTTATAAATTTAAAATCTTTCCGTTTAAACTTCATGAGTTATAGTAATTTCAAAATAAGAACTAGAAATTGCCTTCTAATAATTACACAAAAAAAAATTAAAAATAAATAAAATAAAATAAAATAAAATAAAATTTTTATTTTATTACTGAGCTTTGAAAAATACGTTCCTTGAAATTGTTACGGAGATAAGTTGCGGGGCGTGTTTAATTTGTAACTGTGCTGCAAGTATAAAATCTTGAAAAATGAGCGATAACGGAGGGTTTGTTGTGCTTTAATTTCTTTTTCTATTAAAAAAAAAAAAAAAATCACAATGTATTAAAAAATAAATAAATAAATAAATAAAAGTATAAATAATATTTTTGGCTGCTGGGGATATTTTTGAGTTTATTAACCGGCGATGCTGATTTTATTAAGCGGCGGCTTTGAAAGCAGTTTGTATTGATTTGATTCCGGTCCTGGCGATTTGATCAGATTAAGCGGCTGATTTCACTAACCAGTGATTTTATTAAGCGGCGGTTACTGTATTTTTATTTTGATTTACAGTCTGATTTTTCAACTCTGCTGCTGTGGAAGTGATTTTGAATGTTATTGTTGTTAAAAATGACGCAAAAACGGCAATAACAATAACGAAAATTATATGCGAACATTCAATATTAAGAACATCAAAAAGTGGTATTAATATAAATGTAACTCGCTGAGGTGCCAAGTTACTGCGAGCGGAAAATCAATTTCGTACCACAATAAAGAAAAAAGTAAAACTTGTCCTATTAAACTGCAAATACTTGATACAAAAGAAAACATTAAAAAATTTACGGCTTTAACCCCTTCAACTGAAATGACGAGACCAGCTCGTCATAAATTCCCCGACTCTAATTATGTTCTTATATGTATATATAACAATAAACATTCATATAAATGTGTGAAACAAATATTATTTTTAATAATAACAAATTATTTGAGCAACAAAACCGTAAGTTTCTATATCAATCCCTCCTCTTAACCCTTTGCGGCGCAAGACAATTTTAAACATTTAGATTATACTTCCACCGGAATTCATGAACTAAATTAAACTAAAAAAAATTTTAAGGTTTAAAAAACTGGCCTTTCCTGATATGTTATAAACGTGAATTTTTGCTAAAAAATTTCCGGGATGAATTTTTGCAGCTGGATCTTAAATTTTGCGTCCTCGCAGCGAGGCCGAGGACAGCGCTCGTTAAGGGGTTAAAACTAAGAAAATTAAATTGTCTGCATGAGCAGTGCTGACAGAAAATAAATTGCAGTTCAAGGGGTTATGATTACGGACAATCCGTCATTACTTGGCACCTCTGAGTAACTGTATTATTCAAATATAGATAGCGCCACAAGACATTATATTATTAGGTCCTTTTCTTTCGTTCAATTTATCCGATCTCGCCTTATTTTTAAACTCATCATCTTAAGAATTTAAAAAGCGTTAAACCTCCTCCGGACAATACAGGCGATTTAAAAAAAATAATAATAAAAAACACCGCGTGTAAATTGATCCATTGTTTTTTTAGTCAACAGTAAACACACATACAAACGTACGTTATATATATATATATATATATATATATATGTATATATAGGGAGAGAGAGATCATTTCACTTACAATAAACATATAACATCTTAATATTCTTCCGATTTTAGCCAATAGGGGCGGAAATACAGAAAAATGGAGCTTATGAAATGTGCAACATAGCAGCACCATTTGTTGGGATAAATTATCCGAAATCTAACCAGCACATGTTTATTAAAATGCAGCTCAATTTCTATAATAATCCGTGTATTAGTTCTTCAACTACAGTGCTTCCGAAATTATGTGGTATCACACTGTCATTTTCTAAAACTAATAAAGCTTATGACATCGAAAAATGTAAAATTAATCAAAAATCAGAAATAGCCTTTTGACCAACTGATAAACACTGCTTTATAGGGGGGCGGGTGGGGGATTTCATAAAAAATATTAAATAATTTCATAATATAAACATAAGAAGCACATAAAAGCTGTTAATATGCATTTTCTATATAAAAGATAGAATAAGAATATAAGGTTTGATAAAAGCAAAGTTTATGATATCCCGATAAAAACAGCGAATGTTCTTGCAAAAAGTTCAATAACTTAAATTACCCCTTTCTCAAACAACTCAAACTGTGTATCACAGAGAAATTGCATCCATTTTACTTCCGAGGAAAACATACATTTTACGTAGAAAACAAGTGTTTTTAGTTCCCTTTAGAGCAAGAAAATTCCATAAATTATGGGAATAGCTTTATTTTCTTAAATGACTTCAGACGTGTTTTTTGAAATCTTCAGAGATTTCAAAAAAAAAAAAAAAAAAAAAAAAAAAAATCTTAAATTCATGAAATAATACGGTCGAATTTCGGAATACTTACGTTCACTGTTTTATCACGTTTACGTTATTAAAATTTATTTAACAATGTTGAATGATAAAATACTTCTTACTTTCACTTTTCTAATTTAAAATAGAATGAAAAAAAAAAAAAAAAAAAAAACCTAAGTAAATTTACGTTTTTTCATTGTGACTTCCTAGGCTGGGCAACGTATATTTACGTTTTTTTTATTGAGACTTCCTATTTAAAACAGAAAAATCCGCACTTGGGCGTTACTGTAAAATGTTGCAAATGTATTTTATGCATGGATGTTATAATTAAAAATCAATGTATATATTAATTATACTGGTTTTAGTCGAAGTATTTATATACATATTATCCTGGTAGTACAAATACGAAATATGGGCGTATTTTACAGATTAAACATATAATACATACTACATAAAAGAAACGCCTGTAGGTGGATTTATTTATAAATGTATGTATATTTATAAATGTTATTTATATTCTTCGACAACATTTCATGAAACCATGGAAGCATCTGCGCAAGTGCTAACTCAACGAGCCCAATGCTAAAATAGGGGTGACAGTCATCTGGCTTAGAGAAAATGAGCAATAACAGAGCGCGGAATTACTGGATGTTTTCCAAATTTCAAACTGTCGGTCAAACTGGCATCCCTCCAACATTTTGGACGCGTCCTCAGTGCTAGTTTTAGTATATGTGGCTGCACTGTATATGTATATATTTATATCATTTTACACACACGGTGTGTAAAATGCCCGGAAACTGTAAAAGACAGGGCTGATTTGTCCTGTCCATTAAGTGTTAAAATACTTTTCGAATTTATTCAATTTCAAAATGGTCTTTAAATTGTTTTGAGTAAGAATATTTTGTTTTAAACATGTATTCTCTAAATGTAAACTAAGGAACTTATAATAATTTTAGTCTGATTTTAGTGCCTCTCAAAGTCGAAAGTAATCCGATCCAGCGTAATGGTTGGTGTCATATTTATTTTGAAAATAACCCTTTTCTGAGTTCATACAGACCCACCCCTTTGTAAGGACTCTTCCACCACAATTTTTATTTAGTAAAATTTTATTCAAAATTATAAGCTTATCTTATCGCATAAGTTTCGTATTTGTTCTGCCAGGTACCAAAGTAGTATGCAATTAAATATAAACAACTAAAACAAATATAATTGCTATATACATTCTTTTATGCTGAAAAAAAAAAAACTCTAGAAAAAAAAAAAGACAGGTACTGACAGTTTTTGAAAAATTAAAAAGCTGGCAAGAAGTTACAGTTGGAAAAAAAAAAAGAGTCACCCCTGACTAATTTCACTGTAAATTATCATAGAAACATGCGACTGGGGCCGATCGATTTGTAATAACGTCTAACTTATAACAGTAACTACACATTAAAACTGGCAGCAACTTTTTTTCCAATGACAACTCCCATTTTTGACTGCATATTCAAATTTCTGAGGTCAAGGCAGTTCGGTAAAAGGTTCTAATTATACTTTAAATTAATTCTTGATAGAGTTACAAGGGGAAATGTGTTAGGGGTCCATCCATGTATTTCGAAAAAATAAAATATGATCTCGCATAGAAAGTAAATTATTCATTAAGGTTTTAACTTGAAAAAATGTATAAAAATTCAACATATAAAATAAAATGATTTTTTATTTTTTTTTTAACTTAATTCCTAAGTAGTATAAGATCATTATCCAAATCTTTAAAACTGTTAAGTTATACAGTGAAACCCCGATCTATCGTTCCCGCATTCCTCGTTTTCCCGCATCGATCGTTTTATTTCTATGGTCCCTGCACAAATTGCATTTAAAAAATATTAATGAAACCCGCATGTATCGTGCTTCAAAAAGTCGTTTTCTCGCATTCATCGTTGTAAATTTTTTCTCTTCTCCTGACCTTGTAAAAATTTCTTCCTGAAGGTCAAGCAGTTCCATATGGCATACAAACTGGAAGGAAGGTTCGAAGATTAGTGTTGAGTTATTCGAATTATGTATAAAGAAGTTTGACCTGCATAAAAAACAGTTTGAATTTAAAACGAAAGTAATTTTAGCATGCATAATATTAAGGAAAAGCCAACTCACCTCTCTCCTGCATTTCCTGTGGTCGCTTGAAAAACATTTTAGGCCATACACGTAAATAAAGATGAAATCCGATTGCTTACTATAGTTGACTTTAATCAGAGATTTTCTTTCAGAATTTTATGAACAAAAACAGAATCTTTCAAATATTTTAGCACAGGTTTTAAACCATGTCGAATACATGTAAAGGCATTTTTTTTATGCCTTGAGTGAATTATAAAGATAATAAAGAATAAGATTTCTTATTTGAATAATATATCAATTAATGAATAATTTACGGCTAGACTTCCGTATTAATGTTCGAATGTTTTTCACTAAGAATAAAGTACTTCTGTTTTTCATGAATATGTTCTGAAAAAGCAAAAACACAATAACAATAAAAAAAAAAAGAAAAGAATGAAAGTTTGGATTCTCTCTATCGTCACGTGATTGTCTGTCACTGCTCGACTGGCGCCGTCCGCACTCCCATTGAGTCAACATACTGGGGGGGGGGGGGGGAGGCACCGAAGCTGGAGTCGAAATACTCGGAAGAGGGATCACCTGAAAAACCGGTCGAATAAGAGTTCCAGCAGAAGATGTTTGAAGCTCGATGACTCTGATGATGCCATCAGCTCCGGGAATCAACTTGATGACGCGTGCAAGATCCCACTGTAGTGGAGGTGAGGCTTTATTTTTCAGAATAACTAGCTGCCCTGGAGAAAAGTTGTGACTGTTGGTGGTTCTTTTGGCTCGCGGAAGCAAGGTTGGCAGGTACTGGGAAGACCATTTCTTCCAGAACGTCTCCTTCATCTGCAATAAGAGCTTATACCTAGAAGAAAGACTAAGAGAATTGTTTATTAACGATGGTTCTGGCAATTCTAATAATGCAGATCCAATCAAGAAATGTCCTGGTGTTAAAGCTGCGCAATCATTAGGAGCATTGGACAATGGTGTTAGAGGCCGCGAATTTATAACAGCCTCTATTTGACATAGAAGGGTGGAAAGTTCCTCGAAAGTTAAAATTGCACCTTGTGTGATTTTTACCAAATGATGTTTGGCTAATTTTATCGACGCTTCCCAGAGTCCCCCAAAATTTGGAGCATACGGGGGAATAAAGTGCCAGGTTATTTGGTGTTGGGAAGCAAAATTTTGTAATTTTTCTTCTTTGAATAAAGAAAATAGCTGTTTTATGTAAGAATGGGCTCCGACAAAATTTCTGCCATTGTCCGAAAATATGTCAGAGGGGTATCCACGCCTACCTATGAAGCGTTTCAAGGCTGCGAGAAATGCTTCTGTAGAAAGATTTGAAACACATTCAAGATGCACTGCCTTTGTCGCCATACAGATAAAAAGGGCAATATATGATTTAAAGGTTGTCGCTTTTCGTTTATGTTGACATTTTGTCATTACTGGTCCCGCGAAATCGACACCAACTTTCGAAAAGGGCCGAATGGTTGTGATTCTTTCTGAGGGTAGATCCCCCATCTTTTGCATTATTGTCTTAGCTGATAGACGAAAACAGAGTATACAATTTCTTAAAACTGCCTTAACCGTGGAGCGGCCGTGAGGAATCCAGAATTTGTTTCTGATGAGTGACAGTACTAAGTTGGGACCAGCATGGGAGCATAAGTGATGATAATATGTTATTATCAAGGAAGTGACGTGATTTGCTTTCGGCAGTAAAATGGGGTGTTTTTCTTGAAATCGCAGGGACGGGTGGTGCCGCAGGCGTCCTCCAACACGAAGAATGCCCGCTTCATCCAGAAAAGGATCAAGACCCAACAGATTGTGTGAAGATTTTAAAAGTTTTCCTTTCCTTAGTACGTCAATTTCATCACTAAATTCGGCATTTTGAATTATTTTTACAAGACACATTTCCGCTTGATTTAGCTCTATGGCCTTTAAAGGACCACTTTCCTTTGATTTGGTTTTGATATTAGTTATGAATCTTATCACATATGCTATAATTCTTAAAAGTTTTAGATAGTTCGAATATTTTGTGATATGTGATATGAAAGTGTTATTAGAAAGCGTAGGCTTAGAACTTGAATCTATCGGTTGGTGATGAGTTTGTTTCTGAACGGAAACTGAATGTAATGTGCACATTGGTGGTAGCTCAAAACTATGGAGCCATTTTGGCCCTTCCCACCACTCAGTTCTAGCTTTCAACTTAGCTGGGGACAATCCGCGTGTGGCACAATCGGCCGGGTTTTCTTTTCCTGGGATATGTCTCCAGGATTCTAATTGAGTAAGAGCTCTGATTTTGGTGGCTCTATGGGCCACGAAACTATTTCCTTTGTTTGAAGGGTTATTTATCCAGTTTAATACAATAGAAGAGTCAGTGTACCTGTATGTCGAATGAGTAATTTTAAGGGATTTTTGAATGTTGCAAATTAACTCAGCTACGAGTACCGCCCCACACAATTCTAATTTGGGCAACGTCATTTCCTTTAAGGGTGCGACTCTAGTTTTAGAAGCAAGTAAAAATATCTGAATAGTGTTCGTTATGACCTTTAAATATGCGACTGCCGCATACGCCCTCGGAGAGGCATCACAAAAGCCATGCAGTTCAACTGTACAGCCTTTAGTATTTGAACCTACATAGCGTGGAATGGACATAGATTTAAACTCATTAATTTCATTATAAAAAGTCTTCCATTCTTGCAAAATATCTGGAGGTATAGGCTCATCCCACGTTGATTGCAACTTCCACAATTTTTGCAGAATTAATTTTAAAGTTATTGTAGATGGCGAAATAATTCCGAGGGGATCATAAATTTGCGCAATTACGGAGAGCAACTGTCTTTTCGTATTAATTTGTTGATCAGCTAAGGTTTTAACTTGAAGAGTATCTTCACTTAAATCCCAGAACATTCCTAGTACTCTTTGATTTATTTTTTCTTTATCCTCAAAAAAATGAATGACCGAATTAGCCTTCTCTTCCTCTGGAATATCAGAGAGCGCTTCTGGATGGCTACAAGCCCATTTCCTAAGTTTAAACCCTCCAGCATGCATTAGAGCCTGCAGCTCCATTATTCTATCTTTTGCTAATTGAAGGGATTGTGCCCCTGACAATAAGTCGTCGATGTAAAAATTGTCTTTGGCAATTTCTGTTGCTAATGGAAAATTTTGTCCCTCATCCTCACATAATTGCTTAAGCGTGCGTAACGCTAAATAGGGTGCACAAGCTGTTCCGTAGGTGACAGTATTCAATTCGTAAAAAGATAATTGGTCATTGGGAGATTCTCTCCAAACAATTCTTTGGTAGATTCTATGTTTCCTTTCAATTAAGATTTGCCGATACATTTTAGCTATGTCTGCACTGAACGCTACAGGGTTGGCTCGAAATTTTACTAAATTGTCAAAAATATTTGACTGTAGTTTAGGACCAATATATAAAATGTCATTTAAAGATTTGTTATTTGTTGTTTTAAACGAGGCGTCAAATACTACACGTAATTTTGTTGCTTCAGAGTTTTCATTTACCACCGCATGATGCGGTAAATAATAATGTGGCGTTTCATTAATTTTATCTGGATGTAATTTTGTCATATGACCCAAAGATATATATTCGTTCATGAAATTCGAATACTCCCTCTTTAATTGTGGGTTCTTTTTAATTTTATTTTCAATGGAAAGAAATCTTGAAATAGCACCTGACTTACTGTCACCTAGTGCCTTATCTGGCTTAAAGGGTAGATGAACTACATATCTTCCCTGACTATTTCTTTTAGTTGTGGTCAAATAAATATTTTCCACAGGATCATTTTCTATCTTTTTTTATTCTACATTTGGAATTGATTCTGTATCAAAAAATTGTTTTAAAGTGTTGTTGATATCATCATCAAAAGTCATATGACATGTTAAACTGATATTTGTACATTGAAAACTGTTTATTCGTCCTGAAAGGAGGTAACGCAGCTTTGTGGGGGATGCTGTAGGAGTTCCAGCTGGCCCTTGAATTGGACTGCCATTGCAGATTGAGGCGACTATTTCTGCCCCAAGAAGAATATCGATGGGACCACTAACGTAATAATTGGGATCAGCTAGTTGTAATCCCTGTATGTGTGGCCAATCGTGTTGCGGTAGTTGGAAATTAGGGAGAGGTGAGGTAACCCTATCAACTATAAAAGCGCTGACTGAAAATGACTCCGACGAAAAATGCGGAGTGAATTTAAATTCTGTTTCGTTGAGAGCAGTTTCTGCTAAAACGCAATTAATCCCTATTATACTATGCGACGTGCTCCGTAAGGGCAAATTTAGTCGCTTAGCACATTCCTTAGTAATTAATGAATTTTGACTAGCATTATCTATCAAAGCTTTACAATGCATAATTTTGCCTTTATTTGATTTAACCTTAATTAGTGCTGTAGATAACAAAACATTACTAGAATAAAACTGAGCACTATTTGAAACTGAGATATCTGGCGATACATGATTCGCCCTTTCAGAATTTGAATTTCTTCCATAAACATGCAGTAGCGTATGATGTTTTTCTGCACACTTTTTACAACTAATGTTTATCCTACAATTCTCCAGCCTATGATTTTGGCGTAAGCAATTTTGACATAACTTATTTAATTCAACAAATTTCCATCTTTCTTTAACCGGTTTTGAATTAAATGTCGGACATTTAAATAGCGCGTGACGCTCATTACAAAGAATGCACGTATTTTCCTTTTTCACAATTGTACTCAATACGTTGTTTGATTTCTTCGAATTAGTGAATTTTACGTCTTGTTTACATTTTATCTCTTCAACACCGCGCGCCTCGCGCTCAACGAATTTCCTAAAAAGATCAAGATCAGGCAATTTATCACTATCCAACATTAATTCCCATCTCTGTTTTAACGCAGTTTTTCAATTTTGGATAATTGATTATTCTGTAGAATTGTCGAATTAAAAATTTCTTTAAAAGAAATCCAATTTTCGGTTTCACCAAAAAATCGCGGAAGATCAAATTTCGGTAATTTAATAAGAGACGATTTACCATTTTTCTCATCTTTATTTTCCGCGTGAGTATCTGAATCGCACGCGTTTACTTCTGTTTTGTCCTCTAACTCCACCAGTAAATCAAAAACCACTCCCTTATATCTCAAATACATATCCATATAATCCTCATTCTCTTTAGCGGATAAATTTTTAAATATTGCCGCGATTTCATGATCATACGATTGAACTTTGGTTTTTAATAATTTAACCTTAGATTGTTCATCTTTACTACACCCCTTTACTCTATCTCTAAAACTATCGATTTCCTTACATAAATTTTCAAATAATAAAACTTGCTTAGATAATTTCGGCATTTTAGAATATATAAGTTTAAATACACATAACTATAGGCCTTCGAATTACAGAACAAACATTCAAGAACAAAAATAAATCATTTTAAGAATAAATGATTACGAATAAGAATAAGAATAAGAATATCAAATACATATTAAATATATCTAGTTTATATATATATATATATATATATATATATATATATATATATAAATCATCGATAACCTCATGGCTCTAGGACGGACCAAAAACATGTTGAGTTATTCGAATTATGTATAAAGAAGTTTGACCTGCATAAAAAACAGTTTGAATTTAAAACGAAAGTAATTTTAGCATGCATAATATTAAGGAAAAGCCAACTCACCTCTCTCCTGCATTTCCTGTGGTCGCTTGAAAAACATTTTAGGCCATACACGTAAATAAAGTTGAAATCCGATTGCTTACTATAGTTGACTTTAATCAGAGATTTTCTTTCAGAATTTTATGAACAAAAACAGAATCTTTCAAATATTTTAGCACAGGTTTTAAACCATGTCGAATACATGTAAAGGCATTTTTTTTTATGCCTTGAGTGAATTATAAAGATAATAAAGAATAAGATTTCTTATTTGAATAATATATCAATTAATGAATAATTTGCGGCTAGACTTCCGTATTAATATTCGAATGTTTTTCACTAAGAATAAAGTACTTCTGTTTTTCATGAATATGTTCCGAAAAAGCAAAAACACAATAATAATAAAAAAAAAAGAAAAGAATGAAAGTTTGGATTCTCTCTATCGTCACGTGATTGTCTGTCACTGCTCGACTGGCGCCGTCCGCACTCCCATTGAGTCAACAATTAGCTTTAACGTTATACTAGTACTGCAATATGGATGATTGACGACTTTCTGGGACGCACCTCTAAGGATAGTCCGGAGACATGCCATCACAATTTTGATCCTCCACGAAGGGGATGGCTCCCCCGCTTTGGTGACCCCCAGAGGTATACATAAAAACTGGAATTACATCTTTCATTCTAAAATAACTCTTTTCTCCATTTCCATGGATGATCAAAATTGTGATGCCATGTGTCCGGACCATCTATCCATTTTGTAATTTCAGAATGGCAGGAAGTAACCTCTTCAGTAATCAAGAAAATTATTTTGTGAAATGCCGTTATGCGCGAAAAAAAATGATGAATACCAAGCAAAAGGGCAAGAAAATGATGATGAAGATGATGCTGATGATGCAGATAAAGAGTGGTTGTGTATAGCAGAGGATGCGTCTGATATAAAATTTAGTGATAATATTTGCATTAATCAAGACATTGCGACATGCGATATCCTAAAGCATAGAAGAAATGTGTGATTTCAATAAATGAAAATAAAGGCGAAGAAACAGAGAATAATTTTTACGCTGATGACGTAATTATGGCGCTTATGCACGAACTTTTATATAAGCACATGAAATTGCAGAAAAAGACCAGAAAAATGTTGTAAATCTGAAAAAATTCCTGTTTAATTTAAAAAATGAACGAGAAAATGTACATAAAGTTACTGATTTTTAAAAATAAATTTTACTTAATGTTCTATACACCATTGGTTTATTACTTTGACAGTTTTCAAAGCAACAAATTGTTTTCTATTAGTAGTATAATGTGTACGCTGTGTGTATTAATTGATAAACATTGTTTACTTCGTGCTTAGATTTTAACCCGCATTCATCGTTTTCCCGCTTTCATCGGGTTTTTTTTTTTTTTTTTTTTTTTTCACGCACCCCGTGAAAAACGATGGATTGGGGTTCTACTGTATTAACTTATTTTTAAGTAGTTTTCTATAATGAATATGAATTTGATAAATCGATCGGATATGATTAATATTGCACCTGTTTTTTTTCGAAGACAGATTTTGTAAGCTGAAGAACTTTAAAGCAACGAATGTTCAACATTTAATTCATTATAAAAAACATTTAATAAAAATTAAATATTTTATAATGTTGCTTTATGTCTAAATAACTTGAGACTTCTAAACAGTACAATAATCAAATACAAAAATATGGACAAAGAGATTAAAACAGAAAATTGGCAGGGCAAAAAAGAAAATATATATGTATTAAATAAACATTTAAAAAATATTATCGAAAGCATATATCTATTTCAAACAGTATAAGCTTCGACATATCGCATTTTCTAAATCCTTACATTTAACTTGATGTGTACACGTACGAACCCTACAATATTCAAGTACAAAAATATGGACCATAAGGTTAAATAAAAAATTTAACGGTGAAAAAATAAGAAAAATTATTTATATTTAAGAAAAAAGACTAAGCATATTTATATTCAATATATTCCTAAAGTATATTCTGTAAAGTAAACCCTGCTTTTACCCCTTTTTTTAAAAAAACTTCATAGAAAAACAAACTTGTTCTACCTATTCAAGATTAACTCATTCAAATTTTGTCTTCAGCAATTCGTACGGTAAATGCCATTGGCGTTCTGTATACAACCATCTCATGTAGAGTCAAATGCGACAGATATATATATATATATATATACAGGGATGGAACACGGGCGCAGAATTCATACCGTTATTTGTTTATAGAATTTCTCTAACTATAATATCGTTGATTTAAGAAGTAGAAAATTTTCTTGCTTTGATAGTGGTAAGAATTCTGCGCCCGTGTTCCATCCCTGATATATATATATATATATATATTATTGTTTTAGAGATACCGAAGGCGTGGCTTGTTTTCCTTTGGAATTCTTTCACAATCTCTCGCTTGCACTGGGTTAGTTTTGTAAAATTAAATTAACTAGCATCGCCCAGTGGTCGAAACTCGACCATTTTTTTTTGCAAAGCGAGGCAGAGCAAAGTTATTGCCTTGTCCTAAACGGAATGCAATTGCAACACAGCTGCAGCAATTGCTTGCCGATATTAACTCTAACTGAATCAGCAGAGTTTTACTTAATATAACTATTTCTCTCTCTCTGTAGATGTTAGCCTTTCCTGAAATGAGAGAAAATCGCAACGTGAAAACGCCCGTTGCTGTGTGATACAGCTCAGAAGCTAATAGGTACCATGTCAAACCAAGGCCCAACCAAGTATCAAATTCTGTTAAATTAATTCTATTGGTTCATAAAGTACAGTGTTTGAACAAAAAAAAAAAAAAAAAAGATATTTTTCAAAAATGGTCGAATTGAGTTCGGGAAATTTCAAAACGTGTAACTTTATCGAAAACCGAAAATCTAAAACATTTCTGAATCTTATATTTTCTACTTATATATGCAGAGGAAAGAATAATAAATCCACTTTTTAAAATTAAAAATAAGTAGTCAATTTCACTTAATTAAAATGCAAAGAAATCTCAAAACGTGTAAATTCATCGAAAACCGGAAATCAAAAGTTTTTATGTATCTTCTACTTGCTTCTTCTACCCACAAAAGCTAGCAATAAAGACACTTTTTAAAAAAATAAGTAGCCAATTTCAGTTAATTCAAACGTAAAGAAAGCTCAAAACATGTAAATTCAGCAAAAAACGGAAATCGGATTTTTTTTCAGTATCGTCTACTTATACATGCAGCAGTTAGTAACAAATCCATTTTCCTTTTATTTAGTATATTAGTTGAATATTTATTGTTTAAATATCACCCTTTGAAATGAAATGTTTATGTTTACATTCGAAACTGGAAGTTTGCCATTTTTTTTTCTGGAGTTTTGTGATATTAAATTAAAATTTTATCAATTTTAAAGAAAAAATAACTCAATCAAACACATGTAGACAGTAACTTATATATAACTATCCGCGTTTGTAATGATCGATAGATGACGCTTTCTCAACTGCAGTTGTTAGTAAGGTAAAGACACCAGTGCTCGTCACCCTTAAAATCTGCACCAGTAGTCGTCACCCTCTTAAAAGAAGTGTTAAAATAACCGTTTTATAACCTGTATGGATTTGAATCTACCCGCATAAGATTCTCTAAAGCCTTCTGCTTCTTATGACATAAAAAGTTCGATTTCAACTATTGGGAAGAGTAGGGAGAAACAAAATAAGGGAAGTATACGCTAAATTACAACTGAATTGAGTCAACGTAAAGCAAATGATTAAGGGAATAGATATGCATTTCTTGATATATTTTGTTGTTCGCTGCTTTTGACATTGCTCATAAAGCATTGTATGTAATGCTTATGAAATGCAGAATACGATTCATGTGCAACTTTTTAAAATTTTACATAATATAAAGGTTTTTAAGGTATGACGACTACTGGTGCATATTTTGCACGTTTTACCAGTGCTCGTCACCCCTGACGAACACTGGTGTTTTAACATTTTTGATAACTGGGTAACATTTTTGATGAAAAATACTATATTTTCGTTTAGAATTATGATGGTATACTTTTTACTTTAATTTGACTATCGGCACCAGTAGTCGTCAGGGGTATTCGTAAATGTAAACAAATGTATTTTAACCTCAAGAACGTGAACTTTATTGCACTTGTAACTCTTGTATAGCTTGTTTAATTAAAGCTAGTCATCGTACCTTTAATTCACTATGACTGATTTTAAACCACCTAAAGTTTCCCATATTATTTTGCTGGAAAAATTAAACAATGGCACATAAACATATTTAGTTATAAAGCGCTTTTTCTAGTTTTCTGTTATATATTTTAGAAAAACAGACATGATTACTCCATACATCTGTCTAATGTATTTTAAATTTTTATGATGTCATGGTTTTGCGAAGATATATTTAAGTGATGTTTAAGTTTTTTATTGGCCTTGATAATTTAATTTTAATTCATATATATTTCGAAAATGATAAAATACAAAGGCTCATTTCACAGTTAGCATGACTGTGAGTCGGTTCAAAATTATGTTAAGGCTTTTTTGTTATGTTAGATGCAGGTGAATAAAAACTTATATAGAAAACATTAAACATAGAAAACATTTCTTAAGCACGTTTTCTATTTATACATTATATTAATTATGTAAGATAAACAAATAGTTAAAATGTTGATAAAAATTACCCTGTTGACTGTTGTTCTTAAATAATTAAAATTGTAAGATAATATTTGATAACATTAAATAACATTAACATTTGATAACATTAATATCCATAATATTTGATAACATTAGCTTGATGTGTAGAATAATACTAGCAAGCTTTGCCACCTTCGCTGGTCCCTATATTTAAATAAAATAGGAAAAATCTCTATCATTATCAAAAATTAAAAAAAAAAAAAAAACTTTGAAATCAGTCGAAACCGCAGTTAATGTTCCCGCTGGCTTCTGTAATAGCTTTCCGTCCGGCAATATGATGATTGGCTTCTACTGCCTTCGGCATAGACTTAACCGCTTTTTATCCCCCCCCCCCTCTCCCACGGGTAAATTTAGAATTTTAACGCAATATTATCAAATTACATATTCCGTACTTTTAACCAATACCCAGACATTAAAACTCGCCTTTCTGAGTTAATTTGGAGTAGAGCTAAGGTTAAAAACGTGTTTTTTGTCCGCTCGGCCGAGGGAAGGGAAGAGGGGAAGGGAAATTTTGCAAAATCGCCTTATAATGCGTCTAAGGCACACACACACAACCAACCAACGCATAAAAAAAATTCCCTCCAGAAAATAATTTGCAGCAGAGTTTAGATTGAAAACACACACACACACATATATATATTTTTTTGCCACCCTCACATAGACGAAAGATCTTCGCAAAATCTCTTTATACTAGGTGTTGGATGCATATGACCAACTCACACATCAGAAATCGCCTTTGTAAGATTATTTAGAGCAGAGTTATGCGTAGAAATACGTTTTTGCTACCCTTTCTCAAAATTTGGTCGGAAAGAATTACGCAAACTACCTTTACAGTATTTTTGGATACGCATAACCAATCAACACATCAAAAAATTGCTTTCCTGATATAATTTGTCCTGATATAATTTGGAGAATAATTACTCTTGAAAACGTGTTTTTGCATCCACCCCACACTTAATGAGGAAGGAGAGGCGAAAGATTTCTCAAAATTCCTTTATAGTATGTGTTAGGTACGCATAATCAACCCATACGTTTAAAAAAAAATAATTGCAATACAAAAAGAATTTTTTTATACCGTGTTTTAAATTTTTCTGTTGAATCATATAAATGCTATTGAAGGCAGCGAAAACCTGAAACAATTGGCTAAAAGTAATTTAAAAATGCATCGTCACTGTGTTCTGAGCTATTCTGAAAATTTCAAAAGTCTAGGTAGTCGGGAAGATTGATGATCGGGACGAGTATATGATTGATGAATCATATAAACGCTACTGAAGGCAGCGAGGACCCGAAACAATTGGCTAAAAGTATTAAAAAATGCATTGTTATCGTGTTTTGAGCTATTCTAAAAGTTTCAAATGTTTAGCTAGTCGAGAAGTTAGTTTAATAAATTTTCTGTTGAATCATGTGAACGCTACCGGAGGCAGCGGGGACCCGAAACAGTTTGCTAAAAATATTTAAAAAATACATTGTCACCGTGTTTTGAGCTATTCTGAAAGTTTCAAATGTTTAGATAGTAGGGAAAAAAGTTAAATAAATTTTCTGTTGAACCATATAAACGCTGCCGAAGGCAGCAGTGACTCGAAGCAATTGGCTAAAAATATTTTAAAAATCCATTGTTACCGTCTTCTGAGCTTTTCTGAAAGTTTCAAATGTCAAGCTAGTCGAGAAGTCAGTTAAAAATCGATTGCAAGATTTGTACTGATAACGCTGCCGAAGGCTGCAGGGACCCGAAGCAGTTGGCTAAAAGTATTTAAAAAATGCATTTTCATCGTGTTCTGAACTATTTTGAAAGTTTCAAATGTCTAGGTAGTCGGGAAGTTAGTTAAAAATCAATTGTAAGATTTGTACTGGACAAACAAACAAGAATACGCGTTAATAAAAAGCATGGTAAAATCAATCTTACTGCGATAATTTGGAACAAAATCACTCTTAAAAACGAGATTATTACCCCCTCCCCTGCTACTTACCCTCTGCTTTGAGTAAAGATATTTTTGAGAACGAATAAAATTTTGAAAACTTTTTTTAAAAGCAAAGAATTTTTAAATTATTTCACATATGAATTTGTTTTATTCGCAATATTTTGAATTTTACCATTTAATGTTTTGTGTTTTAAACTTTAAGAATGGATTTGGGTTCTAAATATGTTCCAAAGATATTCTGTTTCAATAATATTCTGTTAATTTTGCAAAAAACGCAATTAAAATCAAACTATTGAGCAAATTGTTGCGTTTTATTTACATGACGACCACTGGTGCAATCACCTGACGACTACTGGTGAAACGCAGTTTTCAAGTGACGAGCACTGGTGCATTTTTATAGGTTTAATTTTTATTTTTTTTTAAAAATTGGCTTAACGTATTGAAAAAATGAAAGTGTCTAACAACAACTAGAAGAATCAGTGTATAAAATAGACCAAAATATAATATTGATACATAAATTCCACATGAATGCCACGCGAAAAAAACAAACATTTTAAAAATAAGGCCTTAAGAGTGACGAGCACTGGTGTCGTTACCTTAAATATAATTTGCCACGTGCATTTATTTATTGTTCTTTCTTGTTGTTCTATCGTTGTTTCAGCGTGAAAGCTATCGGTGGTATGATATATTCACCTTAGCCCACCAGAGGGCGAGCATTTCATTACAATCGCGGATACCCAAATATCGGAATTAAAATCGGCAGATAATTTCCGTTATTTTTTAATAATTTTTTACAAAAAATCCAATGGACGATTAACACAGAAAATCTTTTGCATGGCTCCATGGACAGACAGTGACGTCATCACTTCGCTTGCGTAGAGTGATGCTACATTATACAAATTACTGTGTCTATGGTTTTATTTGAGCTTTATGAAATTGCCAGATTTAACAACTTTCTACTTTTAGGTATTTTTTAATGTAAAGGAATACGTGTATAAAAGGGAAAAATGGGGGGAAATGCATAAAAAATAAATGTTTTTTTAAATACCTTCTTGACATCGTAAGAAAATAATATTTGTATTCGCACCTTCCGGCTAACCATACCTTTCGAATGATACCATTTTGAACCCTCTACTCCCATAATTAATATGTTAAAAAGGGACAACAAATTTTATGCTTGCCTATTAATATATAGATTTGTATAATACATCGAAACATTACCTAAAAATAAAATAAAATAAAATAAAAATAAAAAATAAAATGAAAGTGAACTAAGAAACTTTTCAGTCAGATTATATACAGATATTTACTTATAAATTATACATATGGTAACACGTGATACCCCCTTCCCTAAAGTTAATATATATATTTTTATTTTTATTTTTATTATTATTATTATTATTATTATTTTTTTTTTTTTTTTTTTTTTTTACTGTAACTCAAAAAGTAATGATAGGAATGATCTGTAAACTTAGACAGGCATGCTTTTGATGCTGTGTATTCTATGCGTGTATAAATTAATATAGGTCATAATTTATAATTTTTTCGAATATGAATTTTTTATTTATTTCACACTTGCCAACCATCTCATTAATAACCGTACAATTTTTAGTACCCGCCTTTTTTTTCACACCAATAATTTTTTTAAGTAATTTTAGTCTTATTTAATCGTAACAACATTTGGAGAGAATAACTCTAAAAATATAGTGGTGTGAGAAAAGGGGCGTTTCGCAGAGAAGTCAGATCAGTTTTAAAATATTACTTTCGACACTGGCAAGAACCCTATTCATTTGCAACATTCGAATTACAAAATTTCGTAAGTTATTAGAAATTTACTATTTTCTTAACATGGCAAAATTTTATTTAAACGTGCATTAAATAAAAACTTTTCTAAAAATGTCAGACAAGTTTTAAAATATCCGTTTTGATGCCGAAATGAACACCAGTAACTATAAAAATGCTAATTTGAAAATTTCGCAAGTTATTGGAAATTTACGAATTTCTTAATATTGCAGAATAGGGCAAAATTGCACATAAACGTCAATTTTGAGGGATATTTTCATCGTAAAGATGTCAGAATACTTTTGAAATATTATTTAGGATACTGGGATGAATATCATTGACTATGAATTTCCCAATATAAAAATTTCGTAAGTTATTGGAAATTTATGAATTTCTTAACATGTCAGAATAGGGCAAAATTTCACATGGACGTCATTCTTGAGGGATATTTTCCTCGTAAAGATGTCAGACCACTTTTGAAATATTATTTAGGATACTGGCATGAATATCACAGAATATAATTTTTCCAACTTAAAAAATTCGTAAGTTATTTGGAATTTACAATTTACTTAAAATGGCAGAAGAGGGCAAAATTGAGCATAAACGTCCATCTTGAGGATCATAAATATATCAGACAATTTGAAAATAACATTTATGATACTTGTTTGAACATAATTCACTACAAAAATTTTAATAGGAAAATTTCGTAAGTTATTCGTAATTTAAGATTTTATCAACGTAGCAAAATTGAAACTTTTTCGTATAAATATGCATTTTGAGGATTGCTGCATTGGAAATAGTGGCATGAAAACCGAATCATGAAATTGACTTGAATAAAATAATAGATTAGAAAAAGATAAATCGAAGTGAACGGTGGATAGCCTCTTAGGCGGGGATTTCATTCTGTCACTGTGTCAAGCGTTTGGTCAAATTCGTTTATCTTAACATGATAATCATGTTAAGAGAATGTCCTGTACTAGAAATTTACGAGAACATATATATGATGGAGAACTGAGCAGAGCTATCCTATGCCAACTAGTTTTTGTGTGTATCTTAATATGAGAAGTGTGGTTATTTCATTATTATGTTCCTGATTAAATTCATCGGTCTTCTGGTAAGTGACCTCACATAAATGTACAGGTACCTGTGAACTGTATTGTCCAATCATTGATCTGTTAATTCCCCTTTACTTGTATTAATGCTAAAACAGATCAGTCTTCAATGTGTAATCGTTTATGAAACATGTGTATGTCAGCTGTAATTGTCTAGTCGTTTATTAAATTCTATGTGTTAAAAATGTAGAAGTACGCCTCGTCAAATCATAGTTATGAATTAATTATAAATCTTCTTCCTGCCAAACAAATAGAAAAAGAAGGGTTACTACTTTTGTAGTTAAAATTTAGAAAATTACAAATACAAACCCATAAACTTTTATATATTATCCTTGTTTCACATTATTTATAGCTGCTATTTTTATTTAATTCTACTGCAAAAATTCTTAAACTGATTAATATTTATGCATAGAATTTCAAAATATATGTTTTAAATAATGTTTATCTTTACCTAATATATTTTGCTACACATTTTCGAATAATTTAAAGTTTTAAATTTCTTTATGTTTTTCAAATATTGATGGTGGTCCGAAACGTGACACCTAAATGAACTTCATCACACTTTAATAATCATCATTTATGCATTTAAAAGTTTTAATTCAATTTAACTATTTATTGAAATTCATACAGAATTTTATAACGAGAGAACTTCTGAAACGTTTAAATGCATAATTTGCTGAATGAGGTATTGTTCAACTAAACTCAACTATTCACTGCTGAAACTTAACGCCAAATACATTACAAAATGACGTTACTATTGAAATCGATTTTCTATAATTTGTAACTAATGCACGCAAAGATTGTCATTTGAGTTTCAAAATTCATCTCGAGTTTGCGATTCACTGACTAGCTTTGTAGAATTTATGCATTATAAATAGGCAAAATGTTTTCAATGATTACTCTTTTCACATAAAAAGAAGATATTTAATAATTTTTAAACTGACTACAAATTTTGAACAGATTTCTTTTCCCCCCGAAAATGATGAAATTGTAGGTGTGGTTCATTTCATAAAATTTTACACTCGTTACAGAATAATAAATAATTTTTTAAATGATTACATTTACTAGTAGAAATCCATTCCTGCCAACATTTTAATTAATATTCTGTAGCATAGTTCGTACGGTCGCGCCTTTTTTCAAAGACAGTATTTTTATACAATATGTTTCCTTTTACGTTTTAAAGGTATTTTAATGTCAAAAATTGCTATATAATATTAGTGGTGCAGAAAATTAAGAAAATTCAAGGGCTGTAGGAATTATGTGTAGTATTGTTAATATTCGTCTCTTTTTCTACAGTCGGTCACAAAAGTGTCCGAACACTAGCAAAAATCCCTATGTAAAAAAGGTACACTTTTATACGGCTTTGTTAAATAAATCCTTGTCGAATCTTGTTCTTAGTCAGTGTAAGAACATGATTCGATAAGGATTTATTTAACAAAACCGTATGAAGTGTACTTTTTTTACATAGGAATTTTTACTAGTATTCGGACACTTTTGTTACCGACTGTACACCAAATAATTTTTAGAACCATTTTCTCCACATGTAATTACGATTAAATGAAAGGAAAAATACTCTAAAAAGGGATTGGTGTAAAAATTCTTAAAAAAAAAAAAAAAAAAAAAAAATCCTTATATGAAATATTTTTATGAGTTCTTTTGATTTATACTTAGCAACTTAGTGAATCAAACCATAGCCTCCTAAACTAGATGGCTGTCGCGTTGCCCGGAAACGTGGCAGCAGTTGAAGCGGTAGACAGCGCCACCTAGTACAGATTTCGAGACTCTTTTATTCAACTGTCACCAATAACTTTAAGAAGTGATATATGATATTGTTATAATCGACGTTTCGTCGATTCTATTCGCCTTTTATATATATCATATCCCACTTTAAAAAAATTTTGGTGACTGTTGAATAATTAAGTCGCGCAATCTGTACTAGGTAGCGCTGACTACCGTTTCAACTGTTGCTAAGATTCCTAGCCACGCGACAGGCATCTAGTTTAGGAGGCTATGATCAAACACTGTTAAAAATGATAGTTCAACGTTTAACCAAAAATCATGAAGCTAATTAGGCAAATTTAGCTGCAACAAATAATTTGGTTCTAAATTTCACTATTTTGGTGGTGCGTACTACTAAATTCACACTATTAACAATTTGCCGGCCCTAATGCTCTAAACAGTGCTGCAAAATTTATGAAGTTTTCAATTAAACTACTATAGATAATTTTGAAGAGTGATATTTCTTTTACATAATGGACGAATAACCTTCGAAGTGATTAGGCATCTGTTACAGTTAAAATTTAGTAGTGGATATTAAATAAAAATGTTCCTAAATTTGTCAATACTGACTAGAGGAGTAAAATTAAATAGGACCATCAAAGGGTTAAAATTGTGGAACATAGTGTATGAAATAAAGCACTGTCGGTGAAAATATTTCTGTCATGAAGTGTACCTTTTTTATTACGATTTCACGAATAGGCTAGATACTGCACTCTTAGTTTACGAAACTGCTTTTTGATAAGTGTTCCTTTATGATAATTTGTATTTTCACTGTAATCCTGAATGTGTGTAATGTAGGATTTAAAAAAATAAATAAATAAAATCTTATGTAGACACCACATGACTTCCTGGTACAAGTATTAAACAATACACTTTGTTTGATAGCTAAAATATGAAAAATACCATTTTCTAATCTTAAATTAAAAGTCATATAAGCCAAAATAAAACGTAACATGAATACCAAAAACTAAATTTCAACCCTCCATTCTTATTCGAGATCGACTTATAGTTGCCTTCTCTAAAGCACATATTATGCTAATCCTAAATAAATATTTTAAACATTTTACTTTTAACAAATTTTTAGATATGTAAATATACATATGCATATGTACATACAGACGTCACGAAAAATCTTGTCAAATGGTAAATATTGCCAAATACACAGCTTGGGGGAAAGGTGATTTAAAAGTACTTTTGCCACGGATTAAGTCTTTTCCCCTGCACCAATTAGGCTGTAGCATTGAAAATAGTTTTACAATCAAAGGGAAAATTAAAGGACAGTCTTTTCCTTTTCAGTAAGGTCACCTATGGCGATAAACTTGGCGACATGGCGATCGAATTTGGCAAAAAATGATAGTTTAACCCTTTCGCTACCAGAGCCTAAGGAGAAAAACCGCCACCACAGCCCAAACGTCTTACTATTTAAATATGATAAAATTGTCATTTATTTTTGTGGTTTGTATCTATAACGTTCTAACTAAAATCAATAACATCCTGTATCCATTTTATTGTTTTAGAACATAACCCGTCTGTGTGCGACACGATTTGATGCAAACAATTATCATAAACTGATAATGAACACCCGTCACATATTTGTGACGCGGGCTCAGGTAAGAAAATAGGATCGTCACATATATGTGACGCTGGTAGCGAAAGGGTTAAGGTTCCCGAAATTTCGAGGCTCTATGTTGACAGAAGCCGAGATCTAGAACGTTCCATGGGATTTTACTATCAAATCATCTCCAAAAGAGATAAATAGAAGAAAGTTGAGTTCTGCCAGTCAGTGTTGTTTAAAGATCTATTCTGAGCAATTTCACTTTCGAGGCCCTGTTCCAAGTAATTTAACTTTGTTCGTGAAAAAGCGAAATTCTTGCTCTGTAGAGTTTTTAACACCGTTTGCTTTACTCTTGTAAAACAAGTGATTTTTTCTTGGACTGTTTGAAAACATTTGTTGAATAGAGACTTTTGTGATTGGACTGCTTCGAGAATATTCGCTGACTCTACAGTACTATTGGTTAATTTCGAAAAATTTTCGTACAGATTCGAGAAGTTACGCTGAATAAAATGCATTCATAGACTAGAACCTACCTATTTCTTTACGAAATACTTTCTTCAATGCGTTGCCAGCATATAAGGGAGGTGTACCGCAGTGATTGCTGCCGATAATTATTTAATCCCGAATAAGTAAAATCATTTCATTAAATAATATAATGGTTTTGAAGAACACAAAAATCAGGGACTTGTGTTCAAAATAGTAAAATACTTAGACGACAGCATGTTAAAACGGAGGTCCAGATAGTGATTAAAAGGGGAAGTGGATAATTTGATGTACGTAGTGGTATTAAAAATCTTTAATTATTACTAAGAAATAATCGAGATATCTGAATAAAGTTTGTTCTGCATTTTATTCGATCTTTCTGTATTGAATATTGTAAATTACAATTATTAACACTGATTGTTATAATAGTTTCAGGAAGCTCTATATTGAAGGAGTCCATATCCACACATA
The DNA here is from genome assembly GCA_963930645.1 of Salticus scenicus. Taxonomy (NCBI): domain Eukaryota; kingdom Metazoa; phylum Arthropoda; class Arachnida; order Araneae; family Salticidae; genus Salticus; species Salticus scenicus. Next base: position 107,621,159 of record OZ005649.1, read on the forward strand.
GCCCGACGGACTGCTTTCAAAAGGTCAACAAACGCTGAATGAGTAAAATGTATAAATTTACATGGCGAGTATGTAGAAAAGTTTTAAGAATAACAAAATGAAAATTAAATTTCGATTTCGATTGTGTTATAGTAATAATTAAAATTTTACAAAAACTCCTTGTAATAATAGTATTAAATGTAAAATTTCAGTATTCCAGTACTAACCAGTTTTACTGTGATTACTGATGAAAATCTGGTGTAGAGAACAATGCATATACTTTTAACCTGACATTTGACACTAAATTTGCTTTCATCTACTATGTTTTGGGTATGTATATTTCAACAGATTATGAACAATGTGTGTCTATGACTACGTTTGTAGTTTTTTCTAATATAATCACTCTTTTATTATTGGAGTTTTGAAAACACTCATATATTAATAAAGAACAACTCAAAATATATCATTTATTTCCCCGGAGAAAAGGCATCTTTTATTGTAGGTCAATGGAGTCATTATACGCACAGTAAATAATCTGGTGCAGAATTTACATTACTTTTCCTTATCCATCATTACTATAGATATATTAATAACACTTAAGGAATAACATATGAGATACTGCTCATGGACATTTTAAGTCGATTTCAAAGAACAGTTCAAATCAGTTTTATGTGGTAAAAATATTTTTGGGAGATGTTTTGACTCCGCCTAATCCCCGTTTGAATTTGGTTGCTCCATCCATGAAGCATTTAAAGCTATTATTAAAATTTAAATTAATTTTAAATTATTCAGAAAATCGTCACCCACACCATTCTCTTAGACTTATTAGATTAACTTTGAGTAGCCTTGGGTTTTCTTTATAAATTATATGAGTAGCAAAAATTTCCTTATCCTTGGCACAGCAAGGAGGGGGAAAATGACGTCACTTGAATTACACTTCAAACCATTTGCAAACATACAATTAATATCGGAATTATTTTGCGAGGCCCTGTAAAAATGAAGAATAAGTATTTTTCCTACTGTATTTTATGTGTAACATACTTTTATACATATACAGAATATATGTCAGTTTTATTTTGTTTAGTGCAGTCAATATGTTAAATTGTATCTACTACAAATTTCGCCCATAGACGTAATGTTTTTTTAATATATTTATATGTCCCTTATTTGTCCAATTCGATACAAAATTTCAAGTAACATCCTCATATGAAACTGATTTACGATACCGATCAAGGGCATCCTGCTGATATTTGTCTTTGAATTACGCTGATAACAGGCTCTCCCCTCCCGCCCCCCCCCCTCTCTCTCTCTCCTTCTCTCTCTCACACACAGAGCAATCGCATCGCAATAAAACTATTCTTCTTATTCAGGAGACATCAAAACGTGTAAGAAAAAGCAAAATTTCAATTTCGAAAATTTGACTCAAAAACAATACTTTCTCTATTGATATAAATATAAGAGAAAGTAAAAATGAGTAAATCTGTCTGTTATTTATAAGATGTGAGGCACATTTAAATTATTATGTATATGTATGTAATAAATAACATTATTTAAATGCATTTTTTATGACCCAACTAGGAGGGAAGAAAAAAAAAAAAAAAGCTTTACGGGAATGAAGGGTAGGAGGAAGTCATGTATCTTTTAAAAGAAAGAATTCCTGATAGAAAAAAAAATAATAAATACACGTGTCTTTTGAAAACGCTTTAATCTTCAAAGAAATTATTTCTCTAATTTTTACTTTTACTTCAAAAGAAGTAAAGCGTTAATTTTCAAATTCCTTTGAATTTTAACTCCCTGTGGTCATATATAACGCATTTACTTAATTTTTGCATTGTTTCCTATTTGCATCTCAAAGAAAAGATAAAACAAGATAATTTGTACTTTAAAAAATCTCTACTAATGCAATTTCTTTATAAAAATTCTTCATTGCTAGATATATTCTTTATAAAATGAATGATAAATTTCAGTTCGTGAGAATTTTTTATGAAACTGGAATTCACTGTTAAATTATATATTTTGAGAAAAGCGAGAATTTGTACTTTTTATCTTCCATTCCTCAAAATACTTTATATTACTTTGCTCCTTTGTTGTTAATATTAATGAGCTCAAAATGCTTGATTATTCAAAATTTTATGCATAAATATGTATGATCGTCGTTTTCATCTAATTCCATATTTTGTTTATATTTCTTTTTAAGACTATAATTAGAAAGGTATATTTTCAAAGAAGCAATTACATTTTAAAAGAGAAATTTTTATCGCATGAGATAAATAATAAGTTTCAATCAGTACGTTGATTCAAGAATGGTTAAAAATAAAAGTATGATCTTAAAAATAAAAGACATTAAATATTTAATCTTAATAAATACAATACATACAGTAATGCTGAACAACATCGTATTTGCATAATAAAAAACGGAAGAAAACACCAAATATTGAAGAATAAAAGCATAAAAAAACACACAATCACAAGTAGCGTTTAGGGACATTTTTAATCAATATCTATCAGTAGATTTTAATTATAGTGGTTGCCTAATCATTTCGAAAATTAATTGCCTAATATGTATATCAAATATTACTCGTCAAAATTATTGGTGATTACTGAAAAAAAAGTTCCCTAAATTGTCAACACTAATCACAAGTGTTAAAAAAAAAAAAAAAAAAAAAAAAAAAAAAATGACAATCGACTAATAGCAGTAAAAAACTACAAAAATAGCGTCAGTTAAGCCTATCGAAATATTCCAATTAAAAAAATTTAAAAGCATTCTTGTTTTTCCTTAATCCTCTTTTGAGTGTTATAATGTAATCCTTAACCTTTCTCATTCTTAATAAATTAAGTTTCCATTTCTAATTCTAATAGGCTCAAAATGTTTTATTTCTCTCTATTTATTGATCATACTGCTGTTTCTCTTCATTGTTTGTTATTTCCTATTTGGCAGATAATTCGATTCCTGATATTTTTATCTGGTTAGGTTTGTTATAACCCTACGCAGAGGAAGATGCCTAGCGATAGCCTTAAAAGCTTCCAAGCTGTAAAATTTCCGACGTGAATTGGCTTGCGGCTTTTCGCCTGATAAGCGACTTAAACAATTCCTTTAATGTATTACCTAATTAATTATATAGTAATAATGGAGTTATGCAAAATTACTCGGCACAGTGATAAAAGAAAACTATACTTAAAAATTAAAATTTTAACTTACTTGAGAGTGACCGGTAGATCTTTTTAGCTTAGTCAAAAATTTTTTGCAAATTTATCGTCTGATTACCGAAACAAACAAAATTATAAAAATTATAATCCAAATTTATATCCAAACTTATAATCCAAAATTATAAGAAACTTTGAATCGTCGATTTTTATGATGGTGTTGGTGTTTGGGAATTAGGCCGATTGACTGCTCTAGGGGTCCTAGGCCTGACGGGGAGTGTCTTCCATGGAGGTCTTTCTAAGGGGTCTTTCTAAAGCTTTCTAAGTTTCACAGAAAACCACGGAAAACTCCGAACGGCTAGGCCGACGAGCGCGACCTGGGATCGAACCCGGCACATTACGTCTACCAGCTTTGAGCGCAGAACCGCTCGGCCGCTGGTGGACCCAATTTGTATGCAGTTTTCGTCTTAAATTTGCCCATTTTTGTGAAAAGCTCCTTGTAAGTTTTTTTTTTTTTTTTTTTTTTTTTTAAGAGTGTTCTTTATGTTTACTGATTTATGAAGGTTCATTTCAAGATTGCCGATGTCCGTTTTCTGGCCCAAAAATTTTCTTAGACTCCTGAAAATAGCATTTTCCCATAATCAGATTGCCTTATTTACTTGTATTTACTGGCTCCTCCCACGCAGAACATCTGCGTGATAGTACCTTCATACGTAATATGATTTTCAGAAAAATCTATCTCACAAATAAAATCACTCACTGGAAAATTTCATTTTTTTTTTTTTTTTTTTTTTTTTTTTTTTTCAATAAAAGAAATTTAAAATCTATAATATTTGCATTATAATTTCTATTTTTGAAAATAAATTTTTCCACTGCTAAATTAAAAATACTTAAAATTAAGTTAAATTATTCTTATATTAAGATTGTATCTTAATATGATGATTTTGATCAACAGATGGCACCACCACCATCAAGCGGAATAGCCAGTTATGAAAATGTCAGTGAATTCTTCCAAATATACTTCTAAATAAGAGATTTTGAGTATATGTTTCAGCACAAAATGTTAATATTTTTTTCAATTTTTTTAAGAAAGTGTGAATTTCAAGTGCAGAGCAGCCAACCTAATCCAGCAAATTGTTAGTATTGTCCATTTTTCTACACCACTTAATTTTTAGAGTATTTGTTTTCTTAATTCATCGTAAATATATTTGAACAGAATTACTCTAAAAATTAAGTGATGTAGAAAAATGGACGGTACTAACAATTGGCCGGATTAGGTTGGCAGCTCTGCAAGTGTATTAGTTTAAATTTTTGTAGCCAAAATCTCTAGCAGCCGAATTTATGATTTCATGTATCCGATCTAGATTGACAAGACAAATAGCACTTTACGTGACTATCGTATAGTTTCGACAAAATTTAAACGTAACTGGTCCACGTTAGAGATCGCCGTTGATTAAAATAAATAACGTTTAATCACAGGTAAATACTTGAAATATATGATTTTTTCCCCCAACAAATGCTAAAATTGGCAATTACATCAACTCTAACCATAGTTACCTTTTTTCAAAGATGATTTCTATACACCATATTCTTGCGTCCAATTTTCGAAATGTGAGAAAATTTCACCTCTGTTTGCTTTACGTTTAAACAGTGTTGCCAAATTTAGAGACTTTTTTTTTTTTTTTTTTTTTAATATCTAATCTTCAAGTACATTTCTTGAGAACATGGAAGGCTCTGCACAAGTGCTGACTCAATGAGTTCAGTGTTAAAATAGGGGGTGATTGGTAGAAAATAAGCGATAAGAGAGCGCCAAATAACTGGCTATTTTCCAAATTCAAACCTATCGGTCAGTTTGGCACCCCTATAATCTTTTAGACTCGTCGTCATTGATAGTTTTAGGAAATGTGGTTACACTATACCACTAAACTTTAAATGTAACGGTTGCCTAGTGTAATCACTTCAAAGTTTAATCGTCTATTATGTATGTATATAAATATCCCTTCTCAAATTTATTGGTGACTACTGAATAAAAAGGTAGAAAAATCTGGCAACAATGGGGGAGTGGCAAAGGTCTAAAGAAAACCGTAATTTATATTTTGATTATTTGTTGATACTTTTCATGTGAAAAACGGGCCCTCCGTGGTCGAGTGGTTATGTCTCTACACTGATAATCGCCTTCGAGCGTAGGAGAACGGGTTCGATTCCCGTGCTGGCTCTGAGTGTTTTTCCATTTCTTCGTATTGTAATTTTATCATGTGCTATCTGTAATTATCTGACGAAGATCTACAAGTCAAGCATACAAATCTGATGTATATGTTATCAATAAACAAACATGTGAAAAACATTGTCTTAGCAGGGTTCACAAAACTTTAAGTTGAATTTAAAATTTTTTTAACTGAAAATTTTGCTAATAGCATTGATTTTCATATTTAAACAACTCCACATTGAATTAAAAAAAAAAAAAAATATTTGAGATTAAGAGATGTAGCTTCTTAATTAATTAAATTATTTAAAATATGAACCAAATGTATTCTATGCTAGCTTTCTATTCATCAATAGGTATATAACAATAAGTATTCAAAATAATTATTTTTGACATTAATACTAGATTTTATCATTTAACATAAAATATAAGCCTTTAAAAAATATTTTAATTAAAAAACATATAAGAAAATCTCTTAAGAAAATTTCTTTAAGTGCTCCATCAAACTCATTAATTTTTGTCACCTTACATATCTAAAATTATTCATCACTTTTCCTAATTTTAAAAGTGCTCATAAAGGGAAAGGCTTTTAAAAATATAATCTTGTTATATGTATGAATTATATGTTATGCTGTTTTTAAGAAAGAATATAATTTTATATAATTCAAAACAGTTTTAAATACAGTACAAGATATGCAAACATGTTCTTTTATTCTTAAGAGATTAAAATATAAAAGAAAACATATGCTTTATCCCATACAACTACTTAATTGTATTATAATTTTTCCATTTGAGTTTCTTTTTTTATACATTCCTAAAAAAGTTTTGCGTGTAATTTACTTTTCAAGAAAAGACATTTTTGTCATTTAATTAATTTTTAAATAAAATTGTAAACATTACACACACACACACACACACACACACACAAAAAAAAAAAAAAAAAAAAAAAAAAAAAAAAAAAACTCATTTAAAATTTATTGAAGTTTATTTGCTTAAATAAAGTAAGCAAAAGTACCCCTATGTCCTATAGTCATAGGGGTCGATGTAATATGGATTATCTGTAATCTTTAAACCACCGTCATTTAATCATATTTTTTACGAGATTTATCTTCGATTAAATAAGACAAAAATTGTTATTTGTAAATAGTTGTGTGAAAGTTATTTACAATTCATAACAGATTGTCAGCTGTATCTAAACTTACTTTAAATATGTCTATATTAAGAGACTGAAAAAAATATTGCGTAATATTTTATTTGATTAAATGTTAGTTACATGGTTGATATCCCCCGAGAAGGCCAGTCGATCGTGCGTTGGAGTGTTACCGAAGGTCGATTTCTGGTTTGGTCGCATTTCGTTCTTATTAAGATTAAATTTGTCTTTTAATCTAGCAAACAAACAAACAAAAAAAAAAAAAAGTCATTTTGGTCTAAGATAAATGCTTTAATTATATGCAGCATATTGCTTTAATATTATTTTTTATATAAAATATATATATATATATATAATAAATCAATGTTTTAGCACCTAATTTTAAACAGTACGTCGAATCATTTTATCCAAACAATCTTCAATATGTTAAGGTCTTTCATAGTAGGACTTCGAGCATACATGTAATTCTACTGCTATTACGCGTGTAAAAAAGAAATGAATTAATCAAATGCATAATTTGATAAAAAAAAAAAAAAACGCTGTAAACATTATCCTGCAGTTAAAACGAGGGAGGTGACGTAGCAGGCCTCTTGGTATACTCCAGGTAACACTAAAGGACCCTTCAGAGACTGCAACTTAGAAAGCTGAAAGTCGGCTTTATTGATATTTCTTTGATGTGGTTTAGGAGATCGACGCTGGCTGCAATCGAAGCTGACAAACCCCCTAGTGCGATAATTGCATGAAAAGGGGATCTCTTTTGTAAAAGAGCAATAAAAAGTAATGTCCTTCATTGTAAATGTGTGCAAATTTTCAAGTGTCAATAGATAATTTATGGACAATAGATAATTTATGAGTTTTGACGCTCTGTATGTTGCCAGTGTCTGAAGGGTCCTTAAATCTACTACAACTTTGCCACATCTACAGTCTTTCTTTGATAATGAGGTCAGGGGCAGTGTTGCCAGATTGGGGACTCTTTCTATTTAACATCCACCACTAAATTTTAATTGCAACGATTGCCGAATCACTTCGAAGATTAATTGTCTATTATGTATATAAAACATCATGTCTCAAAATTATTGGTGAGAGTTGAATAAAAAAAGTCCCCGATCTGGCAACACTAGTCAGGGGTGAAAGTATTCTTCGTTATCGGCGCCACTACTTTTATTTAGAATATATTAATTGTATTTTTACACACACGCATATTGCGATTAAATAGGATTGAGATTATTGTTAAAAAACACTGGTGGTAGAATAGATGGGACACTTTCATCCCTGAATGAAGTTTTGAAAGATCTTTCTCTTAAATGTCCTTCCAATGTGCACCAGCATAATACTGTAGCATTGTGAACAACGAACACGTGGACCTATCTGCAAGGAAAGGAATCTTGGAGACCCAGAATCCCAAAAGGGTATTATTATTTCATTCTTCAAGGAGTTTGACGAATATGGCTTTTAAGTACAACTTCAAATCGGAAGCCCACGGAGGTATATAAAGACGAAAATTGGGCGATTTTTAACGAGAACCTCACTTGTATTCCTGATACCCCAAGAAAAGCTACTATCGCACGATTTAGACTGTTGACAAAACATTGTCTGAGTTCTCATTACTTTCGTGTCGGCATTGCCAATTCCTCAGTCTGTACTCGTTGTGAGACTCGTCAACTATGACAACCGAGCATCTGAATTAGTGTTCTGCACTGAGTGGTTTTGAAAAGTATTGCTGAAAAATACTGTAGAGCTCATGTACTGATGACATAGTTGCTAATTTGTATGTGGCATTTTTTAAATAATATTTAAAACGAATGTACAAATTGCCACCAAATTTGGTATGTGAATAATTCATAAGATACGCTTAAGGAATTTAAAAACATAATTCAAGAAATGTTCACCAGATGGCTCATTCACCGAAATATGACAAAATTGGCAAATGAAATTGGCAAAAAACAGATAAAAAACTAATCAATAAATTTCAAAATTGTTTATGCAATCTGTATAATTTCCTTTAATATATTTTCCGTTTTGTCATGCTAAACTCACATAGCAAGTATATTTGACTATTTTTTTCGTTTAAATTTCTTTAGCGCATCGACTGATGTCTTTACATAGACAATTTCGGTGCAACCGTAGAGCAAGAAAGTTTCACGTTATTTTACTATCTCTATTTCTATACAGAATTTTTATTTTTTATTTTATTTTATTTTTTACATTTATTTATTTATTTAGGATTGTTATTATTGTTTAAAAATTGTGGTAGTAGAAATTGTGAAAAATTTCCTATCTCCGCAATTGTTTTATCTGCTGCTTGCTGGTCTCTCATCCATACCCCCAATGTGTCCTCTATAAATTAGGCTTGAAGTGACGTTTCACATATTCAACATTTTGTCACAGGCCCCATGCTATTTTCTGGTAAAATTTCTTATGAAAATTACTCATTACCTAATACGTATTTCTAATTCCACTTTCACATTCAACAAACTCACAACGATTACATTTGTTCTTGTTTTCCAAATATTTATTTATTCTGTTATTATTTTTTTCTTCTCATTTTCAAACTATAAAGAACGAAAAATGATCTAATTGCATTTTGTTGTACTTAAATTGCGAATTTTCTGGAAAAAATAATTTAATTAGTATTTTTCATTTCAAATATCATCATAGAATGACACGGAGTATCGCTGCTAGCGACAGAGGAATCCTGGAAGGTAAAAAGTAACCTTGATTCTTTGACTCAAGATCTTTCTAATTGCCTTTCTAAAACTTTGAATAAACTCTGGAAGAAAGTGGAGGGGAAAACAAAAAAAAAACTTATTAGAAAATGAAGAAATCACACACAGGGGCGGTATTTCCCAATTTTTTGAAATATAACTACATTTATTAAATACTAATAAAAGAAATATAAGAAGTAAATTTGAACTGTTAATATGAACTTTTTAAGTGAAATATTTTACATGTTAAGTATTGTGTAAAAAATGCGCTTGAAAAACGAGAAAAAAGTATTGAAATAAATAAAAATCTGCGAATACAATCAAATGTAAATTTGCAAAAGAAAAAATAAACAGATCATTTTACATCAGAGGTACCACCACTTCACTTTTCAAACCATATATTTATGTATAAAATCCGTAAGATAGCTAAAAGTAGGTAAGATTGTGATATATATTATATCAAAGTTAAAAGTTAAATAGAAAGCATAGTCATTAGTGATATAGAGATGCTTGACTTTACAGGAATTTAATCTCCCCAAATGACTCTTGTTATTAAAAAAAAAAAAAAAAAAAAAAAAATCAGTGAAATATTAAAGATGTTAGTGGTTACTAGACAATATTAGCCATAAAAATTTACACTGATGTTTATTTTCAGCTTAAAATACAATGGACTCTTCCCACTTGACGTCAGAGGTCACATGATAGAGAAAAAACAAATAGCAGACGAAGTCTTGTTTATCTATAGTCGTTGCTGAAATAACATATTTTCTATTCTTATTTTTGATCAATCGTATTTAATCTGTATTATTTTTTTATACATCATCATTTTTAATTCATTTTATATCATTATTCATTATCTTTTGTTTGCTGTATACATTTACAATCATCATTTAGTTTATATTTGTTATTGATGTTCATGAAGAACATGTTAAATAATCTGATTTTTAGTACTTAAATCAGTGACAGTGCAATATCGTACTGCGTAAATCCATTTAGATCAGTAACTAAGTTAATTAACTTGTTGTAACACCTTTATGCAATTAAATTAAATGAAAACATTTAAAAATTTCAAATTATAATCCATAAACTCCACAAGAACAAGCTATTATTTATTGCTAGATCAGTTAAAGTAACAGTTACACTGGAACATTCAAAAATCGATTCTTACAGTTGAAAATAAATAAATACATAAAGTGTTTTTAAAAATTCTTAAATTTACAAATACAACTATTCTACTGTTTACAAATGCACAATATTACTTTTATTTTATTTTATATTAAATATTAATATTTTTGTTCTTAAGAACAATATTTAATTGAATTCGATTCTCAGAATTCGATTATTCGTTTTCCTCCATCACATGACTTAGCAGACGAAACTGGGAAGAGCCCATTTAATAACATACGAAGCACACTTCTAAATTTTATTAAATATAAGATATTTTAACGATAGAAATTTTCTAAATCCTTTTGGAATAAATTTAAGTAGATAATAAATGGCTAACGTTAAGCATTTCCATATCGCATTTCCGTGACATATTTCATTTCCACATTTTCAAAGCAAGTGTTATCTTTTTCGGATGTTGCTATAACGATCGTCATTTTCAAACAACATCTTTCAATCTTTTCCTTTCAATAAAAATCGTTCTTTGAAGGAATTTTCTTTTGAATTAAAAATTGTTTCTACTTTTATTTATTTAAAGCATGTTTCCCATATTCGATTTATCACTATGAAGAAGCCACTGAATAAGACACGTAAATCTGTAATCAATCTCTGAACTTTCTTTCTAACTAATATCGATGATATCGTTTACGCTTACAAATGATATAAAATCGATATTCTCAATCGAGTACTTTTGAAATGATTTTTGTGGAAATATTTGGTCCTTTTTAAAAAGCATGGTTTAAATATCATCTTTAAAGAATTAGGTTGCAAATTTATTTTATAATCCATTTGAATTGAAGAAATGCATAAAGTTGTAATGAATCCATAAAATTACTTAAGGTAAAATTCAATTTAAAGATTTAATATAATATAACGTATATAATATAATATACGTATTTAATATAATATAACGTTAATATAATATAACGTCTAATATAACGTATCATATTATCTATCGTAATATAGCTCAGTACTGATTTCACTTCCTTCTTCGACTCGTTTTAATAAGTATTTTTTATATGCATGGGCAAATTTACTATTTTATAATTTTTAATTTTTCGCGTGAAAACATTATTTCATCTTATGCCCCCCCCCCCGTCAAAAAAAAAAAATATATATATATATATATATATATATGACAATAACTGGTATTATAAATTAACAACCATTATAAATTTAAATGTACAATTTTGAAATTATTTTCATATTTTAAATAATTCTAAAGTATCTAATCAAAACTTCGTTACAAATAAGGTACCAAATGAAAGGTAGTACATTATTTGTAACGAAGTAACCTTATTTGTAACCTTATTTATTTTAACTAATTTGATAAATATGACGTCACTATCAACTGTTTGTTTATATCAGATAAGTACATTATCATGATTGCAAGAAAATGATGTAATAACTATTAGCCCATAATTTTTATGATTGAACTTTATATTATATTTTAATTTTATCCTCCATGGGTATTTCCGAATTGCAATGGTAGTTATAAACTTTCGTTGAAATCTTTTTACGTATTGAGATTAAGGGAAAAGTGTAAGCACAAAAAATGTTCAGTTTGAAAGGTCTTTCTAATGATGTAACATTTATGCAGATTAATTAAAAAATAAATAAATAAAAATGAAAATACATAGAATTTCTAAGAAAAAAAAAAAAAAAAAAGGCTACCAAAAGTCTCTGTTTTGAAGCGATCTAGCGGGAATTGTTCCTGACAGATGATGCTCACTATTATTATTAAAATTGTGATTTTTCGTTTCATAAACAAAAAACACATCGCATCCAAAAAAAGAAAGAAAAATCATTTGCTCTCACATATTATCCCACATTTTCAGAAATTAATATCTAAAAAAAAATAAAAATGTTTTTATAAGGAAAAACATAATTAACATTTACAGTTTTCAACTTATAAAATAGAATTTATTTTTTAAACAAAAAAACTCTTAATTTTTTTTTCTTTTTTTACTAATATCATCGACAAATTTCATTTTTTATTCATGATTTTTTTTTTTCTTCATCCATTACATTTCTTTAAGTATAGGATATATTTTAACCTTTACATATTTACTAAATATCAGAAACAAAATCTGTCGTATTGTGCAATACTATATGTATCGAATCGCATTGTGATTGATTGCGACATCAAATTTGATCAAGTATTTCTCTATAGTTTGAAAGAAATCACAAAATCCAAATATAATTTTCTATAACTCTCTCAGTGTAACATTTTACAATATGTTGAAAAAAAAATGTATCAAACGTTCGTTTCTGTTTAGATTGTCCTAGTCAGCGTCTTACCCGGGAGCACTCTTATCGTGCCACAAACCTTATTTAAGATTCCCACTGCTTCTTATCAAATATTTCTCGAGAAAGAAGCCAATTTATAAACGTACCTCGATGTCTTACCCGGCGCAGTGTCACACCCGGTTACATTACGTGAGTGCATTTATTTACATATTTATTTTTTCTAATGAAATTAAACTTATAGTTCTCGCAAAAGAAGCTTATTTCTAAACGACCGTAATTTGGCTGCCTGTTTCGGGTTCTGGCTGCCATTGGTGACGTCTTTTCTAATGCTTCACAAGCATTATTTTTTAATAGTCTTCATACTGGAATGTGACATGTAGTACTTCAGTTCCTATTGCCTGCGGAAGCGCTTTACCCGAGAATGATGAGCGGGCGTAATTTTTTAACACGTTAACGCCCAATTTAATTTAAAGCATGAGAATAAGTAAAATTACTTTGAATTATATTTAAGACATCCATATTAAGCTAACTTAGAGAAATAATTCCAATTCCACCGTTACAGCTCGAGATAATTAGTGTCCAATATACAGCATATAGGACGTTGGGCGTTTGTAGAAGTTTGGGATGAATATGATTTTACTGTATGACTTTCATAAAATAAAACTGTGTTATAAATAGAACGCTGGGTGCTAACGGGTTAATCCAGAAACTAATAAGTTTCTTACCGGGCGCACTCCGCGAGCATTCTTTCTTTTATAGTTTTTGAACCTGTATACGGCATACTGGTTCCGTGGCCCCTTGTGCAGCACAGATATTCTTAACCTATAAATCTTTACACCCCATATTCAAATCAGCAATTTATTTTTTAATATTTTATTCTAATTTTATTATTATCTTGCAGTTAAATGTATTTATTTTTTACTTATAAAAAACGAACGTGTAAACATTTAATTTCTCTTTTGGGGGTTTTCTTTTTTCTTTATATATATATATATATATATATATATATATATATATATATATATATATATATATATATAGTGCAGCCACATGTCCTAAAACTAGCAGTGAGGACGCGGACGAGGGTCAATTGCACCCCTCTCTTAACTTGTCAATCAAATGACGGGCGAATTGCACCCGACCTCCTTCCTTTGTTCTTCTAATCTCGGGCGAGTTGCACCGCTTGGGATTTTTCGGACGAGGGTCAATTGCACCCCTCTCTTTACTTGTCAATCAAACGGCGGGCGAATTGTAACGATTTACTGATAAGTCCTTAGGGGAAAAGGTTTCTAGAATGTCAACTTAATTCCATCATAAAATCTTCCATAAAAAAGCGCCGCATTTAAATTTAGACGAAGAATATTAAAATTGAAGATTACAAAATAACTGATATATTTTATAGAGTTTATTTATATTGTAAAAGCGCCGCATTAGTGTTCAGCATATGTTGTTGTTAAAAAGGGAAGACACCATTGTACTGCCTTCCTTCCCTTTCCATCAGCCAATAAAGGTCCGAGGGTTGCCTGACACGGTTTTGCATGTGCTGCGCGGGTCCACATAGTCATTAGTTCACGTAGTTCGTTAGTAATAATGGAATTCATGTTGAGCGAAAAAGGACGTAGGCTTATGGTTTACGGTAACTACAAATTTTACAAGCAGCATGAAACCGGAGAAGGACTTAAATGGAGATGCGTCAAAAGAAACTGTTTAGCAAAGATTTATACGGATGTAAATGCTACAGTTATTATAAAATCTGATGTGAACCATAATCAAATCATGACCTTGATAAAAACTTGAAAAGACAAGCCATTTCGAATAGTGTCAAAAGGAAAGCTTTAGACGAAGTAAACGAATGCCCACAAAAATTAATTAGAAGAGAAATAAGTGGCGCACCTTCAAGTTTTACAGAAGAATTCAATGTAAAAGATATGGAATATATAAGAAAAATTTTGAGTAGAGCACGGCGTGCAGTATTACCACCCCTTCCCAAAAACCCAAAAGAAGCGCATTCTGCTCTAGCTTCATTGGAAATTAAAACATATCAGGAGGTAGAAATGCTTCAAGTTAACAATGAAGAAAAAGGTATCGTTTGCTTTTCAAGTGCCTCTAATCTGCAATTTTTGTGTAAAAGTGATACAATATTCATCGATGGAACTTTCAAACATTGTCCAAAGTTTTTTTATCAGATGTTTTCGTTGCACATCAATGAAAATGGCCACTACATGCCACTTGCTCACTTTCTCTTGCCTAACAAAAGTACAAATACTTATGAAAATATGTTTGTATTGCTAAGAGAGTGTTGTGAAAAATTAGAATTGAAATTCGAGCCCAAGAATATTGTCGCTGATTTTGAAATCGGAATTCATTCGGCAATTAAAAGAATATGGCCTACAAGGAATGGAAAACATGAAAAAATGAAGCAGAAATATACGAGTAAAGAACTTACAAGATTTGAATTTTTAAAGGCTATTTCCTACTACAGTTCAAAGAAAAATAATAAGGAAACAAATAAAAACCTATGCATAAAATAAGACGACCACAAATTTTTTAAACACACCATTAAACAGTGCTATGCCTGTGAAAAGTGTGAAGGGAAAATTATGCGATTATGTATGAAAAAAATTATCTTATATATATATAAATGTGAATGTCCGTGAATTTATTTGACTGAGTTTCACGCCAAAACTGCTCGACGGATTTCGATGAAATTTGTAATGAAGATAGCTTATACCCTAACTTAAAAAGTTGGCTACCTTTTATTCCGAAAAAAAATTTGTTTTTGCGATTTTTATGCATAAAATAGCAATTTTGTGAGCTAATAATAGCAAAAAATTAGCCATTTATATTTATCCATAATTTAATTGTTGCCCAAAAAAAAAAAAAACGAATTTATTAATTTTTTTCAACAGGAAAATAAATACATTTATCTAAACGTGAACGATAAAAATTATAAAAAAAAAAAAAAAAAAATTATGCATCTCACAAAAATTGACGTCATTTTTAATTAAAAATTTCTTTTACACATTGATAAAGTGCTAATACGCAAGCGAAGTGATGACGTCACTGGCCGTTCGTGGATGCAAGAAAAATATTTCCTATGTTAAACATCCATTGGATTTTTTGTAAAAAATTATTAAAAATCGCGGAAAATTATTTCCCGATTTTAATCCCCATATTTAGGTATAGGTATGTATTAATTATCTTGTCCATGCGTTAGATTAAGTTATTTTTGTTGTAAAATTGACAAAATTTGAATTTTTAATTTCAAAAATCTAGGGGAAAAAAAATGGCAAATTTCCATATTTGATTGAAAACACAAGCATTTCATTTCAAAAGATGATGTTTACACAATAAATATCCAACTAATATACTAATTAAAAGGAAAATGATAAATATTCTATCATAATTTGAAGTCAAATTTGTTTTCAAATGTCTAAATAAAGTATCTGATATAAGATACTAATATGTTGCAGCGGAATAGATTTGATATCGGTCATCCTTAGCAGAAAAAAAAAAATTCGCCAAATTATTTGGCGAACATAATTTAATTCCTTTCAAAAATCATGGTTATTTAATAACTTATATTAAGAGAGTAATGAATAATATGAAACAATATTTCGTACAATGCATATTACGAAAATATACATCTGGCATGCATATTTTCGTATTACGTTTTTGATCACCAAATACAATAAGCGCCAAGAACGACAGTTTTGAAATTCAAAATTAAAATTTTGTCAATTTGACAGCAAAATAACTCAATCTAACACATGCACATGATAACTAATCTATACTAATATTATAAATGCGAAAGTTTGGATGGATGTTTATTACTCAATCACGCCACAACGGCTAAACGGATCTGGATGAAATTTTGTACAGAGATAAATAGTCTGGAATAAGACATAGGCTATTATTTATACCGAAAAAAAATGTAAATTTTTAATTTATATATAATATAGATATTTCTTCTAAAATAAAACTTTAAAATAATTTATTTTAATTTTTAATTGTTGCCAAAGAATATTTCACGCGAATAATAATAAAAAAAATAATAAATATTAAATTTGCTTAGGCACATGGCAACATAACGTTATTATCAAAATTAAATAATAAGAAAATGAAAGCTAATTCAGATCTGTATTAAAGAGCTAGCTTTATTAGTTGATAATCCTGGGTATATTTTTAATTTTAATACTGAAGTAGATAGGACATTTTACGCCAAGGGCTCTATTTTTGTGACAGCAACCTTAAGCCAAGTAGTCCATAAAAATATAAATAAATCTGTACATATAAAAGAGTAAACTCACTGATTCACTGACTCAACACTGCCATGACGATTCTGTGGGAAAGAGGGTCACAAATTTTAGTGACCAGGTTGGTTTTCGGAGCCTGACCCCCAACTAAGACGGAACTTTGCAAAATACCCCCCCCCTGTCCCCCTTGGGGGGCAGAAGGCTTAACTCGGCTCCAAATTACTTAACGGTGAAGAAATTGCAGATGGAAAGACCAGACTTGAGTACAAAAAAATTATTTTCTGCGATTTTGGAATTTTGGATTTTTAAGGGGGGAGGGAAGGGAAAAGGTTTTAGAAGAAGGGTACTCAACACACGAGGAAATCGAACTGAACACACACTACAAAGGGATTTTATGAAATTCCACCCTACCGCCCTTTGGAGAATGGGGGGCAAAAACATGTATTCATACGTAACGCTGCACTAAATTACCTAAGGTTGGAAATTTTTTATGTAAGGGACGATTATATGTATCTAACTCATAGTATGAAGAGATTTTGCGAAATTCCCTCCTCCTTCCCTTCTTTAAGAACGGGGGGAGAGCTTAAAAAAAAAAAGTTTTAAAGCATAGCTCAGCTTTAAATAATTTCAGGATCTCAATTTTTTGATGCGTCGGTTAGGTATGTGTATGCAACATGCAATATAAAGTAATTTTGGAAATTTACCCCCCCCCCTTCCTCTTGGGGCGGGCGGGGCAAAAACCACATTTTGAAGCTTAAATCCGTCCAAATTACCTAAGAATGGCGAATTTTGGTGTGTGGGTGTTAATTAAGTGTGCGAAATATGCACTTTGATGAGATTTTGTAAAACTTTCAACTGTAACCGCGAGGGAGGGGGAGTAAAAAGCAGGTAAGGGACTGCCGAAGGCATTGGGGCTCCAGACTCGACTGTGACGAGCGGGAATACCGCGACAGAAAGTAGCAGGAACTTAAAATTAGATTTTGACGGATTTTAATGATTTTTTTTTTTTAAATATATTTTATTATTATTAATGATATGCTGTTTTGGGGATTCATTTCAATATAATGACCAGCGAAGCGGGCAAAGCCTGCTAGTGTAATAATATCTTGGAGGGTGCAACTCGCCCCTTTGTAGAAATGGCCAAGCGGTGCAATTCACCCCTTGGTTCGAGGTGGTAAACGGTGCAACTCACCCCTTGGTTCAGAGAGTAAGCGGTGCAACTCGCCCGTGTAGGTATTCTCCGGGTGCAACTAACCTACTGCCTGAGGACGCATCTAAAATGTTGGAGGGATGCCAGCTTGACCGACAGTCTGAAATTTGGAAAACATAAAGAAATTTCGCACTCTGTGTGTTATTGATCATTTTCTCTGAGTCAGATGACTGTCACTCCTATTTTAACATTGGATTTATTGAGTTAGAACTTGCGCAGATGCTTCCCTGGTTTCATGAAATGTGGTCGAAGAATATATATATACGAGACATTATATATATATATATATATACTGTATATACAGTATATATATATATATATATATATATATATATATATACTGTATTCCATTAGTGTGTAAATAAATATATTTCATTAGTGTAAAATAAGTAAATAATTAAATGTGTAAATATTTTTTCTTCTGGCATCAACTTGGAAATGTCTTTAATACTTCTAAGACTATTATGAAGTTTTTAAGTAATAAATTTTAAACTAACTGGAATTTCGAATGTTAAATGATCAACAAAAAATTTTTGGATTATTTTTAATTTTCTGGTATAATCGGCGTCTTTCTGGTTTCGTAGGTAGTTAACCAGGCATAGTACAATCAGATATAATAGTATAGACAATTGAAATCTCATTTTTTGCATATTTGTTGTTGTTTTAATTAATTAAAGATGGAATTAAAACGTTTATACTATTTCAAAGGATTAAATTATGTGGTATTAAATTTGGAAACTTGTATTTCATTATCCAAAGTAAAATATTACAATTTGAGATCATTGTTAAAATGATATTAAAAGATTTACAAAATGAGTTCGATTAAATTTTTAAGTCTTAAAATTTTCTACGTAACGTCTTCTTCAACTGAAATCAATCTAATTTTTAAGTAAATCATTATAATGTAGTCAGACGTAAAACTTGCGTCCAAAAGCAAAATATTTTGAAACAAGTTTTCTATTTAAATATTTTAGAAAAATTTACCGAAGGAAAATATGAATAAACAATACCAGTTTATAACTTAAACATGTGACATTGTATCATGTAAAGCATGTTTCTTTACAGCAAATTTTCTCTGATATTTAAAAGAAATAAATATAATTGCCCCAATATCTGACTACATTTTCTGACTACATCTCCATTTTCTGGAAATCTCCTACCACTTTACACGAAAATGTTTGCTGTCAAATTTTAGGAAAATAAAGTTGTTCACTCAGTTGATGGAGTTATTTTATTCCACTGAGTGTAGAACCAAGAACACTTGCTTCGAGTTCAGAAAATGTTTCCTTTGGAGATAAAAATAGATGCTATGCCTCAAATGGGATGCTGTTTTTTGAAATGTTGAGAAAAGTGGTAGTTTTTTTATATATTGCATTTTGTTTTTATAAAGTGACAAACAGGCAATTTCAGATTTTATCGAAATTTCTTTCTTATTTCTATTTCTTGGTTTTACATTTATTTTCTTAAATAAGTAAATAAATAAATAAATTAAATTATTGGGATTTTGGATATAACAAAATTTTACTATATTCTCAAAATACTTTGTTTCTGGAAAAATTTTGTATCGAATGCAACTCATCTTAATATACACAGATAATTAAATTTTGGCCATTATTGTCCTGTATTGCCTCATTTTTCCTGAATTTTCTAATTACCATTGCAGAGGTTCTATGCATTTTTTAGGCTAAATTATAAATTGTTTAAAGACAAATTTTTTACTATATATACAATATATACTCAACTTTTGTTTGGGTATTCAGAATACGGCACTAACTTATAATACTTCTTTTTATAAGCGTCAGGTATGGATTACAAATTCTAGAAAACGACAGATTTATAGTAAATATTATGGGTATAATGAAACAAAGTCTTCTATAATATAGAATGAAATTTAATAATAATCACAGCATAGCAAAATTTGACAAGGAATCACTTTATATAAACAATAGAGCGCCAAATTCTTTTTTTAGAAACAAAATACTTTATTATATAAAAAATACTCGTAAAGTATTAAAAAATAAATATCTGTTTTTTAAATCTCTGAAAGTTTAAGTATTTAAAAAATTGTTTCTCCCTTTCTCTCTCTTATTTTTCCATAACATTACGGCCTATTTGATAAAAAAAAAAAAAAAAAAAAGAATGAATTAAAATCTCAACAATTTGTTTCTATCGTGCATTTTAACAACTCTCACTCTCGCTGAAAATGTGACAAACCTCAAAAAACGGCAATTTTGTGTTTATGTAATTAAAAATGTGTATGAAGTACCTCAACGTGCACGAAAAGAGTCACAACTCTGTCTCGGAAAATTACCCACCTGAGAAACAATTGTATTATCACCTAAGAAGCTGTTGTTTTATGCCAATGCTAGTCAATGCTTTATAGTTGACTTTTCTCAAATAATGCTTTTTTTTTTTAAGTTTCATTTTTCTTTCCTGTAAAATGTAAATGATGCTTCAGAAAACATTGTAATTATTTTCGTTGCCATATATGATGTTATATTTGCCTTTTAGGAGAAATAATACAAATGTATGCCAAGCACCCACAATTTTGAGTATTTAAAGAAATGATATATTGAAGAATATCTAGTCTGAGAACCAAACTCGGAACTTTCTAAAAAAAAAAAAAAAAAAAAAAAAAAAAATATTTGCCCATTGAATGGTTTGAAATCCAACCAAATGATGAGTGCTCGAGAACCAGTTTCTCCACCAGAAAAATGAATCTCATTCGGAATTAATCCGAAATTTTTCATTGGGGATATTTGAATCCGATGAGAGAAATCCATATACGAATTGTTTTTTGGGTTGAATTTTTGAAATTGAGATTTTGATATGTTTATAGAACAAGGCTGTGAAGTCGTTCCTTCACATATATGATTTTAATTACAGCTTTTAAATAAATGCAATAATTAATTACTATATTTTCAATAAATTAAATGGCTAATAAAAATATCTAACGAAATTCTAAATTACTTTTATATTTATTCGCATTTGTCTATAAATAAATATCTTAATTCTAATAATATTTTATCCGTTATATAAATCTTCTGAGAACAAAAACATATTCTTTAAAATAAATTATTTATTTCGGCTAGTCATCTTTGTAAATGACGTCTCTCAGAATTATAATCTCTCCTAAATCATTTAATAAATAAAATATATTATTTTCATTTATAAACCGTTGTATACATAATTACATTTTCATTCTTTTAAATTGCGCAAGTCCACGTTCTTATAAATAAATTAAGCAATACATTTCCGTTGTAATATCATTAAAGGGTAATTTATATATTTTTTTTATGACAGGATGTGCAATAAAGCGTAGTCTATGTGTCTCCCTTACTCAACGGTTTTCTGGCGATAAAATTTGGCACAAGCATTGGCATAAACAGTTATAACGGACTTGCTAAATTCAAAATATTTATATTAATTTATTCTATGAACAATGGATTATCTTTGGCTGTAAAATTTGGCACTATTTCGAAAATCTTGGCGTAATTCAGCAGTCTGATCTTGATTGCGTATAGTAAACTTGAGAATTCGCTCCTTGATCGTAAACAAATTAATACGTACTCTAAAATCCTCTCTCTCACCTCATGCCTTTGCATTCTCGAAACTGACAGACTATATGTACTGCCACTTTGAAAAGATTTTGATTTGCTTTATGAAAATCTCCAAAATAAAAATATTTTATATTTTATTACTCAGTCTGCTTTTCTTTCTCGGCCATTTAAATCTTTTACCGAAAAAAATAGACTTAGACAATATGCAAGCACGTATACAAGAATGCTGGAACTTCTACAATATAAAGGCGATAAAAATTTATTTGCTCATTGAATGGTTCGAAATCCAATCAAATGATGAGTGCTCGAGAACCAGTTTCTCAACTAGAAAAATGAATCTCATTCGGAATTAATCCGAAATTTTTCCTTGGGGATAGTTGAATCCGATGAGAGAAATCCATATACTCTTTGTTTTTTGATCGAATTTTTGAAATTGAGATTTTGATATGTTTACAGTATTTGAGGTTCCGAAAATAATGTTTTTAGCGGTTGGTGTGTGTGTGTGTCTGTCTATGTGATTGTAAATCAAAAACAAATATTAGCTGGAAGTCCAAACTTGGTATTAGGAATCTGTCTCTTAAAGAGATACTAGTTGAAATATTTTGTTAATCCAATAAAAATCTAATAAATAGTGTTCGTGGGCAGGGAGATCAAAGAGAATTCAAGTGTATGGGCAAAAATTTTAATAGGCACAGTCATAGTTGCCAACTTAGCATTTTTTGGCTACTGTAAATTTTTAATAAAAACTCTTATTTTATTTAATCAGAGAAAACTGTTACTGTTCACTGATTGAATAAAATAAATTTTTCGGATATCCAGAAAATGATAAGTTGGCATCCATAAGTAAAGTTTAACCTTTTTAGACTGCACTAAACCAATTGGAATAAACATTTATATTTTAGTGTATATAAAAGCATGTTACGAATAGATTATGGTATGAAAACGATTTATCATTCGTTTGCCCTGCCACCCACAAAAAAGTTAGATATATTAAAGGCTGTTATATAACTTGTATTAAAAAAAATTGTAAGAAATACATTTCTGGTTGTCTTGTGCGTTTTCCCTTTTGTGCTAAATTAAAGTATACTTTGTGCTGTACTTAAATTTTGTGTAATTTAAGCATAATTTAGCAATAATATACAGGGCTACCCAAAATTTGGCGAAAACATATACAGTAACCGCCGCTTAATAAATTCACTGATTAATAAAATCAGCCGCTTAACCTGATCAAATTGCCAGGACTGGACTCAAATCAATACAAACTACTTTTAAAGACGCCGCTTAATAAAATCAGCATCGCCTGTTAATAAACTCAAAAATATCTCCTCAGCAGCCAAAAATATCACTTATGCACACTTAAAAAAAAAAAAAAAATACTTTTTTTTTTTTCCCCCGTAGAAAAATAAATTAAAGCACAACAAACCCTCCGTTATCGCTCATTGTCGAAGATTTTACATTTGCAGCACCGTTAGAAATTAAACATGCCCCACAACTTATCTTCACAATTTCAAGGAACGTATTCTTCAAAACGCAGTGAAAAGTTACAAATTTAATTTGAAATTATAATATATATATATATATATTAATTTCTAATTATTAAAAGGCAATTTCTAGTTCTTATTTTGAAATTACTATAACTCACGAGGCTTGGCACGGAAAGATTTTAAATTTGTAAGAACAGCTCATGAACCTTTGGTAAAGTAATGATAATTTTCCTCGAAGGAAAGCGTATGGGAACTTGGAATGCGTTTAATTTACTTATATCAAAGGAACAACTAATTAATTATCTATCAAAAATTAATTAATATTGTTTACTAATTCCATTATTCGTTACTTTTTGAAGTTTATTTCCAAATTCAGGGAAGTAATAGCTTTTCCTTAAGTGCAGGAACGTTTGCTGGGTATAAAAATCAGCCGCATAATAAAATCACTTTGGTTGAGAACGAATGTGATTTTAATAAGCGGCGGGAACTGTATTTGTATTTATATAATTGATGGTAGTGGTTTACTAAACTGTAAAACTTCTAAACCCAAAAATTGTTTTGTTTACTAAACCCATTGTTTTTGTTTACTAAATTTGTTTGCTAAACCCAAAAATTTTCTTAAGAATAATAATTACTTTTTTACATTCATATAGTAGACAAATTATTGCTTGAAGTCTAATTTTCAAAGGTAATTTTTTGCTATAGTTACTCGTTTTGAGGCCCCTTAATACGAGCATCAAGTTTTTAGCGGTTAATTTGTGTGTCTGTCTTTTATCAGCATAATTTAAAAAGCAAATAACTGCAGCAAAATCAAATTTGATATTTTGAAAATCAAATGAAGGCGCCACTTTAAAAGATAGGTAAGATTGTTAAGTTTCAAGTGTTTGTAAAAGTTGTCTGAACAATTCCGAATAAACTTCTAAATTTAATAACAGATTTAATATTATTATGAGCCCAAGTACTATGCTAAAACCTAGGATGGGGCTGTGAGGGCGGCAGTCCCCCTCGCACAGAAATATATGTGAAGTAAAACTGTTTCTAAAACTTTTTTGAGCTGTTATTTACATGCATCAGTACTTCATATTTTGCTTCTTAATCTGTAATATATCTTTGTAGTATTTAAATGTGGGGTAAGATAAAGTTGTTTGTATTCTACACCAGAATATATTTTTTATGCTGGGTTAAATAAATGAATCTACAACGTTCACTGTTTCTAATGCAGAGCTGCCAACCTAATCCGGCAAATTGTTAGTACCGCCCCTTTTTAAACAACACTTAATTTTTAGAGTATTTGTTTTCTTCATTCATCGTAAATATATTTGAAGAGAATTACACTAAAAATTAAGTGGTGTAGGAAAAGGGGCGGTACTAACAATTTACCGGATTTGGTTGCCAGCTCTGCTAATGTATCATTCAAAAAGAAAAGGAGTAACTTATCACATACTATCTGAAACCATATGAAGCAATATATCTGAAAACCTTTTTAAACATATCTCAATAAATGGTCATGGAACAAAGCTGGAGGAGAGGTACAGAACATCACAAGGATTGAGAATAGTATAGGAACCCATAACCGCAAACGTCATTTTAACTTTTTAAGAACTATATATTTTGAGCTACACTCTGTACTACAAATTCCGCCTACTGAGGAAGTTTTAAAATTTTGTATGATTCATTATTTTGCAAAATCATGCACAATGTTCATAAACAGTACGATTAAAATACATAGATAAAAACAGAAATATTACTGCGCGTATTTACTTATGTAAGCATTAGCATGCAAAAAATTTTTTTTAAATTCAACATTCAAGAGACAAGCTCATTTCCATGCAAAAACAACCTGTTGTTAGAGGGCTGAAATGACTAAATGATTCCTATACAATTCCCAATCACTCTGGTGTTCTGCACCTCCTTTTCCAGTTTGTCCCATGATCTTAGAATCACCCTGTATATATATATATATATATATATATATATATATAATGTAACAAAATTATTGAATGCACTGTAAAAAATAGTTTCTTAAAAATGAGCTAAATTGTCTCAAAATAGCTCCGAAACAATATATACTTAAATTTGAAAACCCATGTACTCATTTTTGAGTATATTGACATGCTCAAAAGTGGGGTTGACCAATAAGAATCTCAATATCCACACGTTTGACATGTCAATATACTCAAATATGAGTACATGGGTTTTCAAATTTAAGTATATATTGTTTTGGAGCTATTTTGAGACAATTTAGCTCATTTTTAAGTAACCATTTTTAACAGTATGCAAGAAAAACATACTTATTATCAAATGTAAAATTTATCCATGGAATTCAAAAATTATATATCCTAGAATAGTGAAAAGAAATATGAATTAATCCACAATAATCACTATTCAATAAGCAGGAATATACACACACCAATAATAAACAGATTAAAAATATCATATTGACAATAAAAAAAAAGGAAAAATTCTAAGGGGAAACGTACATTCTTCATGGATCAAAAAATATGCAAGATTTCGAAACCTGTAATAATAATTTATTTATTTAAAGAAAAGCACACTACAGAAACTATCTAATTACAGTGTTGCTTGAATAAAACTATAACACATTACATCAAACATAAAAAAAAAAAAAAAAAACATGTTAGGAATTTAAGAGTTCAAAACATCTAACCTAAAAAGCAGTAAAAGACATGTTAAAAATATCCAAATTCACAGAAATCTCATTATACATTTTGTAAAATTTTTATAATGAAAAATTACCAACATAATTATATTTTACAAATGGAGTGACAAATAAAGGATTATTTCTAAGAGACTTGGTTGGCACATTAATTTGAAGACAGTTAAGAATATCATTGCAGTCAATCATATTATTGATAACTTTATATATAAAAAATAATAATAATAAACAAAAAAGGTCACGACGAGATTTTAAACTAGGAAGATTAATAAACTGGTGTGTAACAGCCACACGACTTCCATTACCGAGTACTACACACATTATAAATATTTTATATACAAAAGCATATTTAAAAGTGAGTTAAAATGGCGAGTTTGAAAAAAAATCCGTACAACCGTTTTTAAAGGAACGCCTTTGCGAGGCCTGAAATTGAGCTATTTATACAGGACGCCTATCAATTTTCCTGAACTAACCAACTATATCATTTGAAAGGACATCTAATAGAGTGTTTATATAGCAAGTTTGAAGAAAATCGTTAGAGCCGTTTTTGAGATACGGACTTACGGTCCCACTTCCGGTTTCCGATGTCCCACTTCCGGTTTTTCAATTTTCACCAAAATTTGGAAATTTCATCTGTACACCAGACGTATTTCAATTCTAAAGTTTCGTAGCTCTATCTTTATTAGTTTCTGATCTATAATAGCTAGAAGATTCTCCACATACATACATACATACACATACATACACACTGACCAATTGCCAAAAACCACTTTTTTGGACTCAGGGGACCTTAAAACGTGTAAATCAGGTGAAAACTCGATATCGAATTTTCAGACCGAATACAATACTTCCATTACCTACGGTAGTAGGGTAATGGAAGTAAAAATATCCTGAGTATAAATTGGATTACTTTTAAAATATAAATAACGTACATGTTTAGTTTGAACTTGCTCGAGAATTTTGATTTTATTATTATAAAAAGGATACTGCAATATTCCAGATTGGAACGAACTATACTGAAATACAGGACTGTTAACGCAAGCTGATTGGAAAAATCTTTAGTTTTACGCTTAAGAAACCTAAATTTTTCATATGCTTTAGAAATAATGTCATTAATGTGGAGTACATTGTCAAGTTTGACATCAAAAGTAACACCCAAATCAACAACAGAATCAGATCGAAATAAAGGAAGATTATTAATTTGATAATTACGAATAATAATAATAAATATATATATACATATAAATTCTCTTCAAAGTTAACCAATTTTAACGAGTTAGAAAAATTTTGCTTTACCCTGATAGTGAAAAAAAATATATTCTACGAAATCAAATAACGAAATATTTACGCAATATTTTATTCTGTGTTATTTTCCAACATTCAATTTACTCTATTGAACAAATACATATGATATTTCATTTTTATATTCAACACTAAACTACTAAATGCATATAATATTTTAGGGAAAAATGATGATGTTGCAATGTTTGCAAAATCTGGGATAGGAAGAAAACTTTGAACCATAAAAAGTGCTGCGCAATGAGCAAATGATCTAAAATTTTTCATACTGGAAGTTAAGGACATGTAAATTCACAACACGGAAAAAAAAAATTGAATAAATTTTTACTCAGAAAATGTAATGTTAAACTTACAGCATATATATTTCTTCCCACTAAAAAAATAGGAATATAATAAATAGTGATGTATTATTGTTTTACAGAAGAAAGCTATTTTTATAGAATCAACCGTTATCTATATTTTAAAATATAAATATGAAATTTCATGTAAGCTAAGATTTTCAAATATTAAACTTTTATTTCTTATTCCTTTAGACAAAGTGTGTTTAGATATCCTGAAATTCTCGGCAAAAATGGAGTTAACACATTGAAACAAGAAAACTTTTTTTTTTTTTTTTTTTTTTTTTCACAGATAAGTAAAACGTATATTTGTGATTGGACAATTAATTTCGATGTAGAACTTTATGTATATTTAAAAGTTTTCATATCCACAATATAATACAGGATAAGATTTAAAATTTTCAAATATTAAACTTTTATTTCTTATTCCTTTAGACAAAGTGTGTTTAGATATCCTGAAATTCTCGGCAAAAATGGAGTTAACACATTGAAACAAGAAAACTTTTTTTTTTTTTTTTTTTTTTTTTTTTTCACAGATAAGTAAAACGTATATTTGTGATTGGACAATTAATTTCGATGTAGAACTTTATGTATATTTAAAAGTTTTCATATCCACAATATAATACAGGATAAGATTTAAAATTTTCAAATATTAAACTTTTATTTCTTATTCCTTTAGACAAAGTGTGTTTAGATATCCTGAAATTCTCGGCAAAAATGGAGTTAACACATTGAAACAAGAAAACTTTTTTTTTTTTTTTTTTTTTTTTTTTTTTTTCACAGATAAGTAAAACGTATATTTGTGATTGGGCAATTAATTTCGATGTAGAACTTTATGTATATTTAAAAGTTTTCATATCCACAATATAATACATGATAAGATTTAAGATTTTTAAATATTAAACTTTTATTTCTTATTCCTTTACACAAAGTGTGTTTAG
This sequence comes from Salticus scenicus, assembly GCA_963930645.1. NCBI lineage: Eukaryota > Metazoa > Arthropoda > Arachnida > Araneae > Salticidae > Salticus > Salticus scenicus. The sequence goes on from OZ005649.1 coordinate 107,649,519, forward strand.
ATATCCTGAAATTCTCGGCAAAAGTAGAATTAACACATTGAAACAAAAAAAACATTTTTTTTTTTTCCCACAGATAAGTAAAACATACATTTGTGTTTGGGCAATTAATTTCAATGTAGGATTTTATGTATATTTAAAAGTTTTCATATCGACAATATAATGCAAGAAAGCGGAAATACTTTTAGCTGCATGAAGGTATGATAGTTAATTCTACTTTCTCCTCTACTTGTATTTTTTAGTTTTTCACATTTATAAGAAAGAAGAAAATTTACACCATTCATTCCAAATGAACACTTAGCATTTTCCAAATTAGTATTCATGATCATGAAATTTAATTTAATTCAAATTAGCAACTTATAAATTTCTTAAAAAGCAAAACAATTTATTTATTTATTTATTTTATTTTAAAACATAAAAACTAATATTATAGTCGTTTGAATATATATATTTTTTCAATTGAATTATAATTTATATTATGTATAGAATTTAGCTGCTTGAGAGAAAAGAGTACAATATATAACAAGACAATCAGCTAGAATGACATGCACTCTACCAATAAATAAACTATTTATCATTCTCAGCCATTGGATTAAATGAGAAAGCCATTTATTATTTTAAATATGACAGTTCCTATAAAGCTTTGTAATAATTCAGTTATAGAATAAATAGAAATTGACAAATTATGTCAAGAACTAGAGTTATGTGACCCCGATTGTGAAGAGCATCATTTAATACGTGCAGCCCAATGACTTTTAAAATAAATGAATTTATATGAAATCCGAACTGCAGTAGAATTTAAATTTGTAGTACTAACTGTAGAAATGGAACTTTAATAACGAAATATTATTTTGTTAGCATTAGAAATATTATGATCTAATGTACCTTAAAGCCGTATTAATGCGGATGAAACGCAAAAATCAGATGCTTTATCTAATGTTATTTGAGGTGAATGGAGAAATAATGATGCATAAAAGATAAACTGAACCAAAGTAACAACTATAACAGTGCCCACAGTAGTAATGATTTTATATTTACTTATCATAAATAATTACGCTGGGCTTTGTGATAATTCAGTTACAACAGAATAAATACGGATTGGCAAATTATTTCAAGAAAATGATGTTACATAGATTGACATGGCAAAAATTATATTGTTTATCCGATCATTAATAGGGGCAAATTGATACAATATTAATACATAAAATATATACTAATGTAACAATTGTAAAAATGCACACAATAATCACAGCTGCAACTTTTACGCGTTTTGAATACCAGTATTTCTTTAAAAAAAATTTTTGTTTTATTTAATGACTAATATTTGTCAATTAAATAAGACAATAAAAACTATTTTTTTTTTATTAATGGTATTTGAAATGTGTAAAATTTTGGCATCTATACATTAGTAATGATTTGATATTTCCGTATTCGTTTAGTTTTCATTAGTGAAATTAGAGCTACATAAGTGCAAAGTTGTACGGTTTTTTAACACCACTATTACTTTGTAAAACAAAATTTTATCAAGTCTAATCGCAGAAAACTGCTGAAAAAAATACTTAAAATTTCTATTAAAAAAAAAAAAAAAAAAAAAAAATTCGGTAGCAAAAAAATCTTACAAGTTGACATCTCTGCTAATATAGTAGCAGCCCTTTTAATAAAAAATAGAAAAAGAAGCATTAATTTTCAACTCGATTACTATACTATACCGTGTATAATGGATATCTGATTAAAAGCAAAAGTACACTTTTGCTTTTAGTAAAGAACATTTATATATTCACTTTAAATGTCACTAATATTTATATTTGTTATATGCAACAAAGCAAGCCAAATTTTAGCCATTTGAAGCATTAATCATTTTTATCTGCAAGTAGGAATTAAATGATTAAGAGTCTAAAATACATTAATAGTGGATATTAAAATTAGCCAGATTAAATAGTTAAAAGGAAAATAAAAGAGAGAGAGAGTGAGATTTGAGAATTTTTGAAGTATTATTTTTTCTTCTAACTATCGGTGACAAATGTTTGTTAAACACAAATTATAAAATTATTAACTCTTTATATTTAATTTTTAACTACAAACAATTCATCATAAGCCTCATACAAGTATTTTTGTGTGAGCTTGTATTCTCAGACACCCCCCCCCCCCTCCTCCTCAACTTCTATAAGTTTGCATGCTATACAACTTGGTGCATATGTGAATTTGGAAGCTGATGAAAACGAAATAAATCAATGTTTTACATAAATACCATTAACACGAAGTGTCATTCATTTCTGCATGTTCTTTTTTATTCGAATCTTCATTAAGCATTACATAATTCATTTTTCGTGCATTTATTTAATGTATCGACTTATTTCGATAATGAAGGCTCCAAAATCCCTATAATCGCATTATCTCGATTGTACAAATTCAATAATGCATACGGGAGAACAGTGCCAAAATTCCCTTTATCTGCAACTTTCGGTACTATTTTTTAAATGTAAATTTTCTAAATGTAAAAAATTATAACTTCAAGCAATGGTTTTACTTTTTAATCTAAATTTTGTGTACGATAAGCATTTAATGTTATATATTGCAAGAGTACTCTTTGCGTAACAAGATAACATAGATAGCGTCAATTGCCTGCAGCAGTCGGTCGGAAGAAAAAGATCCAGCAGCAAAATTTTACGAATAGACAAAAAAAGTATACTGTCAACATTTAGGGACAAGTTAAGCGTTAGGTTAGAGAAGCCTTAACCCTTTCAGTCGCAGTGTTCCCGCTGATGGAACACCCAATTTTAATTCTCAAGTGCAAAAACTCACCCCGGAAATTTTTCAGCAAAAATTTACATTTATAACATAGCAGAAAAGGCCCTTTTTTAAAGTGAAGATTTAAAATTTCTTCTATTTTAATTATGTTCGTAAATTCCGGTGGCAGTGTAATTTAAATGTTCCGAATTACCTTGAGCCGCAAAAGGTTAAAATACTCCGGAATAAATTGAAATGTTGGGATCTATGCAACTTTTACGAGGTTTTGTTGTCGATAATGTTTACTTATAAAGTGATTTATTTATTAAATTAAATATTATTTGATTTTAATAAGGTTTACTTACAGATGTTTCAAACCGGAAATTTCTCGAAAAGGAACAATGCTAGTTTTTTATTTTTTAAATATTTATGATCAGCTATGTGTCTAAAAGCCATTTTTAAAATTAGTTTAGTAATTTTTAAAATAAATTAAGTAGTGAACATTAAAGGGTTAAAATTGAAAACTGCATGTAATTGCTTTCTCAAGAAAACTATTAATAGTGGTTTTTTTTTTTTTTTTTTTTTTTTTTTCCCCTGTATGAAATAAATAGCATGCAGACGCTTGCCGCCTCAAATGACGAATAATCGGACAGGAATGCTCCCCATAGGCGTTGTGTATATGATGGGCAGATCTAATTTCGGCGTGATTACTTAAACATGTTTTTCGTACATTTTTTTAATGGTGTCATTTGAATTTTTGCCTTATCACACTTTTGATTGTGCATTCTTCCCCCGTGTATTTTTTTTTTTTTTTTTTTACTCTTAATATTCCCCTATTTTCAAACTCACGAACACACACTAATTTTTACTATGCAAACTACGGTGATGTTTGTATTTATGGTCTATTTGCTGACAAACTATGCTTATTAGTAAGTAAATCTCCTTTCTGATTTGAAAAAAAAAATGAATTAAATTAACAGAGAAACTAATTAAAAAGACAAATAAAAAAAAAAGTTTTCTAATTCATAGAAATCCATAAATATGTAAAAATTATTTATTTACTTATATATATATATATATATATATATATATATATATTTATTTATCTATTTTTGTTCTTCTATTTATTATTATTATTTATTTATTTATTTTTCAGACAAGGTCAATTTTAGAAAAAATGTAAATGTCTAGATATAAGTTATAAGGTTATAAGTTAATCTTTTATATGTTTAATATTTTGTTATGAATTTTAAATGCTATTAATATATAAACAAGGCAAGTTTTATCAACAAAATTCCTTTTTGATATATGAATACATGTCACAAGAAAATGTTACATATATATATATTAGACTGCAAACAACGACAAAGAAAATCACATAAGAAACATTTCAAAATTTTATCTGTGAAAAAAACCTAAAATTTCTTTGGACAGTACAAAATATGAACTGTTTAATATAACTATTTCTATTTTCTACTCTCTGTTTGTATACAAATTCCTTTTCCCATAAAATTTCCCAGGTGTACAACGTTAGCGCTTTTGCTGTCAAATTCTGTGATAATAAACCTGTTCACTCTACGATAGATAGTTTGTTCCACTAATGTAGACGTGGGAAAACTTTAAGTTTTAAATCTTTTCCTTTTTGAACTGTAAAGCAAATCTTATATATCATATGGGAGATCTATGAGGTATTTGTAATAGTGGAAGTGAAACATATTGCATTTTCTTTTAAGAGAAACATGGTCAAATACAGGATGCTATCGAAAGAATGTGTAAACGTTTTATTATTGGCGGCGAATCAGTAATATCTAGCAAGGTATAGTATTGGAGATTCATTGCGGAACTTAAAGATAGACTGGAAGACACGTTTCTACTTAAATTTTATTCTTAAAATGAAAAACTTCAATTTTTTGAAATGATCAATGATTGAGGATTCAAATAAAACAAAAATTCAGAAGAAAATATACTGTTTTTAAATCTAATTTAATTATTAACAACTTTTAAAGTATATTTTTTAAACTACATCTTAACATAGGTCATCAAAAGATAATTTCTAAAATTGAAAAAAAAATCTAAAATACAATAAATTTATAGTAAAAATTATACATAAAAATTATAGAAAGCAGGATTTTAGATAGCAAGTATTGACATTATAAAGAAAATTGTGTGATAAATATTTATAATTCTTTCACAGGGACACATAAAAAAGTTCGGATATTTTACGGTCTATTACAGACATACCAATTTTTAATTTATTCTGAAGCACTATTACTCCCTATTTTCTCCCACCACTTTATTTGCTGAGTAATTTTCTCGAATATGGAATTAAGTTTATATAAACAAACAAATACCCTGGAGTGTGGTGTGAAAAAAAATTGGTTACTAACAATGCGACGGAATAAACTATGTTAGTATTAGGATTAAGGTCGATTGATTGCACCAAAGCCTGAGGGGAAGTGCCTTCAGTGGGAGTTTTTCTAAGAGTTCCTAGCCCATATTTACACAAGTTTCGGAGAAAATCATGAAAATTCCCGAACGTGTAGACTGACGAGTGCGACCTGGGATCGAACCCGGAACCTCACGTCTACCAGTTTCGAGGACACATCCTCTCGGCCGTTGGTGGACCCCAGAATAAATGAAACTGTTGGTATGTCTGTTATTATATGAACATGGGATGACATACTCAGACGCCTTATTCTAATTTCCAGTTTAGCTTATTTACTGGCATACAAATTTATTAAAATTTGTCTGAACACATAATAACTGTTAAATTTTGAGAAAGTAAAAATTATGATAATTCAGGTCAGCCATGGGTATTACTTTAGACATTTTTCATTGTTTTTTCCCGTTACATGTATTTTCACTGCAACATCAATTGAAAAAAATAATAAGAAGAAGATTTTATTCTTTGTATTCCTTCTAATAATTTTAACGGGCTGAAAAAGAATAAAACGTAAAATTTCAAAACACAGTTCACCAGAGACAATACATAGAAACAAAAACTACCCTAGTACCTGTAGGCGAGATGATACACAAAATGAATTCAGCGTGCTAGTAAAAATGTTAAGTGGTGAAACATGTTTTTTCAATATGCAAAATTCAATATTTCAAACCAGATATTAAAAACTTTATTAAATATGTGTGTTCACTGTAAAAAAATAAAGGTTAATGCTACAGTTCATTCATCGTAAAATGCGAAGGCGAATGACAGTAAAACGCATACCTGCTAAAATTTTAATTGAGATTCCGTAAAAAAATTTTAGTCCCGCCTTTTTATCACACCAGTCTCTTTTTTATTTTATTTTATTTTATTTTATTTAGTATTTTTCTTCTTATTTAATCGCAATTACATTTGGAGAAAAATGCTCTAAATATTAAGTGGCGTTGGAAAGGGGGTTGTAGTAACAATTTTACGCAATAAGCACCAAATGTATTGACTGTTTTAAAAGCTTTCGCATTGTTATTTTGAATTAAAACCAAGCTGGCAGAGATTTAAGATCTATCTGGATGTATCATAAAAGAAACTTTACTACTCTTTAACTACATTTCTTGCGACCATAGAAGCTTCTGCGCAAGTGCGGATTCAACGAGTCCAGTAGTAAAATAGGGGAGACAGGCTTTTCGTTGAGAGAAAATAAGCGATAAGGGAATACCGAATGACTGGTTGTTTACTAAATTCAAACCTGTTGGTCAACTTGGAAACCCTCCAAGATTTTCGACTCGTCCTCACTGCTAGGCGTAGGAAACGTGGTTACACAATAGATGATTTACTAGAATCTAATCTACATAAATAAAGAGAAGTGTCTGTGTGTGTGTCTGTCTGCGCTCTGATGCTAACACTACTGATCGCAGAGCTTCCAAATTTGGCATATAGGTACCTGGGAAACTGCAGGTGTGCACCTTTATCAAGATTTTTTTCATATTTCGAATTTGAATTTTTTTAATTAATGTTTTTTCGATTTTAAATATTGGCTTCTTTGTTTCATTTTTCATGGATTTATTCTTTTACTGTAATCGTCTACGTATCTTAGCAACGGCTATTATGCTATTTATTTTTTATTTAATGCATTCAATTAAAGACAAAGTCTCTTTTCTTTTTTTAAATTATTATACTTATTGAAAATAAAATGGTAATGCAGCAGAGCAGGCGGAAAAAATTAAGAATATTAAATTTTAAAATGTATTTATAACAGTTATGTTTATGTATAATTTTTATAGTATAAAACTTTTTATTTTTCATTTGTGATTAATTCCTTTAAAAGTTTTATTTTTATTTTTATTTTTTTTTATTTATAGCAATTATCGAACAACAATGGTAGTATATAGTAGATAGGATTAAACTGAATAAAATTTATTTGTTTGTCATGTATTTAATTCCTTTTAAAGAAAATCTACTTTTTATTTTATTTCGTTATATTGGTCGGAATCAAATTGTAAAATAGTGTAAATAGCGGGGACTAGAAAATACATGGTTCAAAAACTAAAATATTTAATAGATGCTGAGATACAGTCATATTTAAAATCGTAGTTCGTAAATAATAGCAGATCCACCTCTCGTCAATAGATATCCATATTGAAATACCTAGGAAAGAGCTTTTTGCACACAGTGGAAACCTGATGCAGTGTGGGCAGAAAAATAGATACCGTAGGCAGCGGGTACCCAAAGCGAGGTTTAGAACGATTTCAATGTAATTATTTTAGTTTTTTATTTTAGTTTTTATTTATAATGGGATGTAAAAAAAATAAATACTGATCCAATTGTTTTGAAAATTCATTTAAATATAGTGACCAAATATAGCTAGCAAAAAATATATTACGTTAAAAGAGTTGTTTGGGAAAAAAAAAAAATTGTCTAAAAAGGGGTTAATTAGGGTATTGGCAGGTATGAAAACAGAATAAAATCATTCCACCCAATATTCTTCGTTTCACCGTAAAACATATTTATATTATTTTTTATACTTTCTTTGTCGTATATTTTACGGCAAAGAAAGGATAAAAATATAAATACACGGCAAAAATAATTCTAAAAAATTGCGGTTTAAATGTAAAATCTATGGCTAAAGTTTAGAAGGAGGGTGCCCATTTGTTTTCGGCTGTGAATTTATTTTTACTTTTATTTTATTTTTCAGTGTTGCTTTTAAAATATTTTTCAACTCTAGATCGTAAATTAATGCGCATAATTTCATAAACAAATTTTTTTTAATTGCACCTTGATATAAATTTTCGGTGCACATCGTCCAATAGGAGATGCAGGTAGGCTGCGATTTCCCCCACTAAAGGGGGAAAAGCATACAGGATGATTATAATGAAAGTTGCGATTTCAAAACGCTATAATTTTAAAACTACCCATCAGAGCGATTTGATATTTTACCAGAGCAATCGTCAGGCAATGAAATTTTGTTTGGCAAAAGAAAGGAAAAAAAAAAGTTCCAAAATGTGCCGTTAATTATCCGTAAAGTATTTGTTTCATGAAATTCCTCTTCTTCTCTTTTCACTATGACTGTTTCCACTGCAAACACGTATTCTTGTCTTTTTGCTGAAAAAATTGTAGTAAACCCTTGAAGTCTATTGTTTCCTGCTATTCCATTGTGTTGCTAACAAAATTCCTGTGTTTAATGAGTCCATTTAGGCGTTTCCCCTGACATTACCTGACAGCGCCATCTATAGGAACATGTTGGAACTACTTTTTTCCTCCCCCAAACAAAATTTCATTGCCTCACAATTGCTCTGGTAAAATATCAAATCGCTCTAATGGGCAGTTTTAAAATTATAGCGTTTTGAAATCGTAACTTTAATTATAATCACCCTGTATTTCACCTTTAATAGTGTGGAAATGACCAAAATTTTATATGTAAGAAGGCAATAATGAAAATCTATTCTGAATCAGTTTTGGGGCGCATTGGTCGAGAGATGACACTGCTATCATTCGCCTTCTGCAATTTACCGTGTGGTTTTATCGAAGTGCCTGTTAGGTAAAATTGCACTTAACTGTATATGTAAAATCATATGTAAAATCTTTAATGTGAGAAGCAAGGGTTGATTAACTCTTTGTGTATATTAACCGGTAATGTGTGCCGCTCTGTATAATGATGAAAAAGAAAGTTTTGTATCAGCTACAATCTACTAAATTTTGGTGATTGTTTTTTTGACATTTAAAGCAATTACCATTCCTGGCTAATAAAAAAAGTAAATTCGCTTCAATTTTTGAACATGTGTTTACGATAGTAATTCTACGCATTATACATTTCCATATTATTTATACCATCGTGGGAATGAAAATTGTCATGGCACCAGTGTGTCCCAGACAGTCGTCAATTACAGGGGTCTTACTTTCTACACTTTTATCAGGATACGTTCAGGAATAAGAGATTTCCGCCTTATTTGCTACAACTATTTTTATACAATAATCTCTATCCTCGTAAAGCACGACGCATTTCTATAAAAGTACGATAAAAGTTTCTGTGTGAAAATAGTAGAGGCAAAAAAGTTCAAAATTTCTTCTCTCTGGAAGTGCTCTAAAAATGGCGGAAAGTACGACTTTTGCCGATTGCCCATAGCGTAGCACTGGTGTCAGGTAAAACTAACTCACTCACCCCCCCCCCCCTTTTTATTTACACATAGTTGCCAACATTTTAATTTACTCCCGAGCATTTTTAGCACCGCCTTTTATCCCGCACCACTTTATTTATAGAATTGTTTACTCCAGAATATAACTACGATAAACTAAGAAAAAAATTACGTTTAAGCCCCTACCGGTCCTAATTAATTTTACTCCTCTGATCAGTGTTGTCAAAATTGGGGACTTTTTTTATTCAATATCCACCACTAAGTTTTAACTGTAACGGTTGCCTAATCACTACGAATGTTATTCGTTTAGTATATATATTAAATATTACTCTTCAAAATTATTGGTGATAGATGAATTAAATGAGGCCCTAAATTTGCCAATACCGTTTAGAGCATTTTAGAGCGTTAGGGCCAGTAAAAGGATTTAAAAAAAAAAAAAAAAGTGGTATGAAATAAAAGTGGACTAAAAATGTTCCGGAATAAATTAAAATGTTGATAACTCTGTTTATAAAAGAATCTTTACCAAAGTTCTTTGTCATTTTGCAATTCTAAATTATTTTGCGAAATACATATACATAAAAAATATTCTTTTTTTTTTTTTTTTTTTTTTCTTAGTACTAGTAATGTATTTAAATTATTCATACTATTATTAATATCAAGAATATATCTTCAAAAAAGATTGTTTTCATTCGATGGAAAATATATATATATATATATTAAAATTAGATAAAATTGGATCAGAATTTATTTTTCATGTAACTGGAGAAAATACCATTTATATTTGCTCAAAATGAAAAACAAATCGTGAAGAAAACGAAAATAAGTAAATGAATAAAATAAAAATGAAAAAGTTAAATGTGTTTCTATTTTCTTCTTTATATATTGTTTCAATTTTGCATTTCAACATGTGAATAATGTTCAAACTTTCTTCAACATATTTATTTACAAATATGATGATCAAAATCTGTGGATGAATATTATTTTTTTGCACATTCTCACTTTTATGCAAAAGAAATGATTTATTTTATTTTTGAAATGTGCGAAATTGTAAAACGTTGTAGGTACGTAAAGAAGAAAGTTCTTAAAATATTACAGAGATTCTGCTAGAAAGATTCGCCTAAGTGTAACGATTTTTTGAGAATTACTTTTGGCTGTTTTATATTTTCCGAAAAATATATCCTGGATATATGAGTATAAACTAGCAGGCTTCACCCGCTTCTCTGAGCACTATATTTAAAGGTTTTCTTTTTAATTGAATAATTGAAACGTTTAAATAAATATATTTCGGTTGGCGATTATTTTCTTCACAGTTTTAGTATGGGATCTCCTTGCAATATCAAACATTTTAAGAACTTCTCGAATCTATGCAGCAAAACTATTATTAAAACGGATATTCTCAAAAACAGTCAAATAGAAATGTTAATTCGTCGAATATTCTGGAAACAGTTGAAGCTGTTACTCGTACAGTAAAAGTCACAATTCGATGAATGGGGGAATCAGAGAACGCACATAAGTCGTTTTCGCAGCAATCACTATAACGCACGTCTGTACTCTTCACGCACATGAAAAAAATAAAACAAATCAATGGACACCCCTGCATTGCTCTGCATAAATCTCAGAACACCGGAACTCGGTTTCGCGGCAATCACTATCACGCATGCTAAAACCAAAAAACATCACTGGACACCCCTTCCTCGCTGTGCATGAATCTCAGAACACACGAAACTCGGTTCCGCGGCAATCGCTATCATGCATGTTAAAACCAAAAAGACATCACTGGACACCCCACCTCAAATCAATGAAAATCAAATAAACCAATCAAATCTCACGTAATTCCTCATAACGTATCTCTAGTTCAACGTAAATTACACTCAAATCAGTGAAAATCAAATAAACCAATCAAATTTTTCGTAATTCCTCATAACATAGCTTTAGTTCAATGTAAAATACACTCAAATCAATGAAAATCAAATAAACCAATCAAATCTTTCGTAATTCCGCAAAACGTAGCTCTAGTTCAACGTAAAATACACTCAAATCAATGAAAATCAAATAAACCAATCAAATCTCTCGTAATTCCTAAAAACGTAGCTGTAGTTCAATGTAAAATACACTGAAATCAATGAAAATCAAATAAAACAATCAAATCTCTCGCAATGGCTCATAACGTAGCTCTAGTTCAACATAAAATACACTCAAATCAATGAAAATCAAATAAATCAATCAAATCTCTCCTAAGATTCTCCATTCTGCGTCATTATAGAAATGGGAAGTTTTATTTTCATATTTTTATTACTTAAAAGAAAACTAATGAAAAATTCGAAAATTTAGCTTCGATGTGCACAATGACCCATCGGAGGGCACCTTCGTGCACAATCACGTGACTGTCCGAGCTACCGTTTTCGAGAACAGTGAAATATACATATATATACAAATATTGCTCACTTAATAGTATAAGATAACAATCGAATTAACTAGACTAAAATTGCGCATTGAATCAGAAAATGTTATTGATAACTCGAATTTAAAGATTATTTATTTGACTTCTCTGTTGTATTTTTACTTTTTTCTACATGCAGAAGAAGAAAAATTTGGATTCGCGAAAATTCTCGAACTCCGGTTTGGGAAAGATTTACGCGTTGTGAGATGCCCCGAACATGATTTGACTATTTTTAGAAAATGTCTGTCTTTGTTTATGTTTGTCTGTGTGCGCGTATCAAAAATTTTGTGGACGCTCTACCTCATGAACTAATGATCGAATTTTATCCAAACTTGGTATTTAATTGGACCTTGAAGTAAACTAGTGCAGATAATATTTCGGGATCAATCGCTCAACAGGTGAGGCTATCATTCCCTTTTCTCGTAGTTCTCAATATGGCAGTATAGGACAAAATTTCGTAAAAATGTATACATAATGAGAGTCGTTTTTAACAAATGATTATGAAATAAATATGAATTATTGATAATAGTAGTAGTAAATTAGGAAAAAATTTGTGTGCATCTAGGAACATCGCTGTCCGCCCCCTGGGGAAAAGCACTCCTCTGTTACGAAGGTGTGTAAATTCCCAATATGGGTATTTTTCAAAAGAACTCGTCAAAACCTTTGAAGCGATTTGTTGACGTGTGTATATCTCGATAATTTAAAACAAAGTTATTGATTTGTTTTAACCAACAAGAAATTAAAAAAAAAAAAAAAATGCATTTTTTCTGATGTTGGCGCAATACTGACTTTGTTTCGGTGTTCAGTGTTATACTTCTCTTAGATAAAAATCGCTTACATTCATGGAAAATAATTTTAATAAATAATGATTTAACAGGGAGCAGCCCCCACTCACAGCTCTTGGAGCAGTGTTGAACGCTTCTAAGGGGACTACTCCGACCCCCCTCCCTCCCCCGCAATCGGGAGGAGAATCGGGTTAGTTCTAGCCCCACCTGACGTTTATTAAAAATCAAAAAGAAGAGTTACAGGCAGAGTCGCCAGGTTACAAACCTGAGACCGACAAACGGCGACTGAATATAACATTTAAGGTGTGCCAGGCTTTTGCCTCTCGCGACAGAAGGCACATAAAATTATTACATGTACTGTAGAAAGACTTGATAGAGATTCTAATTCGGAGGAAAAGTCGCCAGGTTTTGAAAAGACCTGAAGCCGACAGATGGCGACTATGAGGAAAGTTCTTGAGGTGACGGGTAGATGCCCTTCTCGACAGTGGGCACCAGTAGACGTGGAAGATGCTGTTGAAAGTCTTTTACAAAGTTCTTTTGAGAGTTAAGTCTCCACATTGCAGCACTTAATTGGCACTTTAGCTGTGTATGCTGGCTGAAAAGATATTAGGAATGTGGATATTACAGGAACTGAAGAAGGTCCTTAGGTAGTTTCATTCTTACACCAGCGGTTTCTCCTTGCTGCAGTCGCTTGGAAATTCACTGGAAGCAAGCAGGAAGAGACAGAAAGGCAGAGACAGGATAGAATTTAATCTGTTAGGTTTGTGGTGTGCATTAGGAAAGAGTAGATATTATTTAATTTATTGATCAGGCTATTGCGCGTTAGGATATTTTTGAGCCAATATTCTGGTCGAGGAGAAGGGTTTCTTAGAAGGTATTCAGGAGTTAGGTTGCAGGGAAAGTAATAGTGTTGGGGAGTTCCCTCCTCTCCGCATGGACACAAGGGTGAGCGTCTCGACAATGAAACCTGTATATAGGCCGGAAAGGGACCATGGCCAGTAAGAAAAGCTGCAATTGGTGGAGTTAAGCTCCAATTATTGGTGGAAAAAATAGGAATTAAATTGTGTGAATATCTGCCTTTGTCAGATGTGTCCCACAATTCTTGCCAACTTTGGTGAAGAAGAGTTTTGATTTTGTGTTTAAAAAAAGATGGAGGTGAAAGAAGGAAAGAATTAAAGATAGTATTTTCAGTTGCAGCTTTGGCTAGTCCGTCAGCGAGTTCATTGCCAACGACACCCTTATGGGCAGAAACGTGTGCCAGGGAAAAGAAGTCTTTAAGATTAAAAAGTTTGACTTTTAGGGATATTATCTGAGGATGTTTGCTCCTGTGGAGAGCTAATGCGAGCGGGCCAGAAAGACAGTAGCTGTAGATGTTAATGTGAGGATAAAGGTGAGTATTAGACTTCGCCCAATCCACTGCCTTTTGAATAGCGAAAGCTCTGCCTGAAAGACAGAGTTGTAAGATTCTAGTCTGCTCGCCCACTGATGGATAACGATGTTATTATTGAGAACGCAGAGTGCTGCTGTCATCCCATGTTCTGTTTTTGATCCATCAGTGTAGATGGCCGCAGGTGCTGAAGAGGAATAGCTGTTTTAATTGCAGTTATAATTTGAGATGCAACATCCTTCGCCGGATAAATATTCCAGCTATTGATGAAGAACTGAATTGGGATATTGGGAATGATTGAGTTAGAAATCTGATTGTTTTTAAGTTGGAGGATGTTTGTTTTTAGGTAGTTATGGTAAAGTTGAAGGTGGGCATGAGGAATTCCTTTGATGACTGTGAGGGCGTCAGTGGAGATAGTTTTGTACCCCGTAATATTTAAAGAAGGAAAGGACGTTGCACGGAGTTAAGTTTGGTTTTAGCCGCTGCCGACAAGTGGCCACCTAATACACCAGCTCCGTACGTGATTATCTTGTCTATTATGGCTGTATACCAAATTTTAAGGAAAGAGGTGGAGATACCCCACCTCTTTCCGACCATTCTAGTGGAGCTGTGGTAGTGGGAAAGGGTCTTGATTTTTAGCTCGTTTATATGTGCTAGCCAGTTTAAGTTTCTGTCAACAGTGACACCAAGGATTTTGACCTGTTTTACGTGCTGAATACTGACGCCGTCATTCCTCATCACAGGATTTCTTTTAAGTTGTTTAGGGAAGGCGAGGAGGAGAGCTTGAGTTTTAGAGGTCGAAAGGCTTTAGATCTTCTAGTAAATTGCTGAACAAAGAAAGGGCCCTCTTGGTCTGATCCTCCAGATCCAACCTCTTCTACCCGAGGGAACCACCGAGAAATCATCAGCATAGGCAAAAGTGGTGAAACTCTCAGAGTTCATGCGGAGCAGAATATGATTTGCTATTAGGTTCCATAATATTAGACCAAGGCAAGAACCCTGAGAGCAACCCTTGTTTGTGGGAATTCTGTAGTTCTACTACCCCAGTTGATAATTATTTTCCTGTTTGACAGGTAACTGCTGATAACTCCCGCGAGATTCCCTGGGCAGTTAAGCCTATAGAGTGCGTGTAAGATGTGAGGCCATTCTACATTGTCAAATGCTCCCTTTATATCAAGAGAGACGAGAGTGGTGTATTTTTAAGAGTCAAAACTAAGGACGCAGGAGCTTTTGATGTTTTGCAAGGCCATTTCACACGATCTGCCCTTTCTGAACCCGAACTGATTGGTATGAAGAAGATTGTTAGATTCCAGATGGTAATTTAAAGGAGTAACAATAAGTTTTTATACTAATTTGCCTAATTTGTGTAACAAACAGATCGGTCTACACGAGGAGGGTTCAGAGGGAAGCTTCCCTTGCTTTAGAAAATACACCACTTCCCCTTTACGTCGGTTTCTGGGAAGTATTGAAGTTTCAGATATAGATTCGTACAGACATGAAGTATGTTGGGAACTATGTAGTAAGTGTTTCTTAGAATTTTGAAGTCGATATTATCTGGACCGGGATCTTTTTTGACGTTAAAGCTATGCAAAGTGGCTCTTACTTCAGCCTCCATGAAGGGGACATCCAAGGTGCATAAATAATTCGTACTGCTTGAATTTGTATAAGATAATATAAAAGAATATCTGGTGGTGTCTACAACATACTAAACTCTTTTCGCCGAGAACTGATAGCGAAAGTAAATAAAGCAACGTGATTATTGGCGATACTGTTGAATGACTGGCGTTGTATTGAAGACAGACGGCATCTCTCTAACAAGCGAACGACTTCTTTTTTCGTCTGTTTATTTCGAAGCGATGTTTTCTTTTCTTCAGGTGTTTAATGAGAATTATGGAAAATGAAAGCATGGTATAAAGTTCTCGGATGGAAAGATAAATGCAGTGGAATCCAGAGAATAGTTTTTATCCAGCTGGTCACAAACAATAACGTACTTACAAGGCAGGGAAAGCTAAAATTCGGTCAGTATAAAAAGAATCGCGCATTCATCGAGAAAACGTAAATGTGGCAAACTTTGGTGATAAAACAGCAACGCTTTATGTTTACTTTCAGTATCAATTCTCCGCAAATAGAGTATAGTTTCATTTTGTATGAAATACATTTATGGTTTGTTATAATGTCGCTTGCTCTCTGGGGTGATGTGAGAGACACACGTTTCCTCAGCAGTCACAATCCGATCAAGAAAGGCCTGGATGAACTGACTTATTGAACTGGCAGAAAAAGAATCTAACATGGGAGTTTCGTAGCTCGTAAGCAGGTATGATAAATGTTTAAATGTAGGAAGTGATTAAATAGAGAAGAAAAGGAAGTTTCAAGTACACAGTGCACCAAATAAGTTTTAAGATTCGTCCCAGAGTGCATGTTATAAAGGCGCTGTGAGTGTAAATGCACATACGTCATAACGTCCATCTTCTGCTGGCACACTGCCAATAAGTTGTGCTAATTTCGTTAAGTAGCTGAGAGAAGGCAAGCGTTCGTTGCAGAAGTGAATTTTTTTCATGTTGATTTTTTAAGATGGTACAAATAGCTGAAATTAAATTTAACGCAAAATTTGGTAAAAGTGCTTCGAAAATATACCAACTCATGAAACAAGTTTACGGTGACTGTAGTTTAAGTAGATCAAATGTTTTTGTGTGGCACAAATGTTTTTTGGACGGAAGAGCTGCGTTAGAAGATGATCAGCGTAGTGAAAGATCAATTTTATCTAGGACACCTAAAGTTATTGAGAAAATACGAAATTTCGTAACAAACGATCGCTGTGCGTCACTGAGAATGATGGAAGCCTCTTTAAACATCAACAAAGAAACAATTCGAACCATCCTGCATGAATATTTGGGCAAAACAAAAGTGTGTGCTAAATTTGTTCCACACACTTTATCCCTGAAAAAAAAGCAATGAGAAGTGAACATTGCAGAGACATAATTTCAGCCGCTGAAAACGATCCAAATTTATTGAAGTCCATTGTTACAGGTGATGACATGTGGTGCTTCCAATATGATCCGGAAACAAAGCGACAAAGTGCGGAATGGAAGTCACAAAATTCACTGCAAGCCAAAAAAACAAGGAAAGTTCCATCCAAAATATAAACAATGATCATTACAATCTTCGATAGTAAAGGTATTATCCACAAAGGATTTATTCCAACTGGACAAACAATTACAGGTGAATACTACTTAGCTCTTTTAAAACGTTTGATGGCCAGAATTCATCCAGACTATCGGACTGAAAGCAGTTGGTGTTTGTTACACGGCAATGCACCCAGTCACACCTCCCACATTGTTCGTCGATTTTTGGAAAAAAATAATGTGTGTTGAACCATACACCGCATTCACCCGATTTAGCACCGTGTGACTACTTCTTGTTCCCAAAACTTAAAATGAAGTTAAAAGGGGATTATTTTGAGGCTATTTCAACCATACAAGCAGTTTCGACGCGTGCTTTGCAGGCCATTCCACAAAAAGATTTAACAGGCGTTCGATTCATTAATAAATCGCTGTAAAACGTGCATTGAAGCCGTAGTGTCCTATTTTGAATAAAAAACCAAAATAGGTATTAATTTCTTGTTTCCATTTCTTTTTACAGGCCCAGTCTTAAAATTTATTTGACGCACTGTGTATGCAATAGAACTTTTTTTTTTTCCAATACATATTGTGTTTTTCTTTTTTAATAACTAAACGGTCTTTACTTTCTGGATGACCCGCGTAATTTGTATATATTACTGTTGCGTAAGAGCTACACCGTTTTCTATCTTTACTTAAAAAAAAAAACAAGAACGAAAAATCAGGCAGTACCCATTTATTATTGACACTTTCCAATCCAAATGTACATACTTGTTATATCGTATAACCTTCAATACTCTTTGCCTACGTTATCACACAGCAGGCAGACAGAAGCACTGAAAAGTATACAGATTGACTAATTGAATTTAAAACCACTCTCAGACATAGTTGAAAAGTGTTAAAAAGGCTTTAAAAAAAACCCAGTCGTAAGATTATAATTGAAGCCTTTAATGTATCTGAATATTTTAGTCTGCAAATTTGAAGGTTAATAGTGTAATATTCTATACAAAACATTATTTTAGAATATAAGCAATATATGTCAATTTCTTCATGATTTCTGCAGTAGAAAGTTATTTAAATGGGAATTTTAAATATGTCTGTCCTAAAACGCAACGCATTGGCTTCTTTATTTTTATTTTTTTTTTTTTCGGTTGTCCTTGTACATAAACTAGTTGCACAGGACCTATTAATGTCATTTTAAATAGGGAACATTCCATAGTGAACTTCATTAATATATATCATTTTGTAAAAATTCTGAAAATATTTAAAGACGCTGGGGGCGGAAGACAGATAGAAAGACTCATATTCACACTTAAAAATTATTAGAAAGTGTTAAAAACGCTTAATGTAAACGAAGATACAATTCCAGCAATTTTTTATTAATTAATATAACTGAATGTAACTGAACTTAATATAACTAAATATTTTTATGTGGCCGTATAAGACTAATACTAATAATACCTTTGTGCATTCGTTTGTGCATATGAATAGCATATTTCAATTTCATTAAGCTTTGTGCAAAGTAAAGTTACTAGAATATGATTTATAGAAATACCTCTCATAGAACACAATGCTTTTGAATACTTTCAGGTGTCCCTGTACACAAACCATTAGAGGTATTCGCTCCATTTTCAATAGGGAACATCCGACAGAGAACTTGAATGACATATATCAGTTTCAAGAAGTTCCATAAATATCTACAGGAACCAAAGCGCGGACATACATACAGACAGATGGACAGACGAACAGACAGACAGATAAACAAATTGAAATCATATTCACACTTAAAAATAGTTAGAAAGTGCAAATTTTTATTAACTTAATGTAACTGAATGTGTGGCCCTGTAAATCGAATGCTGATCATACTAAATTCTGTAGAAAGTATTCTTTTGTACACATGAATAACATATTTCAATTTCATTAAGATTTGTGTATAGTAAAGGTATTAAAATTTGATTTATAGAAATACCTCACATAGAACACAATGCTTTCGAATACTTTCGGGTGCCCCTGTACACAAACCAGTAGAGATATTAACTCCATTTTCAAGAGGGAACATCCGAAAATGAACTTAAATAACATATATCAGATTGAAGAAATTCCATAAATGTTTACGGGTGTTAGAGCGCGGTCAGACTGACAAACCGGAGCCATTAACACTTTTCAACGGTGTTAGCAAGTGCTAAAAAAGGAAGAATGAAAAAAAAAAATACATCTTCGTGAGATTATCTTTTCCCCCAGTTTATTATCTAGTGCAAACTATATTACCAACAATTTTTTAAATAGTTTATTTATCTATCTATATATACATATATATATTTCCATTAACAATAATAGTATATGTAATGTAATACATATCTTACTTTAGTTCATTTTAGAATGTCTGAGTGTGTGTTATATATTATATGAAATATCTACATAAAGAGAACGGCGGGGTTAGGAATGCAAAGCAAACCATTATGCTTTTAAAAATACAACAAAGATTAATAAACGATTCAATCTGCAATCTCATTTTATCATAATTCATTTTATCTTGATCTGTTCACATTTATTCTTCCCAATTTCATTTCAAAACGATATTTCATGTACAAAAAGCAAATAAGTCTTTTCACTTTCATGCAAATGAAAATGGCGGAAACATTATTTTCGTCTGCGAAATTTCTTCTCATTGTTAAATAAATGCGATGAAGAAATTTTAGGAATTAATTTTATATGGATATGAATTTTTGCGACATCTTGTTCGAATAAAAAAAAAAATTTAGTTTTTATTTATTTATTTATTATTCCCTTAAAATTATGGAAATAAAACTGAATGGTCTTTTGTTGAAAAGAGCTAAATATTAATTTTCCTAACAGTATTTCTCTGATAATATTTTATTCTTCTCTACATATAACAAAAATAATCTGCTGTGTCACTCACACGACTTTCTCTTACCCTGAAATTTAATACTAAAAATACAGGTTGGAGATTAAGGGGTAAGATAACGATTTCTGTTTCGTAAACCTACGTTAAAACAATTCAAATTGGGCTTCGGAGGAGTTTTATATCATAATTAGTTCTGTGTGAGGGGGGCTACCGCCCCCTTCAACCCTCGTTTCATTAATGCACCTGCATTTATATAGAATTTAATTCTGTTATTAAAATTAAAAGTTCACTTAAAATTATTTAGACAACTTTCAATCTTATCAAAGTTGTCTAAACTTATCAATCTTGAAACTTATCAATCTTGATCAAACTTTTCCAGCAACAAACTTATAATAACTTCAAAATACAACATTTTGATCTCCTAAAATTATTCGTTTTTTAGTTACTCTAAGAGACTAAGATCAAACGTTAAAAAACTTGACTTCGGTAATCAGGAAGCCTCAAAACGTGTAAATATACAAAAAACAAGCGATGAATATTTAGCTTAAAAACAAACATTATTTACCATACCTCTATAAGGAATTCATTTCAGTTGTGATGTAATTGAATTATCTTGGGTGTCCTTTTACACGAACCATTTGCTTGATCTCAACGAAAAGTTTAAAAGTTTAAGAATAAAATATACAAATTAACTTTATATTTCGATTGCGTTTTAATGATAATTTAAGACTTTACGATAATCCTACATGTATGATAATCTACACGCAACCAGATTATTTCTAATTCGTGTAAATTTTCGTGTAGCCTTGTAAAAGATATAAACGCAAACGTATTTTTACTTTCTCTTACCCATATGTGGTAGAGAAAGTATTGTTGTGAGATCGAATTTTAGAAATCGCGTTTTAGCTATATTTTCCCTTTTTGAGGTCTTCTGAGTCGAAAAACTAGATTTTTAGCGGTTGGTCTGTGTGTAGGTTTATCTGCGTGTCTCTCTGTGTGCGTGTGTGTCTGTCTGTTAGTACATTATCAAAATATCTGAAGAACAAATAACAGCAGGAAGCTAAACTCGGTCTAAATCTCTATAGTATGGATACGTTACTTGAAACCATTAATTAAAATTGGATACGGGTTCGTGTACAGAAACAAGAAAGAGTATACAAATGCATTTTGTTTATAGTCGAATTTTTTTGGTCTGTGCAGTTTAACATTTTTATAATGCAGTGAACAAAATGAGATAAAGATATATTTTTTATAAACACACACACAGATAAAAGCGTGTTTCCCACGATATAAACCATTCACCATTCGTTGACAAGGCATAACAAAGAATTTGAAGCTAGCTATACATGGAAAATACTGGAAATCCTTTTCAAGTTATGCTGTCTGTTGTTTTTGTTTTTTTTTTTTTCCCACTGTGCTAAACTTAAGTTCACTACGTGGTGTGTATAGAATTTATAGACAATATACAGGTCTACCCAAAATTATGCGAATGCATCTTTTTCTAGTAAATGTAATTGATGGAAGTGCTTTACTAAATTTTACTATGCCCAGAAACACTGCTTAAGAATTATAATTATTTTTTCGACCCACATACGAGGCAAAGTTTAAATTTCAAGGATAATTTTTACTTGAATTACGCATTTTGATGTAATCGGATTATTGAAAAAAAAAAGGGGGGGGGGGGGAATTTGATATTTTGAAGATCATATATGGTTGCCGCTTAAAATGTTTGACGAATTAAGATTGACAAGTTTAAAGAAAAGGTGTGGTGAAAATTAATCGAATAAATTGGAATATTTTTTAAATTTATTAACAACCTTAATCTGTTAATTAATGCATGCATTACATTCAAACGGATAGAAAGGGTGCAGCAGTCTTTCCCACAGAAATATTTGTCAAATAAAACTGTTTTTAAAATACATAATACGTCGTTTCTTATATTACACCTAAATCTGTAATGTGTCTCTCACATTTCAAATTCTAAGCAAAAGAAAGTCGTGTGCATGTTACAACAGATTGTTTAATTTAATTTAATTTTTAATTTTTATTTATTTATTAATTAATTTATTTATTTTATGTGAGAAGAAAAATTCTACAAAGTTAATTAATATAGAATACTTTTAATTATACCAGAAACAATCATAAAATTGGATTAAAATAATAAAATTATCGTTCATTTACAACGATTGTTTTTTAAAAACATTATCTATTATCAAAAAGAAATGTAAAATACACTGGTATGCAAAATTAAAGACATAACCCGTTTTCTTTTTTTCTTCTTTTGCAACTAATTTTTAAAGAAATGAGCATAAAAATATAAAAATTGGAATAGCAAATTCGTTATCATATCATTAATCGAATTTTATTAGGTCATTGCAAAAGTTCGTGTGGTTTTTTATTGCTTCATTTTATCAAAATACATCAAATCAAATGACAATTTTTAATCAAAATACTCTCCATTCCTTTTTACAACCTTTGCCCATTTTCGGGTAACAAATGTATACCACGGCGATAGAAGCTCTCGTCTTTGGAGGCAATAAAATGATCCGCGTCCGCACGAACTTTTTCATCGACCTAATATATCATAAGTAATACTTTTGAAACTAATAATTAATTAATTTTTCTAAAATGTAAACTTTGGGTAGGAAAAAAAAGGAAAGAAAAAAAGAAAATTTTTACTCTAAAAAATATGTCCTATTTGCCGCCATAAATTCTCGGTAATTTGAGAAAATACGCTTTGACAATGTAATTTTTTCGTAAATTACGCGTATTTTCTCAAATTACAGAGACTTTCTGGCAGCAAATAGGACATATTTTAGTTCCCCATCATACTATAGGTATGGAAAACGTAGGTAATCGTGAAAATTTTCGACCTCGGTTTTTTGACTTTTTTACACGTTTTCAGGTGTGAGGAATCCGAAAATGACAAAATTTGTATGGTGTCTGTCTGTAGGGTGTCTGTTAGGGGGTTAGTGTGTTAGTCCGTTAGTCCGTTAGTTTGTTAGTCTGTGTACACGATATCTCAAGAACAAATTGTCGCAGAGAGGTCAGATCAGTTTTAAAATATTACTTTCGACACTGGCAAGAACCCTATTCATTTGCAAGATTCGAATTTAAAAACTTCGTAAGTTATTAGAAATTTACGATTTTCTTAACATGGGAGAATAGGACAAAAATTCACTTAAACGTGCATTTAATGGAAACTTTTTACTGTAAAAATGTCAGACCAGTTTTAAAATATCACTTTTGATGCCGGAATGAACATCAGTAACTATAAATATGCTACTTTGAAAATTTCGCAAGTTATTGGAAATTTACGAATTTCTTAACATGGCAGTATAGGGCAAAATTTCACATAAACGTCAATTTTGAGCCATATTTTCATCGTAAAGATGTCAGACTACTTTTGAAATATTATTTAGGACACTGGCATGAATATTGATGACTATGAATTTTCGAATATAAAAATTTCGTAAGTTATTGGAAATTTACGATTTACTTAACATGTCAGAATAAGGCAAAATTGAGCATAAATTTCCATTTTCAGGATCATAAGTACATTAGACAACTTCAAAATTACATTCATAATATTCGTTTGAACATGATTGAATACAAATGTTCTAATAGGAAAATTTCGTAAATTATTCGTAATTTACGATTTTATCAGCATAGCGAAATTGTAAATTTTTCATATAAATATGGATTTTAAGGATTATTGCATTGAAAATAGTAGCATGAAAACTAAACAACGGAATTGGCCCTGATAAAATAAATTAATAGATTAGAATAAGATAAGTATATCGAAGTGAACGGTGGATAGCCTATTAGGCGGATTTCATTCTGTCACTGTATCAAGCTTTGGTCAAATTCATTTCTTTTAACATGATTATAATATGTCTCGCACTAGAAATTTATGAGAACATAAATATGGTGGGGAACTGAGCAGAGTCCACCTATGCCAACTAGTTTTACAATGTAGCAATGTTAGAAAAGAAAACTCTATGAAAAATTATCCTATAATTGTATTACACGTAGATAAAGATGCAAATACATTCACACGTTCGATTAAAACCGGATTTTTCTTCCTGTATTCACTTTTCTATTTCTTCTTTTATTCACATGTGAATAACTTTTTAAAAAATATATACACACAAACATAAAAATTTGATATGACATTCATTATAAAATTATTCATCGACATCTTTATTATTCTGGTGATGCTCATAATTTACAAATATTAGAAATTATATTTTTTTCAAAAAGTCCGTTATAAAAGTAAAAGAAAAGAGAATGTATTATAGAATGAAAAATCCTGATTTATTTTAACATTAGGCATGTGCATCTTCACCTATCTGTAATGCATCTTTAACGTTATTTTTCATTGAGTTTTTCTTTTCTAAAATTGTTGAATTTTTTCATTTTCATTTTTTTTTTTTTTTTTTTTTTAACTTACTTTGGAGAAAATTTGAATTTATTTTTTAGGCTAAAGTTATATAAAATTCATTTAATGATATGATTATGCCATCCAAATTTCATGGTCATATGTTTATTTGTTTAAATGCTATGTGCAAAAGAAGAAAATCGAAAAGCAGGTTATTCCTTTAATTTTCGACGTCAGTGTATAATATTTAAAAGATTTTGAAGAAATTTTAAAAACTTTTTAAAATAAATAAATAAATATAAACTCTTGTAAATAAATGAAAACTCTTGAAATATTTTAAAATTTTGTCACTTTTATTTTAAATCAATTTTCTATACCTTGTGTAATTTGAAAAATCTTTTTGTTTACTGTAAATGACAGATTTCTCAGTACCTTTGCGATAAATAGAATTAAATATTATCAATATTGACATAAAAGATTTTTACCATTTAGAAAAAAAAAATAAAAATTCGGAAAGTTCAACGTAAGATTTTTTTTTTTTTTTTTTTTTTTTTAATTTATTTATTTCTCAACTAAAAGAATGACAGCACATTTTTTTTTATTTTATTATTATTATTATTATTATTTTCATATTTAAATTATTTGTGTCATTTCAATTTCCTTTAAACCCTTTGTCAATTTATCAGATTCACAAAATTTGATTTATTATTCTCTTTTCTACATTTCGTTCATTATTTTTTATTTTATCTTTCACAACAAATTTTTTATTATTATTATTATTGTTGTTACTATTATTATTGTTATTGTTATTATTATTATTATTATTTCAGTTTTATCGTTGATATCTTGACATTTGGTGTTTTAGATTTCACATGAATTGTCAACTGACTATTTTTACTTTTCGAACACTATTGTGAGGAAAGTAATGTAATCTTGTCAAAAGTCCGGGTTTGAGATTTTGGTGTTTCTAGTTCTACGCGTTTTGAGGTCCCCTGAATTCGTATTTACTATTTTTACGATGATATGTGTGTGCACGTATGCGTGTATGTAAGTACGTGAGTGATCACGATAGTGTCTAAATGCTTTGTTTGAATAAAATAAGCTAAAAGTTGGTACATATGTTATAGGTCACCTTAGCACGAATCCTATTGATTTTGGTGAATCTAAGCATTTATAGTTTTTTTTTTTTTTTTTTTTTTTTTTTACTGGGACACAAAGAAAAATTCTTTATCATTATAGTCTATGGGCCCAAATTTTTTAAAGAGCGATAGCGTCTAAATGCCTTATTCGACTGAGCTCAAAATGTATACACATGTTATGAGTCAATGTCACACGAACTGTATAAATTCTGGTAAATTTAGCGCTTATAGTTTCCTTATAGGGACACAAAGAAAAATTCTTTATCATTATGGTCCATATGGGCCAAAATTATTTAAACTGCGATAGCCGTCTAAACACCTTATTCAGTTGGACTGAAAATGTATACACATGTATGCACAAGGTTCATAAATTTTGATGAATAGCATGAATAGTTTTTTTTTTTTTTTTTTTTGAGGGGGGATACAACGAAAAATTCTTTATCATTATGCCCTACGGGCTGAAATTATTCGAAGCGCGATAGCGTCTAAATGCCTTATCAGATTCAGCTGAAACTTTGAAACTTTATACACGCGTTAAAGGTCACCGTTGCTTAAACTGTATAGCTCTTGGTGAATTTAGTACTTATAGAATTTTACAGGGACACAACAAAAAATTCTTTATCATTATGACTTATGGGTTGAAACCATTAGCATCTAAATGCCTAATCTGACTGAGCTAAAAATTTACATACGTACTGTACGTCATCATCGCATGAACAATAAAGATTCTGGTGAATCTAGCACTTATGTTTTTTTTTTTTTTTTTTTTTTTTTCTTTTACAGGGACACAAAGAAAAATTCTTTGTCATTATGCCTTATGGGCTCAGATTATTTAAAGTACAACTGCGTCTAAACTCCTTATTTGAATGAACTGAAAATTCATACACATGTTACAGGTCACAGTCCCACAAAACATATACATTTTGGTGAATCTAACTCTTATATTTTTTTTACAGGGACACAAAGAAAAATATTTTATCCTTTAGACTTAAGGGCTCAAATTATTTAAAATGCTTCAACGTCTAAATCCTTCATCCGATTGATCTGAAAATGTATGTGCATGTTACAGGTAACTATCGCACGACCTTTATAAATTTTGGTGAGTTAGCACTTACATATTTTTACAGGGACACAATGAAAATTTATCATTATGATCTATGGGCTCAAATTATTTGAAGGGCAATAGCGTTAAACTAAACATAATGATATATGAAGAAAAGTACTCATACACCCTATTATAATTTTCTATTTTATTTATTTAACGATTTCTCTTACTCTAACTTATTTATACAACTGTTAATTATTTAATGTTCGGAAAGTCGAGTAAAGTTACTTCAGATTTTTATTTTTATCCTTTAAGAACTAAAATGTTTTCTGATGCAAAAGCATCTTTAGTTATTTAAGGTATAACGTAAAGAAAAAAAAAATCTTCAAGAAAATTTAAAACTGATTCACATCTATATACATACAATATGCATTTCTTGGAAGCAGTTTATAAGAATTGGAAAATAAATTAATGTTCAAGTGATTGATTGATGCTGAATGTAAAAAGGAAAAGCAAATCCAGATTATCATAATTTTCTTATTTATAATTATTAACAATTTAAAGAATTTGTATGCTATGTAATTTACATAGTTCAAACTTTATGGAAAGGATTTTGAAAAGTAATTTTTACGTATGAAAAACTGATTTCTGTCGCCGATTTTTGTATTCTTGATTCTTGAATATGAGTTCTAATTCAAATTTTCGGTAACGTCAAACATGCAATTTTGCAGGAAAGCCTGCCATTAGATTTGTTGCATAGATAGTTGTCCTTTACAAGTTACTAGCACTTCAATTAATTAATTAAATTAAATAAACAAATAAAATAAGGTAACATAAAATAAAATAAAAACAAGGAAGAGGAGAGAAAGGAACGTTTACAAAATTCGATAGAAAATATACAATTGGTGGTTTTTATTCGGACTAGACTCTCAAGTACAGAAACCGTCTGCGAAGGAAAACTCGATGACAGAAAATAATTGTTTTGAATGAATTTCATTTTATTGTACAAAATTCATGCAATTATTATAATTTATTTATTGTAATCTATTTATTCTTATTTATTTTTTATGTAAAGAGTTGCATTGCATAATTAGGCCTCGATGTACGGTTAAAATTAATCATGCATAATAGCAATCTAAAAAATAGGACAAAGAACAGCAGAAAGTGTTAGAATACAATGGTCACATCTCCAAGTTCAATAAAAAAAAAAAAAAAAAAAAAAAAAAAAAAAAAAAAAAAATTGCTCCGATGAGAAATTTTTCTCTCTCTTTTTTTTTTCCCCCATAGTAAATAGATAAAAAATAATAGTTTCTGTGTAGTTAATCTATAAGAAATTTAATTTCCTATCTCTCATCAATCTTACATTAAAAAAATAAAATAAAATAAAAAATTCATACCATAAATTGTACATATATAGATTGATACACATGGCTCTATTTCGAATCCAACTACTGAAATCAGTGTTGCCAGACTTGGGGATTTCTCCCCATTTTGGGGAGTTTTGAAGCTTCAGGGGAAATATTTGGGGACAGAGATTTAGTGGGGAACAGTTTGGGGAAAAGAAAAATTTTGGGGAAATACACGGGGATTTTCTTTAAAATTAGTAAAGTATGACATTTTCCTAAAATTCAATAAAAAAAAAAGGGGCAATTCTGGATGCTATTTGTATTTCAGAAATAGAAAAGCAACTTTTTCATCTTTTTGATTATAAAATTTATTCTGATTTTTTTTTCCCCCACTTGTAATCTCTGATTCCCAGAATTATTTGGTTTATATGTGTTATAGCAAGTATAGTGAATGCTAAATACTTATTGTTTACTGCTTCGCTTGAATAATCAAACTTATAGTAAGCTGGACTAGCATAAATTTGGATGCTTTGTCTTAGCTAGCTTGAATTAAACTTGCAGGGATGGAATATTCAGTTTGACGAAAGCTCTTTAAGCTCCCTGGGTATATCTTGTTTTTCATGCATTAAAAAAAAAAACTGTTTTTATATACTATATACTTATGTGTTAAGTACAAATGATTAGAGATGAGGAAACTCAGAAAGTTAGACAAAGACTCAGACAAATAGCAAAAGGTACACAAATTAAAAATTTTCCAAAAACTAGCGTATTGAAATTAATTTTTGTAAATGGGGATTTTTTTCTATAAAGCGCTTCATTTGGGGAAAAATGTGAGCTTAAATTTATTAAATATTTTTTAACTTTTTCCAAAAAATTTACATTTTTAGTATAAATTTAGTTGGGGATTTTTTTGGAAAAAACCCTTGTTTTGGGGAAATTTGAGAACTGTTTGGGGAAATTCACTTTGGAGCATCTGGCAACACTGACTGAAATAAAATTCTCTAAATTTCAGACCAGTCAACATTTATATTTATTACTGAAATTCTACTATTATTAATGAAAGTTATTTATTTAATTTCAAAATTGTATATTTATTAATTTTGTACTAAATTAGATCTATTTAAAGAATATGTGAGCAACTTGCTCGCATTTTTTACACTTCACCTTTTTGTTAAATATTTTTCTTAAATATGAAATTATGATTGAATAATAAGAAAATTACTTTTCAAATAATGTGGTGGGTATAAAAGACGGGTATTTACAAAACTATAGAATAAATTGGCAGGTATGAAATAGAAGAATTGAGAAATAATTAAAACCTTTGTAAGAATGTCTGAATACAACAGTGCGTGTCACTGTGCCGTAGAGATTATCTGGCTACGAGATCATTAAAGGAAATGCTTAACTGCGCCACTTTTATCAATGCTATGAAAAGGACATCAAATGTTTAAGCATGAAAACAAAATATATAAAAAAAAAAAAAAAAAAAAAATTAATATCTCCATTATTTCCCATATTTATACGAGTATATGATATTCCTTAAAATTTTCAAAAAAAAAAAAAACTTTTTTTAAATTGTTTAATTCACTTATCAATAGTAATGAATTTCAACGGAATTAATGTATTGCTATGCATAAAAAATTGTTGATATTTATTTTACATTTCTACATGATCTTCGTTAAAACCTTAAATAAGAATTTAAATTTTTCGTAAACATGTTACCTAATTCACTTTTCGAAACTAATGAAATTCAGCTGCATTCTTTTATCAATATATCTAAAAAAAAAAAAAAAAAAAAAAAAATCTTATACCTTTGTTTCACATTTCTGAACGATGTCTGCTAAAATCTTAAATAAGAATTACAATTTTCTCATAAAAATATTATTTAGCTCATTTTTAGAGAGTAATGAAATTCTTCTTCAAATTTATTTCTTGTTGCTTTTACCAATGTATAATAGGGGTTGGTTGGTTGGTTGGATGGAATTTACGTCGCACTGGTGCTGCGAAATGGGCAATTGGTGGCGGTCTGGGACTCACCCCAAGAGGCGGTCCGGAGACATGTCATCACAATTTTGATCCCTCACGGAAGAGATGGCTCTCCCGCTTCGGTGACTCCCAGGGGTATAATTTTTGATAGGAACATGGAGGACATTGCGGCCACGACAGATTTTACGTGCACCAGCCACCATTAGTGTACACGACGGTCTTTGGTCGGTTCGAGTACCGAACCCGCAATCTTCCAATTACGAGCCCCGCGCTCTACCGACTGGGCTACCGCGGCCCGTATAGTAGGGGAAATATAGATTTTGGATCGAATTTTCAAAACTGAATTTTTGATATATTACATGTTTTGAATGTTCCATGAAGAATCTGGAAGTAAGGTTTTTAGTGGTTAGTCCTGTTTTTGTCTATGTGTCTGTGAAACTGTTATCAGTATAACACACACACACACAAAGTCTAAACTTGGTATCATCTCTATCATATAGAGGTGTTACTTAAAACTTTTTATTGAAGTCGAACAACCAGTTCAAGTACATTGACATTCAAAATTATTCAAATACATTTTATCTATAAGCAAAACTTCTTGTTGGTACATTTTAACATCTTCAGATTGAACTACACAATGTAAAATAAACGTACATTTCTTATAAGATCAAGAGTATGTTTCATGTGAAATGCGGTATGAAAAGCACCGATTATCCGTTTACAGGTCCACACAAAAAAATTCGGATTTGTTAGGAGATTTCTTAGACATACATTTCAAGTAGTATTAAATGTTCATTTTATTGTGCTAAATGTAAGTATACTATGCGGTGCATATATAATTTACATACAATGAGCATGTGTGTCCAAAATTAAGCCAATACATCCTTTTCTACTGACAAGTAAACCTTCTCTCCTTTGATACCGGTTTTCCGGAAACCCATATATTTTCTGAAAGCTTATGTCACAAGTATAAAAACTGTGAAATCTTAGGGGCAGAGGGACAAGCGTTTAGGAGATACAGGGCCCACAAAGTATCAGTAAAGTGTGTATAGAGGGACATATTCCCATAAAGACGTCTCTATTCCTTGTATGTTCCCGTATATTGCTGTCAAGTACTAACGTATTGTATGTCTTCTTCTTACATTGCTTCTTATTATATGGATACTATAGTCGTTGTGGTGGCCTTGGTCTCCCGATTCGGAACAAGTAATCGGTCTCCGAACATCCAGGAATCGGAGATGATAAAACACATAATTACTCTCCTGGAAAATGATATGGAGATTGTGGAAGGGATCCGGACATTAGGATTTGCTAGAGGCGATGGAGAAGAACGGACGAGGATATGGACTTCGAAGATGATGGTGTCTATAAGGAACAGCAATGCTCGTCGCAACAGTCACAGTCTCCACTTCTGTCATGACATATTTTGGTCAAGTATGGCTAATGACAGGAAGAAAATTCTGCTTTTAGTCGATTCATGGTGTTCTAGCAAAGATCATGCATTGTCTGCTTCCGAAGTACTTGATGGTAAAGTCCTACAAAAAGAATTGGTACCTGAAGGATGTACAGGAAAGATTTAGCCTCTGGATATTCATTTTTTCAGACACTAGAAATCTTTTGTTCTTTACATAATGGACACTATTATCGAGACACATGAGCACATCTGGCACCGCGATAGTTTTCTTGCCCTGCAGTCTTTTTTCCCTATATCAGTTCAATGCTCCTCGTTTCAAGAACTTGATTGAGTATGCACTCTGTATTTTGCGTTTAAAATTTAACAGAGCCACCGGAATTAAATTAAAACACAGATAGTCGTGTTGCTAAAGTTCTCTAAAAACAGTTTTAATGCTTGAGTGCAAAATTTACGGAGTTTATTCAAGATGGCAAGAGGGAAAACTTTGACAGTAGACGAGAGGATAAAAATCGACTTTATGCGGGGTAAAGGCTTTAGCAATCGCGAAATTGGGGACCGAATCGAAAGAAGTGAGAGTGTTGTGCGAAATTATATAAAGAAAGGAGCAAATTATGGGAAAAAAGCGTATAAGAAGCGAACAGGAAAGCTCACCAGTTACGACAAACATTGAATATGCAACACTGCAAAGAATAAGAATATTTCCTGTGCGAAGATAAAGGCTCAATACAAGCTGGGTGTTCATCGGATAACCATATGAAGAACTATCAAATCTGCAACATTCATTAAATTTACGAAAATGAAGGCGAAACCACCCCTCACTGAAAAGCACAAAGATATGCGGTTGGAATGGGCAAGAAAATGGATTCTAGATCGACTAAATTGGGAAAAAGTCATCTTCTCAGATGAAAAAAAGTTTAATCTCGATGGCCCGGACGGATTTCATAGCTACTGGCACGATTTGAGAACCGAAGAAATGTATTGTTCAAAACGTCAATCTGAAGGTGGATCTGTCATGGTGTGGGCAGCCATAGGTTTTAAAGGGATTTTCGAATTAGAGTTCGTGGAGAACACTATGAAATCTGTAGATTATGTCCAGATGCTCACAAGGAGCCTCCGTCGTCAAGCAGCCAAGAAAGCTGGAAGAAATTATATTTTTCAGCAAGATTGTGCTTCTTTACATACAGCACATATCGTGAAAAAAAGGGTTCCGTGACAATAAAATTAAAGTTCTGTATTGGCCCTCAAAAAGCCCCAATTTAAATATAATGGAGAACGTATGGGGTATTCTGGGTCACCGTGTTTACGTAAACGGAAGGCAATTTAACACGAAAGATGAACTAAAATCGGCCATTCTATTAGCTTGGAAGACAATCAGCTTGGATGACCTCATGCCACTTTATCAGTTAATGCCAAGGGGTTTACTGGCTGTTCTAGAAGCCCATGGTGGCTTTACAAAGTATTAGATACAGTATTTGTTACTCAGTTATTTATTTTATGCATGTGCGTTTAAATTCATGCAACACGTATTTTTGTCTTAAATTCAATAAAATTATTTTCTAAAAAATCATATTGTTCTTTCATTGTTTTGACTCGTATTTTCATTTCTTGAATCATACACATACAGTTTGCATCAAGTGTCACATATTCATATTTTTTTATCACACTTCTATACCATTCTAATTCTTAAAGCTAAGGTGCGTTTATATTCATGCAACGCACTGTAAGTATGGAAATATTTAGTTATATAGTAAATGAAAAACCCATTAAATACGGGAAATACTTCTCAAGGTTAGTAGCATTAAAAGATATTTTGTTTAATTTTCCTTTCAGTTACACATTCCTAAAAGATCAAAATCTTCAGTTGTTTACAGTAATGTATATTAATGTTCGTTTTGATAATTCATGGTGTCTTGAATATTAAAAAGCTTTATATTGATGGTGATCAAACGGGAGTCGTGGTTTTGAATTTATATTAAGCAAGAAATTATAAAACTTTTCTCATTTATTAGATATTTAGTTCGTATAAATTATTTTTCATATTTTCCTGTATATTAAAATGAAAAAGACTATTTAAAATACATGTCAAACTTCAGCAGATATGCATGGTTTCACTTTCTCTCTGTCGCACACACATATAGACATACATTATGATTAAAGTAATCTTAATGATAAAAGACCAAGTTTCCGAGTAATAACGCTAACGTCATAGTTACAATAATGTAGAACTAACGTCATAGCTACAACAATGTAATGTGATGTAAATAAAATAAATTTTTATCCTTAGTTTGGACGAATGAATTAAACAACGGAAAAAAGAATGTCAAATTTTCGTAATATAGTTTTTGTTATTTATTACACCGT
This sequence comes from Salticus scenicus, assembly GCA_963930645.1. Classification (NCBI taxonomy): domain Eukaryota; kingdom Metazoa; phylum Arthropoda; class Arachnida; order Araneae; family Salticidae; genus Salticus; species Salticus scenicus. Next base: position 107,683,076 of record OZ005649.1, read on the forward strand.
TTGCAGGTCTCATGAATCTAAAACGGGTTTTTAGCTGTTGGTTTCTGCGTGTGCGTGTGTGTATTTGTGTGTGTGTGTATTTGTGTCTGTTATCGTATATCTCAAGAACAAAGAGTAGCATAAAATTCAAACTCGGTATTCTAAATCTGTACCATATAGTAATTCTACAGTAAACTTTTCGTTGAAATCAAGCTAAATGAATTGTTCATGTACAGGAGTAATTCTCTGAAAAGTGGTCATTTCATGTCCCAGTAGTCTTGAGGGCATAATTTTAAAATCACAAAAACTAAAATCTGTCAGAATTATCAATATTAACTAGTTATGCATATAAACTGTTATTCTTTGGTTACTGGAATTCAAAAACAATTTTTAAATATTTTTTAAAATTCAAAATATCATTCCCTCACTGTGTCCCCATTCACTCATGTAAGTAAATAAAATTATTTCTATGGTATTATAGCATGTATATTTAAATTATTTGAATTGAAAATTTATTAAATATACTTTATAAATATTTATCCATTATACCACATTTATATATTATACAATGAAAGATATTAGAACACTCTTTATTGTTGTCCCTGGTAACAGACATCATTCCCTCATCAAACTATAATGACACCCCTACTTACTCCATTAATAGCAGCACGTGCTTTATTTTAGTCAAACTTAATTTATATAGCCGCAAAGTAAAGAAACCCTTTTGTGTTCTGTTGAAAACATTTTACAATGAGTAGCATATGGTTCTCAAACGTTAGATTGAAATACAGTATTTTTATTAGGTCATCCCCTCATTCATTATAAAGTTAACTAAAAGAAATCAAATTTGCTTTTTTATGTTATTATAGTAATAAAAATATGTTTTAATAAATATTTAGTGTTTGAAAATACAATTAAACCTAATCATATTTTTATAAAGTAATTTCTAGAAGAAATTTGTCATTCCCTCACAATGATTCCCTCATTTTTCTAATTTGTAAAAATAATACTATTTAAAAAATATATCAGTTACAGTTTGGTTTATATTATTTTTTTATTAACTGTAACATATATGTACATGCACAAAAATTAAAAAAAAAAAAATGAGCAATTTTATTTGGCTAACTTTTTTATAAAAAAAAGCTCATTTTTCAGAGAATGACCCGCAGGGACATTCAAGAAAATTCAAATATATTATGTCTATGGTTGAAATTTTTGTTAGGTACAGTTGAACATCTAAAAGCTGTACTAGACAATATTAAATTATATTATATTTTTTACGTGCATAAAAGTATGTTTCGTGTAGAATATGTTATAAAAAGCATTCACCATTCGTTTACAGGGCTACCCAACTAACCAGAATATAATAGGGGCTAGGAGATTGGTGGAAGTGCATTTCAGGTTGTGCTGTGAGTTATTAATATAAGATTATATTTAAGTGCACAGTGTGGAGTGTGCATAAATTATAGACGATATACAAGTTTACTAATAATTAAGTGAAAACATTCTTTTATTACGGAATGTAATTGGTGGAAGTGCTTTACTATATTTTACCATTTCCAGTAAAACTGCTCAGAAATGAATATTAATTTCTCATACCCATATGATAAATATCATACCCATAGAGTATTTTATTAAGTTAAATTTTCAGTACTTGCTTTTTGTATATTTACATGTTTGGAGGTTCCTTGAATACTGAAGACAAACTTTTAACGGTGGATCGTTGCTTATGTATGTTATCAGCGCGTAACTTAAAAGCAAAGCACTGCAGTCAATCCAAATGTTGTATTTTAAAGTTTATAGGAGATTTCTACTTGAAAAGTTGATCAAGAGTGATAAGCATCAAGGGATGATGCGGGGGAAATTTGTATGATTAATTTGGAACAAACATTGATGAAGGCAGTAGCCCCCCCCCCCTTTCATAATGAATTATATGTTAAACAAAAGTATTTGTAAACCTATTTTAAATTTATTTTTTGTGTATAACCCTATACAATGCTTGTTATCTTACCTCTTAATCTGCAATCTGCCCTTAAAGTGTTAAAATGCAGGGTAAAAGAAAGTCGTGTGAGTACCACATCAGACTTCTCTTTTTTTTTTTTTTTTTTTTTTTTACGAAAAAAATAATCGACAAATTTGTTTTAGATGATGATAGTTCCAACAAAAATTTGATCCTGATGATTACAATGATTGATTAAAATTAATCCTTATTGTATATATTTATGTCAAATTTTGTTACATTCTGCCATACTGAACAATTTGAAAAAACGGTAATAATTTAAGTCAAAGTCTAATGGAATATAAACATATGTTTTATTCCATTCATTGTTTCGTAAGATACATCGTCCACAAAATTTTACTAACACACACAAAGGCACACACATAGACAGTCAGACAGATATTTTCTAAAAATGGTCAAATGATGTTCCGGGCATTAATTATGTGTAAATCGATCGACAACTGGAGACTAAAAATTTTTACAAATCCAGTACTTTCTACTTTTGTATATTGATAAAAGAAAAAAAAATTATGAACATTTAAAAACTACTAATTACATATTTTCAACCAATAATAATGTAGTTTAACACACAGACACATACACATATATGTATCTAGAGAGAGAGAGAAATAAATAATTCCTACTTAGATTTTCGTTATTATACGACAATTAGTGAGCAATATCTAATTTTTAAGTGATCGAACAGTGTAATACGAGATCGATTCTTCAGGATTAGATGAGTGATACAGTCGGTAACAAAAGTCTCCGAACACTAGCAAAAATTCCTATATAAAAAAGTACACTTAATCAGTGGCGTATCCAGGTTTTTTCCAAGGGAGGGGGGGGGGTCGTCCTTCCGAATTTTTAATTAAGTTAATTAAGTTTAATTAAATTTATTTAAGTTTAATTAAGTTTATTTTTAATTAAGTTTAACAATCTTTTAAAATATCATAATTACTTGCCGAAAATAAGAGTACGAAAATGAAAAATAGTAAAACAAACTTACCAATTAGAAGATCAAACTAAAAAATCTTTAATTAGCGACGAATAACGTAGAGCCTGTACAAACTGCTACATGAAACATAAAATTCAATGCATAGTTACGCAAAATATTTCATTGAATTTTCTTATTTACAGAGCGAAGTCTAATCGACGAGAAGTGTTCGCTAGTTCATTTAAAATGTCTTCTACTGTTGGGGTATTGTTTGGGTCACTCCTTCAAGGTCACTACTTCAATGGTCACCCCTTCCCCATATGGTCGACCGCTCTTGTCCTTAAGTATGAACTCGTAAAGGTGAAATCCTTTCAGAGAATTGTTTTCAGGGGAAACATGTTTCGCGCCGCGCAAATGAAGTGGTTTAGTTATTTTCAGGAGTGTTTATCGCAGAGTAATGAAAAAAAAAGTTAGTCATAATTTTAAACCACTTCGTAGAAAAAAATATTCTACGCTTGCCATACATTTTTTCCGCCTGAAATGTGAAAAAAAAATGTAAGGAACAGCCTAATTTTTCTTATCATACATTTTGTCAAGGAAGGCCCCCCCCCCTTGCATACGCTACTGCACTTAATACAGTTTTGTTAAATAAATCCTTGTTGAATCCTGTTTTCAGACTGACTAAGAACAGGATTCGATAAGGATTTATTTAACAAAACTGTATTAAGTGTACTTTTTTTACATAGGAATTTTTGCTAGTGCTCGAAGACTTTTGTTACCGACTGTACAACGTTAACCCGTAGTGATGAGGACCTAGGTTCGAAACCTATCCTGCTTATTTTAGATCGTGTTAAAATCCATTCAGATATGAAAAAAATTTGATTTTTTACGTTCTGTCCGAATTAAGAACTGAGGTCATATAATGCGTTTTTCTTAAAGTCTGTATTATACGTTTCTCTAAAACTGTGTATTATATATTTTTCTAGTGTTTCACTAACGTTTCAGTTTCAAAGCACAGAATGTATAAGCTTCATATAATAATATTTATAGCTCAAACTATTTAAATAAATGTTTATTTTTTCATAAAAAAGTTGTATTCATTTGGAAATGTTACTATAGCATAGAAACAATGTCTAATAAATCTTTTTTTTTTTTTTTTTTATCCTCCACACATTTTATAAAAATTGCTTCGTTTTATAAAACTGACATATTTGTGGTATAACCCTTTTTGCCAGTGAAAAAATATGAATGTCTAAAATATACAAAGTCATTCACCGTAAATATAACTTTCGTATTTCCTAAGAATATTTATTCAAATTTTTAAAGCTGCAATTTCACATGACTGCATTTCATGACATGGAAAATTTCAGATCATTTGCAGTTTGTGTCTATCGTTGCAGTTTTCGTAACTCTATTTATTGTAACAAAATTTATGTGAAATAATTTTTTTTAAGACTATAGTTAGTATATTATAGCATTTTTATAATAAAATAGCGTTAAAAATTTACAATTACCCAATTATGGAGGTATTATTTTATTCTAACTAAGTAGAGACTGAAAAGATAATAAAAAGGATAAATAATTCATTTGCTACAATTTTTCAAAACTTAGAAAAACAATTTCAAAATTAGCATATTGTGACCATCACAAGATTTTCATCTACATTTTTCTACTCAAATTCACTCAATACATAAAATTTATTAAAACTGTTATTTACGAAAACTATCTTTCGATTTCCATCCTAGAGAAGTGTAACACTATATATCCAAAGAAAGTCAGTTCTGTTCTCTATAAATGATTTTTTAAAAAATACGCTTATTATTATTATTATTATTATTATTATTATTTTCTAAAGTTTATTATTATTATTATTATTATTATTATTACTAGCAAGCTTTGCCCGCTTCGCTGGGCACAATGCTTAAATGAGTAGTCAAAATCCCATAATATTATTAATAACCTACGTTAAAGTTCTGTGTTCGTTAGAGGTTTTTCCCGATCGCAATGTGAGGAGTCTGGGTCCACACTGCCTTCGGCAGCAACTCACCCGTTTCTTACTTCCCCTTCCCCAGCTGGTAAGTTCGAAGTTTTGCGAAATCCCACCAAAGTTCATAATGCGTGCACTAAATCAACATCCACACACCGAAATTCGCAATTCTAAGATAATTTAAAGCAAATCCAAACGGGAAAACGTGATTTTACTCGTGCGCATTGCCCCCATAATTTCAATGATTACGTGACATTGTCGGACGACTTTTATAAGGTCCTGTACATGTACATTAATTATTGTCAAAGCACACATTTTCTTCTAAAAGCATGATTTAAAGCATCTCAATAATGTATGTTAATTTCATTCTGATAAATGCAGTGTAACCATGTTAATGTGAATTTAAACGAAAATCACCCATTGGCCGTAATGATAAGAAAAACGTTGGTACGTCCTTGTACATGAACTACAAATATTATACATACCCAAACTATACAGCTGATTCTGTGTGGCTCACGAACATGTGTACCAAATTGCAAATCAATAGCGTGACATTTGCGGCCGCTTTTGCTAGGCAAACATACATACATACAGACAAAGGCATTTTGGGTACCCATTCTCAACATAGCCACCACTGATGTTTCGGCAATAATAAAACTAGTGTATCTGCAGATTGAAGCCTCAGAGTCCCAGCAGATCATTTTTGTTTCTTCCACACTATTTAAAATAATTATATACATAGTCGAACCTCGTTAACGTGAACACGCTTAACGTGAATTACTTTCAACATGAATTGTTTCCACAATCCCCGTTAAAATGAAGATTAGTTTCTGAGTTACTGATAACACAAACTACTGATAACATGAAAAAACTTTTTATTCCCCTTGAGATTTACGTTAAAGGGATTTGACTGTATATATGTATATATTATTATTATTATTACTATTATTATTATTATAACTCGCTACATAGCCATATACGTTTCTGAGGGGAGGGGGGGGGGGGCTACAACCCCCCGTTGTATCTATCTGTCCATATCTATCTCTCTAGATATTTATCTGGTATATATTTCCTTGTCATTCATAGCCTTGTATTAATCCCTTGTAACTCATAAGTACTTGTGCCAAATTTGCTGCTAAATGATTAAATAGCGTATCAGATTTTTTTTTTCTTTGTAGCACTGTAAACTTATTACCATTTCTATGACTACCATTTCCCACAGAAAGCATCTTTTAAATATTTTAATAACGTATAATGAATTTATCAAACCATGGTAAAATGCACTTATAAGAAATACCGTCTATGAACCATAATGGTGCGAAATTCTTTTACATGTTCTTAAATACAAACCACAATAATTATATACACTAGCACTAATAAAGAGTGTAAAATACAACTAACTCATTGTATCTCATTTATATTTGAGCCAAATTTGACATCATTTGGATGATTACGGAATTTCATTGGAACTATTTTGCGTGACCTTTAAATAAATTATTCAGTATATAGATACCTTTTTTTTTCCCTAGAGAGTACATATTTTTAAGAATCTTAATAATGTATGTCACCTGTATCACGTTGAAAGCAGCATAATCGCGTTAAAATGCACTTAAACAGAAATCTGTCCATAGGCTCTAATGTCACGAAATTATGTTGTGTGTCCCTGTAAACGAGCTATAAACATCATATGCAACCAGTACAAATTATATAACTTATTCTATGTAGCTCATGAAAAATTGTTTGAAATTTGACATAATTTGGATGATTACCAGGCATTTTCGAAACACTTTTGTAAGGTCCTGTATATGAATTATCAAGTCTAAGCACACATTTTCTGCAGAAAACATTGCAGTTAAGCAACTCACTAAAGTGTGTTGATTTCATTTGTTGAAAGCAATGAAACCATGTTAAAATGTGCTTAAACGAAATTCTGCCCGTAGGCCTTAATGATAAGAAAAACTTTGGCGTGTCCCTATACACTATCCATAAACAATACAGACACCAAAAAATATACAGCCATTTCTGTATAGCCCCTAAACATGTGTACCAATTTACAAATCAATTGGGGGATATGTGTGGCCAGTATTGCAATACATATAAATTCTGTCCACAGGCCGTAATGATAAGGAAAAATTTGGTGCGTCCCTGTACACGAACTACTAAAAGTATACACAACCAAAAACATACATCTAATTTATGAACATGTGTACCTAATTGCAAGTCAATATCGTGATTTTTGCGGCCGCTATCGCGAGACATACATACATACATATAGACTAACAGACAAAAGCATTTTGAGTCCCCACTCTCAACGTAGAAGCCTCCACTGACGTTTACGCAATTATTACAATAGTTCTTTCTGTTCAGCTAATTATCCAAATCATGCTGCAATGAATTACTAATAAAATATAAAATATAATACATATAATACAAAAATAAGATGGAACCTCAAAAACCTAATTTCAAAAATGTAATGTAGTTGTTTTTATGAGTAAAATACACCATTGAACTAATAATTGTAAGATAACAGATGCTTCGATAGATATTTCAAAGCATGCCATTTTTCGTGAATATTTTTAATAATAACACGTTAGAATTTTAAAGGAAAAATCTTTTAAAGAATGCTTTTTAACGCTTTAAAGACTCTAAGTATGACAAGCTTTCTACAAAAATAATTAAAGTACATAAAACTGAGAGAAAATTTCTTTTCGTGAAATTTTGAGATTGAAAGGTCTTAAATTTATTTTTATATTATGTATTTTGTTCTTAAAAAACTGAATAGAATTTTTGGCATTAAAAATAAATTTGCTTTTTTTTCAAAATTTTGTTTTAAAAAATGAATTAATAATAAATAAATAAATCTTTGTACAAATGAGCGATTTGTCAATTCTTGGGAGAAAAAAAAAAATCATAAAAAATTTTATTAAAATGCTCGAAGCAGTTTGCTTTTTATATGTTTTCTCCTAGTTCGAAGAACATGTTGTTGTTGGTAACAAATATTTTTCCCGGTTACATAATCTTTCAAATTTATTTCTAATTATTTAAAATTGTTATCATTAGTTTTTATCAAAATAATCAAAGCCCTTTACTATCTGTGATGTCATGTCTCCTTTTTTACTAGCGAAGAATACGTTAGAGATTAAAACTAATTTCAGCGGCAACAACAAACAGTCAGATTGAGTTCTATGCACAAAAATCTCCTAATCTTTGACCTTTCACGTAAATAGTCAAAGCACTTTGCATTCAGTACATTTTTTTTTTTTTTTTTTTTTTTTTTTTTTTTTTCGAATTCTTTAATTTCAGATTTGCAGATATAGGCATCTTTAGCTAAAAGTATGGTGACATAACGGATTAAGCCCGATTGCCCATGCTAGGGATCTAGGCCTAGAGGGAATATTCTCAGTTGCGATCGTTTTTAAGGGTCTTATCCTGTATTCATGAGAGTTCGGAAAAAGCCATTAAAAACTCCGAACAGCTAGACCGACGAGTGCGACTGGAATTTGAACCCGACACATTTTGTTTACTTAGTGTCGTCTACTTTCGTACTGTCCAACATCGCTTTCTGTGGAATATTGGCACGCAGCCAAAAAAGACGAGTCTAAATGGAGCGATCTAGTAGGGAGGAGGAACTAATAGCGGAGGGGTTTTTCTTGACGCGTTTTTCGTTCTCCTTCATTTCCACGTGATAGTGACTGCGCTTCATACTCTTTCTTTTTAAAGTATTATTTTCGTTCTAGAATTTGTGAATTCGACTTGCGTTTGAAAAAAATTGTTTTTAAATTAGATAGAATGGCTGGAACATCTAAGTCTAAAGGATTTCGAAGTAATTCGAAAGAAATTATTTATAATGTTATTAAAGTGTGTGATGAAGAAGCACGTTTAGGGAGAGTAAAAATTCCTATAACCCAGTCTTCGAAACGCGCGAGCATGCTTACAGGAATTTCTTTATCAAGTGTGTATAACATTAGAAAACAAGCAAACGATGAGGAAAATCCTGAATTCTGCTCTCCACAAAAAAAGCAGAAAAGAGAATCTACATCTCATTTGAAAATCGATTCCTTTGATATTGATGTGATAAGAAGAACAGTGCGGGATTTTTATATAACAGAGAAAAAAGTTCCAACAATATCGAAACTGCTTCCCGTGATCAAAGAAAAAATAAATTTTGCTTGGGGAAGAGAAACTTTGAGAAAAATTCTCCACGAGATCGGATTTAGTTGGAAGAAAACTCAGAATAAAAGAAAAATTCTTATGGAAAGATCCGACATAGTTTTATTAAGAACAAAATTCTTAAGGAGCATCAAGCAATATAGAGATGAGAAAAGGCCTATCGTTTACATAGATGAGACATGGGTGGACAGCAATCTCACATTTGGAAAATGTTGGCAGTCTTCCGAAATTTTTGGAGTTGTAGAAACAGAAAATGCATCTCGCCGTGTTATTGTTTTATGTGCAGGTGGAGAAATGGGTTTTTTACCCAATACCAATTTAATTTATAAAGCGAATGCTTCAACGGGAGATTATCACGGGCAAATGAATTCTGCGATTTTTGAGAAATGGGCCCGAGAGAAATTAATCCCAAATCTCCCTCCTAAATCAGTTCTAATCATTGATAATGCTCCTTATCACTCTATACAATTGAACAAGCCTCCCAATTCATCCCAGAGGAAAGAAGAGATAATGGATTGGCTTGCAAAAAATAATATTTCTTTTTGTTCTTCTAGCAGAAAAATCGAACTACTAGATATTGTAAAACGAAACTCACCAGCAGTTAAAACATATAAATTTGATTCTTTGATGGAAGAGCATGGACATTCGGTTTTGCGCCTCCCACCATATCATTGTGATTTGAATGCTATTGAATATGCATGGGCCGAGTTAAAAAATTATGTGCGAAATCACAATGCTACTGGAGATCTAGCGATGTCCAATTTATTAAAAATTTCCGAAGAAGCCATCAGCAGTATATCAGAAAAGAACTGGCAAAATTACTGCAAACACGTACTTAATTTAGAAAAAGAATATTGGGATAAAGACGGAATTATCGAAGAATTATGTGATCCTATTTGTTTCTCTGTTAATTCCGATACAGAAACGGAAAGTGACTCGGAATATTCCTCTAATGAATAATTAACGTATAAATAAGAATAAAAGATGTAAGTTGTTACATTAATTTTCAAATTAAATTTGTATTTATTTATTTTCCAAATTCTAATATATGTTTTTCTATACAAGGAATATAAATATTTCCGTGTCATTTCTTTTTCTTTTTTTTATTCACATCATATTTTTATTTATATATTTTGAAATCTTTACTTTTCATTTGTTCATTAATTTAGTTGCTTTTAATTGTTACAAATTGAAAATGTATTTATTTATTTTAATGATTAAACGCATTTATTTTTTAATTGCGTAAAATCAAAAGATTCCAAATTATACTAGGAAATGTTTTTATACTTTTTAATTTAAATTATCTCAGATTAGAATGGAGAGAGACAGAATTTACATATTTTGATGATTCATATGTATGTGTTTCTTAATTTAATTGCATATGTATATTACAAACTAAATATGATTGATTCATGTTTTTTATATGAATAAAATATATATACTTAATCTTTCATTAAAATAATTAAACGAATATTAAATTTTATTTAATAAAATAAATATTTAATTATTTTTAAAAAATGCACAAAATCAAAAGAATAATAAATTTTTGAAAACTAATTATATCGAAAATGAACAAATTATTCTTGAATATCTGCATCTGAATGATTCAGTGGCAAGCATCAGCTTGAACCCCTTCCAACAAATCGACTCGTCGGTTTCCGCCTGTAAACCGGAAGTTTACCTTTCCACCTAATCGGTGGTTAGACAGTACATTGGATAGTCTACTTTGGAAATACTGCTCTGGTAGATAGAATCCGACATCACTCATCTACTTTAGACTGAACTTAAGAGCTAATACTTTTTAAGGTCTAGTACTAAAAAGTATATTTATTTTCAACTAGCAGGCTTTGCCCAAAGTTCTCGCTGTGCTTGGCAGACGTTTTTCCCGCTCGCAATTTGAAGAGTTCGGGTCCTCACTGCCTTCGGCAGCAACATACCCGCTTCTTACTTCCCCTTCCCCAGCAGATAATTTTGCGAGATCCCACAGATCCCATAGATTTTCCAAGACAAATTTAACGCTAAAAGGGGATCCTGAATTTGCTCCGTCGTAACACCTCCCCCCCCCCCCAAAAAAAAAAAAGAAAGAAAAGAAAATGTGTTTTTGGAAATATCCTAAACAAGACACATGGCTTCTTTTGATACCTTTGTAGCATTTTTAGTAAAGCTCAACTCAAAAATCCGGTACTTCTAAGATTTCCCCCCGAAAAACGAATTTTCCCCTCCCTCCTGTAAGAACTAAAATTCCAAAATCGAAAATAATGTTTTATTTATACTCAAATCTACTCTCCTCATGTGCAATTTTTTTACGGCGAAGTAATTTGGGGCCGAGTTATACTTACAAACGTTTTTCTGCTTCCTGCACCCACAGGGAAAGGGGGGGGGTGAATTTCAATTAATCTCGTTATCGTTCGACACCACTCCTGGAGTGGTGAACGGTCCCTCCTCACTGTTAATAAATCTTTAGAAGTCGGATGCATATAAACAGTCCAAGCACCAAGATTTGTGACTGTAGCTCTCATAAATTTCCCAGGACAAATTTAGCGCTAATAGGGGTGGCTCGAACTTGCCCTGCGTAACACATCCGCCCATCCCCCCTACCAACCCCCCCCCCAAAAAAAAAAAAAAAAAATATATGGTAGGTCGCAAAAATCAAAAATGTGTTTTGGAAATATCCTAAAGAAGACGCACGGTTGTTTTCAAAATCTTTGTTCGATTTTTGGTAGAGTTCTACACATAAATCTGGAATTTGCAAAATTTCCCTCCCAAAATCGATTTTCACCCTCCCTCCCTTAAAAATTAAAGTTTCCTAAATCGCAGATAATGTTTCATTTGTACTCATGTGTAGTCTCTTCATGTGCAATTTCTTCACTGTGAAGTAATTTGGAGCTGATTTATGCTTACAAAGGTGCTTTTACCTTATGTGCCCCCAAGGGGGAAATGGAGGTAATTTCGATAAATTCTGTTACCTTAGGTGTAGGATACATATAAACAATCCAAGCACCAAAATTCGTAACCGCAGCTCCCATAAATTTCTCAGGACAAGTTTAGCACTGAAAGGGGTGTCTCAAAAAAAAAAAAAAAAAAATTGCAAATCACAAAAAAAAAAAAAAAAAAAAAAAAAAAGCTTTTTTGGAAATATCCAAATGAAGTCCCATAGCTTTTTCCAACATCTTTGTTCAATTTTTGGTAGAGTTCTACTCAAGAATCCGGAATTTGCGAAATTTTCCGCTAAAAGCCAATTTTGCGCTCCCTCCCCTTAAAAACTCAAAATTCCTAAATTGCACATAACGCTTTATTTTTACTCATGTCTAGTTTCTCCATGTGCAATTCTTTTACTGTGAAGAAATTTGGAGCCGAGTTATGTTTACAAACGTGTTTTTGAATTTTGCCCCCTCAGGAGAGGAACGGAAGGGAATTTCAAAAACGTTGATAGATATAATTTTAAGTTGAGTAAAGATCTAAATTTCTGCCAAGCGCCGTTGAATTTCGTCCAGCCGTTCTCAGGTGATACCCGGACAAATATAGTGTTACAGGCATACAGACACGATGACACACACACTCACACACGCAAAGACAAAATTTTCTGAAGTCATTTTTGGCTTTCATGGTGTGTAAAACGTGAAAATATCGTAAAAAAAAAAAAAAAAAAAAAAAAAAAAAAAAAAAAAATCTGACAAATTTACAGACAAAAGTCTGATTTTATTAATATGGACTAGCGAGCTTCGCCCGCTAGATGAATCACTATAATGACTGAATTCTCAAAATCTCTCAAACACTATAATTAATGAATCACTAACAGTAACTTTTAGTGTTAAGAAAAGAAAGTTTAAAAAAAATCATTTCTGATTGGGTAAAAAGTCGGCCCGGGTCCCCACTGCCTTCGGCATCGAAGTCCCGTGCGCGCTGCGCGCGCACAACTTCCGGGATACACGCGCTGCGCGCGCGTATTCCTTCCCTGGCCCTTCGTGCCCCCTAAAAAAAAATAATTTCTGATCGGGTAAAAACTCACACCGGGTCCGCACTGCCTTCGGCAGCGCAGACCCATGCGCGCTGCGCGCAAACATAAGAAGGTATACGTGCGCTGCGCACATATTCCTTCTCAAGTCAAATTTTTATTCTTAAAAAAAGAAAATTTAAAAAATCGTTTTTCATCGGGTACAAAGTCGGACCAGGTCCCCACTGCCTTCGGCACCGTAGTCCAGTGCGCGCTGCGTGCGCCTACTCCTTCCCTGATCTTTCGTGCCCCTTAAAAAAAATCATTTCTGATCGGGTAAAAACTCATACCGGGTCCCCACTTCCTTCGGAAGCGCAGTCCCATGCGCGCGCACGTGTGAAGGTATACGCGCGCTGCGCGCACATATTCCTCCTCAAATCAAATATTTATTCTTTAGAGAAGAAAATAAAAAAAAATCAATTCTTATTGGTTAAAAAGGTCCAAAATTGGTTAAAAAGTACCCACTGCCTTCGCCAGCGCAGTCCCGTGCGCTCTGCGCGCGCACAAGTTAAGGGATACACGCGCGGTGCACGCCTATTTCTTCTCCACCCGTTCAGGCCCTCTTAATTAACCTACGTATACCAATTTTGAACGATCTAACTCATTTGGCTGAGATGCCAAAGAAAACGTAATCAGGACACCTCAAAACGTGTAAATCTAGTAAAAACTTTCGATAATTTAAAAGAACTTTAAAATACCTTTCGAATGATGTATTAAAAATAATTGAATCATAATTAGAAATTGAAATATTGAAATTTGAAAACATTACAGCTCCATCTGGCGGTAGAAATTTCTGTGTTCCACTGTTCGATTCCAATTTAAAAAAGCTTTCCAATGATGTATTATTTCTGAAATTATTTTAATTAGTAGCTGAAATACGAAAGAAAACGTAATCAGGACACCTCAAAACGTGTAAATCTGCTGAAAACTTTCGATAATATAAAAGAACTTTAAAATATCTTTCGAATGATGTATTAAAAATAATTTAATCATAATTAGAAATTGAAATATTGAAATTTGAAAATATTACAGCGCCATCTGGCGGTACAAATTTCTGTATTCCACTGTTCGATTCCAAATGAAAAAAGCGTTGTAATGATGTATTACTTATGAAATTATTTTAATTAGTAGCTGAGATACAAAAGAAAACCTAATCAGAACCCCTCAAAACGTGTAAATCAGGTGAAAACTTTCGATAACATAAAAAAGCATTAAAATATCTTTCAAAGATGTATTAAAAATAATTTAATTATAATTAGAAATTGAAATTTTAAAGTATTAAAGCGTCATCTTGCGGTAGAAATTTCTGTAATGTACAGTTCGATTCCAAATCAACAAAGCTTTCTAATGATGTATTACTTATGAAATTATTTTAATCAGTAGCTGAGATACAAAATAAAACTGATGCGGGCGACCTCAAAACGTGTAAATCTGGAGAAAACTTTCGATAATATAAAAGAACTTTAAAATATCTTTCGAATGATGTATTAAAAATAATTTAATCATAATTAGAAATTGAAATACGCGTATTAGAATAAAATTTAATTTGGAATTAAAATGTAAACCTTTTGTTTATTGACGAAAATCGATGAAATTTCAACTGCAAGTTTATTTTGTGGTGTTAAGATTTTATACCAAGTGTCGTGTGCGAATTCTAAAAATTCAAGAAAATAGAAATTTGCAATTTCTATGTTACCATAGGAACCTTGCCTGCGCTGCCTTGGGCAGCGCAGACACATGCGCGCTGCGCGCGCACGTGTTCAGGTATACGCTCCCTGCGCGTACATATTCCTTCTTAAATAAAATTTTTATTCTTAAGAAAAGAAAAGAAAAAAAATCATTTGTCATCGGTTAAAAAGTTGAACCGGGTCCCCACTGCCTTCGGCAGCGCAGTCCCGTGCGCGCTGCGCGCACAAGTTAGGGGATGCACGCACGGTGCACGCCTATTTCTTCTCCACCCTTTCAGGCTCTCTTAATAAACCTACGTATACCAATTTTGAACGATCTAACTCATTTGGCTGAGATGCAAAAGAAAACGTAATCAGGACACGTCAAAACGTGTAAATGGGGTGAAAACTTTCGATAATTTAAAAGAACTTTTAAAAATCTTTCGAATGATGTATTAAAAATAATTTAATCATAATTAGAAATTGAAATTTGAAAATATTACAGCGCCATCTGGCGGTAGAAATTTCTGTATTCCACTGTTCGATCCCAATTGAAAAAAGCTTTCTAATGATGTATTACTTATGAAATTATTTTAATTAGTAGCTGAGATACAAAAGAAAACTAATTCAGGAGACCTCAAAACGTGTCAATCTGGTGAAAACTTTCGATAATATAAAAAAAACTTTAAAATATCTTTCGAATGATGTATTAAAAAAAATTAATCATAATTAGAAATTGAAATATTTAAATTTGAAAATATTACAGCGCCATAAAAGAAAACTGATTCAGGACACCTCAAAACGTGTAAATCTGATGAACACTTTCGATAATTTAAAAGAACTTTAAAATAACTTTCGAATTATGTATTAAAAATAATTTAATCCTAATTAGAAATTGAAATATTGAAATTTGAAAATATTACAGCGCTATCTGGCGGTACGAATTTCTGTATTCCACTGTTCGATTCCAAATGAAAAAAGCGTTCTAATGATGTATTACTTATGAAATTATTTTAATTAGTAGCTGAGATACAAAAGAATATCTAATCAGGACCCCTCAAAACGTGTAAATCGGGTGAAATCTCGCGCGCATCGTGCGTGGTATACACCTATTTCTTCCCCACCCTTTCAGCTCCTCCATATTAACCTACGTATACCAATTTTGAACGGTCTAACTCAATTAGCTGAGATGCAAAAGAAAACCTAATCAGGAGACCTCAAAACGTGTAAATCAGGTGAAAACTTTCGATAATATAAAAAAACATTAAAATATCTTTCAAATGATGTATTAAAAATAATTTAATTGTAATTAGAAATTGAAATTTTAAAATATTAAAGTGCCATCTTGCGGTAGAAATTTCTGTAATGTACAGTTCGATTCCAAATCAACAAAGCTTTCTAATGATGTATTACTTATGAAATTATTTTAATTAGTAGCTGAGATACAAAAGATTGATTCGGGACACCTCAAAACGTGTAAATCTGGTGAAAACTTTCGATAATATAAAAGAACTTTAAAATATCTTTCGAATGATGTATTAAAAATAATTTAATCATAATTAGAAATTGAAATACACGTATTAGAATAAAATTTAATTTGGAATTAAAATGTAAACCTTTTGTTTATTGACGAAAATCGATGAAATTTGAACTGTAAGTTTATTTTGTGGTGTTAAGATTGTATACCAAGTGTCGTGTGCTAATTCTAAAAATTCAAGAAAATAGAAAATTGCAATTTTTTATCCCACTTAAAATACATCTGATTATCAACGGCAGGTGTTTTTTTTTTTTTTTTTTTTTTTTTTTCGTTTCCGAGCAAAGATCTCTCTTCCTTGAAGTGGTTCCTATGGTAACATTATGGAAGCGATATCTATATACAAAAAAAAAAAAAAAAAAAGAAAAAGAAAAAGAAAAGAAATGATTTATCTCTAAACGCTTTTGAGTTATAAAATGTTTTGTGAAAAAATCGATGTTTCGTAAAATCTAAAAATATGGATCGCTAATCCGTATTTTGTAAAAATGTTTACATGGTTCGAAAGAGGATTAAATGGCCTTTTTTTATATGCCAGTTGTTAAGAAATGGAACAGTTACTCGGTCGTACAGGGCGTTTCAAAAAAGACGATCGCGAAAAAGAGAATTTTTCGACCCTTTTTAAAACTTTTTTTAAAAATATAAAAAATCCGTATTTAAAAAAAAAAAAAAATTGTACCGTAAGAATCGGTAATAAATGCTTTTTCTGTTGTTTGAGGTGTATTTCGATATCTCGAACCGTTCAAGCAGGATCGCTTTACAAAAAACCACGAAATTTTCTCTGTTTGCTATTTCTTTTGAGGTAGGCTGTTCTGTAAGGAAATGGCGGTCGGCTGCGATTTCGAATCGTTTTTTCGTTCGACATGGGTCGATATTTTAATTAATATCTCCGCTAATTAGGGTCGCATCGTTTAGCAAATTAGATAACCTACATCTGCGATAAATTCTCTGTCCGTCGGTACCTGTTCGAAGTCCGTGCGACCATTAGCGGCGGAGCCTTTTTTGTTTCAAGCCGTTTCTCACAGACACACACACACACAGACACAGACAGAAACACACACGCGTACAGATTTTAATAATATAAGGAGATGGTAGAGAAATTTTCGTAGTACACCAAGATTTCCAGATATATTATACTATATTTGATATATGACATTTTGAGAAAATTACTATCACATATTTGTTCCTTCGCAAATCGACAGCTCTCTAACAACTCTTGTTTTGTCGATTCCTAAACACAGTGTTAGATTTTGACTGTGTCTCTTTTCCTCTACATGCTCGAAAAAATCACCATTCCCCTCAATACAAAATAACTGCTTTCTATACTCAGAAACCTTTGGACAGCCCCTACCTGCCTGGTCTCGGCCAAGCTTAACAGGTTTGGTGTGCTGATGCTTTCTGTACTTATATTTATACTAACAGGCTTTGCGCACTTCGCTGGACACTTTACCTAAATGTGTTGTCAAAATCCCATATCATTATTAATAACCAAAGTTAAAGTTCCCGCTGTGTTCGGTAGAGGTCTTTCCCGCTCGCAATGTGACGCGCCATGGCCCTCACTGCCTTCAGCAGCTACTTACCCACTTCTTACTTTCCCTTCCCCAGCGGGGAATTTCTGAAATTTCCACCCGAAAAACAATTTTTCCCCTCTTTTTCTTTAAGAATCAAGAATTCCAAAATCGTACATAATGTTTTATTTATACTCAAGTCTAGTCTCCTCATGTGCAATTTCCCCACCTCGAAGTAATGTGGAGCCAAGATATGCTTATAATTTTTTTTTTCTTCCTGCCCCCATCAGGAAAGGGAGGGGGGAGGATTTCGATAAATCCTGTTACTTTAGGGTTCGGATACATATAAGCAATCCAAGCACCGAACTTCGTGACCGCAGTTCTCATAAATTCCCAGGACACGTTTAACGCTAAAAGGGGGTGTCTCGAATTTGTCCTTCATAACACATACTCCCTCCTCCACCCCTCCCCCCCCCGAAAAATATGGCAGATCACAAAAAGTCAATCCTAAATATCTTAAAGAAGACGCATGGTTGTTTTCAACATCTTTGTTCCATTTTTGGTAGAGTTCTACTGAAAAATCCGGAACTTGCAAAATTTCCCGCCAAAAAACGATTTCTCCAATCCCTCCACTTAAAAACCGAAATTTCCTAAATCCCAGATAATTGTTTATTTGTACTCATCATGTGTAGACGCTCCATGTGCAATTACTTCACTGTGAAGTAATTTGAAGCCGAGTTATGCTTAAAAGGTTTTTTTACCTTCTGCTTCCCTCCCTCCCCCCGAAGGTGGAAAGTGGGTAATTTCGATGAATCACGTTACTTTAGGTGTTCTGTTGGATACATATAAACAATCTAAGAACCAAAATTCGTGGCCGCAGCTCCCATAGGTTTCTCAGGACAAATCTAGCGCTAAAAGGGATGTCTCGATTTTGACACTCGTAACCTAAGAAAGTCACATAGCTCTTTTCAACATCTTTGTTTTATTTTTGGTAGAGTTTTACTCAAAAATGCGGAATTTGCGGAATTTCCCGCCAAAAAACGATTTTCCCCCTCCATCCCCTTAAAAATCGAAAATTCCTAAATCACATATAATGTTTTATTTGTACTCATGTCTAGTATTCCCATGTGCAATTTCTTAACTGTGAAGTAATTTGGAGCCGAGTTATGCTTACAAACGTGTTTTTCACTTTTGCCACCCGGGAGGGGGGGGGGACGGGGAGGAATTTTGAAAAAAGTTGATAGATATAATTTTAAGTTGAGTAAGGATCTATCTTCTTGCAAAGCACCGTTAAATTCCGTCAAGCCGTTCTCACGTGATACCCGGACAAAAATAGCGTTACAGACAGACAGACACGTTGACACACACACACACACACAGACATAATTTTCTGAAGTCATTTTTGGCTTTCACGGTGTGTGAAACGTGAAGTTATCGCATTTTTTTTTTTTTTTTTACTCTGACCAATTTACAGACAATAGTTTGATTTTATTAATACAGATAGTACTTTAACTTTGCTCTGTTTCTACTAATGGTTTTAATAGTTATTTTAATGCAAAACATAGTATTTTTTAAAAATTTCTGCAACTTTTTTGTTCTTAAGAATAAATTGCATTAAAATACTTATACCAGATATTTAATTATTTATACAAAATAAAACGTTAACTATCTTGAGGAAGAAAAAAAAATTGTTGTTATATAACTCCAGATACTTTCAAAGCCTCACAAATGCCTATAATGAATGATCAAGTAGAGAATCTAACATAATTACTTAACTATATTCCATTTACATTTCTCAGAATTGCGAAGCATTTAGGTTTTATTCTTCATTCAATCGATTCCCTTTAAAATAAAGTTTATATATACGCATAAAATTCATACATTTGTATTTTCTTATACTTAGTAATCGGAAGTATTATGAAAGCAATTTATGAAATTCATGTTGTATCTCGTACTTCTCAAAAACGATTGGCGTAGAATATTAAAAATTTATATTAAAGACTGTTATAATCATAGATATAGTAATATACGTAGATCTAGCATCCCCATGTTAGCGAGTAAATATATTGAGAAAAAATGTTTTGGCATCAGCCATTAGAAGGTATTGAAAAAAAAAAAAAAAGAATTTCAAGCAGTATCTAGAGTTTTTAATTCATTTTTAGTACATAAATCATTCATAAATTTTATTTGCAAAATAATTCGTGTGTGTTCCCGAGTATATTTACTCGGGGAAAGACGACCATTAGTAGGTAAAATGGCCGTCTTTGCCCCCAAGTGAAAAGGAATCACATTTTTCCCCTCTATGCTCAATCTATATATTTCTACTATATCTAAAGTTATAATATCTAGTTACATACTTCCGATTTCGGTCTTAAATGATCTTCCGCTCTAAAGAAATTCGAAATTTTACAAGCTTTTTCGTACCTTTCCTCACGAGACTCAAAAAAGTTTGGACGTTTGTGTGTTTATAAACCACACACGAAAATGTAATGTTTTCGTAACAATGTGTATAATTAAATGAGTGTACAAGAAAGTCATGAGTTGTCTATATTGCAAAACATGTATGCTTGTTTTAAAATTTAGTTGTGCACTTCCCTATTTGATAGATATATGACTTTCTGTTTAAGAGATGTCAATTAAAATTAAAAATATTGAGTTATTATATGATTTCTGGTTTCAGATATTTCAATACAGGCTAGTAATTAAAGCCCATATTAACATTGTTATAAAGAACAAAGCTCCTTATCTTGGAATAAATGAAGGTTTTCCTCTATATTATTCAAGTAAAACTTTGTAAAAAAAATTTTTGGATGAGTTTTTGCCGTTGGAAATTGAAATTAAGGTTGATATAATATAATATACCCCATCATCCCTGAAAGGATTAAGTCTGAGTTGCGTGTGTTTGTCAACGATAGATTACATAATAAGCTGTTGATTACTTTTCTTACACAAGTGGTATTAGTGCTCTGTGGTGTATACAACGCTATTTTTGTGACTTTTGTGGGCAATTAATAGTTTTATTAGATTATTTTTGGAATCTTCTCCGAATAAAAGAAATTCACTGACTACAACCTGTTTGTGTGTTTATAAACCACACTCGAAAATGTAATGTTTTCGTAACAATATGTATAATTAAATGAGTGCACAAGAAAGTCATGAGTTGTCTACATTAGACTGCTTAATTTATAATGCATATTAAGAAAAAGTTATCACAAAAAAAATTTGTTGAAAGTTTTGTAGTAATATTTTAAACTTCATTCAATACATATATATTTAGAAGAATAAATCTTCACCTGAAAAAATTTTAAAGTCAAATTATGTAAATCTATGTTTGAAAATTCTAAAACCTTAATAAGAATCTTTTTTTTCATTCATTGAAGGAATTCTCTAAGAATATCTTCTTTTCAAATAACTTAGTTAAAGTAATTCAGATTTCTTTCTCCCCTTGTTATCTTGGATAAATTTTTAGCTTTAATAATGTTAAAGGAGCTTTTCCGAAAAATTTCTGAAATGCTGTTTGGATGAGAAGTCATAAGAAACTCTTGTTCTATCCTCTATCGACAAGAAAAAAAAAAGAAACTGTAAAAGAAAGGAAGTTCTTTTAACTAAGTATTTTTATTTTACGTTCTTAATGTGTAATTAAATTCTTCCTTGAGAAGTTTTTTTTTTTTTTTTTTTTTTTTTTTAGTTAGCTAAGAAATTTTACTACAAAAATATAAAAGAAATCCTTAAATTACATTTTACACTATTTCAAGAAATTGAAGTTTTATAGATTGTAAATTAATTAATAATAAAAAATAATAATAAAAGAAGGAGAAGAAGACGAAGAAAGAAGGAAAAAAAATATGATGGGGGCACCCGATGACTTCCTTATACGACCATCGAAACGAAAAGATTGACATTTTCGTGTGTGTAATTGGTTCCTATTTAAACAGGCTGATTCCAGCCCACAAATATTCCCGACAACATGCCACAAAAGCTATTACTCGGACAACTAAAGTCCCGATTAGGGTTATATACACCGCAGAAAAATATCGAATGTTTAGGAACAGCTAAATTCAGAATCTCTCATTGGCAAATGCATAGCTTAGAGTTCAAAGGAATTCACTTGAATGTCGATGACCCACTTACTCTTTCACGAAAATTAGTGGCAAGAACATTATGTAAAATAATAGTAATAATAATAATAAACTCCATTAAAATTGAGAAAGGGATTATTGATTCTGAAAACCCTGAACCACCAAATATTGTCGCTAATCTCGCCAAGTATCTAAGTTTGTCGACAGTGCAGATTTTGCCCTTAGAAACCTGCCGTTGAATTTGGCAAGGTGGCGACTAAATTTGCTAATAGATGGTAGTTTACGGTTGTTGAAGCTTGGAAACTTTAACTTGAATCGTAATCCATTTCTGAAAATTTCTGGAATGCAGAACTCTTTTCCTCAAAAGTTCTATAAAACACTAACGACTCTATAAAGACGGAAGAGACATTAATGATGATTGTCGACTATAACCAGGAACTGATTTACGGCGGAGCATTCAGGTCACATACCTAGGGCCCATGAAACAAAGGAGTCTCCAAAATATCTTAGATACTTTTTAAAATATCCTTTAAAATCGCAATCCGAAATATATTTTTCATTTGAAAAATTTTCTTGCATATAGTTTCTTTAAATACACCTATTTCATGCCCTTTCACAAATTTTATACCACTCATTTGTTCAAAAAGAGTTTTTTTTTTCTTCACCATTAAACAGATTGTTGACTTTATTGGAATTTATTTAGACAAAATATTGTTCCAAATAAAAGATACAGTAATGATTACTAAAAATGAAAGAGTTATTCTATGTTGCAGATTATTTCCTTTCGATTTCTGTTTTTACACAAAAGTTTTAAAGTATTTCCCAAAAGAAGGAGGTTTTCTTTTCATAAAAAAAAAAAAAAATTAAAACTGGAATTTTAAACAAAAAAATCTTACTTTTACATTTGTTCATATTTATTACAACATTATTTTAAAAACCGCGTTGATTTAAAAAAACAAAAAAAAAAAAAAAAAAAAAAAAGGATTTTGTTAATAATTTTTCTATTAGGTCAGATTTCAAGATCTCAAAATATGAATTCAGGAACTCCTATGATTATTATTTTTTTTTAAGGGGAGGGTGGAACCCCAGTACCTTTAAATTTCCTGTGAACTCCAACCATATAAATCGGTACCTGTCTATTCCATGACGTACCACTTTCTACACGGCATTACAGTTAAAGAGTAAACATATAGCAGATTTTTCATTTCCACAAAGGTGGGCGTTCGTAGACTGTGCGATTTCGCATCCACTTAGCAATTTGACATCCAATTTTGGCAAAAAATTGTAGTTTCGGGTTGCAAGAGTTTGGAAGCTCTAATTTCAAAAAGAGCTGAGTTTTTGAATTTTCCAGTATGATCCATTCGTTTCAGGTCCAGAACTACATACCTCGAAAATTCTATAAAACACTAACAAGATTCTCGATGAGTTAAGTTTCTGTTCATTCTTCGATCTAAACGATAGTTTCTGAGAAGCTGTTCATTAATTAGTTGATCATTGCTCCTGAAGTATAGAAATTCCTGCTCTGAGGTGTATTTAACCTTGCTTACTTGAGTTATGTGGTATAAATGACTGTTTTATTAAACTGTTTCGAGAATATTCATTGATTTTTTTTTATTTTTGGGGTGTAAATAACAGTTTTACTTGACTAGTTCTAAAATGTTCTTTTATCACACACATATTTTAGTATGCATATATTTTTGTAAAAAGAACACAAAGAAAAAATTCTGTGGCTGACACCTAGAAACTGAATTGCAACTCTAGTAAAAAACAGTTCCATGTTATCCTTATAAATTCTAGTCCCCTTTGAAAGTGAGTTCTAGAAACCCCTATTAGAATTCTAGAGCATTTGCCTTGTTATATGGAGGTCAAGAATATTTTCAGATCTGTTCAAATAAATGCGAAAAACCAGAGGGGAGTTTTAGGAACTATAATTCGAGTTTATAGTCTAAATGTAGGAAATCAAGCGGGAATTTCCAAAGGATTCATAATATCCATAATATTGTTTCACCATCTTGAAATGTATAGACTAGAAATTCTCGATCATTTCGTCTATTCAGTTTATTAGCTTACATTATACGCATAGTTCTGAAATCTATATTTCATGTTTAGGGACTCAGAAAACAACTACTTATTCGTTCTAGATGAAGATGATATTTTTTTTTTCTTAGCGAAGTAATAAAATGTTTATCATCAAGACTGAAATTTTTTCTCACTGTTAAATAAAATCACGTTCGTTAAGACATCCCCCAAAAAATTTAACGTAACACATACATAATTCTGTACTGAGATTTTTTTTTTTTTTTTTTTTTTTTTGGGGGGGGGGGGAATAATAATTTTATAGAAAAAAACAAAATGAGCTTTAAATTATTTTAGAATTTAAAACAATAAAAAGAAAAATATTAATGAATCTTACTTGGTATCATATTTTCGAATATCATTTATCATAATTTCATTCCTTTTTTGCATATTATAATTCATAGTTCTAGGCGATATTTCATGTCAAAAATATAAACAAATCCAATCATTTTCTTTCTAATGTAAAATGATAAAAGACTTTTTCTCATCAAATAACATGTCTTTTTTCTCCCAATAAAATGCATCAAATTAATATTTGACATAGAAAGATGAAACGTTCAATAAATGCAATGACTTTCTATGTGCATTGCTGACTCTTATTTTTTTCTATTGAAAATTAGTGCTAAAATTAATCAGAAAAATATTTATATCTTTAAAAGACAAAACAAATTATAGAGGTCTTTTTTTTTTTTTTCATTTTTATTTGATATTTACTTGTTATAACTATTTCTTAGAGTATTTTTATCCAAAGATTTTTTTGTCAAATATCAGAAGAATGAAAATTTTTCTTATAATTGTTGGATATATAGACCAGGACCTTCAAAGTCCGCTTTTTATTAGTCATTACTAAGTAGTTAACTTTTATTTTGTTATATATAATATATATAATTAACTCGATTCATAGTCAAATATGTTTCTGTATAATTGGGAAATAGCTCTCTCAAGCCTACTTGAATATATATGTGTGTGTGCGTGTGTGTGTGTTTTGTCTTTGTGTATGTATGTATGTATATATACATACATACAGAAACACATGACCATACACATACACAAACACAAACACAATACAAAACACAAACACAAACACAATACAAAACACATACACAAACACATACACATACACAAACACCAACTATGAATATAACACTAACAAAAATGCACACCCAGTACTTGCCACTCATAATGTGTAACATACCGAAATTATTTTGTGTAGCGCTATAAACTTATTAACAATTTGCCACCCTTTTTTACATAAACTATGCTTAAAAGCATCTTAATAATTTAACAAATATTCTAAATTCACAGTATTCAATGTGGTGTAAAATGTTAAAATGTACTTAAAAAGAATACCTGCCATAAACAGTGGTGTATGGAAATGTTTACGTTTATGTGTTTCTGTATACAAGCCACAAATGCTACATACAATATATACTAAAAAAATAACTAACCAATATTATATAAATAATAAATATTTATACCAGATATTTTAACCAAATTGTTTTTGTGATTGCTATAGCGATAAATGCACGCACACTGTCAATAAATATTTCATGAATCTCAATTTAGTAAATTTACCATTTTATGATGAAACTTACTCTTTTATCTACGATAATGAAAAATATTTGAAAAATCGCAATAAAAAAAATGGGGACAACAGGGCTAAAACAGAATCTTAGCAGTGAAAGACTAGAAAAAGATATTTAATATTTAAGAAGAAAGACTTAACATATTAGGATTGAATATGTTTCTATCTTATAACGTAAGCCACGCCTTTACACATTTTTTCTAAAACTTTACATTATAAAAAAAAAATGATTTTACATAGTTGCAATTAAATCATTTAAGTTTTTTCTTCAGCAATCGATGTAGTAAATGCCATTGTGATTTATGTTTTCCAGACTCATATATAGAGTCAAATACGAACATGCAAACTACTTTTTTTTAATATTGTTTCAGCGATATAGAGGCAGGACTTGTTTTCTTTGGGAATTCTTTCACAATCTCTCGCATGCATTGCGATAATTTTACAAAAATAAACCAATTTGTATAATAAACATCGAAATGTTGCTTAGAAAACAATAAGAATAACATAATGGTAAATTAAAATAGTTTTTTGTCAAATTATATACCAATATTTACTTGCAGAGGATACAGATTATAACAAGTGACGGCCCCCTAACAGCAATAAATAATTAAATATCACTGTAACTCAAAAAATAATGATAGGAACGAGCTATAAATTTGGAAACCCGTGTTTTTGATGATGCCTGTTCTATTCGTGCAAAAATTAATACAGGTCATAATTCATAATTTTTTCGAATATGAATTTATTAATAATTTTCATAACTCAAAAAAAAAAAAAAAAAAAAAAAATTAAAAATATGCATAGAGTATGTTTGGATACTTCATTCTAACGCATAAAAAAAAAAAAAAAAAAAAATCTATACTTCGAATATAAGCCCGAATATTTTGTAAACTGTAGTATTTTAATAAAAGCTTAAGCCCCAAGTAGAAGTTTAGTAGTTTTTTTACAGCGTTATATTCCATTCATAAATCTATCTCTTCTGAAGATCACAATCAAATAAACATTTATGTTCTAATGAGCGAATTCACTAGCACTTCTCTAGTCTGTTGTCATGGAAACTTGCCAGGTAGTGGATTTCTTTTAAATAAAATAAATTAATAATTCAGCATTGACATGACAAAGATCAAAAGAGTGTCAGACACAATTAAAAAGGTGAGAAAATACTTCAGCATAGTTAAAAGTTATTTGACGAACACTTTTAAGGTGGAAGTGGGAGATGGCAAAAAAAACGTCTGCATTAATAGCTGATTTACTTAAATAGGTTGCTTATCAGTCACAAATTTTCTAAAAGTTGGAAAGTTAATTATCAGTTATTGACACTAAATATTATAAAAAAAAAAAAAAAAAAAAAAAAAAAAAAAGGGGGGGGGATTAAAGGGGACTAATGTGCAAGTTGTACCTGACGGGACTAAAGTGAAAGTTGTACCTCAAGGGACTAATGTGCAAGTTGCACCGAACGAACAAACTATTTCTTTCAACGAAAATGCCTACTAACCCTGGACGATAGGTCTAATATATCGTATCATATTATATATCGTATTTATCGTAATATAACTCAATACTTATTTCGCTTCCTTCTTCGACTCGTTTTAATACGCATTTTAGGTAGATTCCGTATCTACCTATTGCAATGGTTCTCATGACACGACTTCTGGAAAATTTCTTCATATCTTCACCGACCATGACCCCTAGAACCCAAAACCACCCTCCGTTCAAAAGTTTATACATATATATATATATATATGTATAACGCTTTTTCCCATGTTAAGTTGTGAACACGATAACTGGAGTAATTTTTATTTAAATTTAACCAGCTCAGGATATGTTATCAGGACAGTAAAAATCTCGGTCGAGTTCGTAGATGGGGTATCCAGCTCAAAGGGGGTGGAAATGGTGGGGGGTGGAAATTTTCATTTGCCCATAATTTCTTTAATATTGAAAATAGGAAAAAATTTCAAATCAGGCGAATTACCGCCTTACCCTAAAGAACAATTTTTGTGTTTAAACTTTTTCGATAGCTTCAATTGCTTAGAATTTACAAGCTAAAAAGTGATTTTTCGTCAATTGTCATAGAATATTAATAAGAAGAAGGAGCATGCCAATACTCTTAATGCTTACAAACCCCTTCTAGTGAAATGCCAGCCAAAGCTACTTTTGCTACTCAAAACCTTAAAGTGGGGCCATAGAAAAATAATAATATCGCTGTTTGTTGTGGCAACACAACAGCTTATTTGAAACACTTATGCTCCTTCTTCCTTTATTATTATTCTATGTCAATTGTTCTATATAGCGGACATTTTCTATATAGCTATTTCATTGCAAAATTTCATAATCTGATGTTTATGTCACGTGCAAACGATAATAAAAAAGATCACTGAAAATATAATAAAATTTTAATCGTATTTTTAAACAATATAATAATCTGATTAAAAAAAAAAAATTTAAATATGTTTAACAGAAAATATGATGTCACAATTACAACAATGTACTGAACTACTGAGAAAAATGAAATAAAATTTTATCCGTGATTTTAAACAAATAAAATAAAAGTTAATAAATAAATATCATAGAATAATAATAAGGAAGAAGGAGCATGCCAATACTCTAATGCTTACAAACCCCTTCTAGTGAAATGCCAGCGAAAGTTACTTTTGCTCCTCTCAACTTTGAAGTAGGGCACCGATCCTCAGCGCATTTATCTCTGTTTGTTGTGGGTGCTGCCTCGCAGGCTGATTGACAGAGAGACGAGACGATTCAAAAATCTTGCGAACAAGTCGCCAGCCAATAAGATGGAAGCACTGTTACAACCTTATACCCGGCATTCCTGGATTTTACAAACCGAAACCAAAACACGTACGCTCCTTCTTCATTTATTATTATTCTATGATAAATATGTAAAAAAAATCAACATATCTTAGCGCTAAGCAGATTTAGGCTTAGCTTTTTGACATAGACGCTATAATGTAAAAGATAACTGTCATCGTAAAAAAAAAAAAAAAGAATCGTATAAATCGATGCTAAACGAATTAAACTGGCATGATAGAAAAAGTAATAAATTTGGGGACATTTAGGTATTATCCCTTCGACAAATAAACTAGGGACGATTTTAATGAATTTTCCGTTGAAGTTTACTTTCATAAAAACTTAAATTTAAACTAAAGTATTTCATTACTCGAATTCCCTTATTTTGATAAATAAAATTACACCATTTAAAAAAAATAAAGAATACTCTTTTATTTAAAAGTAAACTAATAAAGGGTTTAGAAAACTATTACATACTTTTAAATCTTTATTAAAAAAATTAATTGTTGCCACTCGACATAATATAAATACATCCAAATCCTGTGTCACATACGATAGTTTTGTATAAGTATAGATTTTTTGTCTGCCCCTGGAACCTGCCCCTGACGAGAAAAGTGCCTGAAAATACTTGTATCTAGTATTGTCATTGATTATGAAGTCGTGTGCAAAATTTCAGGTTCTTCGGACGACAAGAAGTTACCGAAAATTGAATTACAAAATTCCGTTACATACATTAATAGTTGCATCATATCAAGTTAATAAAAGTGTATTAATTAAAAGCCATGTTAAACGCTGTAATTAATCATTTAAAAATATAAAATTAAAATAATACGTCAATCTTAATACAAATATCGTTTGTGGTGAATAGTTTAGAATGTCGGTTTAGGCAAGAATTTAAAACTTACGATTGAGAGTAATACGTTACAGCTTCCTTTGACTTTTTATCTCGTTGAAACAAGATATTGGTCGATGAAGAAATATGAGGTTTTTGCGTGGAAAGAAAATATAATGATGCCAAAGCTGCCTTTCTCCATCGCCAAATTTTGTCGTCAGACAAGGAATTTTGTCGCCAAGTCAAAATTTTCGTCGTTAACTATCAAATTTTGCCGCCAAATCACAAATCTCATTGCTAAGTCGCAAGTTTTGTCACCAAAATATCGCCAAATCATACAATTTACTAAATTCATAACAATTAACAGTGAAATTCAGCGGTGCCAAATGGTCCAATGTTAACTAATGTTAATGTTCCAGTTTATGTGAACCAAAAAAGTTTCACTTTACAATTTTTATTCATCTGACAATAAGAATCATAAAAACACAATGCAAAACTTTCAATAATTCAATAAAAATTACAATGAAATAACTATCTAAAAACCGCTACCACTTAACTGTATTTGACTTGACCATAGTAACGCCAGGCTTACCAGTGCTTGACCATATTAAGGTCACAAGTGCATTTTCACGTTTCTATTATTTTTTCTTTAAAAGAAAGATATTGAACTTCAGTTATATGGAATTTAAATAAAAATTATAATTTTGATTAAGCTTGGGTGGGGAGGGGGTGTAGCCCAATAGCCCCCTCCGGGATTCACCATTGCGGGGATTATATATAATTAAGACTTCTATTTGTTGAATGATTATGAGCTTGAATTTAAAAAAAAATTGAAGCATTTACAGACCAATAAATCTAGCCTAAAATTTTAAGTAGATTGAATAAAATCCTTTTTTAGCTGAAAATTAAGTTTCTTGAAAACAGAATAGCGACGTAAAAAAATCAGAAAATGTGTGAGAACAAAGCCATTGGCTAAGTATTAATGCATATGTAAAATTTCTTTACATTTGTAACATTAACGTAAAGGAATCTACCTTCGCCTTTAAGCTTGCCGAAAAAGGATTTTTTTTATATGCATGAGCAGCTCCCGAAAAGCAAAAACATTAAATCATTAAATTCATTTTTTTACTTATTTTTATTTCATATTATTTCACGCGCACTTTTTATTTCCTAATTCAAAATTATTAAAAAAAAAAAAAAAAGAAAAACTTTTTCGACATCGCTTGTAACGATACCGATTATTATTAATTTTCTTTTCTTTTTCTTTCAATAATAATAATAAAAAAAAAAAATGAAATTCTGGCAAAAGCAGAATTTAGTTTAGGACGGGGGACTATTAGTTTTTTTTTTTCTTCCCAATTATAACATCGCTTTCGAATTATTCAATTATATTTTCGATAAATTTTAGATTTCGACAAATGTCCAACTATCGAAAACGACAACGCAAAAATCCCAGATTGAGACTAATAGACCCTCAGTCCTAATAAATAAATAAAGATTCAGATTGTTTTTTGGGATCTCCGATTATGACTGAAATGATTGTTTATTGTCGAAAATAATTTTGAAAATGAAAAAGAATTTATGAGAAGCACTAGCCCTTAGTTTAATCATATCGATAGATTCAATGCTTGGAATGTGTTTTCTACCAATGAATATATCTTCGTCAATAAAATTAAAGACGTATTTCAGTATTTTGTGAAGTTTATTTCACTTTTGATTTATTGTAAGGCATCAATGAAATTAAATAGTTTTTCAATTACATCTTATCATTATAACTATCGCCTTTTAAATTAAACATTGATTATTAAAAGTAGGAAAAATTAACATGAAACGATATTTATCGTTGAATATTTTAAAATTCAATAATAAAGATATTTTCCGATAAAGGTAAACATTATATGTTGTAAATGTAAAAAGGGAATTTGTTACGATAATATTTATTTGTTGTTATTGATTCGATATTATTAACTTTTTCGTTTTAAATTTTGTATTTCGTTTGAAAAGAGATTAGTTCTATTAGATGTTTTAAATGTTTATTTGCTAAGAAATTCTTTTCAAATAATACATAGATGTGTTATAGAAATTCAAAATACGCAGTGTATTCAAAATGTTCTATGATTTCCGCTTATAAAAATGTATAGATGGAAACAAAATAAGATCTCTACAAAACTGAAGGGATGGCGTAGTAAAGAATTTCAGCTACACATATCACATGATTGTAACCATTTCTAACTTGTTCTGACTTGTCAGCATACAATTCTGTAAAATATGTATGTGGCTACTGCCATCGAAAAAAATTTGGAGCAATAAACAAACAACAAATTCATTTTGAACTATGAAACTTTTCCACAGAAATGTACAAAATGGTTAAATTCATGTAGGGTGGCGATGCTATGAGTTCATGAATAGTTGTGTGGTTTTGGAAGTTTAAAGCTGAAAGAGACTCGACTGCAGACGATGAGAATTCCGTCGTCCGTAATCGAGATAAAATGATGAAAATGTTGAGTGTGTGTAAGCGTTAGAGAAGTTCAGTACGATAGAAATTTTTGAAAAGTCGTCAAGCATTAGTGTAGAGTCTGTTTTCACAATTATGACAGAGGAATGTAACATGTGAGTCCTAATTTGACGGACAGTGAAATTGACGCTTCTTGTATGACAATGCATCATTCGTTATACAAGTCCATCATTGGAGAGACATTTTAGGGAGGAGTCAAGTGGTGTGTGTCGACCATCCGCGCACTCAACTAATCTGTCAAACTGGAGATTCCAGGTCACAGAACGCGAAATACATTTTATTTATAAAGTTCAAAATGAAGATGAAGGGCGGCGATATGTGCCGATAGAAAATATTACAACAAAGATGACATCGGAACTCACTAGTGTTTGAAGATCATGAGCTCCGAAACGCATTTATGAACTTGCACGCTCGTTGCAGACGGCAGACCTTATGTTGAATTAAGAAGAGGAGGTGTAGAAGCTTTATACGAACATTGTTATCTTCATTGTCGTATGGTCTCCGTGCATGGAACTTTTCATATACATTGTGTATTACACAAAGATAATGAGATGCTTTAAAATTGAATCATGCGCTTAAGACAGAACACACTAGGACTTTCTTATTAAATGTTGCAATTCATTTTAGCTCTAGTTTTATTTACTGTAACTATATAGTATTTATTGACAAATTGAAATTATTTTTGAGTGAATTTAAGAAAGGAAAAAGTTCAGTGTTATTTGAACTTTTGCAGAATAAATCTTATAAGAGAAGACTTTTTCGCACTAACTTTACATTACACTTGTAAATACTACAAAAAGAATGCAGGAATAAATTGAACTTTACATGGTTTAAAATTTAAATATATATGTACAGTCGATAACAAAAGTGTCCGAACACTAGCAAAAATTCCTATGTAAAAAAAGTACATTTCATACGGGTTTGTTAAATAAATCTTTATCGAATAATGTCTTAGACTGAATAAGAACAGAATTCGACAAGGACTTATTTAAAACAACAGTATTAACTCTACTTTTTTACATAGGAATTTTTGCTAGTGTTCGGACACTTTTGTTACCGACTGTATATATATATACACATACGTATACATTTATATATAATGTTTATGCGTACGTGCACGTCGAAAAATAATACGGAGGGAAGGGGGGGGGGCAAAGATACTTTATAATAAAATAAAGAAACTGACGTACGAGAGTATGGTTCATACTACAATGCTTTGTATGATGAAAACTTTTGTTTAAGCAAATGTAAAAGTTGCTTCCATATTTTGCCCATAGATGGCACTATATTTTAAAAACAATAAGAAAACCCCCCAAAAACGGAAGGTGGGCAAACGAAGGATATTTATTATGTGAAAGTCAGAACAATCTCTCAATATGTGCTCCCTAGATATCTCGAACCACAACCAAATGCTAATACAGTTCAATCCATTTTTCATCCCTGTGCTCGCTAATGTGTTCGTTTTTTATTTCTTGATTACCCTTAATTTTGAAAAAGTATGTTTGTTATGTTTGATAGTTGATTAGACAAACATTTCAATGAACAATATTCCTCCTTTTGTGTTCGAGACTATAGGAAATCAGCTGTTTTGGAAAGCAATCCTCAACTCTACCATAGCAAAGCATTGTGACCTGCAAATTTTTACCTTGCCATATTATTTATAAGAGTTACAGATTATATGAAATTGAAGTAAGAGTGGCATAGTGATACCTTTATTTTGTTTTTAATCCAGTTTTTGTAATATACTTTAATATTAATCAACTTATGTAATATTAAAAGTTGCCATGTGAACTGTGGCGATGTTAACAAATTTAAATGGATGTTCCATTTAATAAATTCCTTTATTAAAGTGATTGAAAATCTAATTATTTAAGCTTTGATGTCTATATCCAATGCAATCAATGACATCTTTTTTCTATTTATTAATTTGTAATCTTTAATTTTGTTCGCAATAGGCTTCGCTATTTTCATTTTAAACATTGACATTAGTTTCATGATTTATAAGTAATGATTGGTTTACTTTTTACGCATTTTTTCACGCGTTTAATTTTTATTATATTTTATTGATTATACATATGAATGTGTGTGTGTATAAAATATTCTACAATTTTACGATATGGAATAGTCTTAACTTCACCATTCGATTCAGTTGTTTACATTTCTCTTTTGTTCTTGATTGGACAGATATCTGATATTAAGTTTCACTAGTGAAATATTTAGACTGGAAAACGTTATGCATAACAATAAGACGGCATCTTGAATCTAATTTGTTTACAAAACAACTGCTTACACGCTGTAAGCAAACAGTTTTGAATAACGGCTATTCAGTAGCGAATCTCTAAAACATATTCCAGTCCCTTTTAAATAACTAAGTAAACTTCAAATAATTAGCCCTAGTAAAACATGATGTAATTAAATTCCTTTATACTTTTCTAAAAAAGAACTAACTATAAGTAATGCATACATCATTTCACATAACTTTTTTTTTATTATCAAAGAAAGGTGACATATATAAGTTTGTTTTTTCTATTTTAAACAATTTAACACTATCTAAACAAAGTTCAAAAATTTTAAGTCCATAGACCATAATGTATTAGTATTATACCTTGTATCCATGTAAAAAGAAAAAAACTATAAGTCTTACATTTATGATAAACCTGTATATAGTTCTTAAGATTATAGCCTATAACATGGCTTCGTAATTCTCTTGTAATCAAATTTAGAGTTTAAACACTACCCCATTTCAAATAATTTGGACCTGCCATTCGCCTTAATAAAAAAAAATTTCTTCTTTGTCTATCTGTAAAATGGCTGTGAGTCCTACGACCAAAAATCTATACCATTCGTGCGATAGTGACCTATAACATATCTAAATATTTTAGTTCGATTTAATAAAAATTAAACAACTAATCATTGAAAGTTATCGTGTTCACTCACATGCATACACACGCTTAAACACATACATGCATCACCAAGCAAATAAATAGCAAAATAAACCCTGGAGACATTAACACATATAAACTCAACAAAGTTTCTTAGTTGAAACTTTTCATGATTACAATACTTTCCTTATATACTATATGATATAAAAGTAAAAATCCTTGAATTTATAAAACCGTCTAAAACGTAAATGAAAACCATTTCTTTTACTAAGCAAATTTGTAGTAAACTTCTCAAATAGAATTTTCGTTCTTCGTCACATGGAAATTTTGTGTACATTTTGCGCTTTTCTCTTTTACATGCAGTTTATTTTACTCGTAAAGTCACATAACTGATATCATAACTTTTTCAAATATTCTGGAATCATCTATTTTCTCGAAAATTTTGCATACATTTTTTTTTTTCTTTCCTAGTAAAATAAAAAAATTTTGGCAGGAAATGTTTAGAAAATTTGATACTAGTTTACTGAACTATATTTTCTAAATATTGGGTCAAACTTTAAATTATATACATCGTAACCTTTGAAAAAATATTTTTACTATTATTTTTCGATAATGCAGAAATTTTAAATAACTAGTTTAAAACAGCGTAATAAAATTTTGATTTTTATGTATTTTCGATTTTAAAGGTGTAAGAAACTGGTTGCATAACTTACTAAGAATCAATAGAAGATAAACCACCTTTTTGAAGACTAATAAATATTTAATACAATAATAATAACATACATATGCAAAAACTTTAGTTAAAAATTAATTAATGGGTTACATAGGATTCAAAGGTTTTAAAAAAATCTGGTGTGAAACAAACCACACTTCCATTACCCACTATTACACGTATTATATGCATTTTTGAGAGATAATGTGATCAGAAAACATAAAAATGACCTAAAGAGAAAATCGTTAGAGCCATTTTTGAGACACCAACTTTTAGAAAAAAAAAAAAAAAAATCAATTATTGACCGGAAAACAATAATTGCATACAAAAGGATATTTAAAAGTAAGTTAATATGGCGAGTTTGAAAAAAATCCGTTCAGCCGTTTTTAAAGGAACTTGCAAGACCTGAAATTGAGCTATTTATACAGGACGCCTATCAATTTTCCTGAACTAACCAACTATATTATTCAAAAGTACATCTAATAGAGTGTTTATATTGCAAATTTGAAGAAAATCGTTAGAGCCGTTTTTGAGATACGGACTTATGGTTCCACTTCCGGTTTCCGATGTCCCGCTTCCGGTTTTTTAATTTTTACCAAAATTTGGAAACTTAATCTGTACACCAGACCTGTCTTAATTGTGAAGTTTTGTAGTTCTATCTTTATTAGTTTCGAAGATATGATAACCAGAAGATTCCACACACACACACACACACTGACCAATTGCCAAAAACCACTTTTTTGGACTCAAGGGACCTTAAAACGTGTAAATCAGGTTTTTGGATCAAATACAATACTTCCAGTACCTACTTACCTATGGTAGTAGAGTAATGGAAGTAAAAAAGCATATTTTTTTCTTTCTTTTTTTTTTATTATAACAAATAAAAATTTTTGTTCAAAATTTGGAGCAAAAAAAAGAGCAAC
This sequence comes from Salticus scenicus, assembly GCA_963930645.1. Taxonomy (NCBI): domain Eukaryota; kingdom Metazoa; phylum Arthropoda; class Arachnida; order Araneae; family Salticidae; genus Salticus; species Salticus scenicus. Next base: position 107,719,251 of record OZ005649.1, read on the forward strand.
ATTTATACACTATTTTATAAAATTTTCATTAAAGACTTTGGAAAATTTAGCCGACGGTTCCTGTTTTCCGGTGACCTTTTGAAAAATTGTTAGACACGATTTTTCAAAAACTAATGCATTGATCTTATTATTGAAATTTTGCACACATCTTCAAAATAGAATTAGTTAGTACTTGAACGAAGGATTTTTCTTTTTCCTATTACAACTGATTTTTTAAGGCTATTTGTAGGGTAAAACGCACTGAAAATGATACTGTTTTTGCATGCAACCCTACCAAAAAATTTTATTTTATTTTATTATTTTTCTTTTTATCTTTCGTCGAAGCACTAGTTAATTTTGTTTTGAAGAAGTGTACAAAATTTCAGTAAGATTCCCTAAAAGCACATCTTTCCCAAAAGGACATCCGCAGGATATCCTGTGGATGAAAAGGATCTATGGATATCCTACCCTAACAGCACAGTTAGGCCTAACTTATCCGCAGTACATCTTAAGGACGTTTCTGGGATGTCTTTTCATCCAGAAGACATCTTGAAGATATCCTGAGGAGGTGATGTGCTGTCTGGGTAAGGACATCTTCAGGGTGTATTATGGACAAGTGTGTTGTTAGGGTTGGAGAATCAGAATCAGTTTGTGAGAAATCTTGTCCATCGTTTTTCTGAAGGGTCTCCGGAAAGCAGGACCCAACGGTTGAATTTTCCAAAAACAATTCTATAAAAATTCTATTAAATACAGTTCAAATGTTGCTCTTTTTTTATGTGCTCAAAAATCTGAATAAAAAAATCTATTTATTGTGTTTAAAAAAAAAAAAAAAAAAAAAAAAAAAAACCCTCCGAAACCCGTGTAACCCCTTAAAAGTTTGGATATAACGTCATCCACTTATTTCCCTCCATCTAAGGCTCCTATATATACGAGCTGGCGCATCAGGCATTTTGTTGCCTTAGGGTTGCCACAGGTACCCAGCGCGTTTCTCTGATAAACAAACGACAAACATTTTTTTTTATTGTCTTACGTTACTTTAGAGTAACTTATTTTATTGTATTTCATTTCAGCTAAGTAAACTATGATATGAAAGTTTGTTTAGCGATAAACTGCTATAATCATTCAAGAAGTGAATATAAAGTTTTCACAGCCCTTCTATTACTGTGTAGTTGAGTTTTGCCGACATTTTGTAAAAGAAACAGAAACCGCCCTAACAACACATCGTACATCCATAGGATATCCTCAGAATAAAATGACATCCTGTAAATGTACTGTGAAAAAAATGTGTTTTTAGGAATATTATTGTTGCTTATTGCTCTTATCTTGACCGGATTAGCTTCAGATCAAGATTTCTTAAAATCATTAGGGAAGCGATAAGGACGCCAAGCGGGAATTCTGTCCTCTTCGGAGGCAAAAAAATGGCGGTGATGCGCCGGCCTGTTATTTTATTTAGGGGCTCTACCTCCATCTATCTCTCTTCACATATCTGTTGTCATCCTCCAAAACATAGAAAAAAGAATGTTCGTTCTAGTTATTTCTGAGCAGCACACTGTATTAGCGCCTTTCAAAAAGGAAGAAATAGCAACAAAAGTTTTCGATTTTTTTTTTTTTTTTTTTTTCCCACTTTATTTTCCGTCTGTTCGAGTATCAGTTTTTAATGTGGAGTAAATAGATAAAATATTAACTGATTATTGTTGTTAATTTTTTTCAAATAATTCATAATGACCACTTATTCACAAGTTATATTGCTCGTTCACTTATTCACAAGATTACAATCATATCTTAAGTGGATGCTGAACATTGTAAATTTTCTTGAAAATTATTGTCTTGGATTTATAAAAATTTGTATGCATATATAAGGAAATATAACAACCTTAATTATATTACAAATATTCAGAAACTATTAAAATTTACAAAAATAAAATTCAAATTTTTTAAAATGCTCCCTACTAACTAATTTTTTGTATCCTCTATTCGATTTTATATCATTATAGTTAAAAAATATAAGTAAAGTTCCATGACGTCATGAAGTGGTATTTGACAGGATATAGGTGGCAACAGCCAAAGAAGAGAGAAGGGAGTTGGATGGAACGGGGAAAATGGCATGTTTCTAGTCATTCGAGAAGAATTTTCTTATGTGTATTCTAAATGTTTTTATATATGTTTTGTGCGTTTTTAGTAATGTGTTATTAAATGTTTCGTCTTCAAGCACGATGTTTTTTTATTCCAAAGCCACGACTGAATTCATTTAATTTTAAGTGATGGGGTCTCCAATCAAGCAGAGACCAGGATCGAATTTTACTGGCGCAGCCGGCAGGATTTGAAAAGGATACCTAGAAAATGGGGGAAGGTAAGAGCTTTCGTGTATATGCCCAAATATTTGAAGTGTACATTTTAAAAAATGTTTTTTTTTTATAACATAAAATGAAAATAGCACGTCAGTCCTAATATTTTTGAATATGTTCGATATGAAGCACGCCAGTGCAAAATAAATATTCGATAAGAAGCACGCCAGTGCAAAATAAATATTCTATAAGAAGCACGCCAGTGCTAATTCTGTGTTTTTTTTTTTTTTTTTTTTTTTTGGTATTATAACGTAAAATTATATACATAATAGAACGCCAGTTCTAAGTTTTTTTTTGTTCTCAAATACATTCGAATAAAGTTCACGCCAGTGAATGTCAATTTTAATACAGTGTGAATGTATTAAGTGTATTATATTTTACGCTGGTAAATAACAGCATACAATGTCACGCCAGTGATTGTTAATTTTAATACAGCGTATATGTATTAATTACATTTATTTACGGCAGTGAATAAAGGTTTAATATTTCACGCCAGTGAATATTAATTTTGATACAATGTGATTTTTTTTTATTTACTTCAAAAAATATAGAGTTGTTTATCTGTTAAATATCTACAACTGTAGATCTTGATATTTTCCCCCTCAGTTTGATATATATACATATATATATATATTTGTTTGTTTGCTCTCCGAAATATAAAGTTAAAAGTATTTTGTGTGATGAAATAAATAAGAGTAAATATCGTATTTTGTTCCTGAAATTGGAAAATCTATTTTTTTTTTTTTTTAGAATATTTATATTTTAATGAATGTACCTTATATGAAATATATATGAGAGTTGATTAAATTTAGTTATTAAGTGCTGAAATTACGCAAATAGTGTTTTGTTTATTTCATTTAATAACGAGCCATAATAAATTAGTTTGTTTTCGAACGAAATAGCTAATGCTGACGAAAATCGTCTGCGTTATTATTATTTTTATTTTTCTGTTCCATTTCATTATTTTATAGAAAGAGTAATTTTTTTTTCTTTCTGTGTTTATGCTTATGACACATGGTAATTATATAAAAAGTGTTAAAGATTACATTTTTTTTTAATTGTTTATTTTTTTTACAAACGTTGAAGTAAGCTTATGATAGAAATGTTTGTTTATTCATTTCATATGAAATAAAAGTGTTGGTTTCAATAAAAAATAAATTGGATAAATAAGAAAAGAATTTTATTTTATATTTCATTGCGTAAGGAAATGTAAATATGCACGACAGTGTGTTTTAAATTATTTCTAATGTGTGAAAATATCATTCATGTATTTTTAAAGTCAATTTGATTCATAAGCTAAGTAAAGAAATTTATATAGATATCAGTTGCTTTAGGTATAAATTATGGGTTTTGCGTATGGTATATAATTTTATTTCCATTAATATTTAACAAAGTGTTTAAATCAGCACCACCTTGAGAAATTTTTGCTAAGTTTCTCGTTCAGAAAATTTTAGGGGTATAAGATGGCATATTTGGGTCGCGCAAAGAAAGAGGATTTGAAATTGTTGGCTGTGGAGTTGAATCTTCAGGTCACGAATGAAATGACTGTAAGCGATTTACGCAAATTAATTACCAAAGATAAAGAATATGACGAAGAGTTTACTAAGAATCAGCTCGACATTATTATCGAAGATAGGAAGCTCCATGAGAAACAAGACGCTGAAAAGCAATTCCAAGAGTAAGAGATTGAAAAAGAAAAGCGCGAATATGAATTTGAGTTAGAAAAAATTCGTTTGGAAGCTGAAAAGTTTAAAGTAGCACTGATTTCTGAAGCTAAGAGTAGTACGCAAGATTTAACAAAAATCGTTCCAAAATTCGAAATGAGAGATGGAGATATAGTGCTGTTCTTGACTTTGTTTGAGCGTCAAGCCAAGAGAATTAATCTAGATAAATGTAACTGGGTGTCAGCTCTTTTAGCTCTTATGCCAAAAGAAATCACTCAGTTAATAGCTCGTGAATCAGAAGAAAAATTTGACGATTATGATTATATCAAAGGTTTATTATTAAAACGATTTAAATTAGGCCCTGAACATTTCAGACTAAAATTTGTGAAACATCAGCGAAACCCTACTCGATCTTGGCGAGACTTTGTTTTCGAAATAACAAGCTACTTTGAGGAATGGCTTGAAGGAGTTGCAGTAAATGATTTTGAAGGATTGAAGAATCTTATGATTACGGATCAGTCAAAAAGACGCGTTCCAGGTGATATCCGAGAACATTTCGTCGATGACTGGGCTAAGTTACTTGTTCCGGGTATTTTAGCTGATAAGTTGGATGAGTACGAAAGTGTACGATTGAATGCTAAGGGATCCGGTTTGGGTGATATGAAATATAGAACAACTAGTAATTACAAACCTGATTTTAAAGACTTTAGCAACAAACAAAAAGACGAACAGCCATCTTGGAAATTTAGGACATCATTTCCTCCAAGAACTGATCAAAATACAAGTTTTAAATCTACTTGTTTTACGTGTGGATCTGTGGGGCATTTATCTAGAGTTTGTCCCAAGAATTCCAAGAAAACATCAATTCGTAATGCCGTAAGTAATGTGGTTGAAGCCAAAGACGTTAAGCCAAAGACAGCGAACGAAGTTGTAACTGCTAAGGTGTCAATTCCTGTGTCAACCTCTATGCCGATTAAAGATGGAATTGATGATTTGAAATACGTAAATATCAAATGTGGAGAAAAAGTTTTGAAGGCAATAGTGGATACTGGAGCACAAATTTCAGTCTTACGTGCAGATTTGGTCGATACCGACTTTGGAGAAGGGGATGGAACAATCCAAATTATTTCGGCTTTCGGTGAAAAAGAAGTAGCTGCTCTAAAGATTTTTGACCTAAAGATAGATGATAGGAAACACGCAATGTACCTGTAACTTGTGCAGTGTCAAAGAAACTTGTGAATGATATGCTAATTTGTTCAACTGCTTATGAAGTTTTAATGGAGAATGTAGAATTAAATGGATGTATGAATCATGTACTTGCAAAATTAAATGAGAGCATTGAAAAAGAAAATCAGGAAGAACATGATGAAAAGAAAAACATCTCAACGTCCCTACAACTTAATGCTGAGATTACCGATGATGAAATCAATGGAAATAAAGAAGATTTTATAAAATTACAATTAGATGATGAAGATTTAAAGAAATCCTGGTTTTATGCCAAAAATGGGAAGAATTCATTTAAAATTAGTAATGGAGTTCTTGTCCATTCAGAATGCTTATGTGGAGAAAATGTTGATCAAGTTGTTCTGCCCACATGGGGGGGGGGGTTTAGGATGGCACACGAAATACCATTGGCTGGTCATCTAGGCGAACAGAAAACAAAGCAGAGAATAAAATATTCATTTTATTGGCCAAGTCTCAAAGAAGATGTTAAAAAATTTTGTGAAAGTTGCAAAACCTGCCAATTACGCAGAACAGTTTCCTATAGGGATCGTATACCGATACAACCCATTGTTAGCCAGAAATTCCATTTGAAGTCTGGAGTTTGGACTGTATTGGACCTTTAGAACCCCCGTCTCGAAGAGGACATAAATATGTGATTTGTGCAGTTGACTTATGTACTAGATGGGCTGAAGCTATTCCCGTGACTAACATCAATGCTAAAACAACTTGCAATAATCTGATGAGAATATTTACACAGACAGGGTTCCCCAAAGTAATATGTACAGACCAAGGTACTAATTTTACTGCTAAATTAAGTGAAGCATTTGTGGAACTTCTTGGAGTTTCTCCGAGGTTTGCAACGCCAGGTCATCCAGAAAGTATGGGTGCAGTGGAACGTTGGAATCGAACATTGAAAGATATGTGAAATAAAAATATACAGGAATATGGATCTAACTGGGATTTGCATCTTCCATATCTACTTTTTGCTTACAGAGAAGTTCCTCATAGTACGACAGGTGTTTCTCCGCTTCAGTTAGTTTATGGGCGTTTGCCTCCTGGACCATTGTCACTATTGAAAGACGTATGGACTGGTGAGAGGAAAATTCCCACTTCAGCTTCCGCATCAGTTGAAAAATATATATCAGAACTAGTCGAGAAACTAAGAAAAGCACATGAAATTGCATCAGAATATGCTCAGGATTCTCAAGAAAGATATACTTCGCGGTATAATTTGAGAGCAAGAGATAAACAGTTTAATGTTGGTGATAAAGTGCTAATACTAGTTCCTTCATCTTCGCATAAATTACTTAAAACTTGGATTGGCCCAGCTACTGTTGTTGAAATCACTAGACCACATTCAGCCTTAGTTGAATTAGAGAATGGGTCCAGAAGAGAACTGCATTTTAATAAGCTCAGACCATACGTTGCTCGAATTGACCATGTTGGCCTAATATTTGATGAAGATAAAGATTTTGGTGATATTCATAATGCACCATTCGGAAATGGATGCTTAACCCCTAAAGAGATAGCGGACCATATTGCTAGTTTAGATTTAAATTTTGAAAAGAAAAATGGTTTGAAAAATGTGATATGCAAATATAATAATGTTTTCAGCACTAAACCCGGAATCGCTAAAGTAGAAGGACACAGTGTCCGCGTTACTAGAGATTGCTGTCCTCAAAGACTACGTCCATATAGAATACCGATAGTTATGCAAAAGGAAGTGGATCGACAGATTCAAGAATTGCTTACACTTGGACTAATAGAACATAGTAACAGCGAATGGGCTCATCCTGTCGTTTGCGTTGCCAAAAAGGATGGAACTGTTAGGTTATGTGTTGATTTTCGTTTATTGAACAGCTATACCATCCCAGATGCATACCCCATGAAGATTGCCAATGATCTTATTTACTTGATTCGTAATTCGCAGTTTATTTCTGTTCTAGATCTCACGAAAGGGTACTAGCAAATACCTATGAAAGAAGACAGCAAACATTATACTGCTTTTACTACCCACTCAGGGCATTTCCAATGGAATGTGATGCCATTTGGTATGAAGAACGCTGGCAGTACATTTCAAAAATCTATAGACAAAGTTTTAGAGTGTCATAAAGATTATTTTCGTTCCTATATCGATGATGTTGCAGTATTTTCTACCACTTGGAGTGAACATATAACACACTTGAAAGCAGTTCTCAAAACATTCCAAGAAGTTGGTCTTACAGTTAATTTAAAGAAACGTGATTTCGGAAAGAATGAAGTGAAATTTTTAGGCCATATTATTGGATCAGGAAGACATACACCCGATCCCGAAAAAACCGAAGCTATAAGAAAAATTTGCAGGCCTATCACCAAAAAAGAACTTCGTAGTGTAATTGGTTTGGCTAATTATTACCAGGAATACATTCCAAATTTTGCTTCAGAAATTCTTCCCTTGACTGAGTTAACAAAGAAAAGCGTACCTAATGAAATTCCCTGGTCTGATGCCCAAAAAACAGCTTTTCAAAATTTGAAACACCATTTAATGAATATGCCATCTCTATATATGCCTAATATAGTAAAGCCATTCAAATTGTACACTGATGCTTCGAGCAAAGCTATAGGAGCATGTTTATCTCAGTCGGATGATTCTGGCAAAGAACATCCGATTGCTTTTTTCAGTAAAAAACTGTCTCCGTGCCAAGTCAAATGGTCAACGATCGAACGAGAGGCTTACAGTGTGCTGACTGCTCTACGAAAGTTTGATACTTGGCTCTTCGGTGCAGAAGTCGAAGTAATTTCCGATCACAATCCTCTGACTTTTCTGACCCAAACAATGCCACACGGTGCAAAGTTAGCACGTTGGGTTTTAGCTTTGCAAAGATATAATCTAAAAATTACGTATAGGAAGGGGGAAAATCATGGCAATGCTGATTCTTTATCTAGACTTCCTTAAAATATTTTAATAGTATTTCAGTTATATCTAATTATTCAAATTTAATTTACCTCGTGATATACTATATAATTCATGTGCATATTATAAGGGTTGTTTGTAAGATATTTAATGTTAGATCAATTATTTGTGTGTATTGCTGTTGTTGTTTATTGCTGAATATACTATGCATTTATTTATTTTTTTTCTTTGGGCATATGCAGAAGCTCTTCCTAACGATTTTATAATATAGGCATTTTTTTTATAAACTCTTGATATAAACTTTTAGGATTTACATATATGAACATTTATTTTATAAACTTTTTCTAAAAAGAATTTTTGTGGTACATACATAAACATTTTCTTAGAAACTCTTAATGCTATCTGTTGGTGCTCTTTCTATATGAAAAACTCATATCAGACTGTTCAGCATTATCAATGTGAACATTTATGTAGAAACTCTCTATATCATGAAACAGTTTTCTAAGTTTGGTAGCATCATAGTCACTCCTGTGACGTATGAGCTCAAAAAGGAGGGACGAGTAAAGTTCCATGACGTCATGAAGTGGTATTTGACAGGATATAGGTGGCAACAGCCAAATAAGAGAGAAGGGAGTTGGATGGAACGAGGAAAATGGCATGTTTCTAGTCATTCGAGAAGAATTTTCTTATGTGTGTTCTAAATGTTTTTATATATGTTTTGTGCGTTTTTAGTAATGT